>CM057459.1:1473870750-1474508000 GCA_016271365.2 Neoceratodus forsteri
CTACTGTGGCAAGCCAGACCCATACCACATAGGCCTGAGCTGAATGGAGCTACAGGGCTAGGTTGCTACTACTGGGCATAATAGCCATATATCACATAGATCTGTGCCAAACAGAGTTACAGGGCTAGGTTCCTACAAGTGGGGCATGCCAGCCACATATCACATAGACTCACGCCGAATGAAACTACGGGACTAGGTTATTAATACTGGGAATTCCAGCCCCATATGCCACATACCTGAGCCAAATGGTGCTACAGGGTTAGGTTGCTACCACTGGGGCATACCAACCCCATGTCACATGGACTTGAGCCAAATGGAGCTAGAGGGCTAGGTTCCTACTACTGGGGCAGGTGAGTTCCATACCACATAGATCTGATCCATATGGAGGTACAGGGCAGACTGCTACTATTGTGGCATGCCAGCCCCATATCACATAGACCTGAGCTGAATGGAGTTACAAGGTTAGATTGTTGCTCCTGGGGCATTCCGGCACCACATCACATGTACCTGAGCTGAATGGAGCAACAGGGCTAGGTTGCTAATACTGGGACATGCCAGCACCATATCACATAGGCCTGTGCCAAGTGGACCTACAAGGCTAGGTTCCTACTACTCGGGTATGCCAGCCTCATGTCACATAGGACAGTGCCGAATAAAGCTATAGTGCTAGGCACCTACTACTGGGGCATGCCAGCCCCTTATCACATAGATTTGTGCCAAATGGAGCTACAGGGCTAGGTTCTTACAACTGGGGTATGCCAGTCACATATCACATAGATCTGTGTAAAATGGAGCTACGGGGCTAGGTTCTTACAACTGGGGCATGCCAGTCACATATCACATAGATCTGTGCCAAGTGGAGCTTCAGGGCTTGGTTGCTACTACTGAGGAATGTGAGCCCCATATCACATACACCTGAGTTGAATGGAACTACAAGGTGAGGTTGCTACTACTGGGGCATTCCAGCACCACATCACATGGACTTGAGCTGAATGGAGCTACAGGGCTAGGTTGCCAGTACTGGGGCATGCGAGTACCATATCACATAGGCCTGTGCCAAGTGGATCTACAGGGCTAGGGTCCTACTTCTTGGGCATACCCACCACATAACGCATAGACCTGAGCCAAATGGAGCTACAGGGTTAGCTTCCTACTACTGGAGCATGCCAGCCCCATATCACATGGACCGGAGCTGAACAGAGCTGGAGGGTTATGTTGCTACTACTGGGGAATGCCAGCCCCATACCACATAGACCTGAACCAAATGGAGCAACAGGGTTAGACTGCTACTTTTGTGGCATTCCAGCCCCATACCACACTGACCTGTGTTAAATGGAGCTAAAGGGCTAGGTTCCTACTACTGGGGAATGCCATCCCCATACCACATGGACCTGAGCCAAGTGGAGCTACTGGTCTAGTTTTCTACTAGTGGGGCATACTAGCCCCATAACACATTGACCTGAGCTGAATGGCGGTACAGGGCTAGGTTCTTGCTACTGGGGCATACCAGCCCCATACCACATTGATTTGAGACAAATGGAGCTACAGGGTTAGGTTTCTACTACTGCAGCATGCCAGCCCCATATCACATGGACCTGAGCTGAATGGAGCTACAGGGTTATGTTGCTACTACTGGGCATGCCAGCCCCAGATCACATGGACCTGAACTTGAATGGAGCTACGGGGCTAATTTGCTACTTCTGGGGATGCCAGCCCCATACCACATAGACCTGAGCCAAATGGAGCTACAGGGCTCGGTTCCTACTAATGGGGCATGCCAGCCCCATACCACATAAACCTGAGGTGAAAAGAACTAAAGGGCTAGTTTGTTACTACTGGAGAATGTCAACCAGATATCACATAGGGCTGTGCCAAATGGAGCTACATGGCTAGGTTCCTACTACTGGGGCATACCCTCCTGATATCACATAGACTTGAGATGAATGGAACAACAGGGCCAGCTTGCTACTACTGGGGCATACCCGCCTGATATCACATTGACCTCAACCGAATGGAGCTACAGTGCTAGGTTCCTACTACTGGGGCGTGCCAGCCCCATATCACATAGACCTAAACCGAGTGGAGCTACAGGGCTAGGTTCCTACTACTGGGGCATGCCAGCCCTATACCACATAGACCTGTGCTGAATGGAGCTGCAGGGCTAGGTTGCTACTACTGGGGAATGCCAGCCCCATACCACATAGACCTGAACCAAATGGAGCAACAGGGTTAGACTGCTGCTATTGTGGCATTCCAGCCCCATACCACACTGACCTGTGCTGAGTGGAGCTACAGGGATAGGTTCTTACTACTGGGGCATACCAGTCACATATCACCTAAACCTGTGCCACATCGAGCTACAAGGCTAGGTTTCTACAACTGGGGCATGCCAGCCTCATACCACATAGACCTGTGCCAAATGGATCTACAAGACGAGGTTCCAAGGACTGGGGCATACCAGCCCCATATAACATTGACCCGAGCTGAATGGAGCTACATGTCTATGTTCCTACTACTGGTGCACTGGTGCCCCATATCACGTAGACCTGTGCTGAATGGAACTACAGTGCTAGGTTCCTACTACTTGGGTATGCCAGCCCCATACCACATAGACGAAAGCTGAATGTTGTTGCAGTGCTAGGGTGTTGTTAGTGGGGCATGCCAGGCCACATGCCACATAGACTAGAGCTGTATGTAGTTGAAGCCATGCAGGTCAGTCCCAGACAGTGATGCTGGCCTGCCCTAGTGTTGCCTGAAGGGGATAGCATTTTATATTCCCCATAATGTTTTATATGGGATGAGACAATGCTAAATAAGGAAAACGGGGGTAAATATGCCAGCCTGTTGATTGGCACTGTTTTTAGCACCCCCCTCCCCAAGTTCTGGATTCCTATGTGGGATAGTCCCACATACACCGAGCGCCATAATAACACTGTGCCAAAGTGCCCTAGTGTGCCTTCTATGGCACTTGGTCACTGTCTTCTGCCTCTTTTCCCTGTAGAGATGCAGTAGTCCCTGTTGGTCCAGTGTGTTTGCCTCTCTCATCCTTCCATTGCTCTCATGAGACTGGTGCATGTGGAGGGGCTGGAGAGAGGTGCTGCAGGATTGCTGGAGCTGCCATTTTGCCAGAGCGCAGATCGAGGGAAGATCCAACGGAGAGAGCCATGGTAATGTGTGAGAGGGACAACAACTGCAGTCGGTCAGTGATGATCAGCAGTCAGGTACGAGTTCTGTGGGTGGCAGTGTGACTTTAGGATCCAAAGGTGGGAGTACAAATAGTGCCGATAGCTAGTCATGTAAAACAAGTTGTACTGCATAGTCAGGGTGGGATCATAGGAGTAAAATAAAGGACATCCCTCCTAATGAGGGACACAGTGATGTAATAGTGGCATGGGAAAGGTTTGAGATCACCAGGAAGGAAGCTGGCCTCAGGTGTCACATGGCACTCTCAGACTGCTGTCACAACAGCAGAGAGAATGCCTTCTGCTGCCGCCATGATAATAGAGACAGCCCTGCATCATTCGACACCCCTTCCTCGATGGTGATCTTAAATTGTTCTTAGTGAAATCCCATCAAAATGTATCCCTCCCCCCAAACAATTGGTGTTCAGCCCCATTTTGTAGACCCAAGTGGGTTGAATTCCCCCTGCAGCCAAACCCACATTTTAAGCCCTGCCCGGGTTAGGGAACACACCTGTGTAGTCGGGGGCAGCTTGGGGGTAGCAGAATCAAGCATCAAAAGGAATGCTCACAGGGCAGCTACCTCTATTGATATACTACCACCTCTGGGGTGACCACAGGTGGCAGTGAACCCGGAGCAGCTTAGGGGGAAGGGGGATGGCAACTGGTGCCAGGCTATGATATAGTACCACCTCTGGGTAACCACAACAACCAGTGAACCCGGAGCAGCTCTGGGGGAGGGGTGATGTCAGCTGGTGCCAGGCTATACGCACCTGGATCCTGAAGAAAAGTGGAAAATGGGTGGTGTGGCTTGAGCTCCAACCTGAATGGCAACATAGGAGTTAAACTCCTGTGAGCTGGGATTTATTTATCCATGCAAGTCCTGTTTTTTCATCCATGGGCCCGAAGGAATCATAGCTTTGAATAAACTTTAATCTCTACATCCAGGACATCTGTACATAATAACAATAATAAATGATAATAATAACAATAAATTTTATTTATAATGTGCCTTTCTACAACCAAGGAGCCTCACAATAGTTAAAGAACACATAAAATAATAAAACAGAGAAGCATGAATACTTATAAATGTCCAATGACAAAACAAAATCATTCAGAATTGGCTTGGCTCCATAAATGTGTTTTAAGTGCCTGTTTAAAACCTTCCATGGTGCTGCACTCCTGTAACTGATGCGTTAGAGAATTCCACAGGGCTGGGGCCATGTACATAAATGCATGGGCCCCAGAAGATTTTAAAGAAACCCTTGGAATCTCCAGCAACCACTCATCAGCAGAGCGGAGCAGTCGCCCCGGGCAGTAAGAAACCAGAAGCTCTTTCAGGTAGTCTGGGCCCTGTCCATGTAGGGCTTTATAAGTCAGAAGTCTGACCTTAAAGGTGATCCGCCACCACACCGGCAGCCAGTGCAGCTCACGCAGCACCAGATAAATATGACAGGACTGGGGAATCCCCCATGAATAACTGGGCTGCAGCGCTCTGCACTAGCTGCAGGAGGCGGATATCTACCCCAGGAAGCCCTAGGTAAAGGTAGTTGCAGTAATCCAAATGCAAGGACACAAAGGCGTGGACCAAGGTAGGGAGAGGACCAGACGGAACAAGGTGCTTAACCCTGGAGATGTTCCATAGGTGGTACAAGGAGGATTTGACTACTACCGAAACCTGTGATTGCAATGTCAGCCCTTTGTCAAAGATCACCCCCAGGTTTCACACCTGTTCAGAGGTAGGGAGTGGTACGCCCCCAAGATAGAGTCCAGAAGGCAAGCCTACCCTCAACCCCTCTGTCCAGTGCCCCAGGTCCACAACCAGTACCTCAGTCTTTTCCGAGTTCAACCTCAGCCAGCTCAAATTCATTCAATCCTGGATTTCAGCGAGGCAGTTGTTCAATACCGAGCAAGCTTATCCTGGTCGGGTGCAAAAGAAAGGTAGAGCTGGGAGCACGATATTTCGCTCCCGTCTTTTCACTCCACGTCAGTACAGTCCCAACAGTTCATGCTGGATAATTTTGCTCCCGTTCAAATTCACTCCCATGGCATTTCGCTCCCCAACATTGCATAAACTGCATTTTGCTCCCCTGCATTGCACAAACTGCATTTTATTTTTAGGCAACGCTCCACCAAGACATTTAATTTTTAAAAAGAAGCTTATCAGTCTTACCTTGCTGTCGAGATAGACATGTAATGTGTTGCCTAGCAATATCCAACGGTGCCACGGTTAAGCAGTCATGTGATCGTGTTCCTCTAAACAGGAAGTTATAGGAAGTGATAGCTGTTCTTGCAGCTTGTGTGATCATAGCTAAAATGGATTAAAAATACTTCTTTATTAAGGTAATCATTTTAAAAACAATACATCAGACTAGTTCAGTAATCAAAGCAGTGTGCCACTCCCCGGAGAAATTCTTCTGTGGTACGCTCATCGAATTTTTGCACAACATATTGCTGACGTGAGGCACTGTCCTTGTAAGTTTTTTTGGCAGGATTTGGCACATTCCCAGCAATAATCTGCTCTATCTCCATGTCTCTTTTGTTCTGTATCCCCTTAATGCCATCTATAAATTTCCAGAGTGTGGGATGTGTCATACATAATATTGACTGCATTCCTCGGTGAAAAGCTTGAACAGCATTGTTTGTTTTTGCGCTGTTTGCAAGTACAGTGGCATAATGGTTCCACTTGATGGATAGGATGATGAGGTGCTCTTTGTCCTGTCCCCCTTCTATTGCGTCTCCCAACCCAGGTGTCCTCAAAATAGTCTTTGACAGGCTCTAGGTCTTGGGGGAACACAGTCATAGACTCATCTGTGACCTCCTCAAAGCGAGCGACTACTTGGTCTGGAGGATAAAAAGCCATAGCGGACAAATATCTACGTTTTAGGGCAAATTCGCTGTCTTGTGCATACCTAACTCCAAGTCCTTCTTGCTGTATTTTTCTGTAAATGCACTGTGAAAAATGGAAGAAACAACCAACTTGTCTGGCACTGGGGTATACTGCTTTGAATGCTTGAAGGGTTGATTTTTCAAAATCAGTCATTATTACTTTGGGGTCTAGTCTCGGGTTAAGATGTTTAATGGCAGTCAGCATCCTTTCATAAGTTTCCCTGCGTTTACCAGGCAGCAAGGCAAATATGGCAGGATGCATGCAACCAAAGTGCTCGCCGATTATTACATACATCTGGTGGAACTAAAAAAGTGCCATCAGTGAACTAGTGCTGTCATTACCCTAGATACTCCAAATTTGAATTTGTACCAAAAAGCAGTATTCTGTCTTGTGCTGGACCACTGTCAAAAAGTAAAAAATTAACATCTGTTCCATTACTTGTTTTAAACACAGTGTATGGATGTAGTATTACCAAACTACATTGGTCCCTGGGGTTCGGTGGAGCACCATTAGCACGCACCGGTTGTATAGTGCGTTTTAGGCTCTTGTCCACTATTGTACCCTGTGCTGCCAAGGACACATCTTCTTTACTGTGCAAGACGACTTGTGCAGTACTGTCCTGGGTTGCAACAGCACGCGCCTTAGCTCTGAACAGTACCTCTACACGCTCCACTGCAGAAGAGTCAGGAGCATGTGTGTGCACACTGAAAGTGGATATAATAACAGGCGACTCATAACTTTCAGTGTGCACCCTGGCATTACATGTTTTTTCTTTCTTCACAGCATACTAGCACTGCCAAATTGATTTACCATTATACCCACACTTGTGGTGGGTATAGATGAAATTGTTGCTGTCCACCAGCTTCTTTTACCCCTGACAGACTCAATAAATTTTGCCATTTTTCCAAACAGAGGCTTCGATAGACCAATAATTTATGCACAGGTAGCTTAGCTGTGCCCATTAGTAATCAGCAATCATCAGTGACCAATAGCCAATGGTATGATTGAAGGACACGTTGTTGCTTGCACTTTAGCAATAAGGCAACAAGCGGGAGTGAAATTAACAGGAACGAAGGTAGTGGGAGCGCTGATGTTTGGGCAAGATGTCGGGAGCGAAATGTCGTGGAGTGAAATCACGGAAGCGAAATGACATAGACCCGGTAGAGCTGGGTATCATCAGCATAGCAGTGAAACCTCAGCCCATACCTTCTTACAATGTCTCCAAGGCGAAGCATGTACAGTACGAACAACATGGGGGACAACACTGATACCTGAGGGACCTCACATGACAGAGAGACTGGATCAGAGAAATAAATCCCCGATACCACCCTCTGAGTTCTGCCAGGGAGGAAAGATGTAAACCACATGAGGACTGTACCCAACAAGCCACAGATGAGCCTCAGGCAACCAAGAAGAACCCCATGGTCCACAGTGTCAAATGCTGATGAGAGATCTAGAAGAACCAAGATGGAACGTTTTTTCTGATCCCTGGCCATCATGAGATCATTGAGCACCCGAACCAGCGCCGTCTCAGTACAATGCCTCTTTCGAAAACCAGATTGGAGAGGTTCATAGATGTCATGGATAGTCAAATGATTCTCCAGTTGTGGGGCCACTATTTTCTCTGTAGTTTGCCAGGCAGTCTGGGTCCAAAGAAGCTTTCTTCAGGAGGGGTGTCACCAACGCCTTCTTCAGGGTGCTAGGAAACTCACCTGTCTCCAAGGAGCACCAGATTATCCATACAAGGACCAGGAAAATGATGTCCCTACAACCCATAATCAGGGCAGTTGGTCCCGGATCCAAACTACAGCATGCAGGGCACATATCCTGGATGATCCGCATGACTTCCATGAACTCCAGCTGGTCAAAGGTACTGCAGGAAAACTGAGGAGCAGCGACAAAGCACCGATCCAAATCATCACCCATTGGGTGTGCTGGCTGGAGCTCTGCCCTGATGTCAGCCACCTTAGCTGCAAAGAATCGAGCAAGCTCATCACACTCCACTTGTGGAAAATGCTCTTCGAGTCTGCAGACAGGCTGGGTTGCACAGTCTGTGTACATTTCAAAAGAGCTGAGTTGGTCGGTTCTGAGCAACCGCAATCTCCCCGGACAGGAACTCTGCCTTCTTACGGGTGATTGTGGATTGATAGTCTTGATAATGAGCCATCAATCTAAGGTGGTCGAATTTACCTCAGTATCCATCCAGAGATACTTATCTTGCAAAAGGTCAGAGAGGATCGGAGCACTCAGCATGGCCAAAGCCCCTATGTAGGCGGTGGTAGCAGAAGAGGCCTTTGATGGCAAGAAAATCATCGCCATGTTCCATACACTTGTGCAACAGATGTCAGAGGTCACAATCACCTCTAATGCCACCACCCTAGCAGTTCATCAGCTGGATGCCAGGATTTTTCAGATGGCACGCTGGGCAGCAGCAAACTCGGCGATGATCATGGAGCTACATTAAGTTCTACGGGAGCAAAACCATACTATTTTGGCACTCCAATCCAGAGTTGATGACTTGGAAAATAGAAGTCAGAGGAATAATCTCTGACTACTAAGCTTTCCTGAGGGATCCGAAAAAGGGACACCTGATAGACGTTTTATATGACATCCTACCACAAGTGTTGCAGCAGGAGCTCCCTCCAAGCTTCACCATCTAGAGGGCCCACAGAATTTGGGTCCAGCACTGAATCCTGAAGAATGGCTATACAGAACTACACAGCCAGCTTTATGCCCTTGGAGTCCCCCTTTCATTAAGGTATATGGCGACCATGAGAATTGTAGTAAATGGAGTGCCTTTGTTCTTCTCGAATGCTGAGGCCCTTCAAGATTATATGTGTTGTACCTGGCCTACAAACAGACCAGCTCCTTCTCCACATACTATGCCACAATCACCCACCCAAAGTCAACCCCATCAACAGCAGAACAGATCTTCCTCACCTACAGAGCTAGATATGGATACCTTTGACTGGAACCGGGCCTTCACTGCCAGTCTTCCAGCTAGGAATCGAAAGAGGCAACAGAGGGAGTGCCATGCCAAATGAGACCATCTGATGGATTGTGCTGACTCAGGGACCCAAAAAAGCAGGCCGGATCCCCCCCCCCACAGCAGGCTGAAATTACAAGCCCCTATTTTAGCAAGAACTGATTTGAACTGTTGCCCGAACTGAAGATCTTTGGAAGCAAGAGTCAGCTTTGCTGCAGGTACCAACATTTCTTCCTCTGAGGCTGCTTGGAAGACCGATGGAGTACCTGCACCAATTCCTGCTACAAACTTTCAGGACATCTCCTGAAACACTTTCTCCCACCCATGGATCTAGCCTCCTGAAGCAGGTACTCCATTGAGGGACATCTTCTAGATTTCGGACTGGGCTAATATACTGTGTCAGATAAGTTGGCTTATTTTGCTTTTTTCTGGGGCCAAGAGAGTTGGTGATTGTTGTGGGTGGAGAGGGGGTCCTGGACCTCAGCTAGGTCTTGCACACCTCTTAGAGATATGCTTGGGTTCGAACCCTCAGCCTTTCTATATGCATTCATGTCATTTCCAGGGTACCTGGGGCAGGCATAATCTCCCAACTACTGCTCATGAATCATTGATTAAGGCCATATTACTTACAATGTTATGGGCTCCTCCATTGATCTACCTATACTGCCCCTTAGGACACTGGGCTACAATCAAATGCTACCCATGGAAGAATAATTAGAAGGATATGCTGCACCGGTCTCAGAGGTATTTTTCCCAGGGAATGGCAACTAATAAGGGGGGGTGCAAAGTATTTAAGCCAGAGTTGGTCTCTTTCTGTAATAGGAAGGCAGGCATGTCCTGTAGGTGGGAATTTATCCCTGCCCTCCGTCCCCCAATAATCAGAAATGCTCTAGCAGATAGGACCTAAGCTTCTGGTAATGATTATAACCAGATTGTTGTTTCTCAACTTGAGTCCTTCCATGGGGGTGTTCAATGTTTGCCCTCCCTCCCTCCCCTTTTCTTTGCTTTTGGTTTATGCATCTAACAGGGGACTTATTTGACCATGGCTGATTTTACCCAACTCTTCACCCTAGACCCTATGCTGGCCACACTTTTCAGTCAGTATTAGTATGGGAATCTGGATGTCCAAATTGGATTGGAATCCAGAGGTCCCCCCTACACTCCCCCCCCCCCACATGGGAGATGGATATGACTATGTAAGGGGACCTTTCCCCAGCCAGAGATAATCGCTGCCACCTATGCACAGGTTTGTGTTACTGTATATAATTGTTGTAGTTTGTTAAGTTTAGAGTTAGGTAGCAACTTATTATTCAGCCATCCAATAGAGTCACCTCTGCATCAGAGTTACTGGAAGTGGATAGTAGTTCTGAATGTACACCCATACCTGGACATAAGGACTCCGGTGGCTGTTGCCAGATATTCATGCACCTCTATTGCATCCAGGGTGTCATTTTGCTCTCCTCAAATGTACACATAGAACGGATGTATATTTCTCAAGTAGTAATGGACCATGGCTGAGGTCTCATGCTATACCTGAAATGTTAGGGGTCTCAACACCCCTATAAAATGAAAAAAGGTTTTATCTCATTAGAAGAGAGCAAAAGACCAAGAAGGAATGGCTCTTCTGATCTCTCGCTGTCAGGAGATCACTGAGTACCCGAACAAAGGCCATCTCGGAACTATGCCATTTCCGAAATCCCTGACTGGAGAGGATCACAGATGTTGTGGACAGTCAAGTGATCCTCCAGCTGCAGTACGGCCACCTTCTCAATAACCTTACCCATGAAGGGAAGGTTAAAGACAGGTCTGTAGTTGGCAAGACAGTCTGGGTTGAGAGAAGATTTCTTAAGGTGTCCGGAAACACACCAGAATCTAACGAGCACCAGTCTGCCCATTTCTCTACCTAACAGATAAGTTGCAGATCCTAGTTAACCAACAGCCTACTTCCTCCTACCCCCCACTAGAATTGCCTTATGTCTGTCCCATGCATTCTTGAATTCCCCCACTGTTTTTGACTCTACGACCTCCTCAGGAAGCCAATTCCATGCATCTACAACTCTCTCTGCGAAGAAATACTTCCTCACATTACCTCTGAGCCGTCCCCCCTCTATCTTCAAATTGTGCCCCCTTATACTTGCACATCTCTTTTTCTGAAAGATGCTACCCTCTTGGACTTTGTTAATTCTCTTGAGGTATTTGAAAGTTTCTATCATGTCCCCCCTCTCCCTCCTTACCTCGAGGCTATACATCTTAAGCTCCTTTAGTCTTCCTTCATATGTCTTCTGGTGCAGACCCTGCACCATTTTGGTTGCCCTCTTCTGGACAGTCTCCACCCTGTCTATGTCTTTGTGGAGATGTGGTCTCCAGAACTGTACACAGTACTCCAGATGTAGTCTTACCAACTGTCTGTACAGAGGGCCAACAACTTTCTGTTGTCTACTAGTGATGCCTCTCCCTATGCATCCCAGTATCCCCCAGCCCTCCTTACTGTCTTCTCACATTGCTGGCCCACCTTTAGGTCATCTGATATGACTACCCACAGGTCCCCTTCCATTTTTGTTCTTGTCAGTATCTCACTCCCCATTGTGTACTCTTCCCCTGGATTTTTGTTTCCCAGGTGCATTACTTTGCACTTCTTTGCGCTGAATCTAAGCTGCCATACATTTGACCAATGCTCCAACCTTGCCAAGTCCCTTTTCATCCTTTCCACCCCACCTTGCATATCAACCCTGTTGCAGATCTTTGTGTCATCTGCAAAGAGACATACTTTCCCTTCCAGTCCCTCTGCAATGTCACTTATAAAGACTTTAAAAAGAATCGGCCCCAGGACTGAACCCTGTGGTACCGCACTAGTAACCCCCCTTTTTTCACTGTGGACTCCATTTACTATTACCCACTGTGTCCTGTCACCCAGCCAGTGTTTCCCTGGGACCCACTCCCAGGCTGGCTAATTTGTTTATTAATCTTTTGTGCGGGACTGTGTCAAATGTCTTGCTAATGTCTAGGTAGGCCATGTCCACAGCCCCTCCCTGGTCTACTACCTTGGTCACCCAGTCAAAGAAATCAATCAGATGTGTCTGACATGACCTTCCTGCTGTGAATCCATGCTGCCCTGGGTCCTGTGCCCCACTGGCCTCTAGGTACTCAACAATTCTTTTCTTCAGAAGTGATTCCATCATTTTCAATACCACTGAGGTCAAACTGACAGGTCTGTAGTTTCCTGCCTCTGTCTTGCTCCCACTTTTGTGAAGGGGAATCACATCCATCCTCCTCCAGTCATCAGGTACCACACCATCCTACCATGATTTGTTAAAAAGGGTAGTCAGTGGTGTTACTAGTTCTTCCCTTAGTTCTTTTAGAATTCTGGGGTGAATCCCATCAGGTCCCATTGCTTTATTCCCCTTCAGTTTTAAGAGTTCTTTCAGAACCCTTTCTTCTGTGAAAGGACTAATATCAACCCCCCTATCCAGGGTGCTTCCATTGACTGGATTAGGTATCTCCCCCTGCTTTTCCATTGTGAATACTGAGCAGAAGTATTCATTCAGTATCCCTGCTTTTTCACTGTTGCTCTCTGCCCAACCATCTTCCTCTTTATTCAGCCTCAGTATCCCTGCCTTAATCTTTCTTTGCTCCCTAATGTACCTATAAAAGGTTTTATCCCCCTTCTTAACAGAGTTGGCTGTCTTTTCCTCGGTTTGGGCCTTTGCTATTCTGACTGTTTTCCCCGCTTCCTTCTGCTTTAACTGGTACAGTTCCCTATCCTGCTGTATCTGTGTTTCCTTATACTTCCTGAATGCCATCTTTTTCTCCCTTACCTTCCCCACCACTTCTTTTGAGAACCATAGTGTTTTTTTCTTTCATTTTGATTTGCTTCACACAAAGGCTTGTTGCCTCTGTGATGGCAGTTTTGATGTTTCCCCATTGTTGCTCCACCCCACTTTCTTGCTTGTTTGCTAGTGCTTTTCTGAGGCACTCTCCCATTTTGACAAAATCAGCCCTCCTGAAGTCCAGTACCTTCACTTTTGTGTGGCTTGACTCTACAGCTAAGTTTATCGTGAACCACACTGTTTGGTGGTTGCTTGTTCCCAGATGGCTACCCACTTCAAGATCGGAGATCCTCTCTCCGTCCCCATTTGAGAGTACCAGGTCTAAGAGTGCTCCCTCCTGAGTGGGCTCCAAAACTAGCTGTCTGAGACATGCCCCCTGTAGGGCATTGAGAATGGCTCTGTTCATGGATGTGGCTGCAGCGAAGCTGCTCCAGTTAACATCTGGCATATTCAGTTCCCCCATCAGCAATATCTCCCTTTTCTCTGCCATCCCAAGGATGCCTTCTATCATTTCCTTGTCCATTTCCTCCCCCTGAGACAACCCCTGTGTGGATTGTGGAGCCATTTCCAGTCTCTAAGGTGACCCACAGTGCCTCCTCTCCTTCCTGTTTTCCCTTTAGTTCTGTTGCTTTGATCCCTTCCCTTACATAGAGAGCTACTCCTCCTCTTCTTCCCTCCCCATCCCTCCTGTAGATTGTGTACCCTGGTATGTTGACATCCCAGTCATGGTTCTCTGTGTACCATGTGTCTGTGACTGCCATGCAATCCAGCCATCCCTCTTCCATCAAGGCCACCATTTTGGGGAGCTTTTTGCCTAGACTACGGGCATTGGTACTCATTATCCTCCATTTTGTTATTTCTTTTTGCCCCATCCCTGTCCTTACTGCTTTTGTCTTTTTCTCCATTTACCCCTGCCCTTCTCCCTATCGACTGCTCTATCTTGGTGTTTACTTCACTAACTCCCCTGATTTTGTTTGGGGGGGCTACGATTTCTCTTCTCCCTTTCATTGCCCCCAGCTAGTTTAAATTCTTACCAATGAAGCATTTAAATCTGTCACCTAGGATCCTGGTTCCCCTCCTGGATAGATGCAGACTATCGCGCCTGTATATGCCTGCATCCTTCCAGGTGGAACCCCAGTCCCCAGTGAAGCCAAATCCCTTAGCTCTGCACCAGTTTTTCAACCAGTCATTGAATCTCATGGTGCAGAGTACCCTAGCCTCATCCATGACATAGACAGGTAGCACTTCTGAGAAAGTTACTGTGTATGCTACTTGTCTAAGGCCCCTTCCCAACTCCACAAACTCCTGTTGCACTGCTCTGATCCCATTCTCAGCCAGGTCATTCATCCCTAGGTGGATAATGGCATCCATCTCACTCCCCCTTGCAGCTGCTCCCATGATTCTGAGGATTTGTTTCCTGTCCCTCCAAGCCATGGCGCCAGGCAGGCACCTTACCTCCCTTTCTCCTCCCTCCCCCAGTTTTACCCCCCTAACAATTGAGTCCCCCACCAGGAGTTGTTTCCTTCCCCTGTGGGGTCCTGTGCCACCCTCCTGTGGGTCTCCATTTTGGAGGTTCCCAGCATCCTCATTGGTCTCCACTGTGGGTGCCTCCATAGAGGAACTGTGCTCTGCCAGAGTGGCAAATGAATTGTGGAGAGGCACAACTGGAGGAATGCACCTCTGTTCCACCACCTTCACCCTCCCTGAGCCTACCATGGTCCAACCACTCCTCTTTCTTGGCAACCTCTGAGGTAGTGATGGTGGCCTGGCTGGTCCCTGGGTGGGGGAGCAGGTTTCACGAATCCTTGCCAGGTCAGCATGGAAACAAACAACCTCTTCCCTCAGACCAGAGAGGTGCCTGCAAATAGGGCAGCAACGCAGTCTCCAGAATGTTTCCTGGAAGACTGCTGCTCCACAGCCAGTGCATTGCACCACTCCCCACATGTCTGTGTCCCTTCCTGTTACAGATGCTTTTCTTTTTTTTGTTTTTGGTTTTTTTGTTCTTGTTTTAGTGTTTGCAAGCTTGTGAGTGTCTCTACCCCCTATTCAGTGTGCTGTGCCTTTAAGGATATGAACAGGTGTATGTTGTTAGCAGTTTTGGGGAAGTGATGTCAGAACCCCTGCTATAAAGGAAGTTATGCGCTTGGGGAAAGGACCATTGTGTGAGCAAGGTCTTGACTCTGGGTACCGTGGGTCTGCAGTTACTTCGGGTCAATACTAAGGGGGAGGCGGCACTGAGGGAGGAGGTCACCCCTTGGGGGAGAAACCCAGGAGTGTTTTCTTTACCAACAGATAGGATTGGTAAAGGAGCCTCTCCTCAAAATTGAGTATGTTGGCGAGCAAGTAGAGAGAGCAGGTGTGGGTGCACCTGTTGGCACCTGACGGGAGTCTGCAGGCCTTATTGATGGATAGTTGTACTCTGCTGAGGGCAATTTTGTCAGCAGCAGCAGCATAGATAAGGAGGCCATAATCTACCAGGGAAAGGACGGAGGAGGTGACTGCCATACAGAGTGCCTTGGGGGCAGGCAGTCCCTGTGGCAGTAGAGGAGACTAATCCGTATGTTTATGGTTGATGAGAGGGCTGCAATATGGTGGTGGAAGGTGAGGGCAGGGTCAAATGTGATGCCCAGGTATTTGTACATAGTCACCTGTTCAAGGGGTACTTGGGTGCTGGGGAGGATCTGGAGGGGGGTGTTTCTTGTTTTATTCTGATGATGGGCAAAGAGCATGGATTTAGTTTTTTTGAGGTTGATGACCAACCTGTGTTCAATGAACCATTGTTCGGCCTTGGTGAAGGAGTGTTGGAGGGTGTTTTGCAGGGTGGTGGGGTGGGGGTACGAGATGAGGAGGTCCGCATCATCTGCATAGAGAAGGATTTTTTCAGGGCAGAGTGTGGGGAGTGTGTTTAGGTAGAGACTGAAGATGAGTGGGCCTAATATGGAGCCTTGCGGGACTCCGGAGTGGACAGGTTGGGCGTTGGACAGGGTGCTATTGATTTTCACTCACTGGGACCTGGATGACAAGTAGCTGTCAAACCTGGAGTGGGGGCCCTCCGAGAGACCGATATTCTGCAGGGAGTTGAGAAGGAGAGGGTGGCAGACCATATCAAAGGCCGTGGAGAGGTCAATAAAGACTGCTCTGGCCAGGTGTCCAGTGTCCAGTGCTGTGTGGAGGAAATTGGAGAATTCCAGCAGGGCAGTGGTGGTACTGTGCCCTGCGCGGAAGCCATGCTGCTCCCTGCACATGATGCTGTGCTTAGTAAGGTAGTCAAGTTAGCTGGTTGGCCATGATTTTTTCCAGCACCTTGGAAAGTGGGGGCAGGATAGAAATTGGGCAATAATTACTGGGGGCAGTGCGGTCTCTGACTTTGTGAATTGGGGTGACGATTGCCATTTTCTAGGCAAGAGGGAAGTGACCTAGGCACAGCAAGCGATTAAGTAGGTGCCCAAGGGGGGGGTGAGAACTGCGTCCAGTACTCGCTGAAGTAGCCTGGTGTCCAGAGGGTCATTGCAGGGGCTGGTGCTGTTGAGAGCTTTTTGCAGGTATGGCTTGGCTTCTAGCAGGGTTATGGTCCGAAGGTGGAAGGAGGGGTGATGGAGGTTGGATGTAGGGGATGGGGGACTGGGTCAAAGAAATTCTGGGGCAGGACCGAGCTGAGGTCAGTGAAGGAGTTGTTGAGGCTGTCAGCAATGGTGTGTGGGTCTGTGGTGATGGAACAGTTGACGATGAGTTCAAATGGGGGGGGAATTGTGTCTTCCTGTTCAGCTCCTTTAGTTTACCCCAGAAGTTCCTGTCATTTCCCCAGGAGGAGGCGAGGGCAGATTTGTAGTGCCAGCCTTGGCCTTTCAGATGGCCCACATGCATTTGTTATATTTGGCGTTATAGGTCTGCCTATCTGCTGGTTTACCCGAGTCAACTGCTTTTTTCCAAAGGTTATCCCTTAATTTCATTTGTTGGAGAAGTGCTGGGGTAACCCAGGTGGCATTTTGTTTTTTTAGTTATGGTCTTGGTGAGGGGTGCGAATATGTCACAGGCTTTGTTGAAGGAGCTTGTGAAATACTTAAGCCCTTGGTCTATAGTTGTGGCATGAGTAATGGGCGTCCATTCCCATTGGGCAAGGTAAAGCCTTAGTTTATTGAGGCTGCCGGGGCAAAGGCACCGCTGGTGGAATGTTCTGGGGGCAGGTTTGTTAATCAAAGTGGACCAGATGAATATGACAGGAGAGTGGTCGCCAAGTGCGTTAGGGAGGACATGTAGGTCCATGATCTTGTGGGGGCAGTTGGACAGAACAATATCTAGCAGGGTACTGGTTCCAGAGGTGGGGTTGTACCTGGTAGGTCAGGAGATGAGTTGCATCATGTTAAGGGCTGAGAAGGAGTCAATAATGTGACAGTTTGAGCAGGAAAGCCAATTAGCATTCGGGTCTGCTAAGAGGATCTGTTCGACCTTGTGAGGTTGCTAGCTGAGGTAGTTTGAGAGCGAGTGGATGGCAGGGGTGTGATTCCGTGGGGGGATATAGGCCACGGTAAGGATTAGTGGTGTCTTTGCAGGGTTAGGTATGCAAACGATGCTGTCATTTTCACAAGTCACTGACATTTCTCTCCTTCAGCTACAGCGTAGCTTCACTGAAGTTGAATCCTGGTTCAGGCCCCACAAGCTGGTCTTAAACTGCACTAAAACTAAATCTATGCTGTTTCATGGCACACACAGCAAGCACAAACACCAACAGCTGGTAGTCAAAAATAGTGTTGGCGCCACATTGGAACAGGTTGAAAACTTCAAATACCCGGGCATGACTCTTGACTGCACATTATCATATGCCATGCATATTCATAATGTAGCCATAATGGTTAATTCCCGCATAGGACTGCTATACAGACACAGAGACTGTCTGACCTTTGAAGCACTGAAGACTGTAATACAGAGTTCGGTTATCTCACTTATTGACTATGGACTCTTAATGTATGGTTCCGCTCCTGACACAGCTCTGTGGCGTGTTACCCTAGCGCTCAACAAAGTCTGTTGGCTCCTCAACTCAGCTCCTACATACACACACACACACACACACACACACTCACACACACACACACACACACACACACACACAATTTATATGAGCAGACAAGCTGGCTTCAACTGTCTGGGAAAATAAAGTATCAAACCCGCATTCTTGCAAAGAAGGTTACTTGGGCCTCCTGCCCCCTGATGATCAGTTTACTGTCCCTTCATTGCCCTGCGTGTCCAACTAGGAATTCTGTAAGCCTAGCCTTCTCTGTTTCTCCCTGTCGGACCTCACAAGGGCAGGATCTTTCAAAGCTAGGGCCCAAAACTGGTACAGACACAACTGTAGTGAGGCACGGGAATATAAGAAAATAGCTGCTGAAATGAGAGATCAGTTTTTGGAAAGGGTTAACCAGTACAGACTGATAAGGGACACTGAAGAACAGATATCCAGATTGCCTAGAGAACAGTTTCTGAATAAGACACCAGAACGCACAATAGGGGACGGGATATTTTTTCCACCCCTTACTCACATTTGAGCGGTAAAATTAAGCGGATAATTTTGAGTAACTTGCATATATTACATGTAGGATAAAGGCCAATATCGAGGTTTTCAAACACACCGCTAGTTACTTCACGTAGAAACCAGACTTTGAAAGGTAGATTAGTGCACACTCAACACTGCAAGGTGGAAGGAGGCCAAAGAGGACAAAAACAGCTGTTGTTATTGGGGCCATTAGCACCAGGCAGTGTTCCATGTGGCCACTGCTTTCAATGTGGCAACACCGCTGAAAAAGTGGAATTTGAGGATCATTATACTAGCAGAAGATTTCTTTTCAGACAACATATCGATTGCAAAAGTGACCATGTGGTATATCTGATTTGGTGCCCCTGCGATAAGCTGTATGTGGGAAAAACCACAAGGGAACTGAGAAGAAGAATCAGTGAACATAAGAGTGACATCAGACTACAGCACATGACGTCATCCGTAGCCAAACATTTTAATGAAGCAGGTCACCCAGCAACCTCTCTCCGATTTGGGGGTCTTGAACAAGTCCCCGAACCTGTGGGGACTAATATGACCTGGGACATTTCCCTAAGGAGACAAAAAAAAGTATGCTGGATTTACATATTGAACTCTTTTGATCCCAGAGTGGGTCTAAATGAAGAAATGGAATGGGACTTATATTAGTAATGGAATCTCTAATAGTCTGCCCTGGATTTGTGACCATTATAATGATTGGGACATTGAATATAAAAACATTTTTGTTGTTACTTAGAAATGTAAATGGATGTGCTGTAACATGATTAATAAGCCTGGCAATGTTTAAATCTATTACTAGCACTATATTATCTGGAGTTTGGATTGTGATGTTTGAAATCATCTCAAAAAAACACCCCACTCTGACCTGGGGGCTCCGTACCCCCTCTGTTCAACCCCTCCCTCTTCTTTATGGTCTCTATCCCCCTCAAGTAATACAGTGCAAGTTAAAATATTTTAGGATACTAGAAATTAGGTAAGTAAAGTTTGAAATAGCCTTGGGCTGTGAAAGTAAATAATAAGTAAATTGAAATATAAAAACAATATTTTGGCTTTTGAGCCGAGGCGTCGGGGGGAGCTGCTGAAGAATCTCAAGTTTTGACACAGACGTTCAGCTACCAGCAGTTTCCCTGAGCCAGTTTCTTTTGGCTAATGCTGCAAATTCAGCAGCCTTCAGCAACACAGCTCTTGGAGGCAGTGTCACGTCAATGTTGATGTCGAGGTCCCCCTCTCCCCCAGCACACCGCAAGATTTAAACTCACATCAGCCACAGCCCGACCACTCCTTTTCTCAGAGACGGTGTTCTGATGGCACAGTACAGAATCAGTAAGTACAGGAACTTTAGTTCCCAATTACATCTCAGTAAAATATTTTGAATAAAAACATGAAAGTATAAGTTAAAGTTTGTATACTGTTTGCAGGGGCCAGAGAGTCTGGAGAGTGAGCATTAGCTCACTAAATAACGGTATGCTGAGGGAGCCAGTGTTAGAGACTCGCAGAGGGTCTGAGGTAAATATAAGTGACTGAAACTGAGGAGATTGCTTTATAGTAAAGCATATTTTTTAAGAGTTCAGTATTTTCCAGCATATTTCAAGTAGACAAATGGTCATATTTTTCTTATTAGGTAGAAATTGAATGTCTGATATTATATGGAAAAAAAACGGTAGACATTTTGGTAGATAAGGGTGAGCATCCTATAGGAGAGTTGTCTAAATATATTATAAATCAACATTAGAGTGGAAAGACTCAGATTTGTTATTGTTTCTAGATTAACATTCCTAACAGATGAATAATATAATTGGAGACAAATAAAAAAAGATTAATTTGAGGTGAGCACAGACCGTGCATTATGATATAAATTATATTCATTTCCCAGTTTCACAGGTGATGGGGAGAATTATATTAATATCTAAAGTTCACCAAGGTGTTTAGCACTGTATGTTTCCATGCAGCTCAATTATTTACATACAAAATAAGCACAGTTTATAAGCCAAAAAGTGATGGGGATAAATGAAATTGCAGTGTGCATTATTGTGAAAAAAAAAATATTCTTGTTTGTTGAATTTTTACAGAAAAAATGCTATGAGGGACCTGAAGAAGTGGCAGAGTCATGAAACCGTTGCCCCTAACATTAATGAAAAAATAAAAGAAAAAACAGAATTGGAAATTAAAGAGGTGTGCATTCTAGTTATTAGTAAAAATTAAGCCATGACAACGGAGGCTTCTATTGGGGAATTAATGCATGGCTGGGGGGTTGGCACGAGGCTGAAGGCTGAGTGCCTACAACCACCCAACCATGTAGTAGTAGTAGTAGTAAAATGTTTTTATTCATCAAAATTCGTATGAATAATGTATAAGCTCGATTGAGTACAACTCATTTTCAATGAGGTCCCATGCAATATACAAATCAGTGTAAAATGTAACAATCGCATACAAGGTAGTTCTGTTACACATACAATAAATGGCATCAGAAACATGAGGAATGTAAACACACAGTGCAATACATACACATAACCGGGATCAAAAATGCATTAATACATATATTCTTAAAATACCACAAACTATCTTAATTCCTTTGTGTTCCTAAAAAGTAGGTTAACCTACCTATATTCCATACATAACCTACCTTGGAATTCCTATTATTTAGCTGCACAGTAGTCTCTTTTCTGGTGTGCAACCATGTATTAATTCCTAAATAGAAGCTTCCTTCATCGTGGCTTAATACGCTTGTAACATGAAAAGTGCTGATGAAATGTTATTTTACATTCAATTTTTGTATTTTATCAAATAAACACAAATAATGGTTCAATAACTTGATTTATTTTATTGCATTTGAGAAACTACATAATTGCAAAGCCCACATTTACTAATACACTAATGTTGAAAAAACAAGAAGACATATATTTTGTCCTGAAAAGTATTTCAAGACATTCCTCTTGGTTTTATGACATTATAAATGACAGATTAATTTATAGACACATGAGGAGGATCCTGGTATTAATTTCTATACCTACTGCATTGTTCTCTGCTGGTTGGGTTCATGCTGATTTGCATATTTAGACAGCAAGGCTCCAATACTGTCACAGAGATTCAATTTTAGCACTGCATCGGGTATACTTCCAGTCAGGGGTTTAGCCAGACAATATACAGATGTACACCAGGACCATGTTTGTTGCCTCATTTGGCACAATAAATACAACTTTTGTATCTCATGACAGTGGTTGTTGCCATGCATGGGTAAATACAAATGCCATGTATTACTCCCCAAGACACCAACATACCAGCCCAGAGCCTGTAAATTTGTATTGTCCTTGGGATGCAAAGACAGTATTAGTGACCAGTCCTTCTAGTTTCGACTCCTATGAATAAAATTACAGAAAGGTTCAGTATTTTCATTTTCATGGAGATAGGAAGCTGTTCAGAACCTATTTGCTACCCCCCTTAAATAAAATTGCACAACATGGAGCACTTGGAGCATGCCTGCCTACACCCATGCTTCCAGTATCTGGAAATTTTAAAATCTACCCATGCATCCATTCTATCTCCCCACAAATGTGAAAAGTAATTAGATTTCTATCCATTTTGTCACAGTTCACTACACTGTTAATCTGTTTGTATAGTGTCATAGAGTACGATTTCTCCAATGCTAGTGACAGACCGCTGGGTGGGAAGGACAAAAGGCATGTTTCAATATATGTATTAACTAATACCTTGTCCGCTCTTGATGTCTTTTTGGTTGATAACAGTACTTCAAGTTGGAGCGGGCATTACTAAGAAATTAATGCCATCTCCAACTTGAGACATATGTTGCTTTTGGTCCAATCAGTATTATTATTTACTAAACTCATTATATTACCATGTTTCTGTTGTATCCTGAAAAAACAAGCGATGTACACAGAGAACTTCTTTAGGAACTGCAGAGCTTTATTACCTGCTTCTAACAAGGCAGTCTTCTTCTGATACAGAGAGAGAGAGACAGAGACTGATTCTGGATCTTTCTAACAACAACACTACTACTACTACTCAAGGTCTATATTCTCTTAGAGTTTGTAAAGTCCATGCTGCCCTCTAGCAGCACCTCAATACTACACTACAGTTACATACAGTATATATCATTCACCTCCCTTAAAGAGGCTACTTCTATTTTGTATTATGATTATTATTTAATGTTCATAGTCTTTCAAATATGAGGGAGGTCTTCTGTTCCTTGAAGATTGTCTAAGCTCTAATTCTGGTACTGAACTATCTACAGGTGAGGAATTTCCAAACACAGTTGACTAAGTCACTTCTTTAATTTTTGGTTCAAACGGTACAGGTGTCATGTTAGTGACAGATGTCTGTGTATTACTTGGGTCTTTCGTGATAAATGGTAACTCTCCTGATTTCTCATGAATCTCTAAGGAATTGGGTTAGTTATGGAAATTGGCCCCTTTCATGGAGTTGTTAACCTCTATGTTTACAGCTCTGTCCCGTTCACTGTACCCCCTGTGGATTTGATCCACATGACGGTGCACTACTCTGCCATCTCCCAGCAACAGTTTGTAGGACAGAGGTCCTGTCACTTCATGAGTAATTGGAGATCTCCATCTCCTTCACTGACCAAAGTTGTGACTGTATACTGAATCTCCTATCATACGAACATACGAAATTTGCCAGCAGATAAAGGCCTAGACATCTATCAAGTCTGCTCGAATGTGCAGCTAGCACCCCTTATTCTGTAGCTGCCCCTCCCTTCCACCCTTCCTCTTCATTAACCCTCCCCCTTGTCCTGTCCCATCTTCATTTGAAGCAGTCCACTGTTCTACTGCATACTACTTCTGCAGGTAATGCATTCCACCCAGCCACCACCCTCTCTCTAAAAAAGTGTCTCCCATCTCCCTCCTGAACCTTCCTCGCCCAGTCTCATATCATGGCCCCTGGTGGCCCTCCCTCCCTTACTTTGAACAGACCCTCTGTACCCGTCTTGTTTATTCCTTTCATGTATTTAAAGGTTTCAATCATGTCACCCCTGCTCTCCTCTTCTCCAGTGAGTACATGTTCAACTTCTTCAACCTCCTCTCATATGATAAGTCCCCAGCCCCTTGATCATCTTTGTCACCCCTGCACTGCACCCCTCCAGTAACTTTATGTCCCTCTTCAGATACGGACGCCAGTACTGCACGCAGTACTCCAGATGTGGTCTAACTAATGACCTATACAGTGGCAGAATCACCTCCTCCCTCCTCGAGGATATACCCCTTGCAATACAATCCAGCATTTTGTTGGCCTTTGCAGCTGCCTTCCTACATTGTGCTGAGTTGTTCATTGACCCTGTAATAAGTACACCCAGATCCTTCTCCTCCTTCTCTGTCTGGGCTAGCTGCACTCCCCCTAGCTGGTAACTCCTCCTTGGGTTCTTCATCCCAAAATGCAGCACCTTGCACTTTTTGGCATTAAAGCCCAGTTGCCAGGTGTCTGACCAGGTTTCAAGCTTTGCCAGATCATCCTGCAACCCCTGCCATCCCCCTAGGTCATCCACCACCACGCCAACCTTGGTATCATCAGCAAACAGACTGATCTTGCTCTTGATGTCCCATGATATGTCTGCAATGAATATCCCAAACAACACTGGTCCCAACACCGAGCCTGTGGGACACCGCTCGTCACTGCCCTTGGGTGTGAGAGCTCCCCACCCACCACCACCCTCTGTTGCCTTCCATGCAGCCAGTTTCCTACCCATCTCACCAGCTTTGCACCCGGCCCTGTGCCGACAACTTCCTTCCCAGCCTTCCATGTGGCACCGAGCTCAATGCTCACTGAAGTCCAGATACAGGACATCCACTGCATGGCCCTGTCCAGTTGCCTAGTTACCCAGTCATAGAACTCGACCAGGTTGGTTTGGCAGGATCTGCCATGTATGAACCATGCTGTCTGCTGTCCTAGTCCTTTGGCCTCTAGGGAGGGCCACCAGCCTCTCCTTCAGGATAGTCTCCATTAGCTTACCCACGATGGATGTGAGGTTCACTGGTCTGTAGTTTCCGGTTCATCCATGGGGGCCACTCTTGTGGAGGGCACCACATGAGCCATCCTCCAGTCCTGAGGTACACCCCGAATGTAGTGAGGCATTAAATAGGTCTGCCAAAGGTCCTGCAAGGACCTCTGCCACTCCTTCAGTACCCTGGGTGGATGCCATCTGGGTCTGGCGCCTTGTCCACTCTCAGTGCCTTCAAACCTCTCGAACTCTGCCCTCCATGATTTCCCCATCTGTCACCACTTCTTGCTTCTGCCATTTCTCCCACCTTGGGTGTCACCCCTCTTCTCTTTAGTAAATACTGAGCAGAGTACTCATTGAGTGCTTCCATTATCGCACCCTGCTTCCACCCAACCCCCTCCTTTCTAATCCTTACTATGTGGTCCTTACAGCTCCTTTTCTCCTGATGTAGCTTAAGAAGTCCTTCTCCCCCTTCTTAATGCCTTGTGCCAGCCTGAGTTCGTAGATGCTTTGGCTCCCCTTACTGCCCTTGTCACCTCCTTCGATTCTGTCAAGTACTCCTCTCTGTCTCCCCCCTCCCTGTTTTCTTGTACTTCCTAAAGGCAACTCTTTTCCTCCTTACCTTTTCCATGACCTCCTTGCTCAACCAGCTCGGTTTCTTAGCCCTAGCCTTCTTGCTCTGGGCTTTGCAGCAGGTTTTGGTTGCCTCCACTATCCCCAGCTTTATGAGCTCCCACGTCTGGTTAGTGTCCATACTAGATTGAATTCTGGCCAGGTACCCTTTTACCACTTCCCCCATCCTCCCAAAGTTGGCCCTCCTGAAGTCCAGCACTCTCGTGCCAGATTCCACTCCTTCCTTGCCCATATCCAATGTGAGCCATACTGAGTGGTGGTCACTCCTGACAGTGGTTCCTCCACTAAGTTCTCTCACAAAGTCCCCATTTGCCAGCACAAGGTCAAGGGATTCCCCAACCTGGTTGGTTCACTGACCATTTGCAGCAGGAAGCTGTCCTGGAAGGCATCCAGCAGTACCTGCTCCCTTTGTTCCTGGTTGTTGGGGTGCTCCAGTCCACTCCTGGCATGTTGAAGTCCCCACAATCACCACACTACCCTTCTCGCAGGTCCTCCTGATCTGTCCCGCTAGTTCCCTGTCTAACTCCTCTGTCTGAGATGGTGGCCTGTACACCACCCCATTCTAAGAATCCTATTCTTGAATCCTGGATTTGCACCCAAAGTGACTCGACTACCCTCTTCCCTTCCTCCCTTACACACTTCAGTCCTTCCTTCACATATAGTGCCCTCCCTCCTTTCCCAATCACCCTGTCCCTAGAAATAACCTGTACCCTTGTACAGACAGGTCTGATCATTATATTGGGTGGCCCATGTTTTTCTTGATGGCTGCAATGTCCACCTCTCCTCTGCCATGAGAACCTGTAACTCTGCAGTTTTTCTCCCAAGGCTCCTAGCATTAAGGGTAACCACCTTCCACCCCCCTCCCATCCTGCCCTCCTTTCCTAGCATCACCAATAGTACTTGCCATTTGTCCTTTGTCACTGTTATGGGGGGTAAGCTCATATGATTTCCCAACCTGTGGTCCCTGCATATCTCTTCCCCAGCTGCCACCCCCAACTCCTAGTTTAAATTCCAAACTTCCTCTATATACTCTTCCATCCTCTGTTTCAACACTTTCTTTCCCTCCTCACTCAAGTGTAGTCTGTCCTTGGCATAGAGACTACTGTCCTCCCAGGTTCCTCCCCACCCCCCCAACAGCCCATACCCTTTAGCACAACACCAGGTTCTTAGCCATCCGTTAAATTCTTCTATTCTCAACTTTCTTGTGCTTGCCTTTGGCACCGGAAGTATCTTGGAAAAAGTTACTGATCTTTCTGCCCCCTCACATAATTGTGCTAGTTCCTCAAACCTCCTCTGGACTATATCTACTGTCTTGTCAGCCAGGTCGTTTGTCCCAAGATGTATAATTAAATGAGGCTTGTCCCTACCCCTTCTAGTTTATTTCAGAACAGACTGTCCCACCTTTCCATCACTGTCATTCCTGGCATGGCCTCCACCCAAATGCTACTATGCCTCTCCTTGCTACCCCAATCCAACTCCTCTTAGTATTGAGTCCCCAGCACTAAGATTCCACCCTCTTACTCCTGCTTGCTTCCATTCATCTCCTCTCTCATTTCCAGCTCTCTTCTTCCTCCTGGACATTATTTCCCCTTTCACCCCTGTTGCAATTCTCTCAGCAGAACTTCCCCGCTCCAGTTTGGTCCGGCATTTATCAATTACTCCTCTAATTTCATAATTTCCCTCCTCCACTTTCTTCCTCTCTAGCAGTGCACAACTATTTTCTGAAGGCCCTTCACAAATGCCCGCTCCCTCTCTCTTCATAGTAACCTGTTCTCTCCTTTCCACTCCATGACTTTTGCCACTTCTTCACCTCCCCTCACAAGTCTCTATCTCCTCCTTCCATTTGTCTTTTGTCTCCTCACCTGGTTTCCCCGGCAATCGTTCTTCCTGGCCTGGGCCCCATTGTCTCTGCTTCCCTTCTTCTGACCCTCTCCTCACCACTGTTGGCTTAAATCGCCCTCCCTCATCTCCCCTTCTTCCTCCCTCCAGTATTGGGCTAAACCCACCCCCAATCTGCCTTGCCTGTCTTAGTTCCTCCTGCAGACCCTCAATCTCCTTTCTAAGTTTTTCTATGTGGTTGCACACTAAACATCCTCCCACTCTCCAGGCAATATTTAGAAAGATTGGTGCACCGCAGTTGTTGCAGCCTACCACCCTACCCTTTGCTGTCATTGCCCACCAGCGACCCCCCACCCTTCCAGATGCAGGATACCAAACACTCCCCCAAGTCTCCCCTCTCCCTCCTCTATCAGTGCAAAACACTTTCTTTATTTCCCTTACCTCCTTTGTTGCACACATTTAGATATATTGAGCAACTGCTTTTTATATTCCTATCCTTCCTATCCACACTCAAAAAGAGACTTTAAGTAGCCATTGCACAACCTTCTTCAAACTCCTACTCCTCCTTTTCCCAATGCAATATCAATGCGAAGTAGTAATAATGAAAGCTCCTACATTTGCATTTACTTCCCTTCCACTGAGAGAGCAGTCACCTCTTCACTTGCTGCTGTTCCTTTCCTGGATGTCTGCTTTTGCTATGACAGGTGCACATCCTTTGCCTGTTTGAGGAAGTGATGTCAGAACCCTGTAGATCTGATCCTGTCCCCCTTCTAGTTCCTATTGCAAAACACTGTGCTTTTGCATGCTTTTCTTTGTTTTTTAACTGTTTCTACATCACATTTCCTTTAAAATCAGTGTGTGACAAATCCAAGGCTGATCTCAATTTCCGACCCATTAACATCTCAGCTGGTGACACTCCTGTTGTTGACTGTGGTGTTATTCTGTAGCTGAACAATATGAGAGCTACTTTTGTTTCTAATGGACCTCCAGACATTTTCTTTAAATACTTCTTGAATGTTTGTACTGCTCTTTCTGCTAAACCATTTGACTAAGGGGGATATGGAGCAGAAGTTATGTGGGTAATTCCATTCCTTTCCAAAACTCTTTAAATTCCACAATAACAAAAGGAGTTCCATTGTCAGGTACTACCATCTCAGATACGTCATGGTTACTGACTTTCATTCGGAGTTTCTCTACGGTAGCTGCTGATATCGCTGAAGTCATTGGATAAACATCTATCCACATGGAATGTGCACCCACAATAATGAGGAACATTCTCCCTAGGGAGGAACCAGCATAATCAAGATGTAATCACCTCCTGGGGTTCTCAGGCCACTCCCATGGGTGGAGTGGAGCAGTGGCTGGAGCTTTCCTGTGTTCCTGGCACGTCACAACTTTGAACCTAAATTTCAATTTCTTTATCTATCTTTGACAACCACATATAACTTCTAGCCAGCCTTTCATTTGTATCTGTCCAGGGTGGCACTGGTGCAGCTGCTCAAGGACAAGTTTACGACCTTGGGGTGGCACTACAACCCCCATAAAACACATCCATCCTGCACACTGAGCTCAGTTTTTCTGGAGAAATATGATGCAAACTGAGTTTCTGGGACTACTCTGGGCCATCCTCGCAAGACGTACTCCCAAACCTTTGCCAGCACAGAGTCTTTTCCAGTCCAGAACCTGATCTTTGTCCAGAACCTTATCATTGTTTTTTTGTACTCCCAGTTAGGATGGTTGTTCCCTTTATCTCGACTTAAATATGGTTAAAGGGGCTTAATTTTCAAAGCGCTATATTCCAAGACACCTTTTCCCCTTAGTGATTTTTATTTTTTTTATTTTCATCTTTATCCTCCTCCTTCTTACCTCCGGTGCCCCCTCCTTCCGTCCGCTCATGTCCCCCCGGTACCTACCTTAGGGATCTGCCCCTAGAGTGCCCATCCTCCTCTCCTCGCACAGTGGGGTCTGTCCTGTAGGTGGTCCAGGTGGACTTAGGGCGGACTTCATCTAGGGCTGCCGGAGGGGGATTTCTGGTTTTCTCCTTACATCCCCCTCCCTAGGGGCCTTGCGTAGGACGTCACGTCCAGTGGTGAATGCTTTACGCCGCCAAACCCTCATGCGCCCGCTGACGTCCCCCTCCCGACTCCGACAAGCGGAAGCCGCCTCCATCCCTTCACTGCCGGTAGCTTCCGCCGGGCCACAGAAGGAATGAGCGCAATGCGCTCATGGTAACCCTCCGCCCTGAGGGAGGAGGCATCCGTTGGGACGCTCGATCCTCCCTCTCCCCGCCGACCCCCGGCCACCCGAGTCCGTCCCTGAACCCGGGTGGCCGGCGCAGCGCAAGGTGTGGCATCCAGCGCCTCAACCTTCAGTGCCACCGGGCCGGCCCAGTGATTTGGTTTTGATTCGTGATACTACTTTGGATTTGCGGTCCTGTAAAGAGTGTTTACTCTGTGTTCCTTTCTCTAAGACTACTGCTGGTTCTTACTCTTTCTCGCGTGCTGCCCCGATGTTTTTGAATCTTTTACCTGATAATATTAGGTCTGCCTCATCCCTACTTAGTTTTAAAACTAAACTTAAGATTTTTTTGTTGGAAGAAGATATTTGTTCTTATAATAATGTATAATGATTGTACTGTATTTTTCCTGTTTATTTGTTTTTATGTGCATTTTCTTTGCTCGGGTAGGGCCTGAAAATGAACTTGTTCCAGTGTCTTTTCCTGGTTAACAAAATAAAAATGAAATAAAAAAAAAAATGAAATCCGAGCAGCGGTCACTGGTGAGGCATCCATGCAGTCCATTAACAGCACTCGCTCTTCACATGGAGCTTTGGTTGGGCTCTCCGGTAGGGAAAGATAACTCAAGGCATCAGTGTTACCATGGTCCTTACCCGCCTTGTACACTATGGTATACTTACAAGCTTGAAGTGTGACAGCCCACCTCTGGATCCTTGGTGAGGCCATCTGTGGTACAGCCTTTATCTCACTGAAAAGAGAAATCAAGAGCTTGAGGTCTGTGCAGATGACAAAATGTCACCCATAAATATACTTGTGAAATTTCTGCACCCCAAATACCACAGCCAATCCCTCCTTATCTAGCTACAACTGTTTTCAGCAGCTGTTAAAGTCCTTGACACAAATCCAGTGGGTTGTCAGTTCCATCAAGCATGCGGTGCTACAAAACTGCACTAACACCATATGGTGAAGCATCACAGGCGAGAATGAGGTCTTTTTCTCAGTCATAGTGAGCCAACACATCTGGTGATTAGAGTAACTTCTTGGAAGCCTCAAAAGTTTTCTGTTGCTCGGCTTCCCAATGCCATTTCACTCCTTTCCTCAAGAGTTGATACAAGGGCATCAAAAGGATTGATAGGTTTGGTAAGAACTTGTTATAATAATTCAACACTCCCAGGTACGCTTTCAATTCAGACACATTATTGGGTGCAGGGGCCTTTTGAATTGCCTGTACTTTTTCTCTTACAGGCCACAGTCCTGTTGCATCTATTTTGTGTCCCAAGAACACCACTTCCTTACATAGGAAAGTGCACTTGGTCCGTTTTACCCGAAGTCCTGTTTTTTCCAGTCTGTTTAACAATTCTTCTAAGTTTTGCAGATGCTACCCTTCTGTCCATCCAGTTACTAAAATATCATCTAGGTAAACTGCCACATGGGGACTCCTGGCAACAACCCGTCCATGGTTTGTTGGAAAATAGCAGGAGCAAATGAAACACAGATGGGTAAAAGGTTATACTTGAAAAGACCTCTGTGGGTATTCACAGTAACATACTGCTTGGAGTCTTCATCCAGCACAATCTGTTGGTACACATGACTCATGTCTAGCTTTGTCAACTGTTCTCCTCCTTCAATGACTGCAAACAAATCATACATTTTTGGAATTGGGTACTGTTCCAAGCATGACATCCTAGTCTCAGTCAGTTTATAATCTCCACATATTCTCACAGAGCCGTCAGGCTTCAGTACAGGAACAATGGGTGTGACCCAGCTTGAAAACTGGACTGGATCTATAATCTTCACTCTCAGAAGATGATCAAGTTCAGCCTCAATCTTGGGTTTCATTGTGTAAGATACAGATCTTGGTTTAAGGAAACGAGGAGTTGCATCACTGTCCACATATATTTTTGCTGTAGTACCCTGTAAAGTTTCCAGACCTTCCTTGAATACCGCTTCATGTTTTGTAAGCGGCTCCTGCAGTGTCCACTGCTATAATGGCATCACCTGATTGACTGTTCTCCCGTCCACAGTTAGTTCAGCAATCCAACCTTGGTCTAACACGTTTGAGCCTATCCCCGTCACCACTACCAATGGCAATTGTTTAACTGTCTCTTTTTACGTCACTGTTACTCTCGCTGATCCCAGTATCTCTACAGGTTCCCCTGTATAAGCTTTCAATTTAATGGCACACTTCTCCAGTTCTAAGACTTCCTTCCTATGCCACAACTCAAAGTATTCTGCTTGATTCATGATGGTGACACTACATCTGGTGTCCACCTCAAATTGTACAGTTTTGCCATTAATGTCCATCATCTGAATGATCGGTGCTACTTTGGGAATATTTGCCTACTTCATATTATGCATAGCAAAAGCCTGCTCTTCCTCCGGATCCTTGCTTTCTTTCTCCCGCTATAAGTAGAGCGTACGCTGGAAGCTTTTCGGACTGCTTTTACTCTGTTTCCCTGTCTTTCTTGGTGTGTGCTTCCCTTTTCTCTTGAATCTTATTTCTATAGGCTTTTTGGATGTGGCCTTTCATTTCACATATGTGGCACCTGTCATCTTTAAGGTGACATTCCCGCAGGAAATGCTGCCCCCCACAACAGTAGCAATTTTTAGTTATGTTCTCATTCAGCTGCTCTTTGTTTCTGAACATTTTGTTTACTGAGACCTGTGGCTTTTGTGAACTACAACTGGGCCCAGACATTTCTCTCAATTACAGCTGTAAATCTTTTACATTTTGACTAGCAGATTCCACAGCTTTAATGGTATTTCAAACATATCTGTTTCTGGCAATAACCTTCTTTGAATTCTATCATCATTTATCCCACAAACCAGTCTACCTCTCGGCATTTGCGCTAACGTTTCTCCATAATTACAGTCGTGAGCCCTTTTTCTCAACTCTGCCACATATACTCCTACAGTCTCTACAGCTTTTCTACTTCTAGAATTAAATTTGAATTTTTGTACAATTTCACTCGGTTTTGAGTTAGTGATTTTTCAACAATTTTACTAAGTCTTCATATGATTTGCAGCAGGCTTTTCAGGACTCAACAAATTGCTCATTAAGCTGTAGTTTTGTGTACCCACTCCACTAAGTAAAATGGCCCTCTTTTTACTAGCCTCTGTGATATCATTTGTAATAAAGACATGTGACAAGATTTCACAGTATTCCTCCCAGGTCTGAATTTGAGGATTAAAAGAAGCCACAGTTCCACCGGCCCGGTGACACTGAGGGCTGAGGTGCTGGATGCCTTACCTTGAGGCACACCGGTGACCCGGATTCGGGAATGAGCCAGGGCTGTTGGAGGTCGGCAATGGGGGGGGGAAGAGGATGGAGCTGGATGGAAGTGCTGACAGGCAAGCTCTCCTCTCCAGGGAGGGGTAATGGCTTCCTCTGGCTGATGGCTGCCACCTGGTGGAGGCTGAGGACAGCACGGGCCAGGAGGAGCCAGGCACTAGGCCAGGGGAGGGAGTGAGTAAAGGGGCAGTTACCAGGGTCGTAGGACTAATGCATGCCTCCACACACATGCATCCCACTTCTGGGGCCCCTGGATGCAAAAACAGAAAAATCGCCAGCAGAAGGATGGTGACTGACTCCCCACCAGCTCTTCTCTTGGGCCAGGCATAAGGTAAGCCCCAGAAATTCCAGGTGATGGGGCGGAGGGGAGTTGGTCAGATGGGAGCTGTCTGGGGGGGTAAAGGTGTTAATTGATTAAAAAAAAAAAAGGAGCCACAGTTCCTACCATGCCACATGTTTCCTCTTTGAATGTAGACAGCCACTTACTGTATGCATAGCTCCCACTATTTTCTTTACTTTCACTCTGTGAATAATTTTATTTTTCTCACTTTGGGCAAAAATGTCCTCTTTCTTTAGTTGCTCACTGACTCTTTCTTTTATCCTCATCACCAAATAATACATTTATCCTGAAAAAACAAGTGATCTACACAGGGAACTTCTTTAGGAACTGCAGAGTTTTATTACTTGCTTCTAACAAGGCAGCCTTCTTCTGATACAGAGAGAGAGAGAGAGAGAGAGAGAGAGAGAGATTCTGGATCTTTCTAACAACAACCACCACCACCACCACCACTACTACTGCTCAAGATGGCAGTAGAGCCTAGAGGTTAGAGGAACGAGGTGTGAACGAGCTTGGTACATCCAGCAGACCACACCTGAGTTTGACTACAACCTCCACTTGCATACTGTGTGACTGTGAGCAAGTCACTTAACCGCCCAGTGCTCCCAGGTCACCCCTGAAAACAGGCACCTGTGCCTAGTGTGCCTTACCTGGTTACCAAAGACTCCCACAACACAAACTGCACTGTTCAGAAACACGAGCTGCTGCTTTTCAAAGCTGGGACTAGAAGAACAAAGGATATGGCCAGAGGAAAAGCTGCAAGCCTTTCCTGGGAAGCAACTCACAATTCTGTTACTGCAAATCAGCAGACCCAGAGGCTTTTTTCCCCTGTTGAAACTGCTTTCTGGGATCCTCTGAACTCCGGTTCATTGCAGGGCCCACACATCTACAAAAAACAGCCAAAAGCTGTATACCCCCTCAGGTGTGCCATGCCCACCTGGGGCTCAGATCTCGCCACCAGAGGAAAAGCTACAAGCCTGTCCTGGGAAGCAACCCACGATTCTGCTACTGCAAATCAGCAGAGCTGGAGTTTTTTTTCCCCGTGTTGATACTGTCGCCTGGGATCCTCTGAACTCCGGTTCATTACAGGGCCCAGAAATCTACAGAAACAGCCAAAAGCCATATACCCCCTCAGGTACGTTGGTATTTGGCACCTTTGGACATTCTGAATTTTCAGCACCAACACTCTGATTGGAGGATTTCGGCCTCACTTAGTTCTTTCCTGCTGGTCTCCATTTTACATTGCTTCGTTAGAGATGTTCATCAGCACTGCTCACTGTGGGACTATCCTTTTTGTAAAGCAAGAAATTATTTTTCCCCATTTGCAAATAGTACTACAACGCCACTAGAGTGCTACACCAGCTGTCTGTTTTGTTAAAGGGGAAACACTTTATATTAACTCCTTCCTCTTCTGCTCCAGTGGACCTGGGATACCTCTCTTTCTGAGGACCATCCCCAGGGTGTTTCTGCCTGTTTCTCAGGCCAAACTGTGCTCATCCACTAACGTCGCAAGACTTGAATGCCTGCCCCCATTCCCATTCCATGCTGGTGGAGCTGGGCCAGAAACAGAAAAGAAAGCTGCAGACCAAGCTTACCACACCGGATTGCAGCCTTGAACCACCTCACTTTTTCAGCTGCAAAGTGTTGCTCCACAGGTACTTTCAGTGCTAAAACTGCCTCTCAGTCAACAAAGGATTTTGAACTTAGGACACCTGATCACCGATTGGTCTAGGCTTCTTGTGATTCTCTTGGGATTGGATAGCGCTTGTCTTTCGGCTCTCTGCCTAAATTTCTATAGCCATGTCATAATTCCTATTTGGCTACCTTTGCTCCTCTGCCTAGCATTCTGTGTGATAATTACACTCACTTGTATAAACATGGCTCTCCGTTACACATTTGAGATGCTCCTATTACTTCTACTCCTACTATGCCTTGACTGGGTTGTTATAACTTTCCCAGGATCCTATCCCTCAAGTTCTTTGAATACACTCTACATGCTGATTTCAGTTTCTCTAACCTAATTACTGCGTCTCAACCTATGCTTGCTTTTAAGCACCTCCTACTCTCTAAGGGCTGTACCTTTTATGCGGTGACCACACTTAAAAAATGTCTGCTGAGTCAAGCAGTTCCTTTACTGTTTTGCTATCACAAATTATGGTTCCTCACCATCTTAGCCATCCTTCTTGCAGGGGATGTCGAAATGAACCTGGGTCCACATGCCCTCTTCTCCCCAGCTGCCATCTTCGCAATTTCTAGCAAAGGGCTTTTCATTGCTCATATGAACATCAGAAGTCTCTCCCAAAATTTCAGTGATCTTGAGGCTTGGGTGGGTGTTTACAAGCCTGATGTACTCTGTTTGTTGAAACGTGGCTAAAGCCAACTATCCCTGACTGTGTACGCTCCATAACTAACTACTGCCTTATCCATAGGGATAGGCTCTCCTCAGAGCATGGTGGAGGGGTTGCCAAGTTCTATAAAGATCATCTAAACATCACGGAGACCCTGTTCTCAACATCCTCTGCCTGTGAGTCCTTTCATGCTACTCTCACCCTGGAAGCCAAGACACTCCACAGTGTCTGCACCTACAATCCCCAAAAAGGGGGCACTGTAGGTCTGCAGGACTTATTTGATCAGACCTCTTTACACTCCAAACATAATGAGTTCATTATATTGGGTGACCTTAACCAAAATTGGCTAGGGACTGCCCATAGCATGCAGCTCTCTCTGGTACAAAATTATAACCTCCACCAGTTGTTAACAGAGACTACCAGAGTTACTCCTTCACTAAAATCCTCTTTACTTATTGACTGGGTACTGGTAAACCGTCTGGATCACATATATCAAGCAGACTTCTTGGTAGATTCGCTTACTGCTCATTCCCCCATCTTCTGGATCTGGAGTACTGAGGCTGCTCCATCCCCTCCACCGCACTATGTCACCTTTACAAATTTCACCAACCTAGATATTGAGGCTTTTTGTCGTGATGTCTCGAGGATAAACTGGTCTGGTATCTACCTTTCCCATAATGTTGCGTCTGCACTGAGTATCTTCCTTCATGAATTCCTGGCCATCCAGAACAAGCATGCCCCAAAGGTGACATGGAGGGTGAGGGGTAAACAAACAAGATGGCTTCACAAAGACTCACTGAAAAATTTACGCTCTAGGGACAAATGCTGGAAAAAGTACAAAGCCTTGGGGCTAAAATATGACTATGGTACCTACAGAAACCTACGTAACTTCTGTAAAAAACAGGCCAGAACAGCTAAGAGTGCCTATTGTAAAGAATTGCTGCTAGGCTCTGTTGGGGACCCTAGGAAATTCTGGGCCCATGTCAAGACCTTTCTCAGCGTGTCCCAGTCAATTAGCACCAGAGACGTTTTATTAAATGGAGTACTTTGCAGTGACTCCAACACCATTCCTAATTACTTCAATCAAATGTTCTCAGACCTGTCTCAGTATACCTCTGCCTTCCCATCTCCCCAGGCAGCCTCTCTGCTTGCAGCATCAGCACAGTCCACTACCCCAACTATCCTTCCCAAGAAATGTCCAAAAATTCCCCGTTCTACCTCAAGGCATTCTCAAGGACTGAGGTCTTAAAACTATTACGTATGGTCTCTGATAACACTAGCTCTGGATCAGATACACTTGAGCCTCAGCTCCTGAAACTAGCAGCACCATACATAGCCTCCCCTCTGGCTAGAATTTTCACCTTGTCTCTCTCTAATAGCTGAGTTCCTGACCTCTGGAAGATTGCTCGTGTAATGCCGGTCCTTAAAAAAGGTGATACCAAGGAGATTACTAACTACAGGCCTATAGCCATACTATCGGTCCTAAGTAAAATTCTGGAAAACCTTGTGGCAAAACAAACCATTGACTACCTCACAAAGTACAGCCTGCTCTGTGACACACAACATGGCTTCCGTAAAGGTCACAGTACCTTTACAGCGCTACTCAAATTCACTACCGATGTGCTTACCAGTATGGACACTGGCCAGCTGACAGGGGCAGTTTTTATAGACCTTACAAAGGCCTTTGATCTTGTTGATCACCCCCTGCTCCTCTCCACTCTTTGCAATCTGAGCTTTTCACAACCAGTTGTCGCCTGGTATGGAAACTATCTATCAAATAAAACTCAAATTGTGAAATTCAACTCCTCTTTATCTGATGGTGCTGTGACAACCCACCTCTCCCTCTGGGCTAAAACAGCTTTTAGAGAGGTGTCTGTCCTCGGGTATTCGCTGCCACCAGCTGGACTTTCCTTCCAGCACCTCTTTCAAGTGTACAAACTTGAATAATTAAATGTGCAATTGCAAAAGTTAAAGTCTGGTAGTGTGTCTCTCTCGGGTGGCGGATGCTACACCGAGTTTACCTCAACCAGTGGAAACCAAATATTACCTTAGAAAGATGACATCACAGTTGCAATTGTTGAGCAAATAAATAGCTTTTACTTAACAGAAAGTGCACTGAGCATTTACAGTATATATATTTATAGCACAAGAGAATAACACTCATACAGGAAAAGTAAACAAATGTTTTTAAATAACAGATGGCACAAGAAGAAGGCTATGACTGAAATATGCTATCACTAAACTTACCCTTTCCTGTCCTTGCAAAAGACACTGGACCCTGTTCTAACTGCTAGCTCCCACAGACACAGCTACAAGGGTAGGCTCCAAACTTATGTTTCCCCTCCCAGCTTCAAAAGCACCAGAGAGCCTTCTCTGTCTTTCAGAAGCTTCTATACTCTGTAGAGAATAGGTCATTCCTATTCTCCCTTTAAATGCACCAACCAACATGTATGTATTTAATTGTGCCAATCAGAGTGAACACCTATCAGTGACCAATTATATTCCCTTTTCACCTTAAGTTTATATTTGAATGATCCAATCCATTCAAACTGCCCTGTGTCCGTGTCTGCAGGTCTATGTGTGTCTGGAGATGTCCACTCAAGATTTATGACCCAGCTCTTATCTAGCAGCTAGGAATTCCACAAGCTGGATACTGCTGGAGGATTTCAGCCTCAGTGTATTTTTTCCACACTGTTAAAAAAATAAAGCACCTACAGAATCCAAACCATTAATTCTTTCCTTCCCATTTCTGTCACATCTTTCTCCCCCACAGATAATGAAGGCGTGTCCCTTGGGCCACCCCAAGTGACACAGCCGTTCATGCAATTACTGGGAAGTGCCCAAAAGTATCTAGCCAGGCCATTAGCCCTGTCTAGATAGCCCATCCGCATTTGCATTTTGTTTGCCACTGTGATGCTGGATGTTTATGTTGTATGCCTGCAGTACCAAACTCCAACGTAGTAGTTTACCATTTTGCACACTGGACCTATGAAACCAAATCAGGGGATTATGATCTGTGACCAAAGTAAATTCTCTCCCATATAGGTAAGGCTGCAGCTTCTGAAGGGCCCACACTATTCCCAAGCATTCCTTCTCAATTGTGGCGTATGCCTCCTTTCTGGGCAAAAGCCTTCGGCTGAGGTACACAACCGGGTGCTCCTCCCCCTGCTGGGTAACTTGACTCAGCAGAGCCCCCAGCCCATGATCTGAGACATCCACATGGACCATAAACTTTAAACTATAATTAGGGCTAGCCAATACAGGTGGGCCACTTAAGGCCTTTTTTAGCTCCTGGAAAGTGACCTCACAACCTTCTGACCACTTCACTGTATCTGGCTTTCCCTTCTTGGTTAAGTCTGTCAGGGGCTTAGCCAGATTGCTATAACGGGGAACAAACCTTCGGTAGTACCTGGCTGTCCCTAGAAATGCCCTGACCTGTTTCTTTGTGGTAGGAGTAGGCCAGGCCAGGATGGCATCAACCTTGGCAGGCTCCAGACAGATGTGTCCACTACCCACCCGGTGCCCAAGGTAGGACACTTCTGCCATACCTACCTGGCACTTCTCTGCCTTGACTGTCAGACCTGCCTTCTTTAACCTGTGGAACACATCCTGCAGATTCTTGTTGTGCTCATCCCAGGTCTGGCTGTATATGGCTAGATCATCCATATAAGCCAATGCAAACTCACCTACCCCAGACAGAATGCACTCTACAAACCGTTGAAAGGTTGCAGGTGCATTCTTCATTCCAAATGGCATTACCTTAAATTCATATAAACCAAAAGGAGTAACAAAAGTGAATCTTTCCCTGGCCACAGGGGTCAGAGGTACCTGCCAATAGCCCTTTGTTAGGTCTATTGTGGTCAAATACTTGGCTCCACCCAGTCGCTCCAGGGTCTCATCTGTTCTGGGCATGGGATAGGCGTTAGACTCCATGCAGCTATTAAGCTTCCAGCAGTCCATGCAGAATCATGTGGTGCCATCTCTTTTGGGGATCAGTACCACAGGTGAGGCCCTGGGGCTACTGGATCCTGGATTACCCCCAGTTCCAGCATCTCTTTGAGCTCCTCTTTCACAGTCTGCTTAACATGCTCAGGTACCCTGTAGGGGGACTGTTTCAGGGGATCCTGGGCCCCTGTATCCACATGGTGCTCTGCCATCGTGGTGTACCCCAGTTTCCCTGTGAACATGTCCTCAAATTCTCTAAGCACACCCCTAATTTCTTGCACCTGGGCTGGTGTCAGCTGTTCCGAGAGGGTAAAGTTGTCCACGGAGGATGCAACTCTGGCCTCCCCAAGTAGGTCCACCAGTGGATCTACCTCAGTTTCCTCCTCTGGGGAACTGCATACAGTGAGGACGATTAACTCCCTGTCGTGGTAGGGCTTCAGCATGTTAACATGATACACCTTTCATTTGCATGTCCTGTCTGGTAGCTCGATCATGTAATTGACATCACTAACCTTTTGGACAATGGAGAATGGCTCCTCCCATGCTGCCTGTAATTTATTCTGTCGGACAGGGATGAGTGCCATCACTTGCTGTCCCACCTCATATTCTCTGGCTAGGGCCCCACAGTCAAACCAGACATTCTGCCGCTGTTGTGCAGTGGCCAGGTGCTCCTGAGCAAACCCCATGAGCTCCCTAAGGTGGGTCCTGAAGTTCAGAACATACTCCACAACAGACTCCCCTTGGGAGGCACGGTCACCCTCCCATTCATCCCGAATCAAATCTAGGGGCCCCTGCACCCTATGACCAAACAGGAGCTCGAAAGGTGAGAACCCTGTGGACTCCTGTGGGACTTTCCTGTATGCAAATAGGAGATGAGCCAAATATTTGTCTCAGTCCCTCTTATGCTGGTCAGCAAAAGTCCTTAGCATGGTCTTAAGGGTTGAATTAAACCGCTCCACTAGACCATTAGCTTGGGGATGGTATGGGGATGTTTTGAGCTGCTTCACCCCAAACTTCTCCCACAAAGTACTCATTAACCTGGACATAAAATTGGCACCCTGGTCTGACAGTATCTTCTGGGGAAAGCCCACCTGGCTAAATATTCCCAACAGTGCATCTGCCACTGGTTCTGCCTCAGAGGATGTTAGGGCCACTGCCTCTGGGTATTTGGTGGCATAGTCTACAACTACCAGGATATACTGCTTGCCAGTGCGACTTGGGGTGCTCAATGGCCCCACTATGTCCACCGCTACCCTCTTGAAGGGTTCATCAATAATGGGCAGGGGCACCAAAGCTGCCTTAGCCTTGTCCCCTATTTTCCCAACCCGCTGGCACTGTGGACAAGGCCTGCAATAATTTGCCACATCCTTGCCAATACTACGTCAGAAGAAAGTGTTGGTTAGATGCTTTTTCATGCGCCTCACCCCCAAGTGCCCTGAAAAAGGGATATCATGGGCAAGGGCCAAAAGCTGCTGACGGTGAACCTTAGGGACTACCAGCTGCTGGAGTACCTCACCATCTAGCCCTTCCTCAGTTGTACATTCTCTGTACAACAGCCCATTGTCCCAGTAAATGGACTCTTTACCCCCCCTGAGAACGCTCAGCCCTATGAGCTATTTCCCTCAGTTTTTGCAAGGTAGGGTCAGTTTGTTGTGCAGTACTCAGCTGCCCTCATCTGACCCTTCCCAGTGCCCCTTCTGAAGGAAGTCCTGTGGGCTCTTCTATTTGTGACTGGGGTTCTGGACTGCTGCTTCTAGCCAACCCCTCCCCGGTGCTAGACACTTCCTCAGCTGCTGAGGGTGTGGCTGGACCACCCAGGGTCAACCCCTCTTCACCCTCAGAGGCTTGCCCTTGTGCCTGACTACGAGTTACAACACACACCAGTTTTTTACTGGGGTCCAAATCCTTGCCCACAATCATATTTACAGGTAGGTCCTCTACAACTCCCACCTCCTTTTCTCCATGGCCCCCTTCCCAGCTCAGGAAGACTCTAGCCATTGGTAATGGGACTGGTGGCCCTGTGAATGCCCGGACCTTGGAGTATTTCTCCAGCACCATCTGCTCTGCCCGAATGAGAGCCTGACTCACTAGGGAGATCTGAGTGCCTGTGTCCCACAGTCCCTGTATTACTATTCCATTAACTGTAAAGGGACGCAGATTCTCATCTGAAGAGAGTGGTTCTTCAGACTGGACACACCCTACAAACACACCAGTGCTCTTTTGATCACCCACTCCCCCATACCTCTGCCCCTTAACCAGTTTCTGAGGGCAGTTATATCTCAAGTGTCCCACTTGATTGCAAATATGACATTTCTTGGGTCCTGTCTTGTGAATCCCCTTAGAACCAGAGGGTCCTACTTTGGGCTCAGGTGCAGGCTGGTTTCCTTTGGGCTGCCCCCCATGGGATCTTTATAACCATGTGCTGCCCCCTCCACCGTAAGACTTGCGCTGTGTATATGGCCGGCTAGACAGATACTCGTCAGCACTTTCTGCCACCTCTTTGGAAGAGGCACATGCCCTGTCTATGAGCCATACACGCATGTCCTCAGGTACAATTTTAAGGAATTGTTCTCTCACCAATACATCTCTAATCAGTTCCACAGTAGTTGCTTTAGCCCCCCTCCATCCACCTATCAAAGTAAGTATACTGTTTAACCTGCAGTTCTGCATAACTGTCTTCTGAGCTTTTCTTTCACTCCCTAAATTTCCTTCTATAAGCCTCAGGAGTTAATTCAAAACATTTCAATAACACTGTTTTCACTTTATCATAATCAGCATATTCTTTATGACTCAGTTTAGCAAATGCATGCATCGCTCTCCCAGTTAGTAAGGATGTGAGATAAGCCAACCAGGGAGCCTTGGTCAATTTTAATTGGTTGCATACTCTCTCAAATGACCTTAAAAATAAATCAAGGTCATCTCCCTCTTCAAACTGAGGGAACAATTTAGAATTCATTTTGGCTTCATGAGGTAAACTCACTCCACCATTACTCACAGTTTGCTGGTTGCACAGGGAAATCATCTCCTTCTTGTACTGTCGTTCTTTTTCTCTTTCTTCGCGTTCTTTCTCCTTTTCCTGACATTCTTTCTCTCTGTCTGCCAGTCTCTTTTATTCAGGTTCTTTCTCTGCTTCCAACCTTCCTGCTTCTGCTTCAGCATCCAGTCTTTTCACCTCCAACGCCCTTTCTTGCAGCACCAGCTGCAGTCGCAGCACCTCAAGCTGGTGTGGGGGGTCTGCTGCCTCCGTTCCCGACTCACCCCCAGCGACTGTCTGCTTCAGATCATGTGCCAAGAGAGTAGCTATGAGGTTTCCCTTTTTCTTCTGCTTTAAATTTTCAGGCTGAATCCCCTTTTCCTGGCAGCTTTCAAAAAGCTGTGGCACAGTAAGCGAGTCATACTCCGTGGAGCTCATTCTCTACTGCTACACTTTACTGTGCTAACTAGAACAAAATAAAACTGTTGTACAAATGTATCCTCTTATATATCCTGTTTTGCAATGCTAAGGTAACTGTTCCACTGGCAAACTCTATATCTCAGTGTGCTACGCAGTCCACTATCATCAACCCACCACTGCCAACCAATATGTGACAACCCACCTCTCCCTCTGGGCTGAAACAGCTTTTAGAGAGGTTTCTGTCCTCGGTTATTCACTGCCACCAGCCAGACTTTCCTTCCAGCACCTCTTTGAAGTGTACAAACTTGAGTAATTAAACGTGCAATTGCACAAGTTAAAGTTTGGTAGTTTGTCTCTCTCGGGTGGCAGATGCTACACAGAGTTTACCTCAGCCAGTGGAAACCAAATATTACCTTAGAAAAATGACATCACAGTCACAACTGTTGAGCAAATAAATAGCTTTTACTTAACAGAAAGTGCACTGAGCATTTACAGGATATATATTTACAACACAAGAGAATAACACTCATACAGGAAAAGTAAACAAATGTTTTTAAATAACAGATGGCAAAAGAAGAAGGCTATGACTGAAATATGCTATCACTAAACTTACCCTTTCCTGTCCTTGCAAGAGACACTGGACCCTGTTCTAACTGCTAGCTCCCACGGACACAGCTACAAGGGTAGGCTCCAAACTTATGTTTCCCCTCCCAGCTTCCAAAGCACCAGAGAGCCTTCTCTGTCTTTCAGAAGCTTCTATACTCTGTAGAGAATAGGTCATTCCTATTCTCCCTTTAAATGCACCAACCAACATGTATGTATTTAATTGTCCCAATCAGAGTGAACACTATCAGTGACCAATTATATTCCCTTTTCACCTTAAGTTTATATTGGAATGATTCAATCCATTCAAACTGCCCTGTGTCCATGTCTGCAGGTCTGTGTGTGTCTGGAGATGTCCACTCAAGATTTATGACCCAGCTTTTATCTAGCAGCTAGGAATTCCACAAGCTGGATGCTGCTGGAGGATTTCAGCCTCAGTGTATTTTTTCCACACTACTAAAAAAATAAGGCACATACAGAATCCAAACCATTAACTCTTTCCTTCCCATTTCTGTCACAGGCACTACCATCTATATTGGGGTTCCCCAGCACTCTATTCTGGGACCTCTTCTTTTCTCACTTTTTATCAAAAACATAGATGAGGTTTTTCTTTCATGCTTATCTATTCTCTATGCAGATGATCTTGTACTCTATTCAAGCTCTGAGAGGGTCGCCAGGATAAATGCATCCCTTTCTTCAGATTTCACAACTGTCCAAAACTGGCTTTCTGCACATAAGCTTGTACTTAACGCTAAGAAAACCCAAGCAATGTTACTTGGGTCTGCCCCTAAACTTAGGACATGTCGAACTCCCCTACTGGTGGAAGACCGCAGTGGCATACAAATAGAATGCGTTACATCTCTTAAGTACCCGGGAATTCTTCTGGACCAATCCCTGGACTTCAGCCTGCATATACAATCTGCCTGCAAGGCAGTGAATGCTAAACTGGGGGTTGCTTACAAGTCCAGTTTCATGTTGACTCCCTCTGCTGAACTTGCTATTGCCAGAGGCATATTACTATCTGCCCTCACCTACGGCATGCCGACCTTTGCTGCCACACAAAGCCATCCTTCATACGTGGGATGTCACTTATAATAATATCTGTCGTTACGCCTCCTCGTCACCATGGCTTAAGCACCACTGCCAACTGTACAGGGACCTGGGCTGGTTATCCCCCTCAGCTTGCTGTCAATACTCTCATGGCTCCCTGATTGACTCTATACTCAGAAACCAGACCCCTTCAGCACTCACAACATTGCTGGTGCCTCAAACCTCCTCCTATAGACTGCAATCGGTAGATAAATCCCTGCTGAATGTACCAAGATGTAAAATATCAAAAGGCTCTGTTGGCTTCAATCACTCTGCTCCTAAGCTTTGGAACTCTCTCCTCCAAGCACTTTGAATATCTGGATCCAATGACAGCTTCAAAAAGGAGATGTGCTTACAGCCATCCCTTGCTGATCTCTGCACTTGTTTTAATCCTCCCTAATCCACTTACCCACCAGATGCTGCCTGACCTAAATTTAACCTCCTTCCCTACCTCATAGCACTTCTTACCCTTACTATCTCCTTGAGAGCTAATCTACCCCCACACACACACCTGAGTCTTCTTTCAGAGGCTGTGATAATGCATCCTGCCCAGTCAGGAATTTGCCCTTGCCTTGTTTCGCTGCCTATTTGAATCATCATTGTTGTGACTAATTTGAACAATATTTTTTTGCTGCTATGTTGTGGTTTAGCTTCCTAGACTTTGTAGGTTTTCTGTGCCTAAAAATTCTATGTGAATTTCATTGACTGTTATTGTCCTGGCTGCATGTATTCATTACTACTAACTGCTTTGACCTATGTTATTGTAATTTCATTGTACTCATGCTATGTACCTGTCGTTGATTGTTTTACTCTCCTAGGTCATGCCTGAAAATAGACATTTCATGGCTAGTGCAATTACCCAGTTAATAAAAATGAAATAAAAATAAATAAAATAGGCCAGCTCGTCTGCACAGTGGTTGGATTTCCGCTTGCCACGCCGGCGACCCGGGTTTGGGAACGGACTCGGATCGCTGGAGAGCCGGCCGGGGGGAGTAGGCTTGAACATCCTGCGACTGCTCGCCTACTCCGGGGGGGAGGGAGGGGACATGACTCGCTGCCTGCTACCTCCTGGCGGAAGCTGGGAGAGCAACAGCCTAAGCGAGCCCCATTGCATATGGGGCATGATGAACGTCGGCTTTGCTTAGACATTTGCGGCACAACCCCCGGAGAAAAACAGAAATCCTGCCCTTCTGGCGTGCTGGATGATGGCTGCCAAGCTCCTGCCGACCCGAGATGCCCTGATGCCCCCAAACCCACCTCAGCAGCGCCCAGGGACTGATTGCCTAGTGTGCTGGCTGCCCCTCCTAGCGCCTTCCCCCTTGGAGGAGGGGGACCCACCCGGCAAAGGGATACACTGGGCCACCCCCTGGGTCAGCTGCAATCTGAGGGTGAGGGGAAGGGGGTCAAGGCGAGGGAGTTGGAGGAGGCATGAGCAGCCGGAAGGAGAGGCAGGTCAGGAGGAAGTAAGGAGTAAAAAAATAAATAAATAAAATATTGATCCCCAGAAAATACAGTTCCCTCTGCAGCTCCCCTTGTGCTCAGCATTCCTTACCTCCAGCTTCACGATCTGCTGTTTCAGTCTCCAACACCATAAACTGCACTATTCAGAAACACAAGCTGCTGCTGTTCAAAGCTGGGACTAGAAGAACAAAGGATATCTATCCACAAAAATAAACAGTTCCCTCTGCAGCTCCCTGTCTGCTCAGCATTCCTTACCTCCAGCTTCACGATCCTCTGTTTCAGTCTGCAACAGCACAAACTGGACTATTCAGAAACACAAGCTGCTGCTGTTCAAAGCTAGGACTAGAAGAACAAAGGATATCTATCCACAGAAAATAAACAGTTCCCTCTGCAGCTCCCCATGTGCTCAGCATTCCTTACCTCCAGCTTCATGATCCTCTGTTTCAGTCTCCAACAGCACAAACTGCACTATTCAGAAACACAAGCTGCTGTTGTTCAAAGCTGGGACTAGAAGAACAAAGGATATCTCTCCACAGAAAATAAACAGTTCCCTCTGCAGCTCCCCGTGTGCTCAGCATTCCTTACCTCCAGCTTCTTGTCCTCTGTTTCAATCTCCAACACCACAAACTACACTATTCAGAAACACAAGCTGCTGCTGTTCAAAGCTGGGACTAGAAGAACAAAGTATATCTCTCCACAGAAAATAAACAGTTCCCTCTGCAGCTCCCCGTGTACTCAGCATTCCTTACCTCCAGCTTCATGATCCTCTGTTTCAGTCTCCAACAGCACAAACTGCACTATTCAGAAACACAAGCTGCTGCTGTTCAAAGGTGGGACTAGAAGAATAAATCCTGTCTCCCTCTGTAATATACCCAGGGCCCCTGGTGTTCTGTGGCAGAATTTTCTGATTTCTGCGGCATGATTTATTCACTTCTCTGGCAGAATGCAGTCCTGTCATTGGCTAAATATGATGTGATGTCAACAATGACATCATATGCTGAGCATAGAGGAGGGGCTTCAGGATAAACGAGATGGGAAAGAAAGCCTGATGCTATGGAAAAACAGTATATTTATATGAAAATTCACTAAAAACAATGAATTCTGTGTCACTATATATATTCTGCAGCATGACACAAATTCTGCGGCAAATTCCGCAACCGCAGAACTGCAGAATTCCAGGGGCTTTGAATATACCCAGGCTAGCACTACCCCCAAAATAGTCTTCAGAGACATGCCTCCTCCGCTACTTTCTTTTCCTGTCCGACTCTGAAATGTGTCCTACCATGCAACTCACCCCATTAACAGGCACAAACCTACTTAGAAACAGTAACCTACTGTTAGAACATGTGTTATGTAATCTGTACTGACTATAATGATTGTATCTTCTGAGACTTTTTTAAGGTATCAGCTGGTTTTAAAAAGGACTGAAACTGCTGACTTGCATCTCCTGGTCTCAGTCTCTGAGACACACTGGGAAAGAAGTTTTGCTTGGCTCTGAGTACCTTGCAGCCAGCCACCCCATTTTAGCTAAAAATAAAAGGACTTCTGACAGTGAGATGTCAAAACTGGATTTGCTAGCCTAGCATGTAACTATAAATATTTAGCAACTCTTTCCTCTCGCTCCCCTTGTTGCTGCACATTGTAAATATTTATGAGTTGTTTTGAATGGTGTATGTGCGTGTGGGAAGACATATTATAGAGGAAGACAGGAAGTGCACTCTTTAGGCTCTGAAAGCCAGACAGAAGCACTGAGCATAGGGAACTGTTTATTTTCTGTGGAGAGATATCCTTTGCTCTTCTAATCTCAGCTTTGAAAAACAGCAGCTTGTGTTTCTGAATAGTGCAGTTTGTGCTGTTGGAGACTGAAACAGAGGATCATGAAGCTGGAGGTAAGGAATGCGGAGCACACGGGGAGCTGCAGAGGGAACTGTTTATTTTCTGTGAAGAGATATCCTTTGTTCTTCTAGCCCCAGCTTTGAACAGCAGCAGCTTGTGTTTCTGAACAGTGCAGTTTGTGCTGTTGGAGACTGAAACAGAGGATCATGAAGCTGGAGTTAAGGAATGCGGAGCGCACGGGGAGCTGCAGAGGGAACTGTTTATTTTCTGTGAATAGATATCCTTTGTTCTTCTAGTCCCAGCTTTGAACAGCAGCAGCTTGTGTTTCTGAATAGTGCAGTTTGTGCTGCTGGAGACTGAAACGGAAGATCATGAAGCTGGAGGTAAGGAATGCTGAGCCCAAGGGGAGCTGCAGAGGGAACTGTTTATTTTCTGTGGAGAGATATCCTTTGTTCTTCTAGTCCCAGCTTTGAACAGCAGCAGCTCCTGTTTCTGAATAGTGCAGTTTGTGCTGTTGGAGACTGAAACAGAGGATCATGAAGCTGGAGGTAAGGAATGCTGAGCACACTGGGAGCTGCAGAGGGAACTGTTTATTTTCTGTGGATAGATATCCTTTGTTCTTCTAGTCCTAGCTTTGAACAGCAGCAGCTTGTGTTTCTGAATAGTGCAGTTTGTGCTGTTGGAGACTGAAACAGAGGATCATGAAGCTGGAGGTAAGGAATGCTGAGCACACGGGGAGCTGCAGAGGAACTGTTTATTTTCTGGAGAGATATCCTTTGTTCTTCTAGTCCAAGCTTTGAACAGCAGCAGCTTGTGTTGCTGAATAGTGCAGTTTGTGCTGTTGGAGACTGAAACAGAGGATCATGAAGCTGGAGGTAAGGAATGCTGAGCACACGGGGAGCTGCAGAGGAACTGTTTATTTTCTGTGGAGAGATATCCTTTGTTCTTCTAGTCCCAGCTTTGAACAGCAGCAGCTTGTGTTTCTGAATAGTGCAGTTTGTGCTGTTGGAGACTGAAACAGAGGATCATGAAGCTGGAGGTAAGAATGCTGAGCCCAAGGGGAGCTGAGAGAACTGTTTATTTTCTGTGGAGAGATATCCTTTGTTCTTCTAGTCCCAGCTTTGAACAGCAGCAGCTTGTGTTTCTGAATAGTGCAGTTTGTGTTGTTGGAGACTGAAACAGAGGATCATGAAGCTGGAGGTAAGGAATGCTGAGCACACGGGGAGCTGCAGAGGGAACTGTTTATTTTCTGTGGAGAGATATCCTTTGTTCTTCTAGTCCCAGCTTTGAACAGCAGCAGCTTGTGTTTCTGAATAGTGCAGTTTGTGCTGTTGGAGACTGAAACAGAGGATCATGAAGCTGGAGGTAAGGAATGTTGAGCACACAGGGAGCTGTAGAGGGAACTGTTTATTTTCTGTGAATAGATATCCTTTGTTCTTCTAGTCCCAGCTTTGAACAGCAGCAGTGTGTGTTTCTGAGTAGTGCAGTTTGTGCTGTTGGAGACTGAAACAGAGGATCATGAAGCTGGAGGTAAGGAATGCTGAGCACACGGGGAGCTGCAGAGGGAACTGTTTATTTTCTGTGAATAGATATCCTTTGTTCTTCTAGTCCAAGCTTTGAACAGCAGCAGCTTGTGTTTCTGAATAGTGCAGTTTGTGTTGTTGGAGACTGAAACAGAGGATCATGAAGCTGGAGGTAAGGAATGCTGAGCACACGGGGAGCTGCAGAGGGAACTGTTTATTTTCTGTGGATAGATATCCTTTGTTCTTCTAGTCCAAGCTTTGAACAGCAGCAGCTTGTGTTTCTGAATAGTGCAGTTTGTGCTGTTGGAGACTGAAACAGAGGATCATGAAGCTGGAGGTAAGGAATGCCGAGCGCACGGGGAGCTGCAGAGGGAACTGTTTATTTTCTGTGGATAGATATCCTTTGTTCTTCTAGACCCAGCTTTGAACAGCAGCAGCTTGTGTTTCTGAATAGTGCAGTTTGTGCTGTTGGAGACTGAAACAGAGGATCATGAAGCTGGAGGTAAGACACGGGGATCTGTTGTGTAAGCGTACTAAAGGCAAGTTACATAGGACAAAATGGAGTTAGGCTGACATGCTCTTAAATCAAAGGTACTTTTAAATGTCTGCAGAAACTAAGACTATTACAGGAAGGTTTCAATCCTAAAATGAACTGAGACATAGCTGTAGTGTTTATTCATTATACAAAGGAATAGAAAAAATTCATCTGAGCCAGGCTTATTTTCAAGTGGGGTCCTTTGTGACAGATTTATTTGTTAACTGGGGGGTTGTTTAACCAGGAAAGGCACACTAAGCTGGAGCTTATTTCCAGGTGTGACTGGGAACACAAGGAAGTTAAATGGTTTGCTCAGGGTCAAACAGTATGCAAGTGGGGACAGATGGGATTCAAACCCAGGTTTCCAGCTCAGTGCCCTTAACCACTACACTACAGTACACTGACTCCTGAGTAGGTTGACTAGAACTAGATTTCTTTTCAGGAGTGAGTTGTGTGCTTAAAGCATGTAGTAGTAGAAAAGGAAAACCACAATTACATCATTATAGAATGTACATTATCAATTGAAGTAGGTCAATAAATGCTAGTTAAAACGGGTGCACTTCAACATAATAAATAATTCATATTGTACTTTTCCAGACCCTGGAACTGTTGGCTCTCAAAATCGTTATCATTTTGAAGATGTTGTGCTTTGTATCTTCCCAGTTTGTACCTGAATATGGGCATTCAGTTGTCTAGTGTATCTACCCAGTTACCAAAAAAACAAATCCATTGATAATTTCAAGTGTAACTCCTCCCACCCTCACAAGCTGTTAGAGGTGTACAAAGTTACTGTGTGTGACTCTGGTTTAGGCTGTTAAAAGACATATGAACAGAATTTGTGGGGGTCAGTTATTTTATGAGCCCTCCATGCAAATGGAGCCTAAGGACAGCTGTAATAAATGATAAAAGTACTTACCTTAGTTTTTGGGGGGGGGGTTGTTTCTGCCTCCGTGCATTAGCCATGCCTGCTATTAGTCCATTCTCCCCAGCCTTGTCATCCAGCTTATTATGGACTTACATGCACTTCATCCCCCATGGCTTGCACCCATGATGTAGGTGGTGGAGCTGCCCACTGCCCACCTCAGTTTGGAATACAGCTGTTAGGAGGTCCATTTCACCAGTGCTAGGGCTGCTGAAGGCCGTACCATCATCCTACTACTAGCCATGGTTTTCCACTTTTCTTCAGGACCCAAGTTTGCATAGCCTGGCACCAGCCAATGTCCCCCTTCCCTTAAGCTGCTCCAGGCTCACTGCTGCCTGTGGACACCTGGTGTGTAGGTGTTGATGTGAAGCTGCTCCAGGCTCACTGCTACCTGTGCACACCTGGTGTGTAGGTGTTGATGTGAAGCTGCTCTAGGCTGCTCTAGGCTCACTGCTACCTGTTCACACCCGGTGTGTAGGCATTAATGTGAAGCTGCTCCGGGCTCACTGCTGCCTGTACACACCTGGTGTGTAGGTGCTGATGTGAAGCTGCTTGAGGCTCACTGCTACCTGTGCACACCCGGTGTGTAGGTGTTGATGTGAAGCTGCTGCAGGCTCATTGCTACCTGTGCACACCCATATGTAGGTGTTGATGTGAAGCTGCTGCATGCTCTTTACTACCTGTGGACTCCCGGTGTGTAGGTGTTGATGTGAATCTGCTCCAGGCTCACTGCTACCTGTGGACACCCGGTGTGTAGGTGTTGATGTGAATCTGCTCCAGGCTCACTGCTACCTGTGGACACCCGGTGTGTAGGTGTTGATGTGAAGCTGCTCCAGACTCACTGCTACCTGTGGACACCCGGTGTGTAGGTGTTGATGTGAAGCTGCTCCGGTCTCACTGCTACCTGTGCACACGTGGTGTGTAGGTGTTGATGTGAAGCTGCTCCAGGCTCACTGCTACCTCGCACACCTGGTGTGTAGGTGTTGATGTGAAGCTGCTCCAGACTCACTGCTACCTGTGGGCACCCAGTGTGTAGGTGTTGATGTGTGGTATGGCTGCCACTATACATTTCAGTCACTTCTCAACTTGTCTCTAATTGCTTATAAGGCATTTTGGAATACAGTATGTATGACAAGGACTATATAAATGCTTCTTCTTCTAAGTGATAGCATACCTTGAAGTTTTACTGTGCTCCCTGCCAAAGTCCTGAAACCAGCCAGTTGTGGGTGTGGTGTGTTTGTCTACTTCAACCAGGCACACAGAACTATCCCTGACATGCCAACACCTTGCTGGTGTTTCCTGATTGTCCCTCTAAGCTGGCACCCATAACCTGGGTGCCCCAGCTGACCTCTCAGCTGCACCTGTAGGGTGCTTGCCCAGTGAAGGCACTTGGAACATGTATTCCCTTTTCCAGCTTCCTGGCATCTAGCTGCTTCTCCTCCCCCAAAGAGCAACAACTAATAGCCTACAGAATACAGAACCTCAGGAATGCCGGCACCTGAGGGCACCCTATTTATACCCCATAGCCCCTCCCACATCAGCTTTACCTATAGAGGATGATGTCAGAGCATCATTCCCACACCGGCCTCATACAGTAACAGCCACCTCCCCCTGCTGTAAAAAAGGCTTTTATGTGAAGAAATACAGTTTAGAAAGCCCTGTACTGGCAAGCAACCACGAATTTTGTATCAGCACTGCAAAAATGACCAGTGACCATCTTCCTTGCAAGCTCACCTCTCCAATCATTGAACAGCACTCAACCCATCACCCACTAGGGTGAAATGGAAAACTGAATTATCCTTTGTCAGTGGGTGACCAAATCATCCTTGCATTTTAGGCTGCAAGTTTTAACCTTGTCTGTCCCCTTCATGTTGAAACGTTTCAGATTTCTCAATGTCTGCAGTGAAATCGAGAGCAATTAAACATGTCTCATGTCTTTTCAGGTACCAGAAGCCTTTGAAGATGTTGCTGTTGCTTTTCCAAAAGAGGAATGGAAGATATTAAGCAAAAAAGAGAAGGAGCTTCACAGGAAGGTGATGGTGCAGAATTATGAAAACATGGTGTCAGTAGGTAAGGGCAGACACAGTCTCAGAAATGGAATTCTGAGGGGGATAAGCTTACATTTAAACCTTCAAACCTGATGTTATGTCAGTAGGAAGGGATGTATGGAATTGCATAGTGGGTCTGCTATAACATATCCTGTACTTTTCTGAAAATGGAAGCAGTATATGAAGTACATTGCTGTTAACCCTCCACTTCCATTTTGTGACTTTATGTTGCTGAAGTGAGGTAAGATTTCCCAGGAGACAGCAGATGTTAAAGCACAGGTGTGGATGTAAAACTGTACAAATATGGTGGTTTAATTAGTTGACAGAGAAGGTAAGTGTCCTGGCTTTTTTTTTTTTATATTTATCTTGGTTTTTGCCCCTCCTGCCATCCGTCAAAGCTCTGCCCTGGTCATGGTGCCCCTGAGACTTCCACCGCCTAATGAGCCCCTCGCTCCCCTGTTCACTCCTGGCTTACCCCCAGGAGGCGGGGCACGACACCGCGGCAGGCACGGGTGCCGGGGAACCGTAATTGGTTGGGGGAGCCCTCGGCCAGGAGGCTGATTGAAGCTCGGGGGCAGGGCATCATAGAAACATTTGGCAGAGAGGGATTTTGTCCCTATAGGCTGGGGCAGAGACGTGCAATGACGCCTGCGTCTGTCCCACCCCAGTACCCCTTGACTCTGCGTCGGTGCTGAAGGTGATGCACCTAGCTTCCACTAGGTGTCACTCCCACACCAAGTGCAGGAACCCCCCCCCCCCGGAGAAGGAGAGCAGTCCTAAGGACACTCAGTCCTTCTCCTCCCGGCCTACCCTCTGATGACCCGGGCTCATTCCCGAACTCGGTTCACCAGCATCACAAGTGAAAATCCAACTGCTGCGCCGGTGGGCCGGCTTGGCTCTTAACATTCTGAAGTCATTGAAAAGATCTTTCTTAAGAGGAAACAGGGATATCTGTAGGTGTCAGAGGTCCGTAGATATAGATATGTAACCTATGCATACAGTAAATCAAGGCTGCAACCATTTCATGGAATTGTGAGATAGAAACAGGTGTCACTGAGGAACAGACTTGTAAAACAACATAAAACTTGCCCACTTATAACATCAGCTTCTTTCTCAAGATTCCTTGAAATGGCTACAGCCTTAATTTAATAAATAGATAGCTTAGATGTTTGTATCTACTAGCATAAATCAGAAATGCAGATCCACTGTACTTCTTATCCTGTGTACAGTGTGCTCTTGTACAGGAGTGTTAGGAAGGAGCACTCCACTTTAGTGCTAAGAGATGGACAGTATCTGTGCACAGAGTCACTATACCTCTTACCCTGTGTACAGTGTGCTTTTGTACAGGAATGTTAGGAGGGAACACTCCACTTGAGTGCAAAGAGATGGACAGTATCAGCACACAGAGTCACTATACCTCTTATCCTGTATACAGTGTGCTCTTGTACAGGAGTGTTAGGAGGGAGCACTCCACTTGAGTGCTAAGAGATGGACAGTATCAGCACACAGAGTCACTATACCTCTTATCCTGTGTACAGTGTGCCCTTGTACAGGAGTGTTAGGAGGGAGCACTCCACTTTAGTGCTAAGAGATGGACAGTATCAGTGCACAGAGTCACTGTACCTCTTATCCTGTGTACAGTGTGCTCTCGTACAGGAGTGTTAGGAGGGAGCACTCCACTTTAGTGCTAAGAGATGGACAGTATCAGTGCACAGTCACTATATCTCTTATCCTGTGTACAGTGTGCTCTTGTACAGGAGCAATAGGAGGGAACACTCCACTTTAATCCTACAGGCTGGACAGCATAATAAACACTTAAAAAAATCATATTATAAATCTCTCCAGCTAAACATGAGTAATTTATAATAAGATAAATTGCACACAAAAAAACATGTGTTAATACTCTAGTTAGGGTTAAAGCCACAAGAGTAGGGAAATGTGGCATATGGGTTTCCAACCCTAACATCCCACCCCCACCCTGCACACACCAACAGGCGTCAGGGCTGTGCCTTGGGATCATCAGCCCTAACACTCGTTCCATTCCGTAAGTAAATAACTGAGATGGGTACAGTATAGGAGAATGGGGTAAGCATTAGGGCTCATGACCCAAGGTACACCCGAACACCTGTTGATATGTGCAGGGTGGTGGTGGGATGTAGGGGTTGAGTTACCATAGTTTTGTGTCTTTAACCCTAACCAGTACATGAATGAAGTTTTTTGCACTTTATTTCCTTATTTTTTGGAGATGGTATAATTGTATCTGTATTTGCTTGTGGAAGCACAAGGCCCTCTGGACCTTGCACTTCCATTTATAGGACAAAAGTGACCACATTTTCAACATAGCCATTTCATTACCCCACCTTATGTACCTGGTACAGAAAATGTTTGAATCTCTGTCAAACTGTAATTCTGCACAACTGCAACGTCATTCTGCACCACAGGTGCAAAAACACATTTTGGTTAGGATTTGAAAAATAATAATAATAATCTTTATTTATAGAGCGCCTTTCAAATTGCTAAAATGACAGCTGTAACATACATGAGGTGTCATAATAAGCAGGCTATGTTAAAAATCTGGGATGACAATAATTAAAATTTCCAAACTTACGAGCATGCGTAGCGTAATTTCACCAAATGATCATAAGGTAGCTATTTTTACATATTTTGGCCCCAGATTTTTAACATTGCCTTCTTATGACCCCACCTCATGAACAAGGGCAGAAAAAATGTCCAAATCCCACCCAAAAGGTGAATTCACCTTTCGGGCAGGAGTTGCATAATGACAGTCCTATTGTTTTTGTGTAATGACAGTCCAGTTGTTCCTTAGGTGCAATCCCTAAAAAGCTAAGTTGAAAATTTGGAGTCAAAATGTTAAAAAATGGCAAAGTTATGCACCGACGTTGAAACCCCCATTGGACCGCATTTACCTTAATTTTTCTTATTAAAGTCACTGGTTTCAGCAGCAAGATGTGTCTTCAATCAGAGAGTGGATCTTGAACCTGGGACCTATTCATGTAAGTGAGGGTTTGTGGGAGTGTACTGGGGTGTGGGTGGTGGATGCTGAGTGGGAGGTGGGGAGCTGATTGGCAAAGGACTGTTTTTCTTTTCCTACAGGTTTTGTAAAACAAAAAAAAAAATACCATTGCGGGACCATTTTCTTCATTTCAGTTTTTGGCTGCAGTAGGAGGGTGGAGGGGTGCCACTTCACATCAGGGAACACACAACATAATGGGGAAAGTGATGGGAGGATGGGGGTGCCACTAGAAACCAGGGAATACAATAAAATAATGGTTATGGTGCTTGGCAAGTGGAAGGGTGCCACTAGAGACCAGGGAATAAAATAAAAATAATATGAATGGCGATTGGAGGAAGGGGGTGCCACTAGACACCATGGAATACAATGGAATAATGGTTATGGTGATTGGCAGGTGGGGGGGTGCCACTAGACACCAGGGAATAAAATAAAAATAATAGGAATGGTGATCGGAGGGTGGGGGTGTCACTAGACACCAGGGAACAAACAACATAACAGGGAAATAGATCAGACTGTGGAGGGGTGCCACTAGACACCATAGACTACAATGAAATAATGGTTACGGTGATTGGCAGGTGGGGGGGTACCACTAGACACCAGGGAATAAAATAAAAATAATAGGAATGGTGATCGGAGGGTAGGGATGCCACTAGACACCAGGGAACAAACAACAGAACACGGAAATAGGTCAGAGGGTAGAGGAGTGCCACTAGACAGTTTCACAGTGAGGTCATGTCAGACAAATTTAATCAATTTCTTTGACTGGGTGACCAAAGTAGTAGACCAGGGAGGGGCTCTGGACATGGCCTACCTAGACTTTAGCAAGGCATTTGACACAGTCCCATAGAAAAGATTAATAAGCAAATTAGCCAGCCTGGGAGTGGGTCCCAGGGTGGTAGCCTGGGTAAAACATTGGCTGGACAACAGGACGCAGAGGGTAATAGTAAACAGAGTCCATAGTGAAGAAAGGGGGGGTTACTAGTGGGGTGCTGTAGGGTTCAGTACTGGGTCCAGTCCTTTTTAATGTCTTTGTAAGTGACTTGCAGAGGGACTGAAAGGAAAAGTAGGTCTCTTTGCAGATGACACAAAGATCTGCAACAGGGTTGATACACAAGGTTGGGTGGAAAGGATGAGAAGGGACTTGGCAAGGTTGTAGGAACAGTCAAATATATGGCAGCTTAGATTCAACGCAAAGAAGTGCAAGGTAATGCATCTGGGAAACAAAAACCCATGGGAAGAGTACACAATGGGGGGTGAGTTAATAACAATAACAAAAATCGAAAGAGACCTAGGAGTAATTATATCAGATGACCTAAAGGTGGGCAAGCAATGTGAGAAGGCAGTAAGGGGGGCTGGGGGGATACTAGGATGTATGGGGAGAGGCATCGCCAGTAGAAAACAGGAAGTTGTTATCCCTCTGTACAGACAGTTGGTGAGACCCCATCTGGACTACTGCTTGCAGTTCTAGAGACCCCATCTCTGAAAAGACATAGACAGGGTGGAGGCTGTCCAGAAGAGGGCAACCAAAATGGTGCAGGATCTGCACCAGAAGACATACAAAGAAAGACTAGAGGAGCTTAATATGTATAGCCTCGAGGAAAGGAGGGAGGGGAGGGACTTGATAGAAACTTTCAAGTACCTCAAGGGAATCAACAAAGTCCAAGAGGGAAGCATCTTTCTGAAAAAAGATGTGCAAGAACAAGGGGCACAATTTGAAGATAGAGGGGACGGCTCAGAGGTAATGTGGAGGAAGTATTTTTCATGGAGAGGGTTGTGGATGCATGGAACGGCCTTCCTGAGGAGGTCGTAGAGTCAAAAACAGTGGAGGAATTCAAGAATGCATGGGACAAACATAAGGCAATTCTAGTGGGGGGGTAGGAGGAAGTAGGCTGTTGGTTAACTAGGATCTGCAGCTTGTCCATTAGGTAGGGAAATGGGCAGACTAGGTGGGGCAAGCAGTCCTTATCTGCCATCAAATTCTGTGTTTCTATGTCTATTACTCGGGAACCCATTAATATTTTTTCACCAGATCTTTCAAAGGCAATACCTTCGGACATGATACTAATCCCTGCAAGTTTTGGGGGAAAAATCCATTCCATGTACTGTAGGCTGTAGGGGGAGTAAAAAAATGTTAATTATAGGAAAGGAAATATTTTTTTTTACAAAAAATGACACATGCTGATTTCAGAAACCTCACAAGCTACCATCACACAAATTTCCACACATCAAGACCTTGCCTCCTAGACATCACATACAAAATTTCAGCTAATTTCATCAAAGGGAGCCAAAGATATTAATGTGTATACAGTTAGGGGTTTAACATTGAACAAGCTATTCAGCCCTAACTATAGGGGCCTCTGAGTGTTGCCTCTTGTGGTGTGAGGCTCTTTTTATGAGGTTTGGGCAGACAGAACTGTTCAGCTTCCCTTCACAGTTGTTTTGCCCAAACATCAGCCTTTGACTCTCTTATACCATAAGAGACCCCCCTCGGGGGCACTATTTACATGTAACTGCTGGCACCTATGGGTAAGCCCTGTTACTTCTTTGAATTACCTTTTCATGAGCTGTTAGAATGTTACTGATCACATTTTGATTTATAACTCATTAGTGCATTATGACTACAGTACCTGTTCACATTTTGATATATAACTTCTTTGTGTATTATAGTGTATGTTAGAATGCTATAATTACTAAAAATCTAACATTTACCAGTGTTGCTGTACCATTGATGTGACGTAATTTAGCTGTTTGTACCATCGTCGGTACGTCACATCGATAGTGCAACAACATGGAACGTCCTCGCACATGTGCGTTAGGAAATGCTCAGTGCCTGTGGAAATGGCCGTGGCAGTGAGTTCTAATCAGATCACGAAGCTGAAATGGCCACTGCGGTGAGATCTCTGCCAAAAGGCACCAGTGCTGCTAAAAGGTGCATGTTGCCATATTTTATTTAAAAAAGTTTGTCTGTGAGAGGGGGAACGTGGATCGAGCGGTGCTTCTTCCTGTTGGGGGGTGACATAACCAGCACCACAGCTTCATTAAGTGTGTCAATTATTTACAGTGGCGCTCAAGAAACGTTCAGTGTTGTTTAATTGATGCCCATACACTATACAAGATGGGGGATGGGCATCAGTTAACAGCAACGTTGTATTCACTTCTCGTGGTTACCTGACAACTGTAAACCTCTCGAGCTTCGCTTTGTTGTCATAGTAACCTCTCAAAGTGAATGCAACGTTGTTGTTAACTGATGCCCATAAATTATCCTCTATATGACAACAGTGCTTGTTCACACTTTGATACATAACTCATTAGTGAGTTATGACTACAGTGCCTGTTCACACTTTGATACATAACTCATTAGTGTGTTATGACTACAGTGCCTGTTCACTATTGGTATATAACTTATTAGTGTATTATGACTACAGTGCCTGTTCACATTTTGATATATAACTTGTTAGTGTATTATGACTACAGTGCCTGTTCACTATTGGTATATAACTCATTAGTGTATTATGACTACAGTGCCTGTTCACATTTTGATATGTAACTTGTTAGTGTATTATGACTACAGTGCAAGTTCACATTTTGATATATAACTTGTTAGTGTATTATGACTACAGTGCCTGTTCACTATTGGTATATAACTCATTTGTGTATTATGACTACAGTGCCTGTTCACTATTGGTATATGACTCATTAGTGTATTATGACTACAGTGCCTGTTCACTATTGGTATATGACTCATTAGTGTATTATGACTACAGTGCCTGTTCACATTTTGATACATAACTCATTAGTGTGTTATGACTACAGTGCCTGTTCACTATTGGTATATAACTCATTAGTGTATTATGACTATAGGGCCTGTTCACTATTGGTATATAACTCATTTGTGTATTATGACTACAGTGCCTGTTCACTATTGGTATATGACTCATTAGTGTATTATGACTACAGTGCCTGTTCACTATTGGTATATGACTCATTAGTGTATTATGACTACAGTGCCTGTTCACATTTTGATACATAACTCATTAGTGTGTTATGACTACAGTGCCTGTTCACTATTGGTATATAACTCATTAGTGTCTTATGACTACAGTGCCTGTTCACATTTTGATATGTAACTTGTTAGTGTATTATGACTACAGTGCAAGTTCACATTTTGATATATAACTTGTTAGTGTATTATGACTACAGTGCCTGTTCACTATTGGTATATAACTCATTAGTGTATTATGACTACAGTGCCTGTTCACATTTTGATATGTAACTTGTTAGTGTATTATGACTACAGTGCCTGTTCACTACTGGTATATAACTCATTGGTGTATTATGACTACTGTGCCTGTTTGCATGTTGTTTATCCTCTGAGGCTTTTGCAGGCGATGCCTGTGAAAGCAAGGAAGGTTTGGTACTGCTAGGGGGAGACTGAAATGTTCACAGTGAGATTAAGGTCATAAGACAAATAACAAAATCTGGTCAGAACCAACAAGGCTGCATAATGCTATTTTACAGGTGTTAGGAGTCATCTACAGGAATTTTTTTTTATATGGAAACTTGAGCGGCTCGATATTTCTTTCAAACTGCCATCCAATAACAATATCCATCTGTGATTGCTGGCCCTGTTAAAGTTAACACTTTCACTGGTGTCCAGAAGTACCTTCCACCCTCTGACCACTGCACCCATTAATAAAAAGTCATTCCCTGATGTGCAGTGGCACCATCGTTGTCCAATCGCCTGCCCCGTTGATAACAAATCACTCCCTTGCTGCAGTATAAGGCTGGTCTGGTTCATTGGTGTGGAGGGATGAGGCATTGTGTGTCTTACCTCCCGTCACAACAGTGACCTGAGTTCAGGAACATGTTCAGGCTGCAGGGGGTCATGCCTTACCTCCCATCGCATCAGTGACCCAAGTTCAGGAACATGTTCAGGCTGCAGGGGGTCATGTCTTACCTCCTGCCATATTAGCGACTTGGGTTCAGGAACATGGTCAAGTATGCAGGGGGGATCGGCCTTACCTCCCACTATATCAGGGACCCAAGTTCATGAATGTGTTCAGGTTGCAGGGTGTGATGCCTTACCTCCCGCCACATCAGTGACCCGAATTCAGTAACATGCTTAGGTTACTGGTAGTTGTGCCTTACCTCCCACACATCAGCAACACTAGTTCCGGAACATGCTCAGGTTGCCGCGGGTCATGCCTTACCTCCCACCACATCAGTGACCTGAGTTCAGGAATGTGCTCAGTTTGCCCGGGGGGTAGTGCCTTACCTCCTGCTACATCAGCGACCTGAGTTCAGGAACATGCTCAGGTTGCCGGGGGGTAGTGCCTTACCTCCTGCCACATCAGCGACCTGAGTACAGGAACATGCTCAGGTTACCCGGGGTCATGCTCTACCTCCCGCCACATCAGCGACCCAGGTTCAGGAACCTGCTCAGGTTACAGGGGGTCATACCTTACTCCCACAATACCAGCATCCCAAGTTCAGGAACGTGTTCAGGTTGCTGAGATTTGTGCATTGCCTCCCACCACATCAGTGACCTGAGTTCAGGAACATGCTCAGGTTGCCATGGGTCGGGCCTTACCTCCCACCACATCAGCAACACGAGTTCCAGAACATGCTCAGATTGCAGGGGGTCATTCCTTACCTCCCACAGCACCAGCATCCCGAGTTCAGGAATGTGTTCAGGTTGCTGGGGGTCATGCCTTACCTCCTGCCACATCAGGGACCTGAGTTCAGAAATATGTTCAGATTGCTGGGGGTTGGGCTTTACCTTCCGCCACATCAGAAACCTGAGTTCAGGACTGTGCTCAGGTTGCCGGGGGTCTTGCCTTAGCTCATGCCACATCAGCGACCCAAGTTCAGGAATGTGCTCTGGTTGCAGGGGGGGTGGGATCATGCCTTAACTCCCGCCACATCAGTGACCCAAGTTCAAGAACATGTTCAGGTTGCTGGGGGTCAGGACTTGCCTCTCACCACATCAATGACCCAAGTTCAGGAATGTGCTCAGGTTGCCGGGGGTCATGCCTTACCTCACACCACATTAGTGACCCGAGTTCAGGAACGTGCTCTGCTTGCATGGGGGGGTTGTGCCTTACCTCCCGCCACATCAGTGACCCGAGTTTAGGAATGTTCTCAGATTACTGGGGGCATGCCTTACCTCCCGTCACATCAGTGACCCGAGTTCAGGAACGTGCTCAGGATGCTGGGGGTCATGCCTTACCTCACACCACATCAGCGTCATGAGTTCAGAAATGTGCTCAGGTTGCCGGGGGTCGTGCCTTACCTCACACCACATCAGTGACCCGAGTTCAGGGACGTGCTTAGGTTGCCGGGGGTCGGCCTTACCTCCAACCCCATCAGTGACCAGAGTTCAGGAATGTGCTCAGCTTGCCGGGAGTCATGCCGTACCTCCTGCCACATCAGTGACTCTGGTTCAGAAACATGCTGTTATTGCAGGGGGAGGCCATGCCTTAACTCCCTCCACATCAATGATCTGAATTCAAGAACATGCTCACACTGCCAGGGGTCGTGCCTTACCTTCCACCACATCAGCGACCCAATTTCAGGAATGTGCTCAAGTTGCAGGGGTTCGGGCCTTACCTCCTGCCACATCAGCAACCTCAGTTCAGGAACGTACTCTGGTTGAGGGGGGGTCAGGTCTTAACTCCCACCACATCAGTGACCCGAGTTCAGGAATGTGCTGAGGTTGCCGGGGTCATGCCTTACCTCCTGCCACATCAGGGACCTGAGTTCACAAATGTGCTGAGGTTGCCGGGGGTCATGCCTTCGCTCCCACCACCTCAGTGAACCTGAGTTCAGGAACGTGCTCAGGTTGCCGGGCATCGTGCCTTACCTCCCACCCCATCAGTGACCTGAGTTCAGGAACATGCTCAGATTGCCAGGGGGTCAGACAGATGACTGAGTGTTCAACAGATGGCTGTCTTGTCCATGGGTGTGGAGGCTTGCTGACTCATCCTTTGGCTTCTCCCAGGTGAAGGCAGGAATCCAAGGTGGGGAATTCAGAAATGGCTCCATAAAGCCCTAACCACATACTTCTGTCCCACAAGGCCACCTGGATGACTGTGTGGATGTGAGTGACTGGGTGGGGGGAAGGATGGTTTCCCCCTTTATGGCCCTATCATGGGGGTGCAATCCATGGGAACTTTGGGCTCAGTGGTCTGGAACAGGGGAGTGGCAGACGGGGGAGGTGGGGACAGAGCTGAGAGCCTGCCTGAGTCAATTAGTAAGGCAAAATGTTTTATGGAGAGGGGATAAAATGCTGTTGTATGTATGTATGACCTTAACACATACACACAACCCTCCCATAACGGGAGCAGCCGCACGTTACAGTAAACTTGCCAAGAATAGATAATATGTACAGGGTCTCTAACCAGGGTTCTACAGAGCCAGAGGTAGGAGTCTTAAAGTGATGATATTTCTTAGACCTGTAGAATAAAATAGAGGAAAGGGGCCAAAAAGAATCCACAGTTCTTATGGAGTTACTCGGAAGGATAAGAGAGGTTAAACATATTGAAATACGTATCTGATGGGGAAGGAGTTCACATCCTGTGAGACCTGTGAAAGTAAAGAGAAGAAGGTTAATATGGAGTAAATACAGTAGTGGGAGCACTAGAGGGGAGAGAGATACAAAGTGGTATCATACAGTACTAGGTAAAAAATATAGCTTTAGATTGAAAAGTTACAGAATTAAATGAAGTAAAAGATATACAGACATGTCTAATTTAAGTATTGTACTAATATCAGCAACTGTTTACCATGAGTGTAAAAACAAAACACAAAAATAGAATAATTAAATGTTTGTAACCATTGTAAAACCTGTTCGTGTGTTTTCTCCTTGACTTGCATGTTTTCAGTGTGTGATGTATATGACTTTGGGAGATTTCTGTATAAACGAAATGTACATTTGCATTCCTCAAGCCTGCCCCCTGAGAAAGGCCCATTGCAGGGTAGAAGCGGTGGGGCTAGTGGGTGCATGCCAGGAATCTTGCCAGAAAATAATCTTGCACTTTGCATTTTAAACTGAATCTACGAGTGCTGAGCGTTCTTTTCTTTTCTTATTACATCCTGCCTGCCTGCCTTGTTCAAACTCTACCATTTCCAGTGCACACCACTCTACAATATTTACACAATAGCCTCAGCACTGACCCCTGACCATCATAGGACTGCACCCCCCCGACTGTCACATGACTGACATCCTCCACTGTCAGTCACAGCACTGGGCACCCACCTGTGACAGTCACAGAGCTGATCCCCATTCTAAACAGTCACAGCACTACACCTCACCACCATGACAGCACTGCCCCCATACCCCTGACAGTCACATGGATAACACTCTCCACAGACAGTCACAGCAGTAATCCCACCCCTAAAAGTCACAACACTGTACCTCAGTCACAGCACTACACCCCACCACCATGACAGCACTGACCCATACCCCTGACAGTCACATGGATAACACTCTCCACAGACAGTCACAGCAGTAATCCCACCCCTAACAGTCACAACACTGTACCTCAGTCACAGCACTACACCCCACCACCATGACAGCACTGCCTCATACCCCTGACAGTCACATGGATGACACTCTCCACAGACAGTCACCGCAGTAATCCCACCCCTAAAAGTCACAACACTGTACCTCAGTCACAGCACTACACCCCACCACCATGACAGCACTGCCCCCATACCCCTGACAGTCACATGGATGACACTGTCCACAGACAGTCACAAAAGTAATCCCACCCCTAAAAGTCACAGCTGTGTACCTCAGTCACAGCACTACACCCCACCACCATGACAGCACTGCCCCCATACCTCTGACAGTCACATGGATGACACTCTCCACAGACAGTCACAGCAGTAATCCCCACCCCTAAAAGTCACAACTGTGTACCTCAGTCACAGCACTACACCTCACCACCATGACAGCACTGCCCCCATACCCCTGACAGTCACATAGATAACACTCTCCACAGTCACAGCAGTAATCCCACCCCTAACAGTCACAACACTGTACCTCAGTCACAGCACTACACCTCACCACCATGACAGCACTGCCCCATACCCCTGACAGTCACGTAAATGACACTCTCCACAGTCACAGCAGTAACCCCAACCCCTAAAAGTTACAACTCTGTACCTCAGTCACACCACTACACCCCACGACAACACTGCCCCCATACCCCTGACAGTCACATGGATGACACTCTCCACAGACAGTCACAGCAGTAATCCCACCCCTAAAAGTCACAACTGTGTACCTCAGTCACAGCACTACACCCCACCACCATGACAGCACTGCCCCATACCCCTGACAGTTACATTGATGACACTTTCCCCAGACAGTCACAGCAGTAATCCCACCCCTAAAAGTTACAGCACTGTACCTCAGTCACAGCACTACACCCCACCACCATGACAGCATTGCCCCCATACCCCTGACAGTCACATGGATGACACTCTCCAGTCACAGCAGTAATCCCACCCCTAAAAGTTACAACACTGTACCTCAGTCACAGCACTACACCCCACCACCAAGACAGCACTGATGGCCACCACATACGTTCGGGACTGACCCCCCCCATCCAAGCAGTCACTTAGTTTGGGACCTTATGCAACCTTCCTGCTGCATGTACAACTTCCTGCAAATGGGCCAGTGAGTGCGTCGTGGCAGATGTCACCAACCTAAAAGTGATCCGATCGGGATTTAAGTAGTTTTTAGCAAGTATCGCTTGTTCTTGGAAGTACGTTTATTAGATATTAAGCTTGTATACAAAGAGGTTGATTTTGGCAATATTCTGGTTTCCTGTTCAAGAGTTATACTCAGATTTGTGCTGTACTGCTTACTAGCTGTCAGTCGGGTGACAGGTGCATCAGAACGGAGACGGCTGCTGGACAGTCTGGTGTCTCACTACCCCGATTCAACGGATCCTCAGGCAACAGAAGCGGTGGGAGTATAGCAACTACAAAGAATGGGAAAACCACACCTAATGGTAATAGCGACTTGGACTACATTAAAGAAAAATGTCACAGTGTGCATATTGATATTGGCACATTAAAACAACAAGCAGAGTCCGAGAAAAATAGATTATCTGTTATAGAAGATAGAATGAACACACTTGAAGAAAGATTGGCATTGTTAGAAGAAACCCTGTCTGTTGTGGATGATAAAACTCCTCAGCAGACTGAAACTACTACAAAACACCAACAGCTTAATCTGGTTCAATTTCACTTGGTTACTATCTGTATCCCCCCCCCCACACCCCTAGTCACCCCTGAAAAGGGGACTTCTAGTCTCAGTGGGCCTACCAAGTCATCAAAATTCAATAAATAAATAAAAGTGAGAAAAATTGCTCAACGTTAGATTATCTGGGCACTAAGGTTGATGATCTAGAGAACAGATCTCAATGAAACGGCCTGCGATTGGTGGGGATTCCAGAAATGGCTGAAGGGAATGACATTATTAGATTTTTGCAAGAATTCATTCCCTGTATTCTAAATTTTTGACTGGCAGTGGCCTTTAGACAATGAAAGGGCTCACAGAGCACTAACATCCATCCCAAAACAAGGTCAGAGACCAAAGTTGTGAGATTTCTAAGGTTTAACATAAAAGAAGTGATTCTGGTGATCACAAGGCAAAGGAGGGCTCTACTGGGGAAAGAAAAGGATTTAAAAGGATGTACATCAGTGAGGACTTTTCAGCTGTGATTGTAAGCATATGCATAAACATCTTTATTTATAAAATAGCACTATTCACCACAAAGGACCATGGCACTAGAACAATAAATAATAAAATCGGATAAAATCACAGCTGAAAAACTCCAATCATCACAATTAAATATTAGGCTTACACAGCGTCAGAAATAGCAAGAGTAAACAAATACATTTTCAATGCAGATTTAAAGCTCTCCACCGTCAGACATTCTCTTATCTGACACGGTAGAGAGTCACACAGGGTAGAGGCCGCAAATACAAATGTTCAAGCCCCAGAGGTCTTCAGATGAACCCTGAGAATCTCTAGCAGTCCTTCATTGGTGGCATGGAGTGGGCAGGAGGGGCAGTAAGGGTGAAGAAGCTCTTGCAGATAACTCTGCCCCTGTCCATGAAGGGCCTTATAGGTCAGCAAGCCAACTGAACTTGAAGGTGATCCGCCACGGACTAGGCAGCCACTGCAGATCGCCCAGCACAGGCGTAACATGGTAACCTCAAGGCAGCCCAGTCAACAGCCTAGCTGCTGCATTCTGCACCAGCTCCAAGTGGTGGATATCAAACCTCGGAAGCCCTAGGTAGAGGTAATTACAGTAGTCAAGGCGAGAGGTCATGAAGATGTGGAACAGCATTGGCAAGTCATCGGGCAGAACAGGGTACTTGATCCGAGCAATGTTCCTCAGATGGTAAAAGGCAGCCTTGACAATGGACGACACCTGAGATTAAGTATCAGTCCCTCGTCAAGAATCCCCCCAGATCTCGCACCTGTTCAGAGATCATCAGTTGGCAGCCCCCAAGCAAAAGCCCAGATGGTCGCCCCACTGATGACCTGGGTCCACCACCAGAACCTCGGTTTTGTTCGGATTCAACCTCAATCAGTTGGCACTCATCCAATCTTGAATTTCAGAAAAGCTGTTGTTAAAACTTGAGACTGCTCCCACCTGATCAGGCACAAAGGACAAGTAGAGCTGAGTGTCACCTGCACAGCAGTGAAAACTCAGCCCAGACTGTCTTACAATGTCTCCCAATGGCAGCATGTACACTGCAAACAACATGGGAGATAGCACCAAGCCCTGCGGCATGCCACAAGGCAGAGAGAAGTTGTCAGAGGAGTACACCCATGAGACAACTCTCTGAAACCTGTAGAAAAAATGAACGCTTATGGGGATATCAGATACGTGTTACAAGCCCTAAATGTGTCTTATTATATAAAATATCCGGCTGTGCTTGTGCTCACAAGAGGTAGGGGTTCTCATAATTTCAGCATGCCATCTGAAGCTTGGGACTTAATTTCTAAACATTGGTCCGAAGCTGCAAGTATTCTAGTGAACAGACCCACAGAGTTATAAATCCTGTAAATGCCCCAACTGCTACAGAAAACTTTCAAAGGCTGGTTGACTTTATTTCAGAAGGCTCACCTCGCACTGCCAGGAGTAAGCAAAATGCACATGCAATTAGCTCAGCGACAACAGCAGAGGTTGGTGCCCAAGTGCCTACACATATCCCAGTGCTAAAGCACAACTTAAGAGTTTCCAGTATCAAATATAAGCTACCTAAATTGGCTGCCTGGATAAATAACATTACTAGGAAGACACAACCCTTCTATAAAAATAAAGGTAATTCTCTCGGAGCTGTGAATTCCAATTCTGTCCCCATTAGAGACTGGTCAGCTCCTTCTGCTAATCCTTCCAAAAATAGTCTGAACATACAAGCAGTGGAAGTACCTGCAGTTCTTAGCGATCCAATCAGCCCGGTGGCTGATGTGTTTTCAGAACCTTTTTCTCCAGGCTTTTTGGCAGAGAACATTGAGACTTACCGCTTGAGAAGCATTCTCCATGTTTTGAGTTCCTCTTTCTGCCTGGGAAACCTGATTTCTAGGATGGCTATTCTGGTTGGTCACAATCATTCACATGACTGAGGCTGTCTTTACTGCACCTGCGACTTGAGTTGCATTTCTATTTTACCAAGATATTATTTCTTGCTAGATGTCCTTCCTAAATAATTCCTTTTTTGTGTAGTATTTTTTACCATGTGTGTAAAAGTTCAGTCTTACTTATGCTTTCATATAAGGGGTACACCAATCTGGGTATGGAATGGGGCTACTATCGAGGGTAAAGGTATACATAGATACATAGACAGTGTCAGCAGATAAGGGCCTATGGCCCACCTAGTCTGCCCATTAAGTCTGCCCAGATCAGTATTATGTCATTGCACTCGTTTCAGTTTTGGGCGGATGGGCTGGTAAGGGTTCTTTTTATTTATTTAGTTAAGCCCTTTATTAACAAGTTATGTGAATAGTTGATGTCTCCATATTTATGCCACCCTTCTTGTTTTGGTTTTGGGGGTCTTGTTCAGTCTTGTGTTCGGTATGATAGGCTGGTGATTTGATGTGAGAGGGCAACAAATGTTTCTTAAGGCTGTTATCTCCTTACTCTTTGAGTTTATATCCCTAGTGCTGTTTCCTTTCTTCTGCATCAGCTTCTGTGGCCTGGTCATCAGATCCAGACTGTTCCTGCAGCAGGGCACAGTGGCTTTATTTAAACTTTATAGGGCAGCTGGCCGACTTCAAATCCAGCGTGCTTAATCTGGAGCGTATAAATTGCATTGTATGTCATTAACTGTGTGTATCCTCTCAAGCATCTCCCTTGGGGAAGTTGCAATTTTTTTAGGATACTGTGGATGTGGGAAATGGATTGTGACTGGCTGGGCTGACCTACTATCAGTACAAATGATGCTGCTGAAGTCTAAGCTTCAGGCTTGAGTTTGGTAGACTGGGTATTCCACGAAGGGTGCATTTTAAAGTCATTCAATGGATAGCAGGTATGCAGAAATTTGTTGCCTATAAATATCCATGTATGCGTTATGAATCATTTTAAGGTTAAGCTTCACTTTACTGGGGATAGTGGCCAAGTGCTTCCTCACATCACATTTTTGATATTTATTAAGTACTTTGAGTATTTTACTGTTTCAAGCTATTGAGTGTGGGTGTGTCGCAGTAAGTCATCTCTAGAATGTGGGGGTGTGTGTGTGTGTGTGTGGGCTATTTGAGGTTTCTCCTCAGTGTACAGTCACACAATCTGCTTGGTGTTTTAAGGGGAGGGTGGGGTAAATCTCTGGTTGGTAATATTGTTTTTGCTAATAGTATTAAGAAATCTTACTTTATAGACCTGTGATTTAGTTTGTATTAACATATAAGGAATTTGTGATCATTTTAGGATCCACGTCTGGGGCTTTAGTATATTAATTGTCTTCTTGTTCTGTCACTAGCTATTATTATTTTCTGCCCTTGGCAGAACTCCAACATGGGTTCATTTTTAGAATTGCTTTATATTTAAGATTGTGGCTAGTTATATTATTTCTCTTACATCGATTTCTAGTAATGGGTTCTGTGAATATTAGTACCTGGAATGTACAAGGGTTGGTTTCTCTGGTCAAAAGATATAGGGCCGAATTTTCAGATGAGAGCGCAGGGTTTGCATCCCACCCTGTGCCACAGAGATTTGAAATCTGTGGTACGTCAATCCCCTTTGCCGCAGCTACACTCGATTTTCAAATTCCAGGTCATGCTGCGATGATTTCCACGATTTTATGGCAGCCTGCACCACTGCTCCGGTGCAAGCACAGTGAAATAGCCTCCCAAGGGTGGTACACGCTAGACCACAGAATCGTGGTCTAAGATGTGTCGATCGATGCAAGGGATTGAAAATCCTGATCGTCGACAGGGGAATGCCGCAAGCTCCATGCGTCACATGTTTGATACACCAGTGGCTTGTGGTACCCCAGGAGCTTTGAGAATCTGGCCCATAGAATTTTAAATCATTTGAATAAACATAAGGTTGCTGTTGCTGTGTTGCAGGAGATCCATTTTGACCTCAGACCAGCAGATAAACTTGCATGTAACTAGGTTGCCTCGGTTGAACATTGCCACTTCTCAACAAAGAAAAGGGGTGTAGCAACCATTATGGTTTACAAAAAACGTTCACGCCTTAAAAACTCATGCTACGCTCCCCTTAAGTATACAGTATATGTGATAACCCTGTGTTAACCCCTAACAACAAATGCCTTGTAGATTTTTTTTTTTAATTTAGTTGTTAAACCAGGAATAGCACACTAAGCTGAAAGCTTTTTTTACAGGAGTGACCTGGGAGCACAGGGAAGTTAATTGACTTGCTCAGGGTCACACAGTATGCAAGTGGAAGCTGTGGGATTCAAACCCAGGTCTGGTCTGCTGGATGTCACCAGATTTGCAGCTCAGAGCCTTAAACCACTGCGCTATACTGCCTCCGTGGGCTGGAAATGTAAAGATATTCATAGTATTAGGGATCTTTTAGATTTAGGTGACATACTTTTGTCTTTTGAAGATCTAAGGGTTAAATTTCAGCTTAACAAATGTAACGTTTAGTTTTATCTACAATTACACAGCTTATTGTTTAATAAATTCTTAGACAGTAACTACACAATCATTTTCTCTACCATTTGGGACTACTTTTTTAGTATTGCTTACCTTCCCAAAGGCTTTAGTCTTTTATATAAACGTTTGAGTCATTCAGAACTAGACAATACAGAGCATGCCCAGATTAAATGTCTTTTATATAAACGTTTGAGTCATTCAGAACTAGACAATACAGAGCATGCCCGGATTAAACGGCAGCGTGATATAGAGTTACCAGTAGCTAGGGAAGCCTGAAGTAAGGTTTGGGATAATGCCTGTAAAGGTCTTGGGGAACTTCAAGGCAGACTAACTCAATTTAGAATATCACATTACTTTTATTACGCTCCCCGACAGCTGCTTCGCTTGGGACATGCTGAAGATGACCACTGCTGGAGATGTGGGGTAACTAATGCAGGCCTCGCCCACTTATTCTGGCATTGTAAAGAGGTATATGCAAGTTGGGAGCAAATACACAGACTATGTCAAACTATCCTGAATATCGCTTGCCCCATGTCTCCTTTGATTTATATACTGGGAGGCTTCTCTCTAGCACCTCATCTTCCCTTATATGGGAAACAGTGGGCTTTATAAAATGGTAAGAGAAAATTCTGAAATCTGATTGGCTGTTGTTCATGTTGCAATTATGCTCCACGCATGGAAAATAAAAAGTACTGCCAAATGTGCACTGATCACCACTGGAATCATTACGCTAATAGAATGATAAGAATTCAACTGGCTGCCATTGCTTTTTGCCCTATAACTGTAAGCATCACATTTACTTGCACTGGGCCCTAAAATAAAACTACCATAAATACAAAATAAAACATTAATTAAATGTTGTTTCCCTGATCATCACATTCTCATTACACACATAAACAAATTAGAAAGTATTGTTTATGGTTTTCATTACAACTATTTCTTTGCTGACAATGAAAAATCCCCTTTCTATCGTTACCTGCCATCAAGGAAATCTCTTCTCCTTGCCCTGACAGTGAAATAATTGAGTCTCTGGCTGTAACAGAGGCCTGTGTTGTGTGTGTTTTATAAAATGGTATGAAAAAATCTAGAAATCTCATTGGCCAAGACAGATCAGCTGACCGTACATTAATCCTCTGTATACGCACAGTCATCCTGGTCCTAGACCACATTACACAATGAGCAGATCAGTCTTCCTACAACCAGAACTATCTTCCATTAGTCTCCCTACAACCAGAACTAATCTTCCACCACAAACATGGCCGCTACCTTTACACTGTAGAAGCCTTCAACTGGGCCCTAAAATTAAAATTACCTTAAATGTAAAATAAAACAAATTAATTAAATGTTGTTTACCAGATTGTCACACTCTCCTTACACACATAAACAAATTAGAAACATTAAGTATTGTTTATAGTTTTCATTACAACTGTTTGTTTGCTAACAGTGAAAATCCCCCTTCTATCTTTACCTGCTCATCAGGGAAATCTCTTCTGCTTTCCCTGACAAGTGAGATAATTTGAGTCTCTGGCTCTAAAACAGGTCTTTAATATGTGTGTACAGTATGTTAGTAGAGGAACATTCTGCTAGTAGAACTGAGCAGAATTTTGAATCCCTGTATTCCATGATAAACATTCCATTTCTTGAATGTGGAGAAACACAGAGGGGAAAAACAAACGGAATGGAAAAAGTAAGCAATAATACTATATAAACAAAGAGAAAAGGTGGCAAATGACTCACCCTGCTGTTTATCTTTTAGGACAGAGTGAGCAGTTCATGATGCTGTCAGTGAGTGTGGCAGTTTTGAACCACGCTCATGCTTCAGCACTGGGGAACTGAGAGGCCTCTGTTATGGCTTCCCTTTAGTTTTGTCTACAGAATGAGGAGAATGAAATTAAATAAAATTAAATAAAATAAGGGGGCTATGTGTCATACTTAGAATGAGAAAAACAGCATTTGTGAATTGTTGTGGCTGGCAGGGGAATATGAAGCTTAAGTGGGCAGGGAGGCACACACTGTATAACACTACTTTAATCTAGCACCAATAGGCAGAAGGACTATTTTATGTTAAAAGCACAGATTCACTTACAATTTCACTTATTTAAAAATGTGTTTAAAATTAAAAAAAAAACTGCTTCTACAAATAAAAGGACATTTTATAAGCGCAATAAGACACTCCGAGGTTGTGCATTACTGTGTGATAACCACACTCCTAGGGATGACTGGCACTCAGCCTTCGGCCTCGTGCCTAACTACGCCCCTAGGAGTGCAGTTATGACACCGTAATGCATACCCTGTCATGCCTTATTGCTTACGCATAGTATGTTATGAGAGTAACTTTCTAGCAGTGGAACTGAGCAGAATTTTGAATCCATGTAGTCCATGGTAAACATTCCATGACAAACATTCCATATCTTGAATGTGGAGAAGAACAGAGGAAAAAAAAAACAGGATGAAGAAAGGCAACAATACAATGACATCATCAATGACATAATTTGTACTGGGCAGAAGGACTATTTGATCATAAATGCACACAAGTAAATCTGTTGTTCCTACATATAAACATGCTTTTCCCAAGTGTAAAAAGTCTTAAAAAAAAGAAGCCCATTTTATAAGCGCAATAAGGCACTCTGGGTTGTGCGTGAAACACATTTTACCGCATGGCCAGTGGCTAAAGTCACTTGGCCTTCGGCCTCATGCCCTATTACGCCCCTGGCCATGTGGTAAAATGTGCTCCACGCACACCCCATCATGCCTTATTGCTTACGTATCAGACTCCTTAGTCTACAAAAGATTATTACAAACATGGACAGATCATGAAGTGCCCATTGGAAACTGGCTATCTGGTAGTACCCAGCGAGTGGTGATGGGGGATATAGTCTCGTCCTCCGGGGGGGGTCATTAGTGGGGTCTCTCAGAGATCAATCTTGGGGCCACTCCTGTTTAATGCTTATATCACCGATATCAGGGAGGGTATCAGGAGTGAAATGAGTCTCTTTGTAGATGACTGTAAGCTGGGGGCGGCGGTAGATGGGGAAAAGGGTAGGGTCACACTGCAGGGAGATCTGGATGCTCTGGTGAGATGGTCACATACCTGGAAGCTGAGGTTCAACACCAGCTAGCAAGGTGCTTCACCTGGGGCAAAGAAACACTGGTCAAGTGTACACCCGGGGGGCGGGGGGGGGGGTCAGATTGCAGGTTTCAAGCAGAGAGAAGGACTTGGGGGTGTTGGTAGATGCCAGAATGAATAACTCGGAACAATGTAGGAGCACCGCAACTAGGGCAAACAGAATGCTGGGCTGCATAGCCAGGGGGATTACCTCAAGAAGTAGGGAGGTGATCATGCCACTGTACAATTGCCTTGTCAGACCGTACCTCGAGTGCAGCATGCAGTTTTGGCGTCCACACCTCAGAAAGGATATTAACCTCCTGGAGAGGGTTCAGAGGAGGGCATCTGGGATGATTCTTGGTCTAGGAGATATGTCCATGGTGGAGGGGTTCAAGAAGGACTGGGACAGGTACAGGAGGGATATGCAGAGGAGGACTGCTTGTCTGGGGGGGGGGAGCCTGGTATGGGGAAGGGGGGGTCAAGGTAAGAGACAGGAGGAAGGTTACGGTGCCCATTCAGGTTACTGACTCTCAAGCAGACTCGATAGACCATAGGACCTACTCTGCTGGCATTTTAGTATGTTATACTGGAATAAGCAATGATTATTCTGTTTGAGAGAGAGATAAACATGTTTATTGTTCAGCTAAAAAAGCATTACAATGTACTGACAAAAGTAAAACATTTCATACTACTAAAGAATATAAAATTTGACATTACATTTAAAAATACTTGAAATACCTTTGATACAAGTGCTTCTCCACCCAAAGCAAATCAGCTGCCAAGCTGGTACGTTTGTCTTTGTCTTCTAGATTAAAAATATCCCCAAATTCCTATTATTCTCTTATACTGCGCAAACATACTATATGACATTATTTTCGCTGGAATAACATTTTAGCTATATTCACTATTTTGAAAATCCAGTAAAAATTATATGCCAGTGAAAATATATACTGCAGTTGACAAGTTAGCTTGCCCTTGCACTTCAGCTAAATTAAACAGCTGTGAAAATGTTAGAGCAGACAAAACTGTGACATTTAAGGGTAGAGAATTCATTCTCTAATACAGTAGCTATTAGGTTTAAGTCTGAAATAAAAACATTTTTAAAACATTTTTGTGACAAGGACAGAAAGACAAAAACAGAGCAAATAGCTTATTATACATTATCAGCACTTTTAATAAGAATGAGTTGATTCAATTCTACTCTTGAATTACAAGGCCAGTATCTAATCTAAAAAAATAAGCACCACCCCCTCATCATCTCCAACTCATGCAGTGAGCCGCTGGAACAAGTTCACTTGTTCAGGTATCTAGGGGTCATAATAGATGATACCCTCACGTTTGCACACCATATTGACTCTCTGGTCAAGACAGTCAGTACCAAGATTGGTGTCCTGTACAGGCACAGGCAATAACTCTCTCAAGGGGCCCTCCACCTCTCAGTCCACAGTTCCATTATATCTACTATTGACTATGGACTAGTGGTCTATGGTGCGGCAATGTATACAGCACTCAAGAGGGTTCAGACTACGCTCAACAAAGCCTGCAGACTCACCCTGGATGCTGAGCATGGCACTCACACCTGTACTCTGTGTGAACGTGCTCACTGGCTGTCATTAAGAAACAGGGTCAAATTCCAGACTTACATCCTAGGGAAAAACGCTCTATTGGGTAAAACACCACCTTGTGTAGGCAATTTGATCAAGGCGGCCAACTTGTTACAGGTCACCAAAGGGAGACTAGAGGGGTCCTGGTGATCCCCTTCCATTGCACCTCACTTGGGCAGTGTGCATTTGCCTACCGGGCCCCCCTATGGATGAATGAACTTCCTGGGAACCTCTTGGCCACCAACTGTCTGGCACAATTCAAAACTGACCTCAATCAGCACCTAATAACACTCTCTAAGTGCACTTGCCCCTGAGTCCAGCCAACCTGCTCTCTCTGCCCCCCAGCAAGCACTAGGCAGGCCTCAGGTACCCCCTCCCTCCCTCTGTCCCATCTCATGATTTGCCCCAGAAATCAGTTTGCATCATGATGTTTTGGCACCAGCCACTCCCTCCTCCAATTCACAGTCCCTTGAGTTTCCCAAACAATCACTACTAATGCTGGCTGCCTGACCATGCCCCCTCACATCTCACCATTTTACTCTAGCATGTCGTCTACGCTCAGCCTCCCCTCACCCCACCATTTCTCCCTATAGCTTATCATCCCTCTTCCCCCACTCTCTCACCTCCACCGCAGTACTTACCTCTCTCTCTCTCCTATCCCCTCTTCACCCCACTGCCAGCTATCTCTGTCCCTCTGAACTACTGACAAGGCACTTTGTGGCTGCTTATTCCCCCCTACTCTCATAAAGTGTTTTTCTTGTTGTTTAACTTGTACCTATGTTTTAAGTTACATACTAACATACTATTTTCCAGCAGATTAGGCCTTACGGTCTATCGAGTCTGCTCGAACCTTAGTTCTGAAGTTATTCTGTAAGTTCTGAATCCAAGCTGTATCATTCATTGTAATATACCTTTGCTTTCTCCTACTGTACTTTGTTTTGCAATCTATGACGTGGAACCTTTGTAAAAGAGCTTGTGCTCAGAGTTTTTTTCTGAATAACTAAATAAATAAAATAATTCACTATGCCCTGCTACTTCATTGTCTACTTGATGCGGGCCTATTCAAGCCTCTCCCAACCAAGACCATAATTAATCCAGGCTAACATTTAAAGAGAGGCCTAAAAACAATGACTAGCCAAATGGCACAATGTCAAATTTTTGTCCCACAGGGTTTTTCCCACCTAGTACATCCTGTCACCTACATATCCACCTGATAGCCAATTGGACACATTGAATCTATGGGGCTAATACCATGCAGCGTATGATTCTCCATACCCCACAGACCACCTCATAACTGGCCACTCCAGTTAGCCATTCCCAAGGCACCTAATGCAACTATGTTTTACAAGGGAGAGACCCAACCAGTCACACCATGTCCCAGCTGTGACTACCTTATAGCCAGTGGAGCATGCCGGCATAGGGGGCATGTCCATTTGGGACACCATGCAGTGCATGCTGCTCTGTGACCTAAGGACCACCCCCCCATCTGGCCACTCCAGTTGGCTACTATTGAGGCACATAATAGGACTCCATGTCACAATTAGGGTTCAGTCGTTCACACCATGTCATCTATGTGCCTATCTGATGGCCACTTAGACATGGTGGTGTTGAGGCACGTCCTTAGAGACAAACTCCAACTCATGACGCTCCATGCCCTTTGAATTACCCTTGATCCAACCACTACCATTGGCCATACCTCGGGTATATGATGAGACTCAGTGTTACAAATGGATCTACCCCAGTGGAGCATTTTATCTTGACAAATAATGCCATACAACTACAAAAGTTATAGCATTAAATTACTAATCCTATCTATATTGCATCTCATTTTAGAATGACCTGTATTTCTTAAAGGGATACGAGACCAGAGCTAATTAATCATTTAATAATTACAGAGGCAAAAGGCTATAAACACAATTATGCAAGGAATAACACTTTGAGCAACTATTAATCACAACCACCCCCATCCTATGACGCTTGAGCACTCACACTTTTTAAGCAGGCACCCTCAAAAAATGGCACCCTCAGAACCACCTTTTGTCCTTTTGTTCCCCCACCACTCCTTCTTGTAAGCCCTCACTGCCCTCCTGTTCTGTTCTCCAACCTGCACCCCCTGCCCGCCTACACTTGTTGTTGCCAAACTTGTTGTACTGGCACTTTAAATCCCCCACCAGCCACCGAGCAGCTTACTTGCTGAAACAGTTTGAGTCCCTGTCCTTCTCCTGAGTCCTGATCAGAAGAACCAAATCCATTCCACTCCCAACTCAGTGGCAACTGCCGCTGAGTCTGTCTGAGTCCTGGTGTGAAGAAGACTGAGCCGAGTTGAGTGCAAGGAGAGGCACATGACCTGTACAGGCTGCACGCAGATGGTCATAAGATCTCTTCACAGCTCACACTCAGATTGCTGCAAGAGAGTTCAGTCACCAGGTCAGAAACTAGTGTTGATGTAGAGTGAGGCTTTAGGAGCAGTGACAGAGATTAGAAGCACTGAAGATAATTTAATTAGAGAGACAGAGCGGAGAGAGAGAGTAGCACTTATTTATTTAAATTTTGGTAACCGGGTAGGCCCACTGAGACCGGTAATAGTCTCTTTTTCAGGGGTGACCTGGGATTAATTACACATAGTACAACAGGATATAACTTTTACATTAGATTCATCAACAGTTATTTCCTGTTATTTACAGTTCATGAAAGGAGGCAAACATTTGATGGACAGACTACATAAAGGGGACTATTATTAGAAGTTTATTTCTGGACAGCCATTCTTCCAGGACCCGTAGGTCTTTGGATAGCATTCTGCCGAGTTCATCAGGATCTTCCATTGACCTGTAGATAACAATGTCATCTGCATAGAGGATGACCTCTGTGTCTTTGCAGAAGGTTAGCAGATTATTAATAAATAGGGAGAACAGCAGTGGTCCCAGGATAGATCCCTGAGGGACACCATCTCTTATTTCGATCTTGTCAGATATGGTACCCTGCCATTTAACTAATTGGGACCTATCCAGGAGATAATCATTAAACCATTGCACTGCTAGAGAGTCAAGACCGATCTGTGTCAGTTTGACCAGGAGTAGTTGGTGATTTACCAGATTGAATGCTTTGGTGAGATCAATAAAAATTGCACTGGTGAGCAGTCCCTTATCAAGGACAGAGAATATATCAGTGGTAAGGTTAAGCAGGGCAGTGTCCGTACCATGGTTCTTTCTGAAGCTGTGTTGGGCCTCGGAGCAGATATTATGTATCTCCACATAATCCATGACCTGGGAATACACCACTCTCTCCAACACTTTACTTAGTGTCGAGAGTAAGGATATTGGGCGGTAGTTTTCCACTGACTCTCTGGCACCACCTTTGTGGATGGGGGTAACCAGGGCCACTTTCCAGAGGAAGGGGACTTTTCCCTCAATGAGTGATTGGTTGATTTATTTATTAGCTTTTGGTAACCGGGTAAGTGCGCTAGGCAACAGACCTGCCTATTTTCAGGCACGACCCGGGAGAGCACAGGACATTGGTTACAATATGCAGAAATGCACAGACATAATATAGGTGTACAGGAGCAAAACAAGATATACATTGGGTAGCACAGTAATAGTTACATAAGGTACATTTTAGGCATAGATCATAATAAGGATGTAAAATAAAGCAATTAGGGTAACCATAAGACAGCTGAGGACAGTAAAGACATCAAGGTTCATAGCCACCTAGACAAGCGTATTGCATGGGAGAACATTAGTGTAGTACTCAGGGTCAGACCTGACAGCCTGCAGTGGGACAAAGCAAATTAAGAGCATTTGCATTGGCCAGAGGTTAGGAGGTGGGTGAACAGCCACGAGATTGAGGTTGCATTAACTGGGGCCGCAATATTGATTAGTTTGGGTTTCAACCCATCATAGCCTGCTGTTCCATGGGTTTTAATCCCCTGTAATAGTTTCTGGACTTCTAAACTGGAAACTAATTTAAAGTGGAAGTCTGGAATGTTGTGACAGCTTGTATTGGGAACTTGTGGTGTGGTTGGGCCAGGGCAGGGGATCTTGAAGTTATCTAGTTCAGTAAAGAACTTGTTGAACGCTTTGGCTGCCTTGACTGGGGTTGAGTATTGGGTACCATTTGCTATAATATCCCTCCCTTCAAGTACTAGTGCAGTACTGTACTAGCAGCCAGCAGCAGTACAGTGGAGGAGTCTCTCTGAGATAGAGAGACAGGGGGTGAGAGAGAGTAGTGAGTAGCACAGTACGGTACTAGCAGCCAGCAGCAGTACAGTGGAGGAGTCTCTCTGAGATAGAGAGACAGAGGGGGGAGAGAGAGTAGTACATAGTACAGTACTGTGCTAGCAGCCAGCAGCAGTACAGTGGAGGAGTCTGTCAGAGATAGAGAGACAGAGGGGGGAGAGAGAGTAGTACATAGTACAGTACTGTACTAGCAGCCAGCAGCAGAACAGTGGAAGAGTCTGTCTGAGATAGAGAGACAGAGGGGGGAGAGAGAGTAGTACATAGTACAGTACTGTACTAGCAGCCAGCAGCAGTACAGTGGAAGAGTCTGTCTGAGATAGACAGTGGGGCGAGAGTGAATAGTACGTAGTACAGTACTGTACTAGCAGCCAGCAGCAGTACAGTGGAAGAGTCTGTCTGAGATAGACAGAGGGGTGAGAGTGAGTAGTACGTAGTACAGTACTGTACTAGCAGGCAGCAGCATTACAGTGGAAGAGTCTGTCTGAGAGAGCGAGACCGAGGGGTGAGAGAGAGTAGTATGTAGCACTGTACTGTACCAGCAGCAGTACAGTGGAGGAGTCTGTCTGAGATAGACAGAGGGGGGAGAGAGAGTAGTACGTAGTGCAGTACAGTACTAGCAGCCAGCAGCAGTACAGTGGAAGAGTCTGTCTGAGATAGACAGGGGGGAGAGAGAGTAGTACGTAGTACAGTACTGTACTAGCAGGCAGCAGCAGTACAGTGGAAGAGTCTGTCTGAGATAGACAGATGGGTGAGAGAGAGTAGTACGTAGTACAGTACTGTACTAGCAGCCAGCAGCAGTACAGTGGAAGAGTCTGTCAGAGAAGAGGGAAGACAGGATGAGAAGTGAAGTCATCTCAGTACTGTGACTGTCTAGGGAGACAGGGCCCGGGATGGAGCAATAGCGTTTGTTGTTTGCTGTTCTTGTTTGGAGGAGTCACAGAAACAGTGTCAGGAGAGAGACTAACTGTTTCAGTCTGCAAATTGAATGCTGGCTCAGCTGGCTGCTGTTGCTGGGGCTGGCTGCTGCTGGGGCTGCTGTTGCTGGGGCTGGCTGCTGTTGGGGCTGGCTGCTGTTGGGGCTGTTGCTGGGGCTGGCTGTTGCTAGGGCTGCTGCTGGGGCTGCTGTTGGGGCTGGCTGCTGCTGGGGCTGCTGTTGCTGGGGCTGGCTGCTGTTGGGACTGCTGCTGGGGCTGGCTGCTGCTGGGGCTGCTGTTGGGGCTGGCTGCTGCTGGGGCTGGCTTCTGCTGGGGCTGGTGCTGCTGGGGCTGCTGCTGCTGGGGCTGGTGCTGCTGGTGCTGCTGCTGGGGCTGGTGCTGCTGGGGCTGCTGCTGTTGGGGCTGCTGCTGCTGGAGCTGCTGCTGGGGCTGGCTGCTGTTGGGGCTGGTGCTGCTGGGGCACTGTTGGGGCTGCTGCTGGGGCTGGCTGTTGGGGCTGCTGCTGGGGCTGGCTGCTGCTGGGGCTGGTGCTGCTGGGGCTGGCTGCTGCTGGGGCTGCTGCTGGAGCTGGTGCTGCTGCTGGGGCTGCTGCTGGGGCTGGATGCTGTTGGGGCTGGCTGCTGTTGGGGCTGGCTGCTGCTGGGGCTGGGGCTGCTGCTGGGGCTGGCTGCTGCTGGGGCTGGCTGCTGTTGGGGCTGCTGCTGGGGCTGGCTGCTGTTGGGGCTGCTGCTGGGGCTGGCTGCTGCTTGGGCTGCTGCTGGGGCTGGCTGCTGCTAGGGCTGCCGCTAGGGCTGCTGTTGGGGCTGCTGCTGGGGCTGCTGTTGGGGCTGGCTGCTGCTGGGGCTGGCTGCTGCTGTTGGGGCTGCTGCTGGGGCTGCAGCTGCTGGGGTAGCTGTTGGGGCTGTTGTTGGGGCTGCTGTTGCTGGGGCTGGCTGCTGTTGGGGCTGCTGCTGGGGCTGGCTGCTGCTTGGGCTGCTGCTGCTGGGGCTGCTGTTGGGGCTGGCTGCTGCTGGGGCTGGTGCTGCTGGGGCTGCTGCTGTTGGGGCTGCTGCTGGGGCTGCTGTTGGGGCTGGCTGCTGCTGGGGCTGCTGCTGGGGCTGGCTGCTACTGGGGCTGCTGCTGGGGCTGGCTGCTGTTGGGGCTGCTGCTGTGGGCTGGCTGCTACTGGGGCTGCTGCTGGGGCTGGCTGCTACTGGGGCTGCTGGGCTGGCTGCTGGGGCTGGCTGCTACTGGGGCTGCTCTTGAGGCTGCTGCTGGGGCTGGCTGCTACTGGGGCTGCTGCTGTTGGGGCTGGCTGGGGCTGCTGGACGGGCTGGCTACTGGGGATGGCTCCTGCTGGGGCTGCTGCTGGGGCTGCTGCTGGGCGCTGTTGGGCTGCTGCTGGGGCGCTGCTGCTGGGGCTGCTGCTGGGGCTGGCTGCTGCTGGGCTGCTGCTGGGTCTGGCTGCTGCTGGGGCTGGCTGCTGTTGGGGCTGCTGCTGGGGCTGGCTGCTACTGGGGCTGCTGCTGGGGCTGGCTGCTACTGGGGATGCTGCTGGGGCTGCTGTTAGGGCTGGCTGCTGCTGGGGCTGGCTGCTACTGGGGCTGCTGCTGTTGGGGCTGCTGCTGGGGCTGGCTGCTGCTGGGGCTGCTGCTGGGGCTGGCTGCTACTGGGGCTGCTGCTGGGGCTGGCTGCTGGCTGCTGGGGCTGGTGCTGCTGGGGCTGCTGCTGGGGCTGGCTGCTACTGGGGCTGCTGCTGGGGCTGGTTGCTACTGGGGCGGGCTGCTGCTGGGGATGGCTGCTGCTGGGGCTGCTGTTAGGGCTGGCTGCTGCTGGGGCTGGCTGCTACTGGGGCTGCTGCTGTTGGGGCTGCTGCTGGGGATGGCTGCTGCTGGGGCTGCTGTTGGGGCTGGCTGCTGCTGGGGCTGCTGGGGCTGGCTGCTGCTGGGGATGGCTGCTGCTGGGGCTGCTGCTGTTGGGGCAGTTGCTGGGGCTGCTGCTGTTGGGGCTGTCCGTTGGCATTATTTGAGATGAGTAGCACTGCTAGCACTAGCTAGTGGCCAGGCAAAAGCTACTACTAGCTGCTCCTGCTGCTGTTCTTAATTTGTTCTTTACAAATAAAAGTATAATAAATCTTTAATCTCCCATTCTTCTCCCCAAAGGAAAAAACTTGCTGAGGAGGATGAGGAGACTGGAGAACAGAAGTTCGATTCACAGTCAGTGGGTGAGAAAAAAAGAGAACACAACAGGCCCAGCAACAGAAACTCCGACACTGTTCAGTCTACTCTCTCTGAAACTGTCTCCTCCTTACCCTGAGTCCTCCTGTCCTGTTTTGTGTTAACTTTCTGAATCCTTCTGAGGCTGAGCAGAGCAGAGCATCCCATCCCACCCCAACTCCATCTGAACTTCAGTTCTAATAAGTTTTGTGATTTATGGGGTCACCGTCTGAGGAGTTGATGGTACTAGACTCGGTGTGGCCTAAGTGATTGTGGGGTCACTGTCTGGTGAGTGGTACTAGACACCATGGTCTAAGTAAGTTCTTCTGCCAGTGCCAGGCCAGCATATCATTTTTTTTATATTTATTAAAAATTATTTAAAATCTCAATCTGAGAGACTAGAGTGTGGTGTTAACATTCAGAGTCAGACGACATACTAGACTCAAGTCAGCATGCTCTAAGTTCTTCTGCTGCCAGTGGCTGTGCTATGCCAGCCAGTATACCAGTATAATAAGTTTTGTTTTCATATTTATTTAAAAAATCTACAAAGTTGTTGGCTGGTGACAGTGTTGTGACCATTTAATTAAAAATGTAATAGTTACACCTTACAAAACAAAAACTGTCTGCAGTGACCCTGTGACGCTGACCCCTCAGTCCTAGATAGGCTACTAGTACTGTACTGTGCAAATTTGTGAGCAAACTAATTGTCTTCTTAAGTTCCTGACTGCGAGTCTGTAAGTGTGACCTATACCCATTTAGTGCTGCACTTACCTTACCACAGTCCACCTGTCCTGTCTGTACCACCAGTGTCTGACCATCCGAAAGCCAACAAAATACAAATAAAATACTAAAGTCAGAGTGTTGATTGCAGTGGTGTCTCCTATGCCATAAAAAGTGAATAGGCAGTGCTCTGTCTGCATGTACTCTGTGTGAGGGTGACCAGCTGAGACTTACCTAGCCTGTCACAGTCTTCCTGAATGCTGAAGGCACATAGAGACATCAAAGAGTCCTCCAAGCCAGGGAAGAGTGCCGTGGAGGACTCTTTGATGCCCCAGGTGCTCTAAGGATATTCTTTGTGATTTTAGAGTACATCACCACCACTCCACAGGGGTGCAAGAGTGCTCTGGAGGGCTCTTTGATGCCTCCAGGTGCTAAAAGGATGCCCTTTGAGATTTTAGTTTGCCTCCACCAGGTGCTGGAAAAAGACAAGTAACTTCCATGCCTTCTTGCAACACCTGGAGACATCAAAGAGCCCTCCAGGGAATTCTTCCTTCCATGTCTTCTCACAGCACCATTCAGGAGGCATCAAAGAACCCTTCAGGGCACTGTTGCACCCTGTGGAGTGGTGGCACTGTAACCATCACTAAGAGCATCCTAAAAGCACATGAGGGCATCAAAGAACCCACCAGGGCACTCTTCCATAAGTCCTTAATTGGAAGCATCTAAGTGTCCTTTGGACACTCTTGCACTTGCACACTGTTGAATGGTGGCACTGCAACCTAAATTCAGCATTCTGGCATGCTTGCAAAACTGAGAGCATGAAAGATCCTTCCAGGGCACTCTCCTGTTGATCTTAGCACCTGCTCAGACATCAAAGAGCCCCCAATGGCACCCTGGCATCCTCTACAGTGGAGTAGTTGCGATGGTAGCATACTCATTCCAAAATATATTAAAATATCCCCTAAATGTGCCAGAAAGTATGAAAAATCCTATGGCTTCTGGAGGCCACCCCCCAGCCTTTTATTAGGATCCAGAGCACCCACAAACGTTTTCAAAACCTGGTGCCCCTGTACCTGACATTCCAAATGGTAACGTTAAATGTGGCCACTGTGCACAATGTAACAACATGCTGAGTACAAACTCAGTGAAACATCAATGAACTGGGAGGAAAGTTTAAAATAAAATCCTTTATAAACTGTTCTACTTTTGCAGTAATATATTCGTTACTCTGCCCCTGTGGTCTTGGTTATGTTGCCTGTCGAAAAGAACATTGAAGGAATGAATTATTGAACATAAATCAGCAATTCAGAATGGATCTCAGACTAAGGTCATGGCTAAACACTCTGTTGCCATGCACCATGGATCCCCTGCAGGTCTGCTTTTTTCCGGCATGGAGAAGGTAGAAATCGGTGCCTATGGAGGCAGTTTGGCAATAAACTGCTGCAACGTGAATGCTGTTGGATTCACACTTTGGACACCTTACTACCGAGGGGTTTAAATGAGGAGATACCCCAGTACAGTTATGTATGAACTGCATTCGTTTTTATATTGCTTGTTTTATATAATCGCACTATGTGTTGCGTTCTGTCTGTGTGTGGCTACACCCACTTTTATGAATATACATGAGTGGGAGTATAAATGTGTATGTTTGCATGTAGCCAATCAGCTGTGAGGAAGCCTTGTTAGGCGCAACATCAGCTGGTCTGTAATGTAGCACGTTACATGCACGTTAGTTCCCATGACTGCTGGCTGGTAATCTGGCTGCAGTGCACCTATAGAGGTGCTGACATGTGTTTCTTTTTTCATTTAAGTGCTGCTGCCACTAATTCTATTTATTTGGCACATGCACTTTACTGGCTTTGATTTATTGAGCACTTTATGTGCAAATAAAGAAGTTTTTTCAGCGACTGGCAAGCTGTTTCCAATTTCTATTTATAAAACAATGTGCTTTAGAGTCTGTGTAGCAGCAACGTAGCAGTTCTTACTGCTGCTTTTTTGCGTTCTGTATTTTACTGCTATTTTGCACCAAACTGGTCACCTTGAAGTGAAGCAATCCCCATTCCCCTATTTCTTTTGTTCATGGTAACCCCATTGGATCAGTTGACTGAGATGTCGGCCGATGATGCAGCTGAGATTTTTCTTAAAGCTGTCGACCAGTTGCCATCCAAAGAGGCTGACAACTCTCTTTTCAGGACTCTGGTCCTGCCAGTGACCACTTACAGGTTGACTCAGCCTGCTGAGCCAGACCCTCCTGTCATTGACCTAGACCAAGAGGAGTCACATACATCCCCAGCCCCCTCTGAGGCCCCATGTTGGCACCACTGAAGGCCAACCTCGAGGTCTTTGTCATCTTCTTCGAGGTTGAGCAGGTCCTGCTGACATCAGTGATCTCGCTTTCAACACCATGGTAAGCGGCACTGCTGCTACTACTCATCTTCATCATCCTCCTTGGTTGAGGAGGGGCTTCGGTGCAAACTGCGTTGATGCTACGAAGACCTCATGTGGCAAGTTAGTTCTGTCTAGGCTGAAGCCAACACCAGCTACCACCCGGCCATTACCTGGTTATTGCCCGAAAGACGAATGCCGACTGCCCCAGCAGGGCTGGTCATCACCGTTCCTCCCCCAGCGGAGTTGGATCAGACCAGGTCAGCCTGGCCAAAGCAGATTTCTTTACCGATTGTGGTGGAGCCGCCACCTAAGTAGCCGATGACTGGGTCTCTGATCAAGAAGTCTTGGCCAGCCAAAGGGTTTCTCCATCAACTGTCAGTCACCCTTATACTTGATCACCTGTGGTGGGTTGAGGGTGACACGGTTGGTCGCCCACTTTATGTGGACTCCTCAGAGACTGAAGATTCCTCCTTGCACTCCTGTCCTTTGGACATGGAGTCAGTCAGGGATCTTTCTACAGACGAAGACCCTACTTCATTCATGGGCATTCTCTACCTCATCTTTGAGTCTACGGGGATAAAGCTGGAGTCTGTCCAAAAGCAGGCTCGCTATCCCCTTACAGAAATTCTGGACAAAGGGGGCCCTCTGCTGAAAGTCTTCCCTGAGGCCAAGGTCATCGTTGGCCCTGCCCTGAAGCTCTGGCAGTGCCCTGTCTCTTGCCCTGCACCCTTGGCCCAGCTGGTCTGCAAATATGCAGTGCTCACTGGTACCCTTTCAGGGTTCACGAAGCATTCCTCAGCTGAGGGGTTGGTGGCTGACTCCATGTTTTGGTGCTTAGGCAATACTGGGGACATCGATAGACCACCAGACAAAGAATCCAAGAAGTTGAACCATTCAGCCAAAAAGGGCTATGCTGCCTCATCTCTAGACCTCCATCAGGCAAGCTCGGATGTCCTGATGGGCCACTTCTGTCATGGCCTATTTGGCTCTCTGAATGAGGTGATTCCTCACCTTCCTGCAGACCTTTAGACCATGGTCAAATAGGTCTGGGACCAGGGTAGGGCAGTGGTGAAACAGCAGCTCCAGACAGCTCTGGATATTGGTGATTCTTGTGCCCACTCAGTGGCAGCTGCGGTTGCCATGTGCCATAGGGCTTGGATGCGGATTACGACCTTCACGGCAGATACCCAGCACAAGCTGGTGGATTTCCCCTTTATGGGCACTGACCTATTGGTCCTGGTGTGGAGGGTCACTTCCAGTGCATTGAAAAGTTCAGTGCCACCCTGGACTCCATGACATCCACCCAGAAGGACCCCAAGGGCTCCAAGCAGCAGAAGCGTAAGTCCTTTTGGTCCTCTACTCCTGCAACAAAACCAGCCCAGCATTAGTTTTGTTTGTTTGTTTGTTTTTATTTTTAACCAGGAGGTGGACTGGGCACAGTCCTTTTTCATCCACGCCTGACGCACACTACATTACAAAATTACATTTACACAGAGTATAAAAATTAATCACAATTACAAATAGTATCACAGTATAGTTTCTTTAACAATAAATGTTTAAAATGAGATTCTGAATGTGCTTTTTGAATCAATTCTCCAAATTCATTCAAAAAGGATGGTGCATACTTTCCTACTCATTTGTAACCTGTAACCAGGAACAACATATTGATTTAAACAATTTTGTCTTGTACCCCTACCATGAACTTTTACTACAATTAGTTTAGATAAAGACAAAGGATCTCCTGAACATTTTATCCGAAAAACAAAATTTACTATCGTACATTTCAAATGGTTAATTAGAGAAAGTACACCAAGATCTAAAAGTTGACAGTGGTGAGTTCTGAATGGGGCATGCAAGGCAAATCTACAAATATCATTGTACAAAACTTTAAATTTTGACTCAAACAACTGATTACAATGTGTAAAAGCAATACTTCCATAATCTAATGTTGGAAAAAGAACCTGTTTGGCCAGCAGGCTCAGTTCTGGTGACCTCAGGCCAAGTCTGTGGCTTCAGCAGTTCAAAAGCCTGGAAGAAAGGGACCCAGTGGCTCTCAGCAGGATCCTCTTCCTCCAAGCCTGCACAGTGACGGGATAAGGGTTGCCATCCCCATCCCCATCACGCCTCCTCTTGGTCCTCTTTGGGGGGTCTGGCTCCATCACTTCTCTTCCACCTGGTTCACTGATACATGGACAGATGGGTTCTGGAAGTGGTTGGTCATGGTCTGCCTCTGGAATTCGAGCAGTACCTTCCAAGCTGAGCTGGCACCCCACAGGAGGACTTGGTATCTATGACACTCAGTCAGCTCATAGAGCTAACATAGCCCATCTCCTGGTCATGGTCAGAGTTGTGGATCCTACGGATCACCCAGGGTTTGTCTCCAGGTACTTCCTGGTGCCAAAGCGGATGAGGGGCTGGCACCGTATTCTAGATCTGCATGATCTGAACAAATTCCTCAGGTTCTGCACCTTCAGGATGGTAACTCTGTCCCACATCATACCATCTCTGGAGCAAGACATGTGGTTTTGCTCCTTGGATCTTCAGCACATGTTGTTTCATGTCCCCATCCATCTGTCCCACTGAAGGTTCCCTTGCTTCTGAGCAGAGGGAGCCCCTTACGAGATAGAGGAGGGACAGCTCAGGGGAAATGTGAGGAAGTATTTTTTCACAGAGAGGGTGGTAGATGCATGGAATGGCCTTCCTGAGGAGGTTGTGGGGTCAAAAACAGTGGGGAAATTCAAGAATGCATGGGACAGACATAAGGCAGTTCTTGTGGGGGGGGGTAGGAAGAAGTAGGTTGTTGGTTAACTAGTATCTATAGCTTAATCAATAGGTTGGGAAATGAGCAGACTAGGTAGGTCAAGCAGTTCTTATCTGCCATCAAAGTCTATGTCTATATTTCTATGTTCCAAGCCATGCCTTTCAGCCTCTCCTTGGCTCCCAGGGTCTTTACCAAATGCATAGCAGTGGTGGCAGCTTACCTGAGATGCTGAGGGGTTCGGGTGTACCCCTACCTGGATGGCTGACTGATAGACAGGTCCCTCCAGGCAGGAGGTGGAGCCGTCCAGGGACCTGGCCCTCCAAACCTGCATCAATCTTGGCCTCCTGGTCAACAAGGCCAAGTCAGAACTCATGCCCTCACAGGTGATCAGCTTCATCAGGGCAGCACTCGACTCATGTCAAGCCAGAGTTCGGCTCTCAGTGGACAAAATGGAGGTTCTCTCTTCCTTTGCCCAGTCATTTTTGGTTGGGCACTTGCACCCTGCCCGAGACTTCCTGTGCCTTCTGGGTTACATGGCAGCCTGCACCAGCGTGGCCTGATGGGCCCTTTGCCATATGTGCTCCCTGGAATGGGAGCTGGCCAGTCAGTGGTTTCAGCGCAATGTTCACTTCAACCAGCTGGTCACTTTGACCAAGAGGATGTGGGACACTCTCCAGTGGCGGATCAACACAGAGCATTTGCAGGAAGGGGTCCCATTTGTCCACCCCTAGCCAAGGGTCATCCTCATGACAGCCACCTCTCTTACAGGCTGGAGTGCCCAACTAGGAGAACACAGAGTCCACAGGCTCTGGACCCCACCCGGAGTCCTAATGTCACATTACCGTCTGGAGCCCTGAGCAGTTTGGCTAGCCCTACTGCATTCGCTCCATTTGTCCAGGGTCAAGTGGTCCATATCCAAATGGACAACACCACGACAATGTACTGTCTCAACAAGCAGGGTGGGACACACTCCTTGCCTCTGTGCAAGGATGCTCTCCACATCTGGACCCTTGTGCACAGCCTGGAGGCAGATCTCCTGGCCATCCATGTGGTAGGAGACTCCAGTCAGCTGGCAGATGCCCTCAGTTGAATGGGCACGGCATCTGACGAATGGTCCCTCCACTTGGAGGTAGTTTACAACCTGTTCTCTCAATGGTCACTCCCTCAGATGGACGTGTTTTCCTCCAGAAAGCATGCAAAGCTGAGACTGTTTTGTGCCCACCCCCTCAGCAGATCTCACTGCTGGGGGATGCTTTCATGAGACCATGGACCCCAGGCCTCTTCTATGCCTTCCCTCCACTTCCCTTGATCCACAAAGTGCTCCTGAAGGTCAGGAGGGACAAGGCACAGGTGATCCTGATGGCTCCAGACTGGCCCCACCAGTTTTGGTATCCCGATATCCTCAGCCTCAGCAACAGGGTCCCAAGGTGTCTTCCAACATGCCTGAACCTGCTCTCCATCAATCAGGGGAAGGTACTCTACCCAGACCTTCAATCCATGCACCTGACAGCCTGGTTCCTGAGTGGCTAGAGTTCCAGGCTTTGGGTCTCTCCAAAGACGTCCTCACTGTAGTCAAGGCATCAAGAAAGGAATCGACTAGGAAATGCTATGCTTTCAAATGGAAGAAATTCTCCATTTGGTGTCAATGCAAGGGGGCTAAACTCTTTGCCCTGTCCTGCGGCAAGATTCTAGACTGTCTGTGGTCTCTCTCCCAAGGGGGATTTTAGTCGATGACCCTTAAGGTTCACCTGGCAGCCATCACTGCTTATCTGGCATGGGCTGGTCAGCAGTTAGTGGCACAGGAGAAGGTGGTCTGCCACTTTTTCAAAGTTCTTGATTATATTTTCCCTCTGGTGTGTGAACCACTACCACCGTGGGACTTGTTGCTGGTTTTGGCAAAGCTCATGGGCAAGCCATTTGAACTGATATACAGGTGTGAGATGTCCCAGCTGTCATGGAAGGCTGCTTTTCTGGTGGCTTTTATGTCAGACAGAAGAATCAGTGAGCTCCAGGTGCTTTCGATGGAGTATCCTTACCTGGTCTTTCACAGGGATAAGGTTGTCCGGTGCCCAAACCTGAAGTTCCACCTGAAGGTTGTGTCAGAGGTTCACCTGAATCAGGTGATGTATGTGCTGGTGTTCTTCCTGATTCACACCCAGGAGGCTGAACACAGGCTCCATATTTTGGACCAGAAGTGAGTACTCGCTTATTACAAAGAGTGCACTGCTGGAGTTCAAGGAGAGGTTCACCAGCTGTTTTTCACCTACACTGAAGCCGCACCTAGCAGACCTGCAGCCAAGTGGATGATTGTCAGGTGCATTACATCCTGCATTGATTTCTGCTATAGATTGATGGGTAGGGAGCCTCCCAGAGGGCTAAGGGCTCATTCCACCCACCATACCACTGCATCGGTGGCTGCTTCTAGGGATGTCCCTATCCAGGAAATCTGCAGGGCTGCTACCTGAAAGTCACCATACACCTTTATTTCCCATTACCACAATGACCTTGAGTCATACTGGGATGCTGGTTTTGGGGCCTCAGCTCCTCATCCTCTGTTCCCAAAGTAGGGTGTGTGTGCCTTGCCTCCCTCCTCCTGGAGAACTACTAGGAGTCGACCACACAGTGTGGCTAAAACATCATATCTACATCCCTAGAAACACAGGTTACTCATCTGTAACAGTAGATCTTCCGCAGAATGGTCTCTCGTAGTAGGTTATTCTTGGGAGGTTCCACCAGGTGGTACTATCACAAGGCAGCTTCTTCCAGCAGTCCTCTTCAGGGACCGCCCACATGACATCACTTCCTCAGCCTCTATATAAGTGTGAGTGGTTCCAGGTATCCTCTGTTCATTTTCCTGCTGGCTTCAGCCCACCCAGCAGCTAGCTCACGCTTCTGTGTTGCCGTCTTCGACAAGAACTTGAATCCGCTTTTTCTATTACGTGCCTGTGAACCACTCACAGCACCACCTTTTCTGCTTTGCCCAGCACTCTTGCTGGGTCTTTGGGCACATCAGTTATGGCTGACCAGGTCGCCCTGCTGGAGCAGACCTCGGGGATCCATCCTAGGGGTTCCCCAGCCCAAGGCTCTCGATCCAGGCATAAGAGGGAGAGGGAATCACACTCCTCACACTCCTGCCACCACTACCCATCAACAGTGACTTCTGCTGCTATTCCACCATCCACAGGATGTTCCTTGTCGACAGGGATGCTCCCCCCATTGATGGAGCATGTGTTGCTCACACCCTCGTCGATGGGAACAATTCTCCATCGACAGAGCCTTCTGTTCTTCCTTTCTTGTTGACAGGGCCTATTCCGCCATTGACAGAGCACTCTACTTCATGTTTCTCATTGATGGGCACTATACCCCCACTGACTGAGCATTTCTCATGGGAAGCAGCCCCATCGGTGGAACTTCCCATTTCTTGTTCCTCATCAATGAGGATGCTTCCCCCATCAACAGAACATTCCCCTTTGCATTTCTCATTGATGGGAGTGGTTCCTCCATTGACAGCAGGGGCTCCACACCCCAGGAAGATACATTTCATGAGTCCCCCATAACTGCCATCCCCTTTTCCTTCTTGGCAGGCACTTGCTTCCCAGGCACCCCTACTCTCTGTTGCCGTGTCAATGGAGGTCTCTCCCATCATTGTTTTTGTGCCCCTTGGGCACGTCTTCTCCTCCTCCTCCTCCCTCATCCCCATTGGGAGGGGTTAATGGGGGTACCCTTTCCTCTCACACCTTGTTCCATGCCCCTCCACCTCCTCCGGTGTCATTCCACAGGGGTCAGGCTGCCCCCCACAGATTTCTGGAACTGCCATTCCCGATGTTCATTCCCCTTTCTCTCATCGCCCAATTGCTGCCCTTGGGTGTCCTCTGACTGTGGTCCTCCCACCTTCACAGGTGCCTGGCATTGAACACATTGTTTTTGCAGTTCTACACTCCTTGGGCTGTAGTTGATCCCCAGTCCCCCTGGCCAGTTTCTGTGCCCTCGCTGCACTTCTCCTCACCTAAGCGACTCTGCTCAGATCCGAACGTCCCCTCCTGGTCCCACTCCCCTTTCTGAGGTCTCCATATCAGAGGGTCCTGATTTGGAGGACCCCTTCTTACAGGACATTTCTGATGAGACTTTTCTGATGTTGAGGACCCAGGTTCCCCGTACTCCATGGCCTCTCTTCTGGATGCAGCTCTGCCTGCCCCTTCTGTACTGATGTCTCCTCTTTGTCTGACCCTTCTTTCGCGGATCTGATGTTGCAGATCCAGAGCATTTTTCCCTCTATGGAGCAGGATACACTTCAATGGGACATGGCAGCCTACCTCGACCTGCCTGAAGACCATGTCCTGGCCGTCCCTCTCTTAATTCCTGCTTATTTGAACACCATGACTGAGGCTTGACATCACCCCCTTCTGCTACATCTACCCTGTGTAGGACTGACAGGATATACAGTGCCCCGTTGGACCATCCATATTTGTCCACTGTTCATGTGGCTGACTCCATGGTCATTACAGCGGATCATGACCGGACCGCTTGGCCCCGGCACACTAGTTCTTTGCTGCTGGATAAGGATTCCTGGTGCACTGATTTTCTTGGAAAAAAGGTTTACACCTCTAGTACCTTGCTGATCTGCATTCTCCACCCCCCTGCCTTTTTCTCAGGGTCCCCAGATCTCAGGATGTTGGGTTGGGACTCCCTGGATCCTTGGTTTCTCTCGGTCCTCGCCTTTGTGTGCTGCAGCCGGTGGAGAACAGAGGATACCTGGGACTGCCCACAGTTATATAGAGGCTGAGGATATGATGTCATGTGGGCGGTCCCTGAAGAGGACTGCTGAAAGAAGCTGCCATGTGATAGCGCCACCTGGTGGAACCTCCCAAGAGTAATAACCTACTACAAGAGACATTCCTGGAAGATCTACTTTTCTGGTAAGGTCTTACGTAACTAACTTTCTAGGAGTGGTATATGAAAATCATCCACGTAGACCCACCCAGCCTCCCCAGCTTCAGCACACACACTCTGCTACCAGCGGGCATGATCTGGTGTCATGAGGTAGAGCCATGGAAGTTACCACCCGTGCGTGGGAGGAGCCAGTTTGAAGATGTTTCTGGCAAATCTTAGAGGGAAAGGCAACTGCTGGATGTTATGGATGATCTTATACCACTCCTGGAACTACTGTTACAGGTGAGCAAGGCCCCTAGAATTCTGCAGCAACAGAATTTTGCCCAGTACTGGCAAGCTACCATAGAACTTCTGCAGTGCTGCAGAATTGACTGTTCTTAGTGATTATTAATATTTCTGTTTATCCATAGAACCTGGTTCCCTTCTCCTCTTTTTATATCCAAAATACTCTATGCTCCAAATGTGATGTTATCAATGGTATAGCATCATACATTAACTAATGAAATGGCTGCATTCTGCCACAGAAATGAACAGTCACTTATCTACCACAGCTCCTACTGTCAGAAGTAGTAGCACAGCACATCATGCATAGCGATATTTACTCAACCTGCACTACAGCCTAATACAATTTTCAGTCTTATGTTATTACACTAGGTCCAAATTAAACAAAACCTCGACAATATCATAGACCTGTTAAGTCCATACCTTACTTTGTACAAACTTAGTCTTTAGGGTGTAGAGATGCCATCTGAAATGAATAACTGGTAAAATGAATTAACCTGTCATTTTTTAGAAAGATAAAGTAATTATGCCCAGAAAAGTGGAAAATAATAATGTGTAGGCCTGTTGAAAGAATAGACCTGTTAAATAAATAATTGCACTGTACGCATGTTTGCCTGGGCTACTGATTACATATTGTCACTGGTTGATAGAATCACCTAAACATTATGGAGAAATGTTGTGTGCAGGGCCAGCTGTTGGGCCAGAGGGTAGCATGTTGCATTCCCGTGCCGGCAACTCCGGTTCACAGGTGAGCTCTGGGAGCTGACTAGGCAGCACAAGGATTGGGGGAATACATCACTGCTCTGTGCCTGGGAAGGTATGGCACAGTGTTCTATGACACGGGACACATTGTGATGGTCTGGAGAGCTTTATCTCACAGTGGGTTCACATGCATGTCATGGCCTTATGGTGTTACGTAGTGTGTCAGGGGAAGCAGGCTGGCACGAAAAATTAGTTTTGCAATATCTGCTCTATTTTGTTTATTCCATTTCCAAAGGGTCTTACCTGCATGAATAAAGATACAATTTCATGGAAATTAATATATATATATATATGTGTACATACAGTATATCTGTCTCTCAATATACCTGTATTTTGAAAATGGCAAGAATAAATTATGTGCCCTGATTGACTAAAAGCACCTCAAACCTGGGCATCTATTTTTCAGTAAGTATGTATGTATGCATTTATATATTTATTTCTAGGAAGTACCTTTGAGCCAAAGGCTCTTTTACAGAGGTTCCACATCGCAGTAATACATGGGCATTATATCATTTACAATGTTACAAGTACATAAGCAGATACAAGGAGGTTCCATGTCTAGAAAGACATGAGTACATCAGGTTACAGAGGTTACATAATTACAATAACAGGGTGTACATAAGTAAAAATATACAGACACATAATTTAAAGCAGGCTAGGTTGATGGGTTGTTAAGTGAACAACTTGAGAATCTATAGGATATAGAGTGAATCAGGTAGGGAACAGAGGATGATATAGTCTGTAAAATAATTAACTAATGCTATATGTAAGGAGGCGAGAACTTGATGGGCAGCAGTTCTTTTGTCTTAAGTGCTAAAGAGTGTAGTCATAAAGGAGGGCTCAACTCACTGTGGGGGGGGGAGTGCTGAGGTGGGGACCTGGAGCCTACTAGGGGAGTGTTAGTTAGCAAGAAGAGAGGAGAGGCAAGGGTGCAGGTTAGAATGAGGGTAGCAGGAAAGAGGAGGGGAGAGTGTGGGGGAGTTCAGGTCTCACAGTCCTCTTTTGTGATGCCTAGGTCAAGCGCATTAAGCCAAAGTGGTGCCCAGTATTCATAGGATCGTTGGCCTTGTATGGTTCTATGGAAAGGGATGCAGAGAGCTGAGTTGTTTGTACCCCTAGTGCATCTGATGGAATTAGGTCAGCTAAGGAGGCTTTGCAGACCTGGAGTGGTAAGTCCTAGCATAGACGTCTTGGCAAGCATGCATACTTGATACGGGAGGTGACTGTCAAGGTTGAGCCATTTTGTGTGAGTGTACAACTCGCAGGTGTGAGTGAGATGGGGTACACCTAGGACTAAACGACACGCTTTGTTTAGTGTTGTTTTGATACGTTTCAAAGCAGTTTGGGAGGCAGCCCCATATACTGCTAGCCCATAGTCTATCACTGAGAGGACTGAGCTATTTACAGCAGTGTTGAGTGCCTCAGAAGTCAGGCCTTTTCAGTGTCTGTACAGTAATCCTAGTTTTGCGTTTGATGACTTTGCGACTGCATCTGTGTGTTGGTTAAATGAGAGGGAGCGGTCCAGTGTCAATCCAAGGTATTTAAATGTTTTAACGATCTTCAGGGAAGTACTCTGATTGTTAAAAATGCAAAGTTGGTGAGTGCGGTGTTTGTTATGTGATGATGTGAATAACATAGCCTTAGTTTTTTTTTATAATTGAGGAGCAGTTTTGATTGAAGGAACCAGTGCTCAGCCACAGTGAAATTAGCCTGCATTTGCTTTTCCAGTATGTAGGGATCAGAATTACATGAATATAGGACTGCATCATCTGCATATAGTAGTAGCTGGTTGTTTACCGATTGAGGGAGGTTATTTAAGAACAGGCTGAGCAGTAGAGGGCCAAGGATAGAGCCTTGAGGAATATCTGTGTTAACACTAAGGTTATCGGAGAAGGAGTCAAGGATTTTCACTTTTTGGACCTTCCCAGAGAGGTAGCTTCTGAACCATGTTACTGTTGCAGGGGAGAGGCCGGTATTGGAGAGCTGATCCAGGAGCAGATTGTGATTGATGGTGTGAAAGGCCTTGGTGAGATCAATACTGTATATGTTGCCCCCAACAAGAGCCCTCTGTCTAGAGCATTATGGATAAAGCTGGTAAACTCCACTAGAGCAGTTGTGGTACTCTGTTGTTTTCAAAATGTTGTTGCTGACATTGTAAATGATATTTGTCTAGATATTCCATCAGTTGGTTGCCTACAATTTGCTCCAGGGCCTTGGAGAGTGGAGGAAGGATAGATATTGGGCAGTAATTTGTAGAGTTGTCCCTGTCACCACTTTTGTAAACAGGGGTAACCACTGCCACCTTCCAGATCCATGGGAATTCACCTGATACCAAGGAGAGATTTAAAATTTTGGTGAGGGGTTTGAGAGTTATGTCCAGGGTGAGCCTAACTAGTTTCAGGTCAAGTTGATCAGAGCTAGTTCTGGAATTACCTAGCGCTTTTAGGATGTACTTTTTTGCTTCCCTAAAGGTGATAGCTCTGAAGTAGAAAGGCGGATGGGAGTTTGATTAGGTCACCGGGTTTTGTTCAGTGCAAGTATCTGATTGGTGTTTAAGGAAGCTAGGGGGGCAACACTTCACTGAGGTCAGTAAAAGCTTTGTTGAAGACATTTGCTGTGCGACTGTGATCCTGTGTAGGTTGGCCCTCAATGTTCAGGAAGGTGGGAGGAGTTTTATTAGGTTTACCGGTTAGGGACTTGATGTTTTCCCAGAACCATGTACTGTCACCTCATGAACTTGTCAGTTCATTTTTAAAGTGAGTGTTTTTGGCCTTGCAAATAGCCCAGGTGCATTTATTCCATGCAGCTCTATAGTTCTGGTAGTCTGTCTGGGTACTGGAGATTCTTGCTTTGTATCATCTCTATTTTTCATGAGGGCTAGTAGCTGTGCTGTGATCCAGGGGTTGTCAGAGTCACGGATCCTTCTTTTAGTGTAGGGGGCGTAGACATTGCACACTTCATTGAATTTGCTTATAAAGCGTTCTAGGGCAGTGTTGACATCTGTTTTGTGGTCAATAGAGCTCCAATCTTGGAGGCTGAGGTGTGCTCTTAGAGCTCCCAACTTGTCTTTCTTCAGAAATCTAGCAGTAATAGTCCTGGCTGGTGCCTTTGGGGCCTTATTTGACCATTTACAGATTACCGGAGAGTAGTCACTGAGGGAGTCGGGGAGAACCGTGATGGAGGATATTCTTTCTGGCCAATTTGTGACCACCCAGTCAATTACTGACCCTGTGCCTGTTCTGCTGTTATACCAAGTGGGGGAGTCTACCAATTGCACAAGGTTGAGAGTGGCTAATGAGTCCTTGTAGTGTACAGCTTCAGCGGAGGACCAGTTAATATTAAAGTCTCCAACCATTATCAGTTCTGTGTTTGGTCCCCCTTCAGAGAGGTAGTTGATGACAGAATTGAAACTATTCGCTTGTTCCTTGGGAGGGATATAGGCCGAGACTATTGTTAGGGTTTTCTCATTCTTGCCAAGTGTTACTTTTATGGCAATTAGTTGAGCCCCACATTTGGTGTCACATGGGTTAAGCATTTGCCCCTGAATGTGGTCTTTAACATGTGTAATACAACCACCTCCTCTTTTACCGAGTCTGGCTAGTCTGAATTCAGCATATCCAGTGAGTTGTATAGCAGAGTCTGGCACCCTAGGTGATAGCCAGGTCTCTACTATCGCAAGAATGTCAGGCTAGTACTGCTGGACCCAGACTTAGAGAGTATACATTTTTGCTAGCAGGCTGCAGATATTCATTGATGCTATTGTTAGTCCATTCTGTTTCTTATGACCTGTTGCAGTGCAGGGCATCGGGCCTGGGTTGGGATGGATATTACCTGAGATCAGTTGGAGCAGCCATGTGATTCTTATAGCTTGCCATTTTAGATATGTTAGGGCCTGCGATTGCGTAATGTGACGTGATTTTTTTGGCATGGTACATGGGTAGGTTAGGGGTACATCACTACCAGGTGGAGGGAGGGGATAGCCAGCCTGTCCACTGCTCATATATACCCATGTAGTAGGGGGTATGATGTGCCGTGTTACAGACAGCTGCACATTTGTGGTTTTTATGTTATCCAGGTGGTGATATTGTGGCACTACAGTCTGGAGGTGGAGAATTAATGTCCTCCTCATATTCTGCAATGCATCCTTGATGGAGTCATATTCAGATACTGGCAACATTTTGTGTGGTCCTGTCCAGAGGGGCCAGTATCAGAACTGATAGAAATAGAAAGAGGGTTCTAAGGAGGAACATATTGTGGGCTACAGCAGGGAAAGAACTCCCTAGGTGTGTTTACAGATGGTGGGAGAGCGTCTGCGTTTAACCCCTGTAGGTAGATTGGAGCTAGAAGCACAAGTGGTTAGAAGTGAGAGTGGATGGCAGGCTTATCTAGGTTTATAAGGAGGGAGATAGAGAGGAAAAGGAGAGCCCACTGAGGAGGGAGCATTGTGATGATAAAATCTGGAGAACAGAGTATGTGATGTGCCAGATAGGATAGGAGCTCCTAGTGGCAGCTGCATAAAACCTGCTAATAGTGGCGTAGACACAGAGAATGTCACTGCTACCAGAGTAGATGCCCAGCAAAAAGTAAGTGCCAGTCCAAGTTCCGCGTACGATTCCACAGTGGTACCCAGCTTGCTTTCTAATTGGCCGAAAGCACTCAATAAAATTTGAAATGCCCGCCATGTTTTTATCTTGCTTACCGAGGGCTACTAGTCCTACCCCAACACCCCATATTTCAGTGGCAGCTGCCTGCTAAAAAAGAGAAAAAGAACACACTGTAGTTATTTTGCAGTTGGGAAGAGGAAGAAACTATTTTCTTATAGCCATGTTCATTTGCAGTGGCACCACTCTCCCAATCGTGCTTTCGTACTCCTCCAAATGCTAGCGAGAGCCCAAAGAAAAATGAAGCAATCGATACTCACATTTCAAATGAAAGAAAAAAAAAAACTCCCTTTTTTATTTTGTGCTTTGGGATAGATACACTTTGTCATTTCCTTCAACCACTCATCGCTCAGTTTAAACAGCGTCTCTCTTGTGCGCACTTTTCCTAATGGCAGTCTGCTGTGATTGGTAGCGAGTGGCCCCCATGCTGCCACTCACTCAGATTTAACTCCCAGCAAGAATCTGCCACCCAGTACACAGTCTGTAAGTCTGAATCTATGTGTGTGTGTATGTGTTTGTGTGTTGGGGAGGACAGTAAACTTTGTCAAACAATCAAAGCAACTCTGACTAACAATCTCTACCATGACAACCAGCTCTAACGTAGGTAGAGCAACTATTTTACTACAAAAAAATAAGTTTTAACATGTAAACATAAAATATATTTTTTAAAACATAAAAAAATACACTTGCCCATTTTTCAGTGTATATTCTCCAGGGTGGCTGCAGGATATAATGGATTTTCCAGGGGCTATAAGGCCCTCCGCCTGCAGCATTGTGCCTCATTACACCCCTGGGCAGTCCAGTATTTCCCAGTAAAGCCCATCCTGTTGGGTATTATTGATTACATATACACACACACTTGTATGTATGTTACAGAGTGCATATAAATATATAAGTGATAGACAGTGGGGACCTTATAAGTGGTGTAGGCAGCACATATAAATATATAAATGATATACATTGGGAACACCATGAGTGGTATAGACAGCATGAGTATAGAAATACCTTATTTATCACATACGGTTCCCTCTGCATATTTCATTTATGCAATAGGCTATGACTTCAAGGGATAGATATATTTTTTGCTTTTTTAGGCATAAAATTATTTCTAGAAGTCTGTTATTTTTTGAACTAGTGTTACTGTGCTTCGCCATCCTGACTGATATAACCATTGCCATGGAAGGGAAGTTAGGACGACAAGCTGACACTGTGATGTGGTAGTTCATTAGTGCCGCAGAACTTCCACAGAAATTACAAACCACCGCCACAGATGTTCTGCGGCAAATGGTAATCTTGCCATTGGTCCCAATGTGCCGCAGAAAAGTAGGGGCCTTGCAGGTGACTAACCTGTGCTTATAGACTGTCTGTCAGTTTTCAAGTATGAGCAACTACAGGTGCAATTCAGACATTCCCTGAATTGTCTTTTTTATCTATAACTAGCTCTCATTTATAAATGACATTGATAGTAACCAGTTTCTGCTCTTTTTAATGCTCAGGATACAACGTCCCAAAGGAGCAGCTGCTGTTGCTGTTTGTACAGGATGAGGAGTGCCCGTGTGGTGATGTGGAGGGGAATAAGGCCACACAGCAGGAGAATCAGCTTGAAGACACTCCGAGCAGTAAGTAGACAGCTCGATAATGAGTTTATATGGGATTTGTCTCACTGTTGTTGAGGAAGGGGTTAGGAGGAATAAGAACAAAGTGTAGAGTTGTGGAGTAGGAGTATCTGATTACAAGGATGCAGCGATGATGTCAGAAAGACATAAATGAGTAAAGCGAAGATATTGTTAAGGGGCGGTTGTGCCACACAAACCTCACTGACTACTTGATTTATTCATTTATTTGCTTTTGGTAACCAGGTAAGTGCACTAGGTATAGCAATGCCTATTTTCAGGCATGACCCTGAACTGACTGTCTGCTGCTTGTGACACTTTAACTCAGTGTCACAGGCAGCAGACAAAGGCCAGGCTGTGGATGTCCTCTGCTTGGACTTCAGTAATGTCTTTAACTTGGTGCTGCACAGGAGACTCTAGAAGAAGCTGAGGGACCTGGGGTTGGGGAGAGCTTGTCTAAGTGGACAAGCAGTGGGTAGAAGGACAGAACACAGAGGGTGGTGGTAAACAGAACTCATTCTGTGTTTTGGAAGGTGACAAATTTGATGCCACAGGGTTTAGTATGTGGATTTTTCAGTGTGTTCTCCTGCCACATTGGAGAGGACATACAGACAATAGTCAACATACTGTATTAGCAAAGGAAACAAAAATATGTAACATGGAGGACGTATAGGAGGGGATTAGTGCCTTGAAAAGGGACCTTGAGAAGGGTATCAACAAGGGGGGTGGAGGTGGGTGTTGAAACTAAGGAGTGGGAGGGAAACTAGGGGGCACAGGCTAAGAATAGAGGGAGGGAGATTCAGACGGGAGATGCTGAGGCATTACTTCACACAGAGAGTAGTTGCAAAGTGGAACGCACTGCCAGAAGGGGTGAGATATTGTTCAAAAATGTGGTTAACTTTAAGAATACACGGGACAGATTACAGGGGTGAGGGTGCCAGAGGTCAACGAAGGGAGGGAGGGAGGGCAAGGGGACGGGAGAGGTGCAGCTGCCTGGTAGGGAGTTAGCTGCACAGTCAAGCAGAAGTTGAAAGACCAGCAGGTCTGTTCTGCTGGCACCTTCATATGTTCATATGACCTGCAGAGGCAAGAAAATGTGCCCAGATTCAATGTGAAATGCAACGTTATGCCTATTGGCAAAACAAAATCCAAAACAGAAAATCACAGAGGTGGTTAGTGATGGAAAATGACCTTCAAGTACTCATTAACAAATATCCTAACGGCATTAACTAAGTGCAACAAGAGATATGCTAAGGCCCTCAGAATGCATTGGCAGAGGATTCACCAGCAGGGGGTGCAGCATGATCATGCCTCTCTACAGATCCCTGGTAAGGCCTCACCTGGAGTGCTCTGTGCAGGTTTGGGACCTCGTCTTGAGAGAGACACCGATCATATGGAAACGGTGCAGAGGAGGAACACCTGAATGGTACATGGTATGCAGGGCAGGCCTTATGAGGAGAGGCTGAAGTACTCGCATGAGGCTAGAAAGGAAGGGGCTAAATCAATACAGAGACTGCCTGGAAACAATGCAGAGGAAGGCCATCAGAATGATGCATGGTTTGCAATGAAGGCCTTGCAAGGAAAGTCTGAAGATGCTGAAATAGTCACTTGAAGCCAGATAGGAAAGGGCTGAAATGATGCAGAGATTCTCTTGTACAAAGGAAGGCCACCAAAGTGTTACACAGTATGTAGGAAACACTGAGATGACTGAAGTACTCACTTGAAGCCAGGAAGGAGAGGGCTGAAATGTTACAGAGATCAGCTGGAAACCGAGCAGAGGAAGGTCACCAAAATGATACATAGTATAGAGGGGAGGCCTTCTGAGGAAAAGCTGAGGGGTCTGAAGTACTCACTTAAGTCTAGAGGGGTATGATAAGAAATGATCTTATGGAGATCAACAGGTGGTTTGTCAACAGTTATTTACAAGAAACAGAATTTCCAGTACCAGAAAACTATGAGACATTAATTGTAAAAGATGAAGAATCCCAAGTTTTTGACTCTGGGAACACGAATGAGACCGTACACCAGCAATCTCTTAAAGAAAGCACCATCATCAGTATGTACGTGGCCTGCTAAATGTCTTTAGTCTAAATGTAAAAGATCTTGCCATATCACACCTTAGCTCCGTGGACTGCACTGGCTGCCGATACAGTGGCGGATGACCTTCAAGGTCGGGTTACTGACCTATAAAACCCTACATGGGCAGGGACCTCAGTACTTGCAAAATCTCCTATGTCCCTACCACCCCCTCTGCCCGCTCCACCAGTGAGGGATTGCTAGAAGTTCCCAGAGTTCGTCTTAAGCCCTCGGGGCCTGCCCTTTTGATTTTGTGGCCCCTACCCTGTGGAACTCTCTACTTCATTGGATTAGGAAGTGTCTGACCGTCCAGAGTTTTAAAACCACTTTGAAAACACATCTATTTAGACTGGCTTTTCCGGATCAGTTTTGAACCTTGTATGGTTATTTAATATTGTATTAGCTGTGATTTGAAGGAAAATTCTTAATTAACATTTGAATGTTTTAGATATTATGGTGATTGGTTTTAAATAGATTGTTTTAATTGTGGTATATGTTTTAGGAATTTTGTACAAGCGCTTTGAACAAACTGGAATTGGACTTTTTATAAATAAGGCTGATTTGATTTGATTAAATGTTAAATATAAAATAGATGCTGAGAAGCCCTGCTGATCCAAGGGTGGTAAACTTGAATCTGTTCTCAAAACTGGGACTCCCAGGTGTTAGTGCAGGGTCTTATGTGTGTCATTGGTATATAGTTCGGGGGGGGGGGCCTGAGTCCATTCCCAAACTAGGGACTCCCAGGTGGCAGTGCAGGGAACTATATGTGTATCATTGGTATACTACCATGGTGGGAAACCTGAGTCCATTCTCAAACCCAGTTTACCTATTGCGAGTTGACATCTACTATGCTGACATCCCCGACAGCGACAGACACAATGCCAGTGTCGGCATTGTACTGTCGGGGATGTTGGCATGTTTTCTTTAGGGGGTTCCACCCCACACACACCCCAATCTCTAGATATGCAACTCTGAGTCAGGGTTGTCTTGGGGAGGAGGCAACACAGCAGGAGATGCACCACTGGTATCTGCAGGAACCATCACAGCAACCCAATGCTTTTAGTCGAATTCTGTTGCTGTAATGGTCTTCACTGCGGCGGTGTTGACGTGCGGTCGGCATACCCTCAAACCTAGGACTTCAGGTGGCAGTGCAGGGAACTATATGTGTATCATTAGTATAGTACCAGGGTGGGAAACTTGAATCCATTCTCAAACTCAGGACTGCCAGGTGGCAGTGCAGGGCTTATGTGTGTATCATACCAGGGTGGGAAACCTGAGTTTCTTCCCAAACCAATGGACTCCCAGGTGATCATGCAGGGGGTTATATGTGTATCATTGGTTTAGTACCAGAGTGGGAAACCAGAGTTCGTTCTCAAACCAGGGACTACCAGGTGGCAGTGCAGGGAGTTATATAGTTAGTTAGAGCTTTATTTGTTCGGCCACAGACCATTACAAAAGCAGACAAGCAAACAAAACATGATCAGTACAATTGTTCGTACACTCCTATACAATTACATACCATCAACAGTATAACATTCCATTAAGAACCTTTCCTTGCTTCTCATTAATAAAAAGCAGGGTCTCTTTTCAGGCTTTATAGTCAATGGCCAAATCCTTATCATAAAAGATAAATACATAAGAAATACATAGCATTGCTCAAGACGGTGAGCTTCATGTTTCATATACCTGTAGGTTCTGTTTCAGTTTGTTATTACTCCGATACATTTCAAAGTATAGCCCCCTCTTAGTACTGCTTACCACGTTCATTATACCCCCATTTTCCAAGTACAGCCGTGCGTATGTACACAACTTAGAAGAGCTTGAGGCCTAAGCCAAACACAAAACTCTCCAGAAGGAATACTCATATTAAACATTACTTAACTAAAAATAGTTTGCATACTCAACTTATTACTTTCTGTATAGGCCAAGAGCCCATTAACATACGTATGTGTCATATTTTCTACTAACTATATCCAGCTCCTTATAGTTCTTCATTCTTATTCTTAACAAACCTCACTTGGACAGTGTTGGGTCTACATGCTTAACATATTCGTACTTGTATCAGCTGCAACCCTTAACAGCCTTATACATTGTTTTTCTGTCTTGACCAAACACCTGGATACTTTAATCAGCATTTTAACAGAGAACTGTTAGCTGGAATGAAACCTGTATACTTAATGCACATTTTCTGTACCAGCTAAAGACCCATTATCATACTTGCAACAATTTTTCTACTTTAACCTCTTTCAGTAACGGCGTTTTTTAGAGAAAATTCTCCTATGAGGTTTTGCTTCAGACATCAGCCCCCAAGGCAGTTCCATCTCCTGGTAATGCAGGCAGATACCAAAAACCGAGGCAAACAACCAAGTAGTTCAAGCAGCACCATCATAAGGGGTTCCCTGGTGACTTAATTAAAATAACTGTTTAAACTTGCTGTTAAACAATAATTATTCAACCCAGTGATCCTGCAGCATGTCTGCCTTGTGTTGTTCTGTTTAAGCTGCAGGTAATTAATTGATTAACTGCAAAGGGGCTCATTGGAATAATTTTTGACCGACTTACTAAAGGCAAAAGCTTGCACAGTGGATATGTAGGTTAAACCAATATTTATTTATTTAGCTTTTGTTTACCGGGTAAGTACACTAGACATGTATTATGCCTATTTTCAGGAATGACCCGGGGAGAGTACAACATGAGGAACAACAGTCAAGGAGACATGGCAAAGAGAGTATAGTTTTTTGTCACAGTAAACAAACATGTGGGAAATACATCATTTGACGCTAGGGGAAACATACAGTAGTAAGCACATTTCAGATTATACACTCTAGACTAGCTAGTTCAACTGACAGATATATACAGGTCATCACACTGTACATAGGAGTGGAGCATAGCTCAAGGACTGGATTGGTCATAATATAACTTATAACATTGTCATATACACCCCCTAGGCTAGTTGGATCACGGACAGGTATATATAGCTCATCACATTTTTCTAAATATGCACATGTTAGACAGAAACATTTTAATACATTATTTTATGCTGAATGGAAGAAATAAGTAAATAAAAATTATGCCAGTCAGCATGCACGGCCCTGAAAAAGAGTCCTTTGGCTGAACACACAATCTTAACTTCAGTACAGAACTGAGAATTGTGATAATTATTAAATAAATTCAGGCTTCTCAAACAGAGTCCCCATCAATCATGACAACATTATAACACAAACTACTGGAATCCTCTGGGAGCAGTAGCTAAGCATTTTAGTAGTGAATAGGTAGGTGTATTTTGCAGCAGTCACTACAAGTCCACAGCTTCCTTGCAGTCTTCAAAACAAACTCTACGAGTAACCAGGTAACAACAAAGGTACTTCAGATGCGCTCAGGAGAGATTCCTTCATTGCATAGAACCAGGCTGCCAGCCCAAACATTGTAGAAAGAAACAAGAATTGCACTTGAACATGCGCAAGGAGAGACACTTCATTGAGTCAAAAAATAAGACATTTATTGTGGCAGTTACACTAGAAAACCCTTTTAAATGTCTTATTTTTTGACTCAACGAAGTGTCTCTCCTTGCGAATGTTCGAGTGCATTGCTTGTTTCTTTCCATGAGTAACCAGGTAACCAGGAATTCAGTCTCTGTATATTGTGGCACTTAAAATACTAAATGGTTAGGAGACAATACATTTCAATCCCCTCGATGTTTGTGTTACAATAGCTATTACCTCAAGCCAAAAGTGAAATACTTCACAAAGTGATTCTAAAACAGAGAGTTTAACTTTCCCAAAAAACTCTCCAATAATCAATATTAATGGAGATGCTGTAACTCACAGTTTTTAACGGAGTCCATGATTTCCTTCAGTTAGCTACTATAAAATAACCTTAAAATGACACGGTACTAGTCACTAACATAGCATCCTTCTGACCAGGCGAAATATAAAAAAACATACGAGAGCTCCTGTTTGTCTGGGAGTCCATCGTCGGAGAAAACCTCACTCCAGACCTCCGTTTTCTCGATCCCCATTTCAGTTTAGGTTACAGAAAGTTTTTATCCCATTTTTTATTGATTCTTTGATCAGGCTCTGTCTTTTCCTTTCTTTTCTATTTCTTGTACCACCGGATCAGTTTTAGACTGCAGGCACCTAGGTGAAAAACAGAGCTTTCCTCTAAGTGCAGTAAACTTAATATTTCATTTTAAAAAGAACCCCCAACCATAGGCAAAGGTAACATTCCTCTTCAAGGCATTATCAAGCCTTTCAGCACATTTTGTGCTCCAGGAAAAACTTCTCTCTCCATGACATGGCCTAGAAACTTCCTCCAACAAAGCTTCGATGAGCAAATTTCCTGGGGTCTTCTCTGTGCTTCCAAGCACTCACCCTTCTGTTCAAAGGTGTTCAGGATCCCAGTTTCACCAACTGACTCCACTCAAAGTTCAGTCCACATCTCAATACACCCAGTCGCTCAACAAAGCCTACGGCAAAACTCCCATCCAGTTCGGGCAGAGCGGCAAACAGCATGCCGAAAAAACACATAGGCAAATGCCAAACACCAACTGAGTACTCGAGCCGTCACCTAGGAATTACCAGGGATTTACCAGAGTGAGTCAGCATCAACAAGAACAACCCATCAAAATTTAAGCTGAGTTTCATTCATCCGGAGCCTTTTTAAAATAAAGGTAGGCAAAGTAAACGAACTGAAACGCTACTAGAGCAGTGCAGCAAGGAGCAGAGCAGTGTTGCAGCCATCTTGCTGCCCCGCCCCCACCAGATGAGTTATATATGTATCATTGGTATAGTACCAGGGTGGGAAACCTGAGTCTGTTCTCAAACCAGGAACTCCACGGTGGTGGTGCAGGGGGTTATATAGGTATCACTGGTATAGAACTTGGGGGGGGGGGACTGGAGTCTGTTAAACCCAGGACTCCCAGGTGGCAGTGCAGGGAGTTATGCATGTATCATGCCAGGATGGGGAACCTGAGTCCATTCCCAAACCAGGGACTGTCATGTGGTGGTGCAGGGGGTTATGTGGGTATCACTGGTATAGTACCATGGTGGGAAACTGGAGCCTGTTCTTAAACCCAGGACTCCCAGGTGGCAGTGCAGGAAGTTACATAGAAACATGGACTTTGATGGCAGATAAGGACCGCTTGGTCCACCTAGTCTGCCCATGTCCCTACCTACAGGATAGGCCGCAGATCCTAGTTAACCAACAGCCTATTTCTTCCTACCCCCCACAAGAATTGCCTTATGTCTGTCCCATGCATTCTTGAATTCTCCCACAGTTTTAGACTCCACAACCTCCTCAGGAAGGCTGTTCCATGCATCCACTACCTCTCTGTGAAAAATACTTCACATTGTCCCTGAACCGCCCACTTCTATCTTTAAATTGGTCCCCTTGTTCTTGCATGTCTCTTTTCTGAAAGATGCTACCTCTTGGACTTTGTTGTTCCACTGAGGTACTTAAAAGTTTCTATCATATCCCCCTCTCCCTTCTTTCCTTAAGGGTATACATATTAGCTCCTTTAGTCTCTCCTCGTCGGCTTCTGTTGCAGACCCTGTACCATTTCAGTTGCCCTCTCTGGATTGCCTCTATCCTGTCTATGTCCTTGTGGAGATGGGGTCTCCAGAACTGGACGTAGTACTCCAGATGGGGTCTCACCAACTGTCTGTACAGAGGGATAACAACTTCCTGTTTTCTGCTGGTGATGCCTCTCCCTATGCATCCCAGTATACCCCCAGCCCTCCCTACTGCCTTCTCACATTGCTTGCTAACCTTAAGGTCATCTGATATGATTACCCCTAGATCCCTTTCCTTTGTTGTTGTTACTACCCCCATTGTGTAATCTTCCCCTGGGTTCTTGTTTCCCAGGTGCATTATTTTGCACTTCTTTGCATTGAATCCAAGCTGCCATACTTCTGCCCATTCCTCCAACCTTGCCAAGTCCCTTCTCATCCTTTCCATGCCTCCTTGTGTATCAACCCTGTTGCAGATCTTTGTGTCATCTGCAAAGAGGCATACTTTTCCTTCCAGTCCCTCTGCAATGTCGCTTATAAAGACATTAAAAATGACTGGACCCAGTACTGAACCCTGTGGTACCCCACCAGTAACCCCTCTTTCTTCAGAGTGGACTCCATTTACAATTACCTCCTGTGTCCTGTTGTCCAGCCAATGTTTCACCCAGGCTATCACCCTGGGACCCACTCCCAGGCTGGTTAATTTGACTATTAATCTTTTGTGTGGAACTGCGTCAAATGCCTTGCTAAAGTCTAGGTAGGCCATGTCCACAGACCCTCCCTGGTCTACTACTTTGGTCATCCAGTCAAAGAAATCTATTAGATTCGTCTGACATTACCTTCCCGCTGTGAACCCATGCTGCCTTGGGTCCTGTGCTCCACTGGCCTCTAGGTACTCAACAATTCTTTCCTTCAGAAGTGTCTCCATCACTTTCCCTACCACAGAGGTCACACTGACAGGTCTGTAGTTTCCTGCCTTTGTCTTGGTCCCACTTTTGTGAAGGGGAATCACATCCGCCTTCCTCCAGTCCTCGGGTACCACACCATCCTCCCATGATTTGTTAAAAAGATTAGTCAGTGGTTTCACTAGTTCCTCTCTTAACTCTTTTAGAATTCTGGGGTGAATTCCATCAGGCCCCATTGCTTTGTCCACCTTCAGTTTTAGGAGTTCTTGCAGAACCCTTCTTTGTGAAAGGACTGTGATCTTCCCTCATCAAGAGTGCTTCTGTTAATTGATTAGGCACTTCCCCTCCTCCTTTGTGAATCTGAGCAGAAATATCTGCTCAGTATCCCTGCTTTTTCACTGTCCCCTCTGCCCACCCACTGTTCATTCTATTCAGCCTCACTATCCCTCCCTTTGTCTTTCTACGCCTCTGATGTACCTATAAAGGTTTTATCCCTTCTTAACCGAGTTGGCTATCTTTTCCTCAGTTTGGGCCTTTGGAATTCTGACTTCCTTCCCTGCTTCCTTTTGCCTTAACTGGTACAGCTCTCTATCCTGCTCCTTCTGTGTTTCCTTATACTTCCTGAGTGCTATCTTTTTCTCCCTGACTTTCCCAGCCACCTCTTTTGAGAACCATAGTGGCTTTTTCTTTCATTTTGATTTGTTTATATGCTTCATACAAAGGCTTGTTGCCTCTGTGATGGCAGTTTTGATTATTCCCCATTGTTGCTCCACCCCTGCTTCTAGCCTGTTTGCTAGTACTTTTCTGAGGCACTCTCCCATCTTGCCAAAGTCAGTCCTCCTGAAGTCCAGTACCCTCACTTTTGTATGGCTTGACTCTGTAGCTGAGTTTAACGTGAACCACACTGTTTGATGATCACTTGTCCCCAGATGGCAACCCACTTCTAGATCTGAGATCATTCACTGCCTCCATTTGAGAGTATGAGGTCTAAGATTGCTCCCTCACGAGTGGGTTCTGAAACTAGCTGTCTGAGGCCTGCCACCTGTAGGGCATCGAGAATGGCCCTGCTCTTGGATGTGGCTGCAGCAAATGTGCTCCAGTTAACATCTGGCATATTCAGGTCTCCCATCAACAGTATCTCCCTTTCTCTGCCATCCTAAGAATGCCTTCTATCATATCCTTGTCCATTCCCTCCCTGACATGGGGGTCTGTACACAACCCCTGTGCGATTGTGGTGCCTTTCCAGTCTCCTCCGGGTCATAATGTCGTATGCTTACAGCGCATAGCATTATGCGCGAACTCCGGACCTGTGCGCTCTCCGTAGTTGGACCCCCGGAGTTAGAATCCTAAGTGGGAGAACCAGGGCAGCCTCGGAGAGTGTGAGTGTGGGGAGCCCCAACAGATCAATAAAATAAATAAATTGCGCAACGCGATCGTGCGACATTTTGACCCCATGCCGTCATGGCTATATCACTGGCATAATATGAGGGTGAGAAACTTGAGTCCATTCTCAAACCCAGGACTCCCTGGTGACAGTGTAGAGACTTATGTGTGTGTCTGGTTTACCAGAGTGAGAAACCTGAGTCCATTCTCAATTCTGGGACTCCTAGGTGGCAGTACAGGGGATTATGTGTGCATCATTGTTTGTCCGATGTACAAATCATTCTGAACCTACTTGTGCTCTGCCAATCCTGTAACCTTAAAATTGTATTCAATATATGTTTTCACGTTCCACCAAATTTTGTACTCTGTTATGTTGTAACAAGTTTGTTTGTACCGTTTTTGTCCTCTCTGTGACGAGGTACCTTTGTAAATGAGCCTCTGGCTCAAAGGTTGTAAACTGATGCATAATAAATAAATAAATAGTAGCAGGGTGGGAAACCTGAGTCCATTCTCAAATCTGGGACTCCCATGTGTCAGTACAGGGGTTATGTCTGTATCACTGGTATAATTGCAGGGTGGGAAGCCTGAATCCATTCTCAGACTCTGATCCCCCTGGTTGCAGTACAGGCTGTTATGTCTGTATCACTCATATAATTGCAGAGTGGGAAACCTGAATTTGTTCTTAGACTCTGATCCCCCTGGTTGTACTACAGAGGGTTGTATCTGTATCACAGGGCCAGTGCCAGCGGTTGTGCCCTTATCTTGATTTACCTTTTGTCTCAGTAGCAGAATTTCCCTTACCAGAAAACTATGTGATAGTGATTGTGAAAAATGAAGACATCTCAGTATTAGAGTCAGGGAACAGGAATGAGACTGTATATAGGCAGCCTCCTGAGGAAGGCACAGTCAACAGTAAATAGACGACTTGGTAAATGTTTTATGTAAAATAGATGCTGAGAAGCCCTAATAATCAAAACTAGGACTCCCAGGTTGCAGTGCAGAGGGTTATGGCTGTATCACTGGTATAATACCATGGTGAGAAACGTGATTCTGTACTCAGCCTTGGGACTTTCAGATGGCAGTGCAGGTGATTATCTGCAAATCTTTGTTATAAGATACAGTGGGAAATCAGAATCTGTACTCAGTCTTGGGACTGTCAGGTGGCAGTGCAGGGGATTATGTGCATATCATGGTTATAAGATACAGTGGGAAATCAGTATCTGTTCCCAAACCCGGGATCCCAGGTGGCAGTGCAGGAAGTTATATGAACATATGAATCTGCCAGCAGAAAAAGGTCATACGGTCTATCAGGTTAATCTGCTTGAATGTGGAGCTAGCACCCTTACATTGCAGCTGCCCCTCTCACCTTTACTCCCTCTCTCACCCTGTTCCATGCCCTTTTAAAACTGCCCACTGTGCTACAGGATATCACCTCCTTGGGTAGAGTGTTCCATTTCTGCACCACCCTCTCTCTGAAAAAATGTCTTCTCATCTCGCTCCGATATCTTCCACCCTCCAGCCTGAGACCATGCCCTCTGGTGTCCCTTCCTCTCCTCAGCTTAAATATCCCTTCTGTGCCCGTTTTGTTAATCCCCTTCAAATATTGGAAGGTCTCAATCATATCCCCCTGATTCCCTCTTCTCCTCCTCCAGGGTGTACATATTCAGCTCAGTCAGCCTGTCCCCATAGGTTTTGCTCTCCAAACCCTGGATCATCTTAGTTGCCCTTATGCTGCACCCCCTCCAGCAATCTGATATTCTTCTTCAGAAAGGGATGCCAGACCTGCATGTAGTACTCCAAATGTGACCTGACTAGTGACCTGTACAGCGGCAGAATCACATCCCTATTTCTGGATGAGGTTCTTCTCGCAGTACACCCCTACATCTTGTTGGTCTTAGCTGCCACCTTCCTGCACTGAGTTGTTCATGTTACCTGTTATGATCACCCCATGGTTGTTCCCCTCCTCTGTGACCTTTTCTGAACCCCTCGCAACTGGTAGCTCCTCCCTGGGTTCCTTGCACTGAAGTGCATAACCTTGCACTTCTTCGCATTGAAGTCCAATTGCCACTTTTCCGACCAATCCTCCAGTTTGATCAGGTCCTCCTGTAGCCCCTGCCACCCCTCTCTATGTTGTCCACCACCACCCCTATCTTGATATCGTCTGTGAACAGACTGATCTTGCTCCTAACACCATGTGAGATCTCCGATATGAATAACCCAAACAACACCGGACCCAGGACTGAGCCCTGCGGCATTCATCTCGTCACCGCCCTTGGGGAAGAGGGTGCCCCCCACCACCACCTGTTGCTGCCTCCCCTTCAGCCAGTTCACAGTCCAGTTTATCATCTTTGTCCCTGCCCCCACATATTGCAACTTACCCCCCAGCCTCCCATGAGGCACTGAATCAAAGGTCTTGCTGAAGTCTAAATACAGCACATCCACTGCATGGCCTTTATCAATTTCCCTCATTACTCAGTCATAGTATTCAATTATGTTGGTCTGGCAGGATCTTCCAGAGATGAATCTGTGCTGCCAACTGTCTTGGAGTACATTTTCCTCCAAAAAAATACCAGCCTCTTTTTCAGAATTGCTTCCATATGTTTTCCTACAATGGATGTGAGGCTTACAGGTCTGTAATTGCCTGGTTCATCCTTTGAGTCACACTTGTGGAGGGGCACCACGTGTGCCATCCTCCAGTCCTGTGGAATGCAACCTTGTGTTCAGGGAGGTATTGAAGAGGTCTACCAGCTGTCCTGCCTATTCAGTACCCCCACCAGTTCTTTTCATCACCCTGGGATGAATGCCATCTGAACCTGGTGCCTTAGCCACCCTTATTGCCTTCAGACCCTCCAGCACCCTGCCTCCATAATTATCCCATCTGTGACCCCTTCCCCCCCTTTCCCACCTTCTCCATCCCGTGAGGTAGCTGTCCACCCTTCTCCTTTGTGAACACAGAACAGAAGTACTCATTTAGTGCTTCTGCCTGTTCTGCCCCCTTCTCCACCCACTCCCTGTCCTTCCTATCCTCATTACATAGTCCCTGCAGCTCCTTCTCTCCCTTATGTATCTGAAAAAGTCTTTCTCCCCTTCCCTGTTACCCTGTGCCAGCCTCAGCTTCCTGGAAGCCTTGGCTGCCTTGACCAATCTGGTTAGCTCCTCAGACTTTTTTTTTACATACAATTCCCTGTCCTGCCCCCCTCCCCGGACTTCTTGAACCTCCAAAAAGCTGCTTTTTTTGCCCTTACCCCTTCCAAAACCTCCTTGTTCAGCCAGCTTGGCTTCTTAGCCCTACTCTTCTTGCTCAACATCTAGGTACATGACTTGATAGGCTCAATCAGCCCAAGTTTGATAATATCCCACTTCTGATCTTATGTCTTTATCATTGGTGTAATGGCAGGGTGGGTAACCTAAGTCCATCCTCAAACCCAGGACTCCTGGATGGCAGTGCAGGTGGTTATGTCTGTATCATTGGGGTCTTTTCTAAACTGATCTTCCCAGTTGCACTACATGGGGTTATGTGTCTGTATCACAGGGCTAATTCCAGTGGTTGTGCCCTTTTCTCTGATTTACCTTTGTTCTCTCAACAGTAACGGAATTTCCAGTCCCAGAAAACTACGGGACATTGATTGTGAAAGATGAAGAACCCTCAGTACTGGAGTCAGTGAACAAGGATGGGACCATACGTCAGCAGTCTACTGAGGAAATCACAATCAACAGTAAGTAGGTGGCCTGTTTAACGTTGCATGTAGCATAGATGCTGAGAAGCCCTGACAGTCTCAGAGTGGGAAGTGTGAGCCTATTCACAGTCTTGAATCTTCAAGGTGACAGTGCAGGGGGTTATCTCTAGGGCTGTGCCATCCCCCCAAAGTTTGACTGCATGAACTGTGGGGGTTGAACCGTGTAAAGTTCTCCAAATAGCAGACAGGTTCACCTTGGTTTGCCAAACATTGTTATTTCTCATTTGGACACAAGGGAAACCCAAATTAATCAAGAAGGGGCAGCAGTTGCTGCAGAAACACCTGATTTGGGCCTTTGGCATTAAAGTACAATTTTAAGTAGAAGTACCTGTTTTAGTTTCAGGCTCTTCCGATGTTATCTTTTTTTAAGTCTGTGCACCATATTGTAAGTCAGATAGGCCACTCTACATCTGCAGGCATATCAGTGATCAATGAATGACTCTGTTCAGACTGTGAGACTTCAACAAATCCAGTGATGGAGCACTCCTCTTGGGGTGGCAAAGCCAGTTGTTTACCATCAAGTGAGCAGATACCTCCCACAGGCTCCTTGGCACAGAAATTGCTGCAGGTAACTCATTCTGGTGGGCATCTCAGATCAAGGCAAATACATGAAGGCTTAATTTGCTATTTTTTGAAAGACCCACACTGACTGTCACATCACCAAGGTACTATCTCTCACACATCGAGCAGCTTCCAACATGTGGGGTATGCTAATGAGGGTTACCAACTCTGCCATCTAGTCACAAAGGCAGACAATGCTTCTCACACCCATCAGAGATAGAAATAAAACCTACAATAAATCCATGTTTCGGGGGGTGGAGGGGGGGAATCAATCAATCAGTCAATCAAAATCTTTATTTATTCAGGTGGACATCATTGAGCAAAGCTCATTTACAAGATGGACCTGATAGGTCAAGGATCAAATTGATGGTACAGTAGCAGATATATACAGAACACTTGTATTTAAACAGATACAGTAATATAAACATATATACAAATGAAGGATAGAGGTTGATAAAACCTAACAGGACAAGGTAGGATACAATAAAAGTACACTAGAAGAATCCAGAATGTACAAGTCCCAATAGAGGAGCCAAAGCAAGCAAGCACGCAACACAGGGTAACCTGTATTACAGGCTCCAGGGCAAACTAAAGCAGACAAACAGATATAATGATTGAATGACTGCAAAAAAATGATGATAAACAGCCTCTGACGAATGACATGGAGGGGCTGGTGGGAGATTCAGATAGGGGCTAAGGCTACTAGTAGTAGGAGGTATGGAGGAGTGGTTGGGGTAGAAGTAAGTGCCAGGAGTTGATGTGGAGGTCTCGATCAGGGGAAGCAAAACTGTAAAAAAAGGTATGATAGGGGGCTGAGATACCAAATAAGGGGGCTACGAAGGAGGGAAAAACTAAGGGGATGATTTATGGAAGAGCTGCCAATAATAATTGCTGACTGAAAGGGGGAGGGTTGTGAATGTGACTGGACTAGGCCTTGTGGTAGCAGTTGCATTTCTCTGGGAAGAGACTTATGTAGAGCTTTTTAAAGGATACTAGAGGTATAAAGTTGGTCAACTTTAGGGTCTTCTGTAGAGAATTTCATGCCATTGCTAGAGAGTAGCTGATTGCAGACCTCCCATGCCGGGTGTAGGCTTTGGGTAATTTAAGCATGAAGAAGTTGTTGCTTCTTAGGGCATAGGACCTAGCTGTGGCCAGTGTAAAACAGTCTAAAATATAGGTTGGAAGTTTATTAGACAAAGCTTTGTATATCCATAGTGCAGCATTTCTGTTCCTTCTGAGGTGTAGGGATGTCCAACCAACTGCAGCATAGAGAGAGCAATGATGAGTGTTGAATGGAAGATCTGTAATAAACCTAAGTGCTCTGTGATACAAGGTATCCAATTTGCTTAAATGGGAAATAGGACAGTGACCATAAAGGAAGTCTGCATAGTCGATAAGTGAAAGAAATGAGGCCTGGATTAGTCTCAGCCTTGAGTCTCTGGTTAGAAAATGTTTAATTCTGAAGAATAGGCAGAGCCTCTGGCGAAGTTTTTTCAGAAGTTCTTCAATATGATAAGTGTAGTCAAGCCTGCTATCAATCCACACCTCTAAATATTTGAATTTATCTACATAGTCCAGGCTTTCTCCAAGGATGGTGGATAATTGGGGAAGATTGCTTAGTAAGGAGGTGTTAGTATAGTTATTAGTGGAGAAGAACATAGCTTTTGTTTTCTTTGCATTTAAGAGGAGTTTTTTCTCAAGTAGTTGGTGTTGCAAAAGGGAGAATTCTGTTTGTAAAATTTCACCAGGCGACTGGTTACTGACATATAAAACAGTATCATCTGCAAAGAGGTGAACATTGGCTCTGGTGAGATTAGAGTCAATGTTGTTAATGTAAATGGCAAAAAGGATAGGGCCCAGGATAGATCCTTACGGAACTCCTCTTAGAAGTGGTTTTAATGAGGATAGGTCACCTTCAGCTTTCACCTGCTGCGATCTATCAGTGAGGTAACATCTGAACCACTTAAGAGAGGGTGGGTCTAAGCCTATGGAGTGCAGTGAAGAGAGTAGCAGCTCATGGTCAACGGTGTCAAACGCTTTGCTTAGATTAAGGAATACAGCGCAGACACTGCTCTTTTTGTCTAGCTTAGTTTGCCAGTCGTTTGTGACTTTGGCCAGTGCTGTGCCTGGCCCTAAATCCAGATTGAGCTGGATTTAAGAGATTATTAACTTCAAGGTAGTCTCTTAATTGGATGCTCACTAATTTCTCTAGTATCTTGGAAAGCACTGGAAGGATGGATATGGGCCTGTAGTTGTTGAGGTCCATGGGGTCCCCTGATTTTAGGAGGGGAAACACTTGGGCTGTTTTCCACATCGAAGGAATAGAGCCAGAGGTTAATGATAGATTAAAAAGATGTGTTAAGGGAACTGCAAGCACATGAATTGCAATTTTTAGAAAATAGGGGTCACGAGAGTCTGCACCTGCGCTTTTTTAGTGTCCAATTGCAGCATTAGGTCCTCTACTTGCTTCAGTAAAATCAGTTTGAAGGAGAAGGAAGAATCAGCCCTCTGAACCTCAGTATACTGAGAGTTTAGTTGTGCCCGCAGTACATTAGCTGGAGAGGTGTCAAAAGCAAGGCCAGCCGTTATGAAATGATTATTGAAAGCATCCAGTACTTCCCGTTTATCAGAGATAGCACCCTTATTAAGGTGCACTTGAGATAGCAGAGAGGTGCTAGAGTTCTGCCCTAAGATCCCCTTGATGGTGCCCCAGAATCTAGCAGGATTGTGGTAAGAGGCGCCAAGTTCAGCCATAGAAAGCAGCCTTAGCATCCCTTACTTTTTTGGTGCAGCTATTTCTGGCTTTCCTGAACAGCGTCCAATCATTTGGTTTCTTAGTCTTCCTTGCCAGTTTCCATAGCTTATCTCTCTCCAGCAGTGCAGATTTAAGGTCGTCTGAAAACCAGCGGCAAGATTTGCTTTTTGTTCTAACACTAGTGATTGGTGCATGAGTGTTAAGGGCACCTATGAGTATGCTATTTAACACCTGATGTGCTTTTTCCACAGAATGCGTAAGGTAGAACTCCTGCCAGCATGTAGAGTGGCTTAGGTCATGGAGATATCCCTCAGTATTAAGGTTTTCCTTGGATCTTCTCAGAAGGAATTTTGCTGGGGTAGCTGGTTTGCTGGATGATCTTATTCCTGCAATGAGACAGTGGTCACTTATGTCACTGAATAGCACTCCAGTGTGTGAGAATAGGTGGGGTTTATTTACCAGCATGATGTCAAGTAGGGTGCTACTACTTCTATTCTTTAAATTGATTCTTGTTGGTTCATTTATCAGTTGTGTAAGCCCATGTGTATCACAGAATGATACTAGAGGTGCAGCTGTCTTGGAGAGCCAGTTTAGGTTTAGATCACCTAGGATTATGATTTCTTCAGGGCCCGGTTTCATTAGGTTCCCCAGATGGGTTAAGAGCTTGTGGTCAGCAAAGGGAGGCCTATAGCAGCCAACTAGTTGAAAAGCTGCCATGTTGGGGAGAGTTATTTTAAGGGATATACATTCGAACTCTTTGGGCAATGATGTTGCACTAAGGCAAGATGCAGATATATTTGACTTTACATAAATAGCTACTCCACCACCCCTTGTCAGGCGATCTGCTCTGAATATTTGGTAGTTGGGTAGATTTACCTCCCTGTCTGTTGTTGCAGGTTTGAGCCATGTCTCGGATATTACAAGAAAGTCTGGCAAAGTATGGGCGACCCAGGCTTGTATTAATGAAAGCTTTTTCAGGAGGCTGCATGCATTGATATGTAGGAAGCTTAGTCCTTTGGTGGTGGCTAGGTCTGCTGGGGAGGTGATGCCCTCTGGAGGGCCTGGATTGATTTCAACATTACCAATACAGATCGGCAGAAAGAATAAGAGTTTCGTAAGGGCTTCGAAAGACAGGAAGAGGGGACTGTCTTTGGGCCTTCTCTTCTTGCTCGGTGGCCACTGCTTTGAGGTGATCCACTTGGGTTGCGACTTGCATCCTGTCACAGAGTGCTAATTTGGTGGGCAGGTGTAAGGGGGAACCGTAGACCCAATAATGGAGCATCGAGCGTAATAAGTACATGACAGGTTGCGTCCCTTTTTGGGGGTTACCCCACTGATTATGATGTAACATCGGTAGGGCATATGTGAGGATCTGGACAACATTCACTGGAGGTGTAACAGAGAGGCTAGGCTGGTGGGCTGCATTATTCAGTGTGGTATGGATCGGGACTGGAGGTGTAACAGAGAGGCTAGGCTGGTGGGCCGCATTATTCAGTGTGGTATGGATCGGGACTGGAGGTGTAACAGAGAGGCTAGGCTGGTGGGCCGCATTATTCAGTGTGGTATGGATCGGGACTGGAGGTGTAACAGAGAGGCTAGGCTGGTGGGCCGCATTATTCAGTGTGGTATGGATCGGGACTGGAGGTGTAACAAAGAGGCTAGGCTGGTGGGCCGCATTATTCAGTGTGGTATGGATCGGGATGGAGGTGTAACAGAGAGGCTAGGCTAGTGGGTCGCATTATTCAGTGTGGTATGGATCGGGACTAGAGGTGTAACAGAGAGGCTAGGCTGGTGGGCTGCATTATTCAGTGCGGTATGGATCGAGATGACTTCATCCTCAATGAATACCACAAATGAGAGAGAGAGAGAGAAACAATAAGAGGAGTCTCCCCATTTTGAATGCGGCAATTAGTGGTTATCTACAATGAGAACAGGGGAAGGACTGCTGAGCAGGTGGCACCGCAGGGCCACTGACAGATTATTGGTTAGAATATCACTGTGGGCAGGAGGTAAGAAATCGTGGAAGATGCCCATAAAGGGATAACACAGGGGGATGGGTGGGTAAATTTGAGACTGGTTTCTTCTAACCCCGGAATGCCCGGGTTAAGAAGGAGGCAGTCTTACACAGTGGTTTGAGGCACTGAGCTGCAAACCTGGAGATGTGGGTTTGACAACTATGTCAGTGGCTCAGTAGGTAGCACACTCGCCTCTGAGGCCGGGAGATCAGAGGGCTGTGGGTTCAGTTCCCACATCTGGCACTTGGGTTAATATCCCAGTACTGACACTGTAATGCAGCATGAGAGGGGTGCTGCATTTCTGAGGTGTCCGCTCTTTCGGATGAGACGTTAAACCAAGTCCCATCTGCCTGGATTGGTGGTAGTTCAGGTGGATGTTAAAGATCCCATGGCACTTATCGAAAAAGAGTAGGGGAATTTCCCCGGTGTCCTGGCCAAATTTCCCTCATTCACTAAAAATACCACCAACAGCTTAATCTGGTTCAAGGTCAGTTGGCATTCATCTGTATCCCCTTCCCCCGGGTCGTGCCTGAAAATAGGCAGGATTTGTCTAGTGCACTTACCCGGTCAACAAAAGCTAAAAAAAAAAAAAAAATCCCACAGCCCCACTTGCATACTGTGAGATCCTAAGGAAGTCACTTAACTTCTTTGTGCTCCCAGGATGCACCTGGAAACAAGCTTCGGCTTAGTGTGCCATTCCTGGTTAACCCCCGCCCTTCCCTAGATGGTTTCACAACTGAATTTTGCTCTTGTTTTATAAACAGCATTATGCCTTACTTACAGTTGTTGTTTTCTACTACAGAAAAGAACACCAAATTCATTTAAAAAGGCATTTATTTCCCTTATACCAAAACTGGTGAAGGATAATAAAAAGGTAGAAAATGACAGACCAGTTGCTAGTCATACTAACATACTAACATACTAAAATGCCAGCAGAATAGGCCTAATGGTCTTTCGTGTCTGCTCGTTTGGTCAGCCCCCACCCTGGGTGCTGACCTTGCTGTCCCCCTCGCCTTCTCTGGCTTCTCCCTTCCCAGTTCCGGATATTCTTGCTGCATTGCATTTTGCTTCCTGAACCCTTCCCCTGTACCTGTCCCACCCCTCTTGAACCCTCCACTGTCTCTGCCTCCACCAGCCCCCTAGGTAGTGCATTCCATGGCTCTACCACCCTCTCAGTGAAGTAGCCACCTCCTTTCTCCCTGAATCTTCCCTCCAGCTTCCACCCATGCCCCCTAGTGGCCCCTTCCTCCTTCCTTCAAGCACCCTCACTGTTCCTCCCTATTTACCCTCTTCATGTACCTGAAGACCTCTATCATGTCCCCCGGTCCCTTCTCTTCCAAAGTACATATTTAGCTCTTCGAGCTCTCCTCATAGGTCCTGTCCCCAAGCCCCAAATCATTTTGGTTGCCCTCCTCTGACCCTCTCCAGGAGGTTAATGTCCCTCTTTAAGTGTGGCCTCCAAAACTGCACGAGTACTCCAGGTGTGGCCTCACCAAGCAGTTATACAGAGGAGTATCACTTCCTCTCCTTCTGGAGGTGATCCCCTAGCGATGCATCCCAGCATCCTGTTGGCCTTGGCTGCTGCCTCCTACAAGTCTCAGAGTTGTTCATCTTGACATCCACCACCACCCCAGGTCCCTCTCAGCCATTGAGACTTGTAGTACCCCCAGGGTGTACACTTGGCCTGGGTTCTGGCCCCAGGTGGAGTACCTTGCATTTCCTGCATTAACCCTCAGCTTCCACTTTCTAGACCATCTTTCCAGAGCCTCCAGGCCTCCTGCAGGGCCACCCTCCTCCTCCCCATCCACCACTGCCCCAGTTTCGAGTCATCTGCAAAGAGACTCATCTCACTCCTGATTCCTGTCCTTATGTCAGATAATGAGCGTGGAACAGAAGGCCCAAGGACTGATCCCTGTGGGACCCCACTAATGACCCTCCTTGGGAAGAGATTATCCCACCAACTACGCATCCTCTGGGTCCGGTCCTGAGCCAATTGCCTATCCATCGGATCATCTGGTTTCCCACCCCATTTCTCCTAGTTTATCCAACAGGCCCACGGAGGAACAGAGTCAAATGCCTTGCTGAAGTCCAGAAGAGGACATCCACTGGTCTACCCAGGTCCAAGGCACTTGTCACCCAGTCATAGAACTCCACCAGGTTTGTCTGACACGATTTCCCGGATGAATCCATGCTGTCCATCGTCCAGGCACCCTGACTTATCCAGGGCCCCCAGCCCTCTCCTGACAATGCCCTCCATCACCTTGCCCACCACTGATGTCAGGCTGACAGGCCTGTAGTTCCTGCCACCTCCCTTGATCCCCCTTGTGGATAGGCACCACATGCGCCACCTTCCAGTCTTGGGGCACCCACCCTGTCCTCAGAGAGATGGTGAAAGTTTGCCAGGGGTTTGCTTAGACATCTGCAAGTTCCTTCTGCACTCTAGGATGTAATTTATCCGGCCCCGTGTTTTCTCCGTCTTAAGGGTATTGAGGGCTTCTCACTCTCTCTGCTGTGATTTCCACTTCCAGTACCTCTTCCCTGCTTAGCCTCCCCCACCTGCCAGTGATGCCCCTCCCAGACCTGCCGATTGGTAGGGCCCCCTCCTCATTATCTCTGTCTCCTCCCATGTATGATGCAGCATCCCATTTTCCCTGGTGAAAACTGAGGTGAAGTACTCATTTAGTACCTCAGCCTGCTCCTCTGGGTCTTGTGCCCATCTCTCTGATTTAACTGCTAATCTGCCCCTTCACCCTTCGCCTTCCCCAATGTATCTAAAGAACCTCTTTTTCCTCTCTCCTAATTTCCCGGCCAGGTTCTGCTCCTTCCTTGCCTTAGCCGCCTCACCACTCTAGTGGCCCTTCTAGCCAACAGCTCATACTCCCCGATCCCTTTCACTTGAGCACTTGAATTTTATAGGCTGCTTTCTTCCTCACCACCTCCTGGACCTCCTGTCCACCAACAGGGTTTTGGGCCCCACCGCATTTCGCTCACTCTTGCACAGGTGCTGGTAGCATCCTGCACCCCTCCTGATGATTTCCCACCTACTATCAGCGTCCATGTCTGACCCAATCCCATCCAAATGCTCCTTCAGGATCCTTCCCATTTCTTAAAATCCACCCCTGAAGTCGGTTATCTGCCTTTGTGCAGCCTTCTACCCTCCTGTAGGTCCAGGCAGAACCAGACCGTGGCATGGTCACTCCCCGCCAATGAGTCCCTACCTCCAGGCCCCCAATCTGGTCACTGTCTGCCAGACCACTATCCAGTACCCGTGCCTCCCTGGTCGTGCCCTCACCTGCTGAGTTAGGAACGCGCCTTGAAAGACATCCAACAACCTCTGTTCCCTGGTCACAGAGGATGTCATAGTCTCAGTCTGTTCCTGGCATGTTTAAGTCCCCATACCACCACTTTCCTCTGCCCAGTCTGCAGTGTCTCCCAACATCTGCCACCAGACTGTCCTCCAGCTCCTCCGCCAGGCAGGGGTCTATACACCACTCCTATTTTTACCTCTTGCCCCCTGTTATCAAGGTGACCCAAATTGCCTCCACGGTTCCTCCGCCTCCTCTACTCCCCTATGCCAATGCAGCTTTTACTATCATTGCTACCCTCCTCCCTTCCCTCCCCTGTCCTTCCTGAACATAGTGTAACCCTCCAGGTTCAGGTCCCAGTCATGTCTTGCAGTGGCCCAAGTCTCAGTGACCGCTGCACATCCACTGCCCTCAGTTAACATCGCCTGGAGCTCAGGCATTTTATTGCCCAAGCTCCTGCATTTAGCAGGACTACCTTCCACCCTTTCCTATAGTTTCATTTCCCTGCTCGTGTTCCCTTGGGGATTCTGTTTTCTCCTGGTCTGCACTTTGCCAGTTGGTCTTTTCCTGCAATCCTCCTGGTCCCCAGGGGTGGAGACAGAGTCCTCCTTATCGGCATCCCTTGACTGCCTTTTCTCCCATCCCACCCCTTCACAAGTTTAAACCCCACTTTTCACCAATGAACCTCCATTTTCAACTTATGATTCCTCCCTCCAAATTGAGATGTAGTCTATCTCTAGCATACAGCTCCTTATCCTCCCAGGTCTCCCCAACTCCCCATCAACCCATACCCTCTGGCCTCACACCACCCCCTGAGCCACTGGTTTATCTCCTAATTTTTCTTTTGTGTTCCCCACTGCCCTTGGCACTGGCAGGATTTCTGAGAAGGAAACTGTGCATCCTATGTCATGACAGACCCTGGCGAGCTCCCTGAATCTTGCCTGTATCTCAGCTCGCTATTTCCTCAATGTCATTTGTGCCCAGGTGGACCAGTATGTCTGGGGAACCCCTACAGTCCTTTGCCAGCTGATATACTGTGCTTAGCCCTGTGCACCGTTAGTCCAGGGAAGCATCTTGTTCTAACTGGCCAGGCTTCTCCCTCCCATCCCATTTGATACCCCTGATCATAGAATCCCCAGCAGGAGCACTCTGACCACCCTTTTCCTCCATTTCCCCTTCCATGTCCCTCATCCTTTCTACCGGCCCTCCACCCAGCTGGTCTTTGTTCCTCCCCTATCTGGGTGCCACATGCCACCTGCCTTATTTACCATGGCCACCTCTCCAATCCTATGCCTCCCTCCTCCTGAGTATCCTTCTGTACCTTGCTAACTCCCCCTCACTGCTCGCGACTGGTCCTTCTCCCATCTGCTAAACTAGCCTGGCTCATCCTCCTTCCTTCCTGTCTCCATTTAGTTCCTCCTTGCTCATCGTGGCCCCTGGCCTAACCCTCAGCTCTCTTACTGAATCATCCTTGTACTTCTGGTCCTTCTTACCTTTCCTCCCAACTGGTCCTTCTCCTGCTTTCCTCCCTCTTCCCCTGCTCTGATTTACTGCTCCCATTCTCCTGCATTCCAGGTCCCCCTGTTCTTCCTGCTATCTGGCCCTGCCTCCTGCCCCCACTCCCACACACTCTCTGCCTCTAACCACCTCTGCCTGGCTACATCCCCCCCATCCTTGAGCAGAAGAAGAGAATTGAGTTGTTACTAAGTATAAGGTCTGATCCACCTCCCTGCCTTGCTTCCTTCTGTCCAGCACTGGCTATCCGCCTACTTCCCTGAGAATGTTGTCCTCTGTCCCCCTTGTGAGGGTCCCAGTTACCTGCCTGCTTCCTTGGTAGTGTCCTTTGGGCCCTCTCAGGGTCCCTATGTGACCCCTGAGTATTCTCCTGCACTCCTTTCCCTTACCCCGCCCCCAGTGCTTGGTGCAACCTCTGGGAGATTTCCAGCCCCTTCCCAACCATACCACCCCTTCCCCCAGCTTCTCCTCATCCCTAACCTCCTCCTAGCTGTGCCAGCTGGTAGCACTGGGCAACCACCAAACTTCCAAGCCCAGTCCAGTATCATGGCTGCTCCACACCCTGTGCACCCCACCACCCTCCCAAAGATGCCGCCCTAATGATGTGTGGTTCCATCCTCTTCAATAGTTTTCCTTGGGTGAGCCACCAGGTTCCCTATTCCAAGATACCCCTACTGCCTAATCAGGTCACCCACTAATCCTAGAGACAGTCCCACTGTACACCAGTAACTCTGTTACTAGGTGCAGTACAACACATTAAACATGTAAGGAAAATGAACAACTCCCTAAGCTCCTCTCTCCCGGCCTTTAAATCCAACCCCCAGTGGCTAGAACTACATGAGCTGCACCAGCAGCCTTTTCCTCCAATTGCAGTCTTAATTTGTTTATTTATTAGATTCAGGTCAAATACCATAATGACTTAATGAATAAATAATGACTATTAACTTTTCGCAAGAATACTGAATAACATAATTTTGAGATTGCCACTGATATGATTCATCAGATCAAGGAAGGTTCATACCAGGCTGATTAAAGTACTCTGGAATCCATAAAATACAGTTAATTAAGGAATATATGAACATGTCAGCTATTGAAGCAGTTTACATGTCATTAGTTTATAATAAAGCATTTGATATGTTAGAGTGGCCCCTTTCTTTTTCATATTCTTGAACAATGAAGTTTTCTCCACCAGTTTATAGAGGTAATATAAAGTCTATATAATTCGCCCAGATCACCTGTAAAAGTAACCAATAATATAACTAAGAAAATCATGATCTACAGAGGGGTTGGACAGGGTTACTCCAGTCTTCTTCGAAGTGGAAGCTGATTTTAAACAACTGGGAGTTGGAAGGAGACGCGACATTGAACTTGGAATCTGCAGGAAAGCACAATCTTGCTCACATCTGGGGGAGGTGTACCTTACTTTACATTCTACACTTGTTATTACTTTTGTAATTTATTTTGAATCAAGAAGGGGTTTGCAATACTGCTTATGTACTTGTAGATTGGGAGTTTAAACCCAAAGGCTTTGAAATATTGCATATTTTTTTCTTCCCTTGTGGACAGCTCGCTTGTTATAAACTAGTATTCTGATCACATTTTGTATCAAACTATTTTTGGCACTGTGAATTATTCACTAGGCTGAGGATTTTCCATTGTAAGTCCTGTAGTTTAGGGCAGGTTAGCAGAGTTGTGTATTAGACCCAGACAGTGTCTCAGGTAATAGAAACTGGTTTTCTGTGATTGCCTTTTGAGCTCAGACCACCAGGTTGTATAAGGCTCTGTCAGGGGATACTTACATCACAGATATTGGAACTCAATTGCTTTATTTTTCTGTGATTGACATTGTTTTGTGCAAGGAATATTTTCTAGTAGATCGTTGTGCAGGTTGTCTTGCTGAAAAGAAGGAAAGAACTCACTGGGGTGGTGGGTCAGATCTGTAGCTGATTGTTTCTGGAGGGCACAGGCTTGGCCCCCCCCCACCCTGCACCTCATCCCGTCCACCTCAAGGGAGTCATTCCTTTATAACTGGGGTTTTGACATCACTTCCCCAAGAGGGAAAGGGACATACACCTGTCATACCCTAAGCTGGCCAGCACAGCGCACAGGGGGTAAACGCACCCAAAGACTAACAAAAAAAAGACAAAACAAAAATACTCAAAACAAACAAAAAATTTAAACAGGAAGGGTGAAAGATGTGAGGAGTGGTGCAATGCACTTGCTGTGGGTGGCAGTCTTCCAGGAGACTTTATGGAGGCTGTGATGCTGCTCCATTTGCAGGCACCTCTCTGCTCTGAGGGAAGAGGTTGCCCATCTCCAGACCGAACTGGCAAGGAGTAGGGAAACCTCCTCCCCCACCCAGGGACCACCAGGGCTGCTGCCACTACCTCAGAGGTTGCCGAAAGAGAGGAGTGGTTGGAACTCAGTGGGCTCAGGGAGGGTGAGGGTGGTGTAACAGAGGTGCATCCTTCCAGTTGTACCTCTCCACAATTCATATGCCAATTTGGTGGAGCATGGTTCGTCTATGAAGGCACCCACAGTGGAGAACAAGGAGGATGCTGGGAACCTCAACAAGGGAGACCCAAAGGAGGGTGGCATGGGACCCCACAGGGAAGGGAAACAGATCCTGGTGGGGACTCAGTTGTTGGGGGGATAGAACTGGGGGAAGTAGGGGAGAGGAAGGTAAAGTGCCTGCCTGGCACCATGGCTGGGAGGGACAGGAAGTGAATCCTCAGGATTGCGGGAACAGCTGCATGGGAGAGGGAACTGGATGTCATTGTCCACCTAGGGACAAATGGCCTAGCTGGGAATGAGATCAGAGCAGTGTAGGAGAAGTTTGTGGAGTTGGGGAGGGGCCTTGGACAGGTAGCATGCACAGTAACCTTCTCGGAGGTGCTGTCTATGGCATGGGTGATGCTAGGGTACTCTGCACCATGGGATTCAATGAATGTTTATAAATGGTTATAAAACTGGTACACAGCACTGGGTTTTGGCTTCATTGGGGACTGGGGATCCACATGGAGGGATACAGGCCTATACTGGCATGATGGTCTGCATCTGTCCAGGAGGGGAACCAGCATCTTAGGTGATAGATTTAAATGCTTCACAAGCAAGCTTTTAAACTAGCCAAGTGGTGAGGCACTGAAAAGGAACATGGAATTCCCAGCCTCCTCCACAAAGCAGCGTAGTTAGCGAGGTAAACACCAAAGTAGAGAAGTTGATAGGAAGCAGGGCAGAGGTAAATGGGGAAAAGGGCAAAGGCAGTAAGGGCAGAGATGGGGCTAAAAGGGGTAACGCCATCAAAAAATGGCAGGCAATGGGTACCAATGCCCATAGTCTTGGTATGAAAATACGAATGTGCCAGCAGAAACTACCTGGTCTAGCTAAGTCTGCTCAAGTGTGCAACTAACATTCCTAGTTTGCAGCTGCCCCACCCCCTCCCCGTTGTCATCCCTCTGCTGCCTCTACCCTCACTCTCCACTGTTCCCTGTTCCATGCCCTTTTAAAGCTGTTCACAGATTTACATGGTATGACCCATTCAGGTTGTGCATTCCATTTTGCTACCGCCCTCTCCATGAAATAGTGTCTCCTTATTTCCCTCCTAAATCTCCCCCCCTGTATTCTTAGCCCATGTCCCCTGGTGACCCTCCCCCTCTTTAGATTAAAGACCCATCTGCCCCATCCTTATTGATTCCCCTCAGATTCTTGAATGTCTCTATCATGTCCGCCCTGTCCCTTCTGTCCTCCAGGGTGTACATATTCAGGTCTCCCAGCCTGCTCTCATAGTCTGCTCCTCCATTCCACATATCATCTTTGTTACCCTCCTCTGCAACCCCTCCAGTAGCCTGATATCACACTTCTGGTATGACCTCCAAAACTGCACACAATACTCCAAGTGCAGCCTTACCAGTGACCTGTAGGGGACAAGATCACCTGTCTTTGCCTAGATAAAAAAAAAAAAAAAAACTTGCTATGCACCCCAGCATTTTGTTCACTTCTGCAGCTGCACTGGGCAGTATTGTTCATGGTCCCTGTTACCATTACCCCAGGTCCTTCTCCTCCTCAGTGATCCCCAGCTTAACCCCTCCCAGCCAGTATTCTCTCCTTGGGTTCTTCACCCTGAAGTGCATAACCTTTAATTTCTTTGCATGTAATCCCAGCTGCCACCTCTCTGACTGCTTCTCTTGCTTCCGTAGGTCCCCCTGTAGCTGCTTCCATCCCTCCCCTCCATCCACCAGTACTCTCATTTTGGTGTCGTCTGCGAACAGACTTACTTTGTGCACTTCTCCATGTGCAAGATCAAGCCCAAATAATACTAATCCCAGCACAGAGCCTTGTGGCACCCTGCTCATCACCGGCTTTGGAGTTGACAGCTCCTCTTCCACCACCACCCATTAAAGCTTCCCACTCAGCCAGCTTGTAATCCAGTCATTTTGGCCCCTACCCCTATACCAGTTAGCTTCCCCCCAAGCTGCCATAAGGCACAGAATTGAAGGCCTTGCTGAAGCACAAGTAAAGAACATCCACTGCATGGCCCTTATCCAGCTCACCTGTCACCCAGTCATAATATTTAACATGCTAAAACATGCTAAAAAGCCAGCAGAATAGGCCCAATGGTCTATCAAGTCTCCTCAGGGATCAGTGCCTTCATAGGGCACCGTCATAACCTTCTCCCCTCCCCACAAGGTTCCCCTTCCCCCAACCCCTGGAGAGGCTCTGGAATGCACCTTCCCCTATACCTATCCCAGTCTCTCTTGAACCCCTCCACAGTTGTAGCAGCCACCAGCTCTGTGGGCAGCGCATTCCAGGGCTCCACCACCCTCTCAGTGAAATAATGTCTGCTTGTTTCCCCTCTTAGTCTCCCACCGTCCAGCCTCATTGAGTGCCCCCTGGTGGCCCCTACCTCCCTCAGCTGCAGCACCCCATCAAGGTTAACCTTGTTTATTCCCTTGAGATATCTGAAGACCTTGACCATATCCCCCCATCCTTCCTCTCCTCCAGCGAGTACATGTTGAGCTCCTCAAGTCACTCCCCATAGGGCTTTTTCCCTAGACGCTGTATCATCCTAGTCGCCCTCCTCTGAACCCTCTCCAGCAGAGCAATATCACTTTTTAAGTAAGGATGTCAAAACTGCATGCAGTATTCAAGGTGTGGCCTAACCAGGCAGTTAAACAGTGGCAGGAGCACTTCTCTGCTCCTTGACGTTATCGGCTGTGCACCCCAACATTTTATCTGCTTGGGCTACTGCCCTTCTACACTGTTCAGAGTTATTCATTGTGGCATCCACCACCATTGACAGGACTTTCCTGAAATGAACCCATGCTGCCTCACATCCTGGAGGCCATTGACCTCCAGGTACGACACCAGTCTTTCCTTTAGTTTCATTTCCACGAGTTTGCACACTATGGAGGTGAGGCTCAATGGATGATAATTACCCAGTTCGTCCCTTGGTCCGCTGTTTTGTAATGGCACTACATGTGCCATCCTCCAGTCCAGTGGCACACATCCTGACTCCAGTGAACCGCTGTACAGATCTGCCAGCGGCTCTGCCAACACCTCCACCATCTCCCTCGGCACCCTGGGGTGGATACCATACAGCTCTGGTGTCTTGTCTACCCTCAGTCCCTCTAGGACTCTACCTCCCTCAATCCTTCCATCTGTCACCTCCTCTCCCCCCATGCCTACCCTCCCATGGTGGTAGCAGTCCCCCCTTTTCTTCCGTGAACACTGAGCAAAAGTATTCATTCATTGCTTCCGCCTGTTCCTCACTCCTTTTCCGTCCACTCCCCACCCTTCTTATCCTCACTATTGTCTCCTTTCACTTCCTTTTCTCCCTGATGTATCTGAAAAAGTCTTTCTCCACCCTTCCCCCAATTTCCTGCACTAACCTCAGCTCCCTCTGGGCCTTCACTTCTCTCACTTTTCTGGTCGCCTCCCTTGACCATCTTGCATACTTCTCCCTGTCCCCTTCCTTCCCCATCCTGTGATATCTCTGGTGCTCCTTTCTTTTTAGAAACATAGAAGTTGACGGCAGATAAGGACCGCAAGGTCCATCCAGTCTGACCATTTCTTTTTCTACCTTATAAATGTGCCATCGGCCTTTGCTCTGTCAATGGCCTATCTATTCATTCTCATCTGTATTGCTCCTTTATGCCCATCCCATGCCTGTTTGAAGCCCTGCACTGTTTTCATATTCACCACTTCCTGAGGTAGGCCGTTCCATGCATCCACAACCCTTTCTGTGAAAAATAACTTCCTTATATTACCCCTTAATCTGCCTCCCTCTAATCTCATGCTGTGTCTTCTTGTCCTACTATTTTTCTTAAATGGAAACATGTTAGACTCTTTCATCTTGTTAATGCCTCAAAGGTGTTTGAATGTTTCGATCCTATCACCTCTCTCCCTCCTTTGCTCCTAGGGTATACATACTGAGCTCCGTTAATCTGTCCTCATATGTTTTCCGATGCAGTCCCTGCACCATTTTGGTTGCCCTTCTCTGGACTGCCTCAATTTGGTTAATGTCCTTGTGAAGGTGTGGCCTCCAGTACTGCATGCAGGACTCCAGATGGGGCCTAACCAGTGTCTTGTAAAGAGGTATTATTACCTCCCTCTTCTGACTTGTGATACCCCTACTAATACACCCTAACATCTCCCTAGCCTTACCTACTGCTTTAGTGGTCTGCTTGGATGATTTCAGGTCATCAGTGATGATGATGCCCAAGTCTCTTTCTTCCCTTGTGACTGCCATAAACTCTTCTCCCAGCCTGTATGTGACTTCAGGGTTTCTCTTCCCTATGTGCATGATCTTGCTCTTCTTTGCATTAAACCCCAGTTGCTACTCTTCCAACCATTTTGCTAGTTCATCTAGATCTCTTCTCATTCTGCCCACCCCATCTGGATCATTTACTGTGTTGCAGATCTTGGTGTCATCTGCAAACAAACAAACCTTACCCTCCAGTCCATCTGCAATGTCACTGATGAAGATATTTTAGAGGACTGGCCCCAGGACTGATCCCTGAGGTATCCCACTTGTGACTTGCATCTCTTCTGACGGTATACCATTTATCACCACTCTGTTTTCTGCCCATCAACCAGTTTGCCACCCAGTTGATCAACTTCTGACCCATCCTGAACCTACCCAGCGTATTAATCAATCTTCTATGTGGACCAGTGTCGAAAGCTTTGCTGAAGTCAAGATAGGTGACATCAAGTGCTCCCCCTTGGTCCACCACTCTGGTTACACAGTCAAAGAAATCTATGAGATTAGTTTGACCGGACCTTCCTTTTGTAAACCCGTGCTGTCTTGGATCCTGTGCTCCTATGGATTCCTGGTGTTGCATTATCCTTTCCTTAAGGAGTGCCTCCATAATTTTGCCCACTACTGAGGTAAGACTGACTGGTCTGTAGTTCACTGCCTCCTCCCTGCTACCACTCTTGTGGAGCAGGATCACATGAGCCTTTCTCCAGTCTTCTGGGACCTCTCCTGTGCTCAGGGACTCGCTAAAAAGTTCTGATAATGGCTCTGCTAGTTTTTCCTTAGCTCCTTTAGTACCCTGGAATGCATGCCATCAGGTCCCATTGCCTTATTCACCCTGAGCTATCGAGCCTTGTAGAACCCTTTCTTTGTGAAGGACTAGTGCTCACCCTCCCCCTGTGTCCATGGTGCTGAGCTGTGGGCCCTGCCCTACCTTCTTTTCAGTAAATACTGAGCAGAAGTATCTATTTAGGATAGATGCTTTACATGGTCCCTCTCCTGCGCCCTTATCTCCTTTGATCTTAGCAATACTCTCTTGACTTTCTCCTTTCACTGATGTATCTATAGAAAGTCTTGTCACCTTCTTTTACTGTTTGTGCTAGTGTTTCCTCAGTTTGGGCCTTTGCCTGCCTTACTGTCTTTCCTGCTTCCCTTAGGGAAGTTTGGTATCTCCCTATCTTTATCCCACTGTGTTCCCTTATATTTCCTGAAGGCCAGCCTTTTAGCTCAGACCTTTTCTGCTACTGTTTTTGAGAACCAAAGTGGTTTCCTTCTTTTTTTATGCTTCCTTTTCTCTGTAACAGAATGGGATGTTGCTTCAAGTATTGCATCCTTAATGCTTGCCCACTTTGCCTGTACCCCCCCACCTGTATTTCTTTTTGCCAGGGCTAGCTTAACTCAATTGGCCTTCTTTTCAAAGTCAGCTCCTCTGAAGTCCCATATGTTTGCCTTGGAATGAGATGATTGAGTTGTAGTAGCCAAATTGAACCATACCATGTGATGGTCACTGGCCCCCAGGTGACCTTCTACCTGGAGATCTGTGATCCTTTTCCTGTTAATCAGTACTAGATCTAGGATAGCTCTGTCTCTTGTGGGTTGTTGTACCAGTTGTTCAAGGCCTTCCCCCTCCAGGGAATCCACCATGTGTCTAGTTCTGGCAGATGTTCCTGCTGGTATTGACCAATCTGTATCTGGCATGTTGAAGTCTCCCATTATCAGAATCTGCCCTTTAACTGTTATGTTTTGTATATCTTCTAACAGTAATGTGTCTGTGTCCTCCCCCCTTTTGTCCTCACCAGTTCCACTACATCACTGTTCAACCAGCATGGTTTCCTTGCTCTGCTCCTCTTATTTATTTATTTATTTATTTATTTGCTTTTGGTAACCAGGTAAGCACACTAGACAGCCAAGTGCCTATTTTCAGGTGCAACCTGGGAGAGTTACAAAGGTATACATGAAACAACTACAGAATCGTGGTTACAGAACCAGAGCAACATGCTCCAACATTGAGTAAAACAGCATGAGGTACATACAGGCTCATAGAACACCGCAGGGAGGCGAACAATCATCAAGTCATTACATAGGAGTTTAGAAAAGCAAGACAATAGCCTAGAATTAGAATAAAAAATAGCACTAACAGAGGGGCAGTAAGTGCCTAGTAGGGGTACTAGTGAAGGCAATAGGGCTATGAGACTGATCTTTACGAGGCACACTGGCAGGTGGCCCCAGCTTTTAGGAAGTTCCAGAGGCATGTTTTGAAGGAGGGATGGGAGGGGGAGGCATGAACCAGGGCTGGAAGGGAGTTCTACAATTTTGTCACGTGGATGGTGAATGCCTGGTCACCAGTGAGGGTGCAGGTCTTGGGGACCAGGTGAGCCTGGGACGCACATGGCCTGAGGTGGTAGATGGCGGAGGCATGTTTCAGGGGTAGGGCGAGTGAGGCGGGAGTCTTGGTCTGGTGTGAGAAGCTTAGGCAACAAATCAGCTGAGCTACAGGCACTCTTGGTAGTGTGGAGGGTGGATATTGCAGCTGTCACAGAAACATGGGCCTGTGTCTTGGTGCAGGCTTCCATTGCCTCTGTAATCCTCCATTTAATAATATCCCATTTCTGCTCCACGTCCATCTCCTGCCTTATGCCATTGAGTTTCCCTTTCAGTACTTCCCCCATCCTCCCAAAGTCCGCCTCCCTGAAGTTTACCACCTGGGTTACTGAGTTCTCTGGCTCCCTGCACATCATGATATTAAACCACACTGTTTGGTGATTGCTGTTGGTTAGTGGATCCTCCACCCTTATTTCCCTTACTGCCTCACCATTTGTCGATACTAGATCTAAAGTGTTCTTTAGCCTAGTAGGTACACTGACCAACTGCATCAGGAGACCCTCCTGGGTCACGTCCAGGAGCACTTGCTCCCTAGCACTGGAGATGACCGGAATGCTCCAGTCAACACCCAGCAACTTGAAATCTCCCACGATGACCAACTTCCCTTGTCTACGTATCTTTCTGATTTGTCCCACTAATTCCCTGTCAAGCTGCTCAGACTGGGACGGCGGTCTGTATACCATTCCAAACCTCAATTTCCTACCCCTGGAGTCTAGGAGCTGCTGCCAGATTGCCTCTGTTCTCCTTTCCTTCCCCTCATCCATTGTGCATTTGATCCTGTCTCTCACATAGCCCCCCTTCCCTCCTTACGGTCCTTCCTGTATAATTTGTACCCTGGGATTTCCAGATCCCAGTCCCTGTGCTCAGTTGCCCATGTTTCTGTGACAGCTGCAATATCCACTCTCCACACTGCCAAGAGTGCCTGTAGCTCAGCTGATTCGTTGCCTAAGCTTCTCACATTCAGCAAGACCTTCCTCCATCTTGCCCCTTCCCTTCATCATCCTCCATCTCCTCCCTTCTACTCCCTCCCTTTTTGACCACCCCGAATCCTTCTCTGCTTGCCTAGGGGGCAGGCTGTGACTCTACTCTATCGGATCCTTGCCTACTTGCTGTCCACTTGCCACCCCACCTATCTAGTTTAAATCCACCTTTGTCGCAATATACCTCTCCAGTCTTTGCTTTAATACCTCCTTCCCTTCCCTGCTCAGGTGCAGCCTATCCCTTGCAAACAGATTGTTATTATCCCAAGTACTGCACCTTCCACTCACAATCCCGTACTCCTTAGTTTGACACCATTCTACTAACCATGCATTCAACGCCCCAATCCTCTCTTTTCTCACTGTGCTTGCGCAGGGTACTAGGAGCATCTCCAAGAAGACCACAGACTTCCCAGTCTCCTCGCACAATCTTCCCACTTCCTCAGACCTCTCCCTTGTTACCTCCATTGTTTCCCCCACTAGGTTGTTTTCCCCCACATGTACCACAGTATGCGGTTTCCTTGTACCCCTCCTTGTGCACCTTAGGATTGCCTGTCCTGCCTTGTCTGCCTTTAATCCTGGTATGGACTCCACCTATATACAACCGTACCGTTCCCCCTTGCTGCCCTATCTGATCCTCTTGAGTATGGAGTCCCCAATATCAGTACACCCCCTCCTCTTTCCTTGTACCCATCACCACCCCTCCACCCAGGTTCTCATTCCCAGGGCCTCTCAAGATGGTGCTTTTACCATGTTTCACAGTGTCTTCCCTTCCCTTCCTGCCCCTCTGAATTGAGACCCCCTCCCCCTCCTCTTGTTTGACTGTCAACCTCCTCTCCCTTCTCACCTCTCTGAGTATTATCCTTCCCTCTCTCTGCCACACCATGCTCAGTCTGTCCACTAGTAATGCCCCTCACTCCCTCCACTTAGTGAGTACTATCCCTTGTGCAGTCTCCTTATGTGTCCTCTTCCCCATGTGTTGCTAGTACAGCAAACATGTTCCCTACCCTCTTTGCATTACTATGTATTTTCTCCTTCCTCCTGCCTACTGCTGCTCCTCTTTTGCTAGGCCATACTAGACTTCACTTTTTATCAGCTGGCTTCCTATTCAGTTTTCCCCCTCCTCCTGCCTCCTCCCTTGACCCAATGTTTCTTCTCTGTGGTGCCCTCTGATACTCTCAGATGTCAGCCCTTCTACCAGTGCAACCCTCACCACACCCCTCAACCTCCCCAGCTCCCTGCCAAGCCACTGAACCTCTTCCTTGAGCCTCCTTAGCCTGTGGCATGTTGGGCACCCTCCTAGCCTCCACAGCATGTTCATTCACACTGCTGCCCCACAGTCCTAACCATGGTTCACACTACCTATATAGCACAGTGAAATACAGTCTCTCTGTTCCGATTGCAGTTGTTTATGAACACAATTACAAACTCACCAATAGCATTCCCAAGTCTCACAAACATATACAGTCCAGAAATTAGACATTTGCCCCAGGTCCTCATTATGCCGCTCCTCCTAGCATTAAGTGGGGCCGTTGTGCCCCCTTGAGCTTAACGCAAAAAACACAGTCACAGAAACCTTTAAGCCACATTCAGAAGACACAGCCACAGAAATCTTTAAGCTTAATTCAAAAAACACAGCCACAGAAACCTTTAAGCTAAATAAAAAAAGCAAAACTTACAGAAATCCTCTCCACACTAACTCTCTCCACAGCAAGTAGACTTAGCTAATCATAGATCAGCCTCTAACTGAAATTGTAATACCAAATGCTCTTGCATGCAGCCTAAGGCAGCCAACTACAGTAACAACTGGAAATCACAGTCCTACTCATAAGATCTATAGTACTAACTGTACACCACAGTCCTACACATATGTTATATATATATCTTTAAGAACTAGCACATATGCCTGTTACTTGTTTCCTCCCTTCTGACCTGCCCTGAGGGCTCAGGATAGTTTGCAGCTCCCCAGGCTCCTCCCTCACAGCCTTCAAATGCAACCCCCTGTGGCATTTCAGAATTTTAGAAGGGCTGCTGGAAAGGGTAGGTGGGAGGGCTTTTACAATCCCTCCAGCCATAGAAACCTTTAACCTAAATTCCACTTTAAACTAAATTAAAAAACAAAATAGCAAAACTTGCAAAAATCCTTTCCACACTAACTCTCTCCACAGCAAGTAGAATTAACTAATCCTTCTGTCCTGCAGTTTGAGGGCTCTGTCAGAATTTAAAGGCTTTGTGGGTGGGCAGGTCTGGGCATTTCTTGTTCATTCCTGCCAGTGACTGAAACCTTTATGCTAAATTTCACTTTAAGCTAAATAAAAAAAAAAATAGTAACTTACAAAAATCCTCTCCACACTAACTCTCTCAACAGCAAGCAGAATTAACTAATCATTTTCTGATTAGTTTACTGAACTTGTAGCCTTGATGGAACAGGGATACCTGGAAATTGTGGCAGTCACAGAAACATAGTACAAGAAGAACCATGACTGGGATGACAACATACCAGGATACACAGTCTACAGGAGGGATGGGGGTAAAAGGGGAGGAGGAGGAGTAGCTCTCTACATAAAGGAACAGATCAAAGCAGTGCAACTAAATGGTAAACAGGGAGGGGAGGAGGCACTGTGGGTCACCTCGGAGACAAGAAATGGCACTACAATCCACACTAGGGTTGTTTACAGACCCTGGTCTCGGGGGAGGAAATGGACAAGGAAATGATAGAAGGCATTAGAATAGTAGAAAAAGGGGATATATTGTTCACGGTGGACCTCAATATGCCAGATGCTAACTGGAGCATATTTGCTGCAGCCACATCAAAGAGCAGGGTCCTTCTTGATGCCTTATGGGGGCATGCCTCAGACAGCTAGTGTTGGAACCCACTCAGGAGGGAGAAGTCTTTCACCTGGTACTCTCAAATGGGGATGAAGAGGATCACTGATTTAGAAGTGGGCAGCCATTTGGGAACAAGCGACCACCAAATAGTGTGGTTCATAATAAACACAGTCATAGAGTCAAGCCACACAAAAATGAGGGTACTGGACTTAGGAGGGCTGACTTTGGCAAAATAGGAGAGTGTCTAAGGAATGCACCAGCAAATGGGCAGGCAGGAGGTGTGTAGGAGCAATGAGGAAAAATCAAAGCTGCCATCACAGAGGCAACAAGCCTTTGTGTGAAGCAACTAAAACAAAATGAAGGGAAAAAACCCACTGTGATTCTCAAAAGAGGTGGCAGGGAAGGTTAGGGAGATAAAGATAGCATTCGGGAAGTATAAGGAATCACAGAAGAAGCAGTATGGGGAACTGTATCAGTTAAAGCAGAAGGAAGGGGGGAAGGCAGTTAGAATAGCAAAGGCTGAAACTGAGGAAAAGATAGCCAAGTCAGTTATGAAGGGGGTTAAAACCTTTCATAGGTAGATTAGGGATCGAAGAAAGACCATGGAGGGATAGTGAAGCTTAATAAAGGGGAAGGGAGGTGGACAGAGATACTGAATGAATACTTTTCTTCAGTATTCACTGAAAAAGAGGGACAGGTACCTAAACCAAACAGTAGAAGCTCCCTGAGAGGGGGGTCTATATCAGTTCATTCACAGAAAAAAGGGTCCTGAAAGAACTCCTAAAACTCAAGAGGTGAACAAAGCAATGGGGCCTGACAGAATTCACCCAAGAATTCTAAAAGAACTAAGGGGAGAACTAGTAACACCAATGACTACCCTTTTTAACAAATCATGGAAGGATGGTGTGGTACCGGAGGACTGGAGGGAGGCGGATGTGATTCCTGTCCACAAAAGTGGGAGCAAGACAGAGGTAGGAAACTGCAGACCTGTTAGTCTGACCTCAATGGTATGGAAAATTATGAAACCACTTCTGAAAGAAAGAATTGTTGAGTACCTAGAGGTCAGTGGGGCGCAGAACCTAAGGCAGCATGGATTCACAGCGGGAAGGTCATATAAGACGAATCTAATAGATTTCTTTGACTGGGTGACTAAAGTAGTAGACCAGGGAGGGGCTGCAGATGTGGCCTACCTAGACTTTAGCAAGGCATTTGATGCAGTCCCACACAAAAGATTAATAAACAAGTTAGTGAGCCTGGGAGTAGATTCCAGGGTAGTAACCGGGGTAAAAAACTAGCTGAAAACAGGACGCAGAGGGTAATAGTAAATGGAGTCCACTCTGAAGAAAAGGGGGTTACTAGTGGGGTACCACATGATTCAGTACTGTGACCGGTCCTCTTTAAAGTCTTTATAGGTAACATTGCAGAGGGTCTGGAAGGAAAAGTATGCCTATTTGCAGACACAAAGATCTGCAACAGGGTTGATACACAAGTGTGTGTGTGGAAAGGATGAGAAAACACTTGGCAAGATTGGAGTCATGGTTAAATGTATGGCAGCTTATAGTCCATGAAAAGAAATGCAAAGCAATGCACCTGGGAAACAGGAACCCAGGTGCAGAGTACACAATGGGGGGGGATATTAACAATAACAACAAAAAATGGAACGGGACCTGGAGGTTGTCATAGCAGATGACCTAAAGGGAGGCAAGCAATATAAGAAGGCAGTAAGGAGGGCTGGGGGATACTGGGATTCTGAAGGAGAGGCATCAACAGCAGAAAACAGGAAGTTGTTATTCCTCTGTACAGACAGTTGGTGAGACCCCATCTGGAGTACTGCGTGCAGTTCTTGAGGCCCCATCTCTGCAAGGACACAGACAGGATGGAAGCTGTCCAGAGGAGGGCAACTAAAATGGTGCAAGGTCTGCACCAGCAGTCATATGAAGAGATACTGAAGGAGCTTAATATGTGTACCCTAGAGGAAAGGAGGGATAGGAAGGACACGATAGAAACATTCAGGTACCTCAAGGGAATCCACAACGTCCAAGAGGGTAGCATCTTTCTGAAAAAAAGATGTGCAAGAACAAGGGGGCAGAATTTGAAGATGGGGGAATGGCTCAGGTGCAACATGAGGAAGTATTTTTTTCACAGAGAGAGTGGTGGTGGATGTATGGAACGGACTTTCAGAGAAAGTAGTGGGGTCAAAAACAGTGGGGGAATTCAAGAATGCATGGGACAGGCATAAGGCAATTCTAGTGGAGGATAGGAGGAAGTAGGCTGTTGTTTAACTAGGATCTGCAACTTATCTAAAAGGTACGGAAATGGACAGACTGGGTGAGCCAAGTGGCCTGTATCTGGCATTAAATTCTATGTTTGTATTTTTCCCACACTTTATTACTTTTATAATTAGAAGTTCCACTTCAAGAAATATCGTCAGATACTAAAATAAAAGGGGTCAGTATTAACAATATGGAAGTCAAACTGAGAGCTCATGCTGATCAGGTCTGTTGACAGCTGGGGTTCATCTGGTTTGAATGACCCCCTTCCCCTTCCTTGAACCTCTATTTTTTTGGGGTGGATATTTTTTAAAGTCAACTGACTGTGTCCCTTTAAATCCCACCACCCCACTGCCAGCAAGTCAGCGTGCATGGTTGCCTGCACCTAATGTTATCCCGCGCCTTCCTTCCCAACGCTACCCTGATCAGCCAATCAGCGTGTGACTGACATCCATGAGTCACACTGATTGGCCACTGCTGCAGTTGCGGACAAAAACCGCGCCACACTCCAGTCATGAAAATTGTAGGTGTTCAAATGGGTGCAAGGTCTTTTGGTGTTCCAGCAATTCCGTTATGATCACTGTAAGTACAGAGATCTTGACACTCCTCACTCCAGGCATACTGGCATCTAATGACTAGCTGAGGTACACTGAGTGGGGTTATTCATTTCACGGGAGGGGAGACAGTCAACATCATTAATCACTAAAGCCAATTGGGATGCCGTACTGTGGGTTAGGAAGGGACCTAGCATGGCTGGCTAGGTTTTGGACTCAAAGTGGCCCCCCAAATCAGGTATCAGGTGTCAGGTGGGGGGCACTATTAAATATGGCTATTGTGGAACCCAAGAGGGCGAGCTAGAGGTGGGATTGTATTTCACAATTGTGTCAGCTTCTTGCACAGTGCCAGGAGCCTGACTTTTTACAATATTTCTGTCTTCTGGGGATTCTGGAAGTTGGGACATGATTTGGTATGCAGAGGGATTGGCCAAGGGACTAGCCCTGACAACATGGAATGGGATTTTTTTTTTAATTAAATTTGTAAGAGTACCAATTAAGAAATAGTTGAATATCTGGGGTGCTGAGTATGTACACTCACTTATTATTCACAAAAAGATACACAAACCTGCCCGTCACCTAAACAGAGAAAGAGGCACTGAGTGGGTTGAAGGTCAGTTGTGGACTTTGGCAGAGGGTCTTGTATAGTGAGCTGTAAGGAATGCTGATTGGGGAGTGGGGTGCTTGCAAGACTGTACAGTGAGCACTGGGCTGGAGATGGGGGTATGTGCATCAGGATGGGGTCGGTAATTACTAATCAAAGGGTATATGTATTATGGATGGGGTTTTTACTGTTGGAGGGATATGTGAATTAGGAATGAAGTGATAATTGGGAGAGTATGGTCCTAGACAAGGGAGTGAGTGCTTGACGAGGGTGCTTGTTAAATAGGAGTGCAATGTTGTGACTGAGCACAGTGTTTATAGAATATTATGAAATGGGGTGAAAGAATGCTAGCTCCTGATTGGCCAAGAGGCACTTTCAGCTGGGCCATTATCCTAGCACAATAGTCTTAAGCAGCTCAACAAAAATAAGTTTTAAAAAATACATCCAAGTTACTAAAAAAGACCAATTTTATAATCATAATGAGGCATCCCACTGGGTGAGTTATGGTGGGCTAATGGCCCTTCTCAGGTGGTGGAGGCACTCAGCTTCACCTCCTACTTCAACCCACCTGAGGTGGGCCATTATCTCAGGATAATGCATGACCTGTCATGTCTTATTGCTTAATGAGTACGTGTGTGCCTTACAGCAAGCTGACACCAAACTGACTGCCATGGTCCATATGGCAGTAACAGTTAGTTGGGTGTTGGTCATTCACTGGCCAGGTTATTTTCCCTGGATAGCAGCTGAAATTCAACATCACATTTTCAGTGGAGTCCTGCTTATACCCATTTCCACAGCTGGGTGGACTGGAGTGCTGGAACACCGGGAAGTTAAATGATTTACTCAAGGTCATACAAAGAGTATGTGGCTCTGGTGGGGTTTCAGCATGTGATCTCATGTGTCTGAGCAGAAATGTAAACACCAGGCCACACTGCCTCACCAGACCACCCTAAACATGTTTTCTGGGATCAGACCTTTATTTGTGCCAATGGTCTCCTGTTGGTGAAGTCTTTTAGGTGTTCTGATGAATATTTTCCATAGCAAAACCTTCCAGTTTTACACAGTTGTAACATATCGCCCCCGAAAATTGCATCAGCTGCAGTGGTCGAGAGGGCAAGCAGGTTCAGCCTCCCAGAGCCCCGAGTCCCTGGGCGGAGCATCACGTCAAAACTGCATCAGGTAGAGACCCCACGCCTAAGGCACAGCTCCAGCTGACTGCGCGAAAGGAATTTTAATTTGGCGCCTTTTTTTAAACAAAGGCGCTTGCTTTTTCAGTTGGCAGAGCTCTATAGATTGTTTTTTCTGCCTGCTTCCATGCTCCACCAAAGTACAAATTGGACTCCAGGTAGTAGTGTACTTTAATTCAGAAGCTAAATTCACTTTGCCTAAGGGATTCTTAATTAGTGCACTGGAGCCAAAATTAAGGTGTTTGTGCAGGGGTTGCTCATTTCTAATAAATCTGTAACAACCAAGCAATTTGTACCAAATTAATCGTTTGACTAACGATCGTTGTACCTGCATGCATGTACTTGGCAAACGTTTGTAAAGGGAACCTCTTGTTAGCTCCTCCTCCCCTACCTGTTACTTAAAGGCTGTCTCTCTTTGTTCCGTAGCTGCAGTGGTCGAGAGGGCAAGCAGGTTCAGCCCTCCCCAGAGCCCACGAGCCCCGCTGAAATAGCATCAAGTAGAGACCCCACGCCTAAGGCACAGCTCCAGCTGACTGTGTGAGAGGAATCCCCGCCGGCGTTGTGCGCCGGCTCCCCACCGCCCCCACCACCACCCTTGGTGAGCTCCTCCTTTTATAGGTGGAACCGCGTGACTGCCAGAACCAATCAACCCTCTTTTCCATTAGCTCCTGATACTTCTCTAACACTAGTGGCCACCCCTGAGCAGTGTTTCTAACTCCCATTATGATGCTCCATCTCTCTCTAGTAATGGTTGTTCTGTTCATAACCTTAACGTCCCTTCCACCCTCTTCCTACCCAAATCAACAATTCTCGCTGCCCCTCATCTCTGAGGCTGTAAAGCTGCCTCCCCACTCTTCCTCTACCCTAGTGCAGCACACTCTGCACTGTTGGCAAAACTGGATACTGAGAGTCTCTATCCTCCCTCCCTCCTTTCATGCAGGGTTGCCTGCTTTAAATGTCTCCTACTCCTTCGACCCTATGTCCACCTCACATACACCACACCACCTCTCTATCCGCTGTAAGTCACAAAGGAACATGCGCCTATTAAAACAACTCCTGGCACTCCTGCTCCTTATAGCCAGTGATGTAGAATGAAACCCTGGACCCTCCTCCCTAATAAACGGGCATCTCTCTGCCCCAGCAAATCACCTTCCAAGAGGGTTCAAAATAGTTCACCTAAATATATGCAACATTCTGAACAAATTAACGGCCTTATAAACAAGTGTCTTATCCCTCTGCCCTGATATCTTAATCATAACTGAATCCTGGCTGAAGCCCCACAACCTTGATGCCGAATTCTCAATACCTGGGTACTCCCTAATTCGGCAGGACTGCCTGGGCAAAAAGAAGGGTAGTGGCACTGCCATGTACATCTCATCTAAACTTCAGTTCACAACAATCAGACCTACCTCACCCATGCTGTCAATAGATTCCCTTTTAATCAAAATATCTCTACCACACTCAATCCCTTTATACATAGCAGGGTCTCACTGCCCTCCGGACATACTGTTGCCTATCATTCTTGACCACCTAGGCACCCTGAGGTCCCTCGCTGCTGGCAGAGAACTTCATATCCTTGGGGATTTCAACCAGAACTGGCTAGACAGTGCAGCCTCCAAAGCACGCTGTCAAGTAAATGCTCTAAACCTGTCCCAACAAATAACTGAACCCACTCGCCTAAACCACAAATCCAAGAAGCACACTCTACTAGATTGAGCCCTTACCACCCACCCCCATCGTATAATTAACGCTGGCCTACTACCGGACTCCCTCAGCGATCACCACATGATTTATTTGGTGCGGAAAATATTCAGACCTAAGGCCCCTTCCCCCCACACATTGTGTAACAGAGTTTACAAATCCCTTGACCTGACCGCACTCCTAAAGGACCTCACCAGCATTGATTGGTCCTACATCCCTAGGGCTCCCTCCATGGATGAGGCCCTCAAATTCTTCACAACCAACTTCCTGGCTATCTGGGACTACCATGCGCCTCTCAGAAGATCCAGAGTAAGAGGATCCCACCTACCTTGGGTAACCGCAAACCTCTTGGAACAACTACTAGTCAGGGACCGAGCCTGGAAAACCTTCAAGGCAACGGGTACTCAAACGGCTCTGCAACACTACCGCTCACTAAGGAATGCCTGCACAAGATTCATCCAACAGGCCAAATCTAATTATTTCAAGTCAGCTTTCAACAATAACTTTTCTCATCCAGCACAATTCTGGAAATCAATTAAATCCCTACTTACCCCACCGACCCAACCCCCTACTCTCACCCTCGATATAGATGGAAGTATCATTACTGCTCCATGCACTGTTGCCACAGAGTTTAACTCCTATTTCACCAACAGTACGTCCTCTCTACTCTCCTCTCACCCCTCACTCCCTCCCCCCTGTTCCCCCAGCTGTCTCCTCTCCTGTCTATTTCTTGCTTCACCCAGTTACACCTGCTGAGGTACTAAAAATACTTCAGTCACTAAATCCAGCCAAAGGTAAATGCCCCTCTGGCCTTGACACCAAAATGCTCCATCTTTCTGCCCCAGCCATAGTCAACCCGCTAGCTGCTCTCTATAACCTGTCTTTCAGACTTAGTTCCGTCCCTACAATATGGAAACAAGCCACAGTCATGCCCCTCACCAAAGGAGGTGACTCTTCCTCCCCAGGCAACTACCATCCTATATCGCTGCTCCCCATCCTAGCCAAAATACAGGAGCACCTTGTACTAGCCCAGCTCTCCCACTACCTCGACTCCATCTCCTTCTTCACCCCTTACCAGGCTGGGTTTAGAAAAAATCACTCCACCACCACCCCTCTCCTTCGTCTCACCAACACCATCCTCACGGGCATGGATAAAGGGGAGATAACTGCGGCTATCTTCATTGACCTGGCTAAGGCTTTCGACACGGTCTCTCATGCCATGTTACTGTCCAAACTCACCCAAGCTGGACTGACTGAGCCTGCCACCAATTGGTTCCAGTCGTACTTGGCGGGTAGGTCCCAGTCTGTCCGGATTGGCTCAGCTATCTCCACCTCACTCCCTGTTACCAGCAGGATCCCCAAAGGATCTGTCCTTGGCCCTTTGTTGTTCTCTATTTTCCTTAATGATCTGCCTGCAGCCTGCCCTCATACCTCTATCCACATGTATGCAGACGACACGGTGCTGTTTGCCTCTGGTTCATCCCCCACTGTCGTGGCAGCCTGCCTGCAGGAGGATTTTGACTCCGTCCAATGCTAGTTCTGTTCAAATCAACTATTTCTAAACCCCCCAAAAAATGTTTACCAGACTTTCGGCACTCAGGCCAAACTGTCCCACCTTCCTGCCTCCCCCGCTTTCCACACATTAGAAGGCTTCCCTCTGGAGGTTTGCACTTCCTACAGATACCTCGGGGTCTGGTTAGACCAGCATCTTGACTTCTCGGGGCATATTGATGCTATACACAAGAAGCTGCACCCCATGTTAGGTGCATTATACTGCAACAAAAGTTGCATCCCCCTACCAACGTGACTGGCTATCGTTCAAAAGATGATCCTCCCAATAATGGACTATGGCGATGTAGTCTACTGTGCAGCCCCTCAATCCTCCCTGTCTAGACTAGACCCTCTCTTCTACTCCTTCTGCCGGTCCTCCCTGGACTGCCCTCCCAGTACACATCACTGTGACGTCTACCAGTCCTTGGATCTCCCTTTTCTCCACAATTGGAGATTGCTACACAGTGCTAGAACCATGGCAAAATTCTGGTTGCAGTCCCTCCCCTCCTACCTGGCAACCACCTTGAATGTTCTTCCCCCTCCAGCCTACTCACTCAGGAACATTGATTCTCAGCTACTTCACATCCAGCACAGGTCCACTGGATCCAGACAGGCTGCTTTCAGTTTCAGGATGCCCAAATTATGGAACTCCCTGTCGGCCAGTATTAGACACGTCACCAGCACTCCGAATTGTAATGCTCTTCTTAAGACTCAATTCTCTGCCACTTGCTCTTGCATCCTGCTCTGCTGAATCCCCTGCAACCTTGTTGTCAGTTGTTTATTTGTCTCTGCTATTTTTTCTCCCTATTGTTGACAACCCTGCTTATTGTGTGATGTTGGTTGCGGGGTATATACATAATTCAGTGCATGTTGTTCCCTTATCTATACCACAATGTCTGTATATTTGCTATTTGTATATAAGGATTTTGACTACTCTAATATGATTGCAAATGAACATGCATATGTGTAACTTCTACTATTACTGTATCCTGCCTATCCCCATTCCCCCAGGCACATTTGGAATCGAGTGGTACACTGCTCAGTATGCCTTCCAGGTAAAACTCTTAAATAAATAAATATAAATAAACATAATTTAATAAATGTTCTAATAATTCAACTGTTTTCATGCAGAATTCTGAACATTCATTTTTATAATAAATATACTCACAGGGATTAGCTCCTCGAAATGAACAGTCTCATATACAAATAAGTCCAAGTGGACAGCAGGATTTTTAAAGTAATGAGACAGTCTTTATAGTTAAACAACAGCAGCAAAATAAAAAATATTAAAACACATTTTTTTTTTTTTTTTTTACAATTTACATTTTCTTGCCCAGCAACTGCTTTGCCCCTGGCTCACCCCAGCACCAGCACACACTCCTCCATGGGATTTCCAACCCTCGCACCACTCCCTCGAAGAGTGAAGCTATCCTGCAGTAGAAAACACTGCAACATACATCAAAAGCTTAACCGAGGGTAAGCGCTAGGGCGGGAGGGTAGAATAAGGACAGCTTTCCTTTAAAGTACAAAATATAAGTAACCAACTTCAAAATCACTGTCAAACCATTTCAGTTGGGGCTACAACACAAATAAATGATGACATCCCAATTTCACATCTTCATCTGAAGAACTGAGCTGACCACCCCAGCTTCACTACTGGTCAAGCCATCCATGAGGAGATCCTCACCTCCAAGCACTGCAGAGTGTAGACATAGTTAAGTGCCAGTGAATACCTCCCACCCCCAACTCATAACATGGCAGGTCAGTCAGTGCCACTACTGTACTGTATGACAGAAAAGGGGTAAGGATAAAAGCTGTGTACTGTATGATGCATCGGAGGTCAGCCAGTGCCAGTACTGTATTGTATGACAGAAGAGAGGTAAGGGTAAAAGTTGTGTACTGTATGATGCATCAGATAAGCTGCAGATCCTAGATAGCCAGCAGACTACTTCCTCCTACCCTCCACTAGAATTGCCTTACGTCAGTCCCATGTATTATTGAATTCCTTTACTGTTTTTGACCCCACAGCCTCCTCACAAAGGCTATTTCAAACATCCAGCACCCTCTCCATGAAAAAATACTTTCTCAGATTGCCCCTGCCCCCCCCTTTATTTTCAAATTGTGCCCCCTTGTTCTTGTGTGTCTCTTTTTCTGAAAGATGTGACCCTCTTGGACTTTGTTGATTCCCTTGAGGTACTTGAAAGTTTCTATCATGTCTCCCTTCTCTCTCCTTTCCTCAAGGGTATACATATTAAGCTCTTTTAGCCTCTCTTCATATGGCTTCTGGTGCAGACCCTGCACCATTTTGGTTGCCCTCCTCTGTACTGCCTTCATCCTGTCTATGTCCTTGCTAAGATGGGGTCTCCAGAACTGCATGCAGTACTCCAGGTGGGGTCTCACTAACTGTCTGTACAGAGGGATGACAACTTCCTGCTTTCTACTGGTGATGCCTCTCTCTATGTATTCCAGTATCCCCCCAAGCTCTCCTTACTGCCTTCTCACATTGCTTGCCTACCTTAAGGTCATCTGATATGAGTACCCCAGGTCTCTTTCCATTTTTGTTGTTGTTGGTACTCTTCACCTGGGTTTTGTTTCCCAGGTGCATTACTTTGCACTTCTTTGCACTGAAACTAAGCTGCCATACTCTTGACCATTGCTCCAACCTTGTTTTTGTTGAACTTTGTTGACCCAGTAAGCCCACTGGGCCTAGAAGTCCCTTTTTCAGGGGCAACCGGGGGGGGGGGGTTCAGATCGTAAGCAACTGAAATTGAACCAGATTAAGCTGTTGATGGTATTTTTAGTGAATGAGGATAATGTGGCCAGGACACTGGGGAAATTCCCTTACCCTGTCTGCAGGGGACCTTGCTTCCTGTGAGCAGAGGGGACCCTTTTTGTCTGCGGTACCAAGATGGCGGATGACAGGGTGGTTGCTGGTGGAATTGCTGAAGATAGTTTGGATCCTGACCTGACTACAGCTTCACTCATGGATTCAAAAATACCTGACATTACCTCTGAAGAACCTACAAGGCTGCAATCTGCAGGAAGAAATACTGAAGAGGGCACTGTTCACACGCCAGGGAGTATGGAGGATAACAGTATGGATCGAACCTTGGAAGGGGAAGGTACTGCTGCAGGAGCTTTAGAGGTTCCACCAGTTCTTACGAAAGAAACAGTTCAGAATTTGCCTAACTTGCACAATGAAGGTGGAAATCCTACTATGCCAGCACAACCTTTAATACCCAAGGACTTGGAATTTAACATGGATGAAGGCCATTTACAACTGGAATTGGAAAAGGAAAAGAAACAATTGTTGAACATGATATCGATGGCTGAACAGGAATTTATAACTGGGAAAAATAAGACTGAAGAAGAGAAACAAAAGAGAAAGCGCTCAATGGTCAGCCCCATGCAGGAGACTAGCAAAAGACTGCCAGTAGGTACAAATGTAAATGTACTGCAAGAAAATGTGTTAGAGATGTCAGAGGTAGATGTGGATTTCACGGGAACATCACCAGATTGGACACTGGGTGGGGCTTTGCAGAAAGCAGGATGGCTGTATGTGAATAATCAGTGGATTCCAGACCCCGAGATCCCTCTTCCTGGCTCCCCAGAAAGATTGGCAAGACAAGAGTATGAAGTAGGTCAAAGAGATGGACCTGTAGTGGTGGGAGGGGTTCCGGTGCATCCAAAAAAGGATTTAGCCGCTGCTGCAGCTGAGAGCCCTGAAAATGAGGCAGTAGAGATAGAGATTACATCAGATACCGAACCTCCAGATGTGGACCTGCCCATACAGGAGAATCTTTAACATACAGTGAGTACTGAACCACCTACTGAACATGACACAAACAGTAATGTAAAAGAACGAGAAGCTTTCCCACCTACAGAGGGGACAGAGACTAGTCATGGTTTGGGAAATGACTCGGTGGGGCGGGAGTGGAGCAATGCCCTAGATCTTATGCAGGTCTCTTTCACAAACCTGGAGAAGCAACTAAAAGGTGGTTTGTGGTCCACCTACATTATAAGGGTTTAGCACCGCTCTCCCCTAAGAGGTACTGGGTGGGTAAAGTCCTAATCAAAGATTCTATGGGCTTTACACTGGCTGAGATCTATGCATTCATACATTCCCCAAGAGATCATTGTTATGATATGAGCTTTTGCACTGTGGCCTCCCTAGACAAATTTTTGGAGGGTCTATTATGACATTAATGACACTGAAGTATGAAGAGACTTTCTAGCTATTCCCATCAGGAAACCCACAATAAAGACAGCCACACTCCTATTTAGAAATGAGTGTATGAATATAAATTATATTATTTTCTGGTTAGAAAAATGGTGTACCATTTTTGGACACCCAAACCCAAAAATGGATGATACTGGGGGATGGACTTTTCGCATACAATTAAAACAAACTGATCTTGGTATCCAACATTTTCCCAGTTCCTTTTTTCTAGGGACAGATCGGGGCATACTTTTTATGCAGGTCAGTCAAAAAGCTGCTATCGGTGTGGATCTTTATCACACCTGAATACAGACTACAACCAGAGCAAATGCTTTCAATGTGGGGTCCTGGGACATACAGCAGCCCAATGCACAGCTCTGCCAATCTGTAATCTGTGTGGAGATGATGAACATTCCATCCATGTCTGCCCATGGGCAGCCCACAATTCGGAGGAAGTTTCAGAACAAGAAATGCTATTAAATCAAGCCAAACGTCCATTCCAACAGTCAGATGGACCTGACTCAGAACAAAGTTTTAGACCCCAAGGCCGTGGCAGGGGTCGGGGAAGTAACATGGGAAATGGGGCCAGATCTAGGCCCACACTACAATCTCATTCTTATATGACTGCACCTAACTTTGCACACCATACACAGAAGCTGTCCGGAGAGGCCCAGCTTTGAGGTTGGAAAACAGATGGGCTTTACCTCCAGAGAAACCAGAACAGGACCTAATAGTTGCATCACAACCATTGGAAACAGAGGGTATTACCCTTGTTGCAAGTATACAACAAGATTTAGAACCGGATATTACAGTGACAAACCTCCCCCCACCCCATTTTGAGCCATCTGAAGTACAATCTAACTTGGTTCTTTCCCCTCTCCGTCTACATAACAGATTTGTTGCCTTTCAGAATTAGGGAGATAGGGTTGAAAGGGAGAAACCTGTAGAGAAAATGGAAGTTCCTTCTAACAGTGTGGAGAGTGATATAGGGAACCTTTCAGAGACATACAAACATTGGGAACCCCAAAAATGGATTACAAGATCTAGTGTGAGACAAAAAAAGAAACCACCCTGACTCTGAATGTTTACGGCTAGCTACCCTAAATGTTAACAGTGTTAAACCTGCTGTAAAATGAGCCACCACTTTTGCAATTCTGCACCAATTACAGTTTGAAGTGTTTTTTTTACAGGATACCAGGCTTCATTCATTAGAAGGTGTGAAAGAATGGATGTGGGGGGCATCTTATTGGTCCATGGGAAGGGATGTTTGCAGTGGGATGGGCATTTGTTTTTCAACCTCAAATGTATACGTTTTACAAATGGACCCGGAACAAGCACTTCTGTTAGATGTGATAATAAATAATGTTCACTGTAGACTGATAAATATCTACGGCCCACAGATGAAGGCACATAGAATTGAATTATTGGGCAGGGTTCAACCCTTTTTACATACAAATCGGCAGATTTTTTGGGAAGGGGACTTTAATATTAATTTGACTCTAGGACATTTGTCACAACAAGGACGGACATGTAAGGTCTATTGTGGTAGGTCGTTTCTACAGAAAGTAGTTGTATAGGCAGGCTTACAGGATGCACATACAGTACTGGGAAATGATGCATACCCTACCTTTTACAAAGGAGTTTTAGCATCCTGGATAGACTTTTTTTTTATCAAACACACAATGCCAGTAATTGATACAATGAACATTCCCATAGAAACCTGTGACCAGACCTTAATAGGGATGGGGTAGTACGGGAATCACCAAGACAGACAGGGCCAGGTATTTGGAGATTGAATGCATCACTGTTGTTAGACCTCCAGATTCGACAAGAATTGAAATGCGTATTTCAGGACAAACTTACCACAGTTTGCCTATATGATGGGATGATACAATGGTGGGAAGATTTAAAACACTGTTTAACGGGGTTCTTTCAACAATGAGCTTTAACCCAAGCTACCACTACACATAGGTGGCATTTAGATCTAAGGAGGGAACTGCAATCCGCCCTTTCAAAATAGTATACGGAGGGGGCAGATTTGACAGGGGAAATTAAGGCTTTGAAAGAGAAAATGTCAGAATACCAATATAATAGATTAAAATCTCTACAAAAAGAACAATCCTTTGGCACACATGGGAGAAAGGAACAAACAAACCCTTTTCTAGATTTCCAGTATATGAGAGAGAGAAAATTAATATCTTAGCTGATTTCTGCACAAGGAGAAGTGTTGAAAGATATTGAGGGTATTATGGGGTTTTTGGAAACCCACATAGCCCAGACATTTGGTGAACCAGTACCGGATTCACTTTTTATATCACAGCTGTTACAGGCGGCTCAGCTGCCACAACTGTCTTCCAGCCGACGGGCACCTTTGGTTGCCCCTTTCACAGAACAGGAATTAGCCAAAGTAATACAGGGTTTACATGATGGTGTGTCCCCAGGTTCAGATGGTCTCCCTGGGGAACTGTATAAAGTTTTATGGAAATTACAGCCTGCAGAATTAATGGCGGTTTACAATTTTATACTGGAAGAGGGCTATCTGCCGATCTAAATGTACAAAGGTCTTATGATTTTTTTTTTGTACAAATCGGGAGCCCAGTCAGATATCAAAAACTGGCAACCTATTACTTTATTAAACACAGATTTCAAAATGTTTGCTAAATTGTTGATGACCAGGCTAACAGGGGTCATGAATGACCTAATTAGTCCTACCCAGTTTTGTTCGGTCCCAGGGAGATGCATCACTGATGCTTTGATTTTATTGAGAGAAATAACTACCCCACAGAGGCGAGAATTTCTAGATATCCAAGACCCAGGGTTTGTGGTCAGTCTGGACCAGGCAAAGGCATTTGACAGGGTTTCCCATTTATTCCTCTGGCAATGTCTAGAGGCATATGGGATCCCAGAATGTTTCCTTCAGTGGTTACAGTTGTGTTATAATTTAGCATATATAAGGTCTTATGAGAATGGTAGATAAGGTGCTCAGAGTAGGATTTATAGAGGGGTCAGACAAGGCTGCCCCCTGAGCCCTACGCTTTACATCTTTTTTTCTCTGGATCCAATGATAAGAATTCTTCAAAATTCTCCATTAATCAAAGGGCTTGGCCGGGAGGTCACACAAAACCCCAAGGTCATTGCATATGCAGATGATCTTTGTTTGTTAGTTGAAGATGGTCAATTAACACGGACAGCATATACAGTATTTTACTGTAAGCCCATGGCGGGGTAACAGGGGCAGCTCTCAATATAGGGAAAACACAATGTTTAAACCTTAGGGGGTTTTCAGAGACACAAGAGACGGTTGTAGGTATTCCTATAGCCCAGACACCATGTAACATTTTAGGTGTTTATTTTTGGGGGGATAGAGGCTGCTACATATAACTGGGAATGAAAACTGATCATAGGGACTGAGAAAGTTACACATTGGAATAAATGGAAAACATCAAAAAAGAAGTGAACATACAGTATATGATCAGAATGTTTTTAATTCCTGTATTTTTGTTTCTAAACTATGTTTTCCCCATTCCATGTCATTTGGAAACAAAAGTGTTACAATGTTTTTTTATGTGCTTTTGGGGAAGCAGACTTAATCCAATTGAATGGAATATTTTATATAAAGAGCTAAAGGAGGGAGGTGTTCAGATGCCAAACCCAATTTTATTTTTCCTTATGATTCTTCTTTATGCAAACCTAGTTCCATTTATAAAAGGATGTACTCAGCTGTGGTCAGCTTGGAGCCTTCTGAGTGTCCGAGGTATTATGATGGAATGGGAGACAGAGACATTTTTACATAAAAATAAACATAGTCCAAGACTGTTGAAATTATGGTAGGGGTTTTTCGATAATAAAAAAAAATGGAAAATCAAGTACATGACAGTTTTAAATTTTCTTAGGAAATTGTTGTATGTAGATGTCATTCACGAATGTTTTCAGGAGTACCCATTTTCAGGTTTTTCAAAGGTACAACAAGAGGATATCTCAGTCTATATAACGGATCCCAGGATTCTGGGGAAAATATGGGATACAGCCTGGTTGTGGAACCATGGTAAAATCAACGTTAGAGGGAACCATAAACACAAAAATTTACAAGACAGATATTGCCCAAGGGATTATTGTGTGTTAAAAATAGAAACCATGGATCATTTATAGTTTCATTGCCCATATATCCTACAATTCTGGGATTTGGTTAAAGAGAGATGGAAATGGGATTTTCTGGTGCCCCTTGATCCCAATCTATTATATTTTGAGATAATTCCACATGGGATGAGACGGTACCATTACAGTACATTACATATGGTGAAGCTGCACTTCCTATACTGGATATGGATCTGTAGGTGTCGATTGGTATTACAACAACAAGATATTGGAGTAGAAGAGCTATTTTACATTATACAACAGGATTTGAGACAGTTCAGAGCATTGGAATGGGGAGCTTTGGGTAAAGAACCATGTAGACTTTTTTGGGAAAATTTTGAGAGTATTTTAAAGAAATCAGGAATGACAATGTCCCTGTAAGGCTTGGTGTATAAAATAAGGAAGGTTTTGGAGCTTTATCACATCATTTCCAGCCCGGGGAAACTTGGGGAAAGATCAGAGGAAAATAAGAACTTTAAGGGGTTATAAGGGGTTATAAGTTTTGGTTTATCTTTTGTTAAATTTCAAAAAAAACTAGAGGGGGAGAGGGACGCCAAGAAACATAGGGAAGCTACAGAAGATGTAGGCTTTCCTCAGGCACAGGTTAAGGTGGGGAAGGGGGAAACAGAGAAACATAAAAGCTGATGGCAGATAAGGACCTCAAGGCCCATCCAGTCTGACCATTTCTTTTTCTACCTTATGAATGTGCCATTGGCCTTTGCTCTGTCAATGGCCTATCTATTCATACTCATCTGTATTGCTCCCTTATGCCTGTCACATGCCTGTTTGAAGCCCTGCACTGTATTCATGTCCACCACTTCCTGGGGTAGACTGTTCCATGCATCTACAACCCTTTCTGTGAAAAAGAACTTCCTCACATTACCCCTTAATCAGCCTCCCTCTAATCTCATGCTGTGTCCTCTTGTCCTGGTAATTTTCTTATATTGACACGTGTTAGACTCTTTCATCTTGTTAATGCCTTTAAGGTGTTTGAATGTTTCAATCATATCACCTCTCTCCCTCCTTTGCTCTAGGGTATACATATTGAGCTCTGTTAATCTGTCCTTATTTGTTTTCTGATGCAGTCTCTGCACCATTTTGGTTGCCCTTCTCTGGACTGCTTCAATTTGGTTAATGTCCTTGTGAAGGTGTAACCTCCAGTACTGCATGCAGTACTCCAGATGGGGCCTAACCAGTGTCTTGTAAAGAGGTATTATTACCTCCCTCTTCTGACTTGTGATACCCCTACTAATACACCCTAACATCCCCCTAGCCTTACCTACTGCTTTAGTGGTCTGCTTGGATGATTTCAGGTAATCGGTGATGATGACACCCAAGTTTCTTTCTTCCTTTGTGACTGCCAGCAACACGTCTCCCAGTCTATAGGTGGCTTCAGGGTTTCTCTTCCCTATGTGCATGATCTTGCACTTCTTTGCATTAAACCCCAGTTGCCACTCTTCTGACCATTTTGCTAGTTTATCCAGATCTCTTCTCATTCTGCCCACCCCATCTGGATCATCTACTCTGTTGCAGATCTTGGTGTCATCTGCAAACAGACAAGCCTTACCCTCTAGTCCATCTGCAAGGTCACTAATGAAGATATTGAAGAGGACTGGCCCCAGGACTGATCCCTGAGGTACCCCAATTGTGACTTGCATCTCTTCTGACTGTTTACCATTTACTACCACTCTGTTTTCTGCCCGTCAACCAGTTTGCCACCCAGTTGACCAACATCTGACCCTCCCAGAGCCTATCCAGCTTATTAATCAACCTTCTTTCTATGTGGAACAGTATCAAAAGCTTTGCTGAAGTCAAAGTAGGTGACATTAACTGCTCCCCCTTGGTCCACCACTCCGGTTACCCAGTCAAAGAAATCTATGAGATTAGTTTGACAGGAGCTTCCTTTTGTAAACCCATGCTGTCTTGGATCCTGTGCTCCTATGGATTCCAGGTGTTGCACTATCCTTTCCTTAAGGAATGTCTCCATAATCTTGCCCTCTACTGAGGCAAGACTGACTGGTCTATAGTTCCCTGTCTCCTCCCTACTACCACTCTCATGGAGCGGGATCACATGAGCCCTTCTCCAGTCTTCTGGGACCTCTTCTGTGCTCAGAGACTCACTAAACAGTTCTGATAATGGCTCTGCTAGTTCCATCCTTAGCTCCTTTAGTACCCTGGGATGTATGACATCAGGTCCCATTGCCTTGTCCACCCTGAGCTTATTGAGCTCTTGTAGAACCCTTTCTTTTGTGAAGGGACTTGTGCACACCTCCCTCTCCCCTGTGTCCATGGTGCTCAGCTGTGGGCCCTGCCCTACCTTCTCTTCAGTGAATACTGAGCAAAGGTATCTATTTAGGATAGATACTTTTACATGGTCCTCCTCCTCACATGCCCCCTTATCCCCTTTGATCTCATATAGGATATATAGGATAAGAGAGGGCACATTAATGGTTAGCTGATTAGAGTACTGTAAGGGTCACTATGTCCCTGGAATTGGGTAAAAGCCAAAGTTTATTTTGATTTTCGTTTTATCTTAGTTAATTTTCTTTTAAGAAATTTATGGGCAAATTGTCTGGTTTCTCGTCTGTTTTTTTTTTCCTCCCAAGAATTTTTGATTGTATGCTTATAAAAACTTTCCTTTTATGATGTATTACTATGTGTATGATTTGTCTTTGAAGCTTCAAATAAAAATTCCCCTGCTCTTTTCGATAAGTGCCATAGGATCTTTAACATCCACCTGAACTACCACCAATCCAGGCAGATGGGACCTCGGTTTAACGTCTCATCCGAATGACAGCACCTCAGAAGTTCAGCACCCTTCTCATGTTGCACTACAGTATCAGTACTGGGATATTAACTCAAGTGCCAGATGCGAGAACTGAACCCACAGCCCTCTGATCTCCCAGCCTCAGAGGCGAGTATGCTACCTACTGAGCCACTGACACTTACCAAGTCCTTCTCATCCTTTCCACCCCCCCCTTGTGTATCAACCCTGTTGCGTATCTTTGTGTCATCTGCAAAGAGTCATACTTTTCCTTTTAGTCTCTCTTCAATGTCGCTTATAAAGACATTAAAGAGTACCAGTCCCAGTACCAAACCCTGCGGTACCACACTAGTAACTCTCCTTTCTCCTGAGTGTGCTCGGTTTAGTATTACCCTCTGTGTCCTGTTGTCCAGACAATTTGTTACCCAGGCTACGACCCTGGGATCCACTCCGAGGCTGGCTAACTTGATTATTTATCTTTTGTGTGGTACGTTGTCAAATGCCTTGCTAAAGTCTAAGTAGACCATATCAACAGTCCCTCCCTGGTCTCCTGCTTTGACCACCCAGTCAAAGAAATCGATTAGATTCGTCTGACACAACCTTCCTGCTGTGAATCCATGCTGCCTTGGATCCTGTGCTCCACTGACTTCTAGATACTTTATAGTTCTTTCTTTTGGAAGTGATTCCATCATTTTCCCTACCACTCAGGTCAATGTAACAGGTCTGTAGTTTCCTGTCCCTGCCTTGCTCCCACTCTTGTGAAGGGGAATCACATCCACCTTCCTGCAGTCCTCCGGTACCACACCATCCTCCCAGGATTTGTTAAAAAGGGCAGTCAGTGGTGTCACTAGGTCTCTCCTTAGTTCTTTTAGAATTCTGGGATGAAGCCCATCAGGTCCCATTGCCTTATCCACCTTAAGTTTTGAGAGTTCATTCAGGATCCTTTCTTCTGTGAATGGACTGGTATCAAACATCCTGCCCAGAGTGCTTCTGTTGTTTGGTTTAGGTACCTTCCCCTCTTCTTCAGTGAATACTGAGCAAAAGTATGTGTTCTAGGGACATGGATATGTTTTTCATCCACACTGTCTGGCAGGTTCCTTGCCGCTTTAAATCTTGCCGGAAGGTCTTCAAGCTGGCTCCTCCCACCCACCTGGGTGGTAAAACTCTCGGCTCCACCCCATGATGCCAGATCTTCCTTACTGCTTGGAAGCTCAGGTTCCCTCCTTAATGCTCTGCATGATAAGATTGGATCCTAATTCTTCGGTTCGTCCGAAAATCGTTTTAAAATGTTCAAGACTTCGGTCTTCCTTTTCCCTTGTGGCTGCAATGGACAAATCGACTCCTGGTTTTCGGCGGTGCCCTTGTGGGCAGAAGATGTCCAGGATGGATCCGCACTCCACGTGCGTCTGCTGCCTCAGCCTAGAACACATCCCGCAGGCCTGCGAGTCTTGCTGTTCATTCTCAGCCAATGTCTTGGAGGACCGTGCTGCCCGGTTGAAGCTTGGGCGCCCCGAGAAGCACTACCCGCCGGTAAAGTCGAAAGAGACACGTTGGGCGGTTACTGCGGTGGCTGGCTTGGTTGAGCAGCTTGAGCAGATGATCGCCCTCGAGGAGGAGATGGCCCAGGCTGCTTCTTCTTCCTCCTCCTCCTCAGTCACGGCATTTATCCTGCTCTCTTTGGGTACCTCGTATTCTGCTTCATTCATGGAGCTTTGCCATTCCCTTTCCACAAAGGGAGAGGGGTCATCGGGACATTCCTCTTGGTCCAAAAAGAAGGATCCCAAGGGTAAGTCCCATTGTCGGCATTCATGGGAGCAGGAGAGGTCCCCTTCCACGGACAGCCGACCATCGACTTCGGTCGAGATTGCAGCTAAGGCTGCTGGTTTCATGGCGTCCCCGTCAGGTCAGCCGGCCGAGACAGCCGTCGACGTGGTCGATATTTTTCTCGACCCGTCGAATGGTTTGTTGACTGGTGAAGCCAACAACCCTTCTTCGCCGGTTCCCCCAGTGGAAACTGAGGATTTGCCTGCACCATCGGTGCAGCAGTCCCCGGTTAAGACATCCAAGCTGAGGGAGGAGCGGGTGTCCCCTGCTCCCTCCCAGACCTGCCCTTGGACACACCGAGGCTCTCATTCTCGTTCTCGGACCTCTTCTCGGTCCAGCTGATCCCACCGACATCGGCGGTCTCGGCACTGAGGTAAACGGTGATGCCATTCCTCCTTGTCTTCCTCCTTGGATGAGGAGAGGCTTCAGTGCAAACTACATCAACGCTATGAGGAGCTGATGTGGCAGCAGTTACTTTTGTCTGGGACTAAGTCGATACCGACATCTTCCCTGGCCATCAAGTGGCTGTCACCCTAACGGCCGAAACAGCCTCTCGTTGCAGTCAAGATGCCCAAGCCTGGGCCAGATGTTTGGCTGAAACCTGCTGCCCCACCAATTGTGGTGAAACCTCCACCTCCACAACCGAAATTGGGGGCACCGACAAAGGACTCTCAGTCAGCCTAAGGCCTGCCCCACAGGTTGTCGGTCACCCTCACTCCCGATCGTCCTCAGCAGGTGGAGGGTGGCTCAGGCCCTAGGCAACTCTTGGCAGACTCTTCGGAGTCCGATGACAACTCGTCCCTGTTCTCTAGGCAGGTCGACCTGGAGTCCTCCGGGAGCCAGTCACTGGACGAAGGCCCATCGTCCTTTATGGGTCTGCTTTGGCTCATCTCGGAGTCCACTGGGATGCAGCTTGAGCCTGTTTCCAGATGGGCCAAGTATCCTCTGACGGAGATACTGGACCAAGGGGATTCACCCACGGAGGCCTTCCCTGTGGCTGAGGCCATTGTTGGCCCAGCCTTGGAGCTTTGGCAGCAGCCTGCTTCCTGTCCCGTACCCTCGGCCAGGATGGTCAGGAAGTATGCGGTCCCTACTGGCTCTTTGCCCGGGTTTTCGGAGCACCCCTCTGCCGAGGGGTTGGTCACCAACAGCGTTTTCCGGCATTCTGGGAATGCTAGGGACATGGACAAGCCCCCCAACAAGGAGTCCAAAAAGCTGGACTACGCCAGGCGCAATGTGTAAGCTGCATCCTCCCTTGGCCTCTGCCAGGCCAGCTCAGCCGTGCTGATGGCACACTTCTCCCACGCCCTCATGGGCTCCCTGGATGAGGTGATCCCTCATCTCCCGGCCGACCTCCAGACCACAGTCTGGCAGATCCGGGACCAGGGTAGGGTGGTGGTGAAGCAGCAGCTCCAAACAGCTCTGGACATAGGGGACTCCAGTGCCAGATCGGTTGCGGCCGCAGTGGCCATGCGCCGCAGAGCATGGCTGAGGATATCCACCTTTACGGTGGATGCCCAGCACAAGTTGGCGGATGTCCCCTTCTTGGGGACCGACCTCTTTGGCCCTGGAGTAGAAGGTCACCTCCAGCAGATCAAAAAGTCCATTGCCACCCTGGACTCAGTCACCTCCGCCCAGAAGGACAAAGGCCGCCGTCTGCAACAGCACAAGCCCTTTCATCCTTCTGCGCCTGAAGCACGTCCAGCCCAACAGCACCAGCATCAGGGCCAGCAGGCTCGCGCATGGCATCCCAAACCCAAGCCCGTGGCTTCCTCCAACAGGAAGCAGGGAGGTAAAGGCCCAGGAGGTCCTTCGGCCGGTCCCTCCTCCAAGCCTGCCCAGTGACGGGCTGAGGAGTGTCGCCCCCAGCCTCATTACTCCCCCTTGGGTTCCCCCAGTGGGGACGGCCCGCTACTCTTTCCCTGGTCCGCCATCACCACAAACCGCTGGGTGTTGGAGGTGGTAGGAAAGGGCCTGCCTCTGGAGTTCAAGCAGACCCCACCCTTTCGAGCTGTCACCCCTCGGGGCGTTACAGGGTCCGCAGCCTTGCTGTCGGCCCGCCGAGCCAATATTGCCCTGCTCCTCAAAAAAGAGGTGATCAGGAAGGTGACGGATCCTCCTCCAGACCTGGGGTTTGTGTCCAGGTATTTCCTGGTCCGAAAATGGATGGGGGGGCTGGTGCCCCATTCTCAACCTGCACGACCTGAACAAGTTCTTAAGGTCTCAGACTTTCAGAATGGTCACTCTGGCTCAGATAATACCATCCTTGGAATGAGGCATGTGATTCTGTTCCTTGGACCTCCAGGATACGTTCTTTCACGTCCCAATCCATCTGTCTTATCAGAGATTCCTCCACTTCAAGGCAGAGGGATCCCTTTACGAGTTCTAGACCATGCCCTTCGGCCTCTCCCTAGCTCCCAGGGTCTTCACCAAATGCATGGCCATGGTGACAGCATTCCTGTGGCACCGAAGGGTCCGGGGGGGTACCCCTACCTGGATGACTGGCTGATTGCAGCCCCCTCCAGAGCGGAAGTGGAGCGGTCCAGAGATCTGGCCCTCCAGATCTGCTCTCAGATTGGCCTCCTCATCAATGAGGCCAAGTCGGAACTCGTGCCAAAGCAGGTGATACTTTTCATCAGAGCAGAGCTCGACTCTCTTCGAGCCAGAGCATGGCTTCCGGCGGACAGGGCCTGGGTTCTTTCCTCCTTTGCCCAATCATTTCTGGTTGGGCAATCGGGCCCTGCCCGGGACTTCCTGTGCCTCGTGGGCCTCATGGCGGCCTGCACCAGCGTGGTCCGTTGGGCCCGCTGGTACATGCATCCCCTTCAGTGGGGACTGGCCAGCCAGTGGTCACAGTGCTTCGATCCGTCGGCTCAGCTAGTGACAGTGACCATGGGGATGTGGAACATTCTCCAGTGGTGGACCATTCTGGCACATCTGCAGGAGGGCATCCCATTTGTCTGCCCCAAGCCGACAGTCTCTCTATCAACCGATGCCTCTCTGATGGGTTGGGGTGCCCATCTGGGGGAGCACAGAGCACACGGCCTCTGGTCCCCTCGGGAGTCCCGATGCCACATCAACCTGCTGGAGCTTCGAGCAGTTCATCTAGCCCTCACCGCCTTCGCTCCGCTTCTACGGGGTCAAGTGGTTCAGCTCCAGACAGACAATACCACGACCATGTACTATCTAAACCACCAGGGCAGGATGCGCTCCATGCCACTGTGCAGGGAAACTCTCTGCATTTGGGCACTCGTGCACAGCCTGGAGGTGGATCTCCTTGCCATTCACGTGGCAGAAGCCTCCAACACCCTGGCCGATGCCTTAAGCCGGATAGGGGCTGCGTCTCACAAGTGGTCTCTCCTGCTGGAGGTAGTACAAGATCTCTTCTCCCACTGGGGCACGCCTCAGGCGGACCTGTTTGCCTTCAGGGAGAATGCGGAGCTGAGACTGTTTCATGCCCACTCCCCTCAGCAGGGCTCGCTGCTGGGGGATGCTTTCTCAAGGCCATGGATCCCGGGCCTCTTCTATGCCTTTCCCCCATTTCCCTTGATCCACAAGGTGCTTCTCTAGGTGAAGAGAGACAAGGCGCAGGTGGTTCTGGTAGCCCCCGACTGGCCCAGTCAGTTCTGGTATCCAGATCTCCTCAGTCTCAGCTCCAGGCTCCCGAGGTGGCTCCCAGCCCGCCCGGACCTGATGTCAGTCAATCAAGGGAAGGTATTCCATCCAGACCTTCAATCCCTGCACCTGATGGCCTGGTTCCTGAGCGGCTAGAGTTCCAGGCCTTGGGTCTTTCCAACGAGGTCCTCAATGTCATTGAGGCATCCCGTAAGGAGTCGACCAGAAAATGCTATGCCTTCAAATGGAAGAGATTTTCCATTTGGTGTCAGGGCAAGGGCCTGGACCCTTCCTCCTGTTCCTTGGCAAGCATTCTGGACTACCTGTGGTCCTTTTCTCAGCAAGGGCTTCGGTCGATGACCCTTAAGGTGCACCTGGCAGCCATCTCTGCTTACCGGGTGCGGGCTGGGAAGCGGTCGATGGTGCAGGAGAAGGTGGTCGGGTGCTTTTTCAAAGGCCTCAATCACATATCCCCTCCGGTGTGAGAACCTCCACCTCCATGGGATCTACTGCTGGTATTGTCTAAGCTCATGGGCAGGCCATTCGAACCAATGCACAGGTGCGATAACTCCCACCTGTCGTGGAAGACCGCCTTCTTGGTGGCTATCACGTCAGCCAGAAGGATGGGAGAGCTCCAGGTGCTTTCCATCGAGTCTCCTTATCTGGTCTTCCACAGGGACAAGGTTGTCCTGCGCCCCCACCAGAAATTCCTTCTGAAGGTGGTGTTAGAGTTTCACCTTAGCCAGGTGTTGACTCTGCCGGTCTTCTACCCCAATCACACCTTGGAGGCCGAATATAGGCTCCATACTTTGGACCCTAGAAGAGCGCTCGCTTATTATAAGGAGTGGATGGCTGAAGTTCAGGGAGAGGTTCGCCAGCTGTTTGTCACCTATGCTGAAGTCACACCTGGCAGACCTGCAGCCAAGTGGACAGTAGGCAGGTGGGTCACCTCCTGCATAGATCTCTGCTATAGGTTGGTGGGCATGGAGTCTCCCAGAGGGATAAGAGCTCATTCTACCTGCCATACTGCTGCATCGGTAGCTGATTCCAGGGATGTCCCTATCCAGGAAATCTGCAGGGCTGCTACCTGGAAGTCTGTACATACCTTCATCACCCACTACCACATCAACCTTGAGTCACACTGGGATGCTGGTTTTGCGGCCTCGGTTCTCCAGTCTTTATTCCCTAAGTAGGGGGTGTGCACCTTGCCTCCCTCCTCCCGGAGAACTGCTAGGAGTCTGGCAGACAGTGTGGATGAACAACATATCCATGTCCCTAGAAATGCAAGTTACTCACCTGTAACAGGAGTTGTAGGAATGGTATATTCCTCTGAGCCTCCCTGAGGAGGTCGTGGAGTTAAGAACAGTGGGGGAATTCAAGAATGCATGGGACAGACATAAGGCAGTCCTAGTGGGGGGTAGGAGGAAGTAAGCTGTTGGTTAATTAGGATCTGCAGCTTATCTGTTAGGTAGGAAAATGGGCAGACTAGGTGGGCCAAGTGGTCCTTATCTGCCGTCAAATTCTATGTTTCTATATGTTGTTCATCCACTCGACCCACCTGACCTCCCTGGCTTCAACGCACAACCTGGCTTCTAGCGGGCTAGATCTGGCGTCATGGGGCGGAGCCAAGTGTTTTACCACCTGGGTGGGTAGGAGGAGCCAGCTTGAAGACCTTCAGGCAAGATTTAAAGCTGCAAGGAACCTGCCAGACAGTGTTGATGAACAACATATACCATTCCTAGAACTCCTGTTACAGATGAGTAAACTGTATTTCAGTATCTGTGCCTTCTCACTGTGTCTCTCTGCCCACCTCATTCCCTCCCCTTTATTAAGCCTCACTGTCCATCCCTTGGCCCTTCTACACTCCCTAATGCATCTATAAAAGGTTTTATCCCCCTTCTTAACTGAACTGGCTATCTTTTCTTTGGTTTGGGCCTTTGCTATTGTGACTGCCTTCCCCACTTCCCTCTGCATTAACTGATACAGGTCTCTGTCCCGCTCCTTCTGTGATTCCTTATACTTCCTGAATACTATCTTTTTCTCCCTAACCTTCCTTGCCACCTCTTTTGAGAACCATAGTGGTTTTCTACTTAGTTTTGTTTTATTTGTTTCACACAAAGGCTTGTTGCCTCTATGATGGCAGTTTTGATTTTTCCCATTGTTCTTCCACCCCTCCTTCCTGCCCCTTCGCTAGTGCATTTCTTAGGCATTCCCCCACTGTGCCAAAGTCAGCCCTTCTAAAGTCCAGTACCCTCACTTCCGTGTGGCTTGTATGGTGTGTGGATTACGATGCCGCCATAATCTTCTGTTCTGTATTATGTGTAGATATGTTTCTGCAGCTAAGTGAAATTAACTGTGCTACATCATCCTACAGTTTTTACTTTGACTGTGTCCAGCTCTGAGACCTAGCTGCAGTGGGTCACTGTTTGATAGGCACTAGTGTGGTTATGGTTTTTGAAAAGTGCACAAAATGGACCACAGTGACACAGTACTTTTGTGGGCCTAGCAGCCCCACAGACCCTTAACATCTGGCTGGCTATAGGGTGAATCCATATTCAGTTCTGTATGTGAGGTTAGCAAAATGCTGATATTAGCCTGGCCTATGTCAAGCCAGCAGGTGACTGCTGCAACCAATGAGTGAATCACGTGTACTGTACTACAAAATCAGCATTTGGTTAAACTCATGTACAGAATACAAGTATTTATTGATGACTGCAGGGTCTGCAGCCAGATACCTCATAATTTTGGAGCTAATGGGTGGAACGGAGCTGAGATATGAGTTATTTAGCTTCCAAATAAGCCAGAGAACACGCCACAGAGTGTCTAGAACCCCTGGGCTTCTGGGAGCCTGGCAGCCCCCAGACCCCAGCTTAACAGTCTATATTAAAAAAAAAAAAAGGGAACACCACTTGAAAAAATCCCAGTGAGGGCCTAATAGCACCCAGACCCTATTATCTGGCTGGCTGTAGAGTGAATACATCTGTTCTGTATGTGAGGTTAGCAAAATGGTGACATTCATGGCTTGACCTATGTAAAGCCAGCAGATGACAGCTGCAAACCCTAAATATCACTTGTACCACAATATCAGTATGTTGCTAACCTCTTGTACAAAATACAAGTATGTATTCACCCTGCAGCCAGACACCTCATACTTTTAGAGCAAGGAGGTGGAGGGAGAGCTAAGATATCAGTTATTTAGCTCCCAAATAAGCCAGAAAATGCACCACAGAGCATCTAGAACCCCTGGGCTACCCACGGCTCATTTGAACGAGTCACAGGTTCCAAAGAAAGAACCCCTCCTTGTAAAAATCCTGGCAATTGCCCTTCTGATGAAATTAGTTTGTTACTAACTTCTCAAGAGATTAGTGTAACAGAACTTAAGAATATCATTTCTCATTTTTCTCGGGTGGCAGACTACCCAGTAAATGAACAGAAATCAGAAATCTGAACATTCATTATAGCAGATACAACTACTGTGTCAAGTACAAGCAGTACCAGCATTCAAAACAAGCATTTGTCAATGTTGAATGTGTGCTTGCTGATATTAGCATTGGACGTGCAGGAGTTGGACAGATGAAGAATAGGAATGGCAGTGAAGTACTGAACACATTCCAGCCCCGCCTCCACCCTGCAGAGATGGACAGGATTGGGGTGTGCCTTTGGGTCGTCACCCATAATGCTCATGGCATTTCACCTCATCCTATCCTGTTGACACTGACAAGTGTTGAGGTGTGCCTTGGGGTGTTCAGCTTCATAATCACCCCATTTCATAAAGACATACACTGAAAAGGGTGCAGTATAGGATAATGGGTGAAGTCTGGGTCCGAAGAGTCCAAGGCACACCTCAATGCCCGTCACTGGCTTCAAGGTGGAGGGTGGGGGTGGAATGGCATGAGCATTAATCTGGCAATCCAAAGACACACCCTTGATGACTGTCAGTCTGTACAGGGTGGGACATTATGGTTAGAAACCCTAACGTCCAGGGCATTTGTTGGTATTTGCACTACAGATTTTCAACATGGCCTTTTTGTGACCCCCACCTCATGAAAGCATTGGGGACCTCTGCTCATGAACAGTGGCACTGTGATTTTGTTAATGTATCCCGAACTTTGATTTCCCACAGCAACCATGCCATTCTGCACCAGATGTGCAAAAACACAAATCTGGCAGGGTGTGAAGAATGACAGCTGTACAATTCATAGGTAGGTGTGAAGAGATGGCAATGTTGAAAATCTGGAGTGAAAATATTAAAAATGCTTGAACTTCCAGGCGTACATGGAAACTGCACAACGCACACTTGTAACACAGTCATTTAGTGGAATTATTTCACCAAATTTTCAACATAGGCATTTTGTGACCTCTGGTCATGAACACTGTTACTATGATTTTCTTAATCTGTCCCTAACATTGATTTCCCACAGCGACCACGCCATTGTGCCACAGATGTGCAAACATAAATTTCAGGCAGAATGTGAAAATTTGACAGCTGTACTGTTCATAAGAAGGTGTGCAAAATGAACAGTGTTGAAATTTTGAGTGGAAATGTTGCAAATTTTTAAAGTTACGAGTGTGCGTGGAAACTGCACAATGTACACTCGTAACATTGTCATTGTATGGACTTTTGTCACCAAATTTTCAACATAGGCATTTTAGGACCTCTGCTCATGAACAATGTCACTGTGATTTTCTTAATCTGTCCCGAACACTGATTTCCTACAGCGACTGTGCTATTCTGCACCAGAAGTGTGAAAACACATTTCAGCCAGTATGAGAAAAATGACAGCTGTACTATTCATAAGGAGGTGTGGAAAAAATTCCAATGTTGAAAATCTGGAGTGGAAATATTACAAATTTGCGAAGATACAAGGGTGCGTGGAAACTGTGCAATACACACGTGTAACACAGTAACTCTGTGGAATTGTTTCCACTAGATTTGCAACATAGGCTTTCTGAGAGGCCACCTCATGAACAGTAACACTGTTATTTCATTAATCGGTCCTGAAAGGTGATTCCGTGCAGTGACCACAAAATCACGTTTTGGGACTGAATAATGCCAAGACAGTGATTGAATTCATGAGGATGGATCCCAAGAGCCGCATGCTGAAAATGTGATGCCAGAAGTCAAAAAAATGGCAGAGTTGAAGAAAAAACAACATTCATGTCATTATACAGCTTACTGACATTTCTTCAGTTTGTGGTCGGCTTTGAAGAGGGCAGACGTGTTCCCGGTCCACTGAAGATCATCTCTCTTGTCTCTGGAGGTAAGTGGGGTGAGGTGGGGTGTGGGGAGGTGGACACGCAGAGGGTGTGTGCTGGTTGGGAGAGGGGCCACAAGAGACAGCAAGGGAACATTTTCTTTTTTTACAGGGTTAAAAAAAAAAAAGACAATGCGGGATGCTTTTGGCATGCTGGGATGGGCTCCCAGCATGCCACCTGGGTGTTTTTGGCATGGGGACTAGAGCTGACGGGGACTGTGCACCCCCACCAGCCATACAGTGTGCTTGTGGGGGGGTGCATGAGCCAAGGGGGATTGGGCACCCCCCTCAGCACACAACAAATGGGGGGGAGCAAATTATGCCAATGGGGATTGGGCTACCCTGTCGGCAAATGAACTGGGGAGAGGGCATACTGACGGGGGTTGGGCACCCCCTTCGGCTTTAACAGGGACTGGCAGAGGCAGCGGCTGTCCATCAGCTTCTGTGGGGACTGTGAGAGGTCCATGGAGGAGCCACCACCATATTTATTGAAAGGGAACACCAGTCAGGTCCCGCCCCAGCAGCAAAAACAGCTGACTGCTAATAATGGGGCACTCCTTGATTGCAGCAGTGAATTTGTTTCAAGTCAATGGCAAGTTACACTACTGCTGTCATGGACAGCGTGATCCTGTACTGGTGCCACACAGACCAGCCCCAAAATGGGCTGCTGGCATTGGCAACAACACTGCCGCACTTCCACAACTCACTGCTGCAGCAAGTTGCCCCAATATGTTTCTTGCACATCTGTGCAAGCAAACATAATGAATGTGTGGACTATATAGGAATTGAACAAAAAAATTGAAACCTAATAAAATACAATAATATGCCACTGTTGGAATGTACAAAGCTAAAATTACACATTTGGAACAAAATTCCACTCTCTTTATGGGGGAAGGTACAATTAAGATGATGATGATTCCACCAATTCCGTGCCTACTTCAGGCAATATTATTATCTGTCTCTAAAGATTGGTACAATGAAATCAATAAGCTGTTTAAAAAATATATCTACAGAGATAAAACAGAATTTCCTCTACAACACTGTCTATCCAAAGGAAAAAAGGAGGGGGGGGGAGCTGTTGTGTCCGGATCTTACCTGTGATGAACAAGTGTTCTAATAATAAAGTAACCATAAATAAGGCCTATGATAATAATGCAGATTTAACATTAGAAAACAACTCTGCTAACTTAAATGAAAGGCAAATATAGCAAATGGACAACAATTTGATTTAATTCAGATTACTTCGCTAAATGCAGGAATCTGATCATTTTAGTAAGGCAGTTAAAAATACATTAATACAGTAAATTGAAATGAAAGGTTCTCCTTTCTAATTCACTGTGCAATAATCCCAATGTATAAATTAGAGGTAAATGTGTTCATTATAAACAGCGGAACCAGAAAGGGATACACAATTTGAAGCATAATTGGCTGAAAGATAGATATCGGAGGTTCAGAGTGGTGGCGGAATGCTCAAAGCCTATTCAGGTCACTAAGGGGGTATCGCAGGGGTCTGTGCTGGGCCCCATCCTGTTTGCTCTATATATCAGCAGTCTACACAAAAAGGTTAAAAATACTGTTATAAAATTTACGGATGACATTAAACTGGAAGGACCAGTAAGTACTTGGAGTCAGCAACAAGATATAGTTAGAAACCACAAGGAGATAGAAGACTGGGGTAATAGGAATAAAATGCCATTTAGTGTCCAGAAATGTACCAGTATGCACCTTGGCAAGAATAATATTTCTCAAACATACGTGCTGAATGGGGAATTTCTCTCTGGAGCGACCAATGAGAAAGACAGCGGTATTATAGTTGACAATAAACGCAAATTTAAAAAACATGGGAACTGGGCCTGGATGGTTATGTCCAAGTTAGTAGCAGCCTGTTTATTGCCTATTATAAGTGTGTACAGGGTATATTAGAGAGCAGTGGGATATTTTGTGACATGGGCGGGGGAGGGGAACAGGATTGGAGCACAGTATGGTGTCCCATAGGCGACTTAATATAGTGTCGTGGAATGTGTGTGGGGTCTCATCCCCAGTGAAAATAATTAGTTTAATTACAGCCCTCCATAGGCAGGGGGCACAAATTGCACTCCTTCAGGAAACGCTCTTAACCCCGCGAGAACGTCTAAAATTAGTCATGGGCTGGGTGGGCAAATGTTATGCATCCTCCTTTAGGTCGCACAAGAGGGGGGTGGGAGTACTGATTGGCAAATACCTCCTGTTTGAAGTAGCCAGGGTTATCATAGATCAGAAAGGAGGGCATTTCGTGTCTGTTGAGGGTACCCAGTATGGACAGGCGATTACAGTGGGAAGTGTGTATGCCCCTGCAGTATTCAACCCCTTGCTTTATCAAGAGCTCCTGGACATGTTAGTCAGGGAACAATTTAGAGGGTTAATCATGAGGGGGGAACTTTAATGTCAATATGAATAAGGAATTGTATTACTCGGGGGGGGGGAGGGGAGGCATAATAGGGGCCTAAAACATTGGTTGGAAGGTATGGCTGACCTGGAAATGACTGATTTATTTATTTATTTGCTTTTGGTAACCGGGTAAGTACACTAGGCATAGCAATGCCTATTTTCAGGCATGACCCAGAAGGATACAGCGGACAGAGATAACAAAACAGTTTGTGGAGAACATAGTGGGTGGAAGAACAATGGCTACAGATTGGTACAGTATCAAGCAAGCTTGCGGTACATCCGAGTCAACAAATAGATAATACTAAGTAAAACATAAACAGTAAACATCATAACAAGTGCAGGTTAACCCATCTAGGGATACAGACTGGGAGAAATAGCTCCGCTAGGTACAGATGTGAAGTCAACACACAGAATAGACAATCGGCTTTAATTTAGGGTGAGTGCTTTTTTTTTTTTTTTGAAGGAAGGAAGGAAGGAAGAAAAGAGCAGGGGAAAGGGGGACTTAGAGAAAAAGGGGAGGTGGGTGGGAGAGAGAGAGTATGGGAGACATGGGTAGGGTGGAAAAGGAGAGATGGGAAGAGAAAGTGGAGAAAGTAAAATGTGTAGGTGGAGCAAAAAAAAATAAAATGAGGAGGTGAAGCAGCCAGGGAGGAGAGTAGAGGTTTTATGGCGGTTAGAAGCAGGCACAGGGGGTAGAGCCAAGTAGATGATCGCGGTGCGACCTCTTGAAAGTGGCATGGGATTGAGCAAAACAAATTGCTTGTGGAATAGAGTTCCAGTATTTTGGAGCAATATGTGTAAAAGCTTGTGTCCCCATTGCTTTTTTGCATCTGGGGATGTGGAGAGGTGCTTGTTCGGTGGATCGAAGCTCATAGGAGACAGTTTGCATATGCAACATAGAGGCAAGGGACTTGGGAAGACAGGATCTGTTAATGCTATCAGTGAGAGATCTGAGTGACTGGAGCCTATGGGCAGAGGGGGAGAGCCATTTAAGGTCAGCATAGAGCTGGCAGTGGTGTTTGTAATGATGGGACGCAGAGGCATATCGACAGATATTATTATAGGTGGTGTCCCACTTGAGAAGAGAGGTTGTTGAGGCTCCAAGGTAGGTAACTGACCCATAGGATAGTGCTGGAAGAAGAATGCCCTGTGCAGTAGAGAGCCTGGCTGATGGGGTAAGGGCATAGCTAGTTCGATAGGCACCACCGAGTTTAGCGTTAACGGCTTTGCAGGTAGCATTGATGTGCTGATCAAAAGCCAGAGATTCATCAAGCAGAATGTCCAGGTATTTGAAGGAGCTAGTGTTGACCAGTAGTGAGCCATCAGAGCAGCAGATTTTGAAGGGGATTTGGTTTGTTCGGAGTCTGGCTGGGGAGCCGAAGAGCATTGCATGTGTCTTATCTACATTTAGAACAAGGTTGTTATCGATAAGCCAGGACTGGAGTTTGATAAAGTTTGAGGAGAGAGAGCAGTTTATGTCAGAGGTGTTCCTTGCAGTGGAATATAGAACAAGGTCGTTGGCATATAGCAGAGACAAGCAGTCAGGGGAGAGAGTGGGGAGGTCATTAACAAAGAGAGAGAAAAGTAGGGGTCCCAGAATGGATCCCTGGGGGAACACCAATATTAGTGGTAGAGAGTTCGGACAGAACAGAGTTATAATTTACAGCCTGTCTCCTGTCTGACAGATAGCTATTGAACCAGGCCACTGTCTCTGTGGAGAAACCAAGGCACAAGAGTTTGTTGAGAAGACAGGGATGGTTTACCAAATCGAACACCTTAGTTAAGTCGATAAAAATCATGCCGGTGGTGAGGCCTTTGTCCATTGCAGTATAGACATCATTTGTAAATTTTAGAAGAGCGGTGACTGTGCTATGGCCTTTGTGGAAGCCATGCTGGGAGCTGGAGAGAAGACTGTGTTTTTTGTAGATAAGTGATGGTTTGAGTGGCTACTAGTTTTACCAGTATTTTGCTAAGTACGGAGAGAATGGCTATGGGCCAGTAGTTGGCCATATTTGTAGGGTCTCCCTCTTTTAGTATGGGAAAAATAATTCACATTTTACTCCAACCCCCACAAAATATGGTCGAGGTTGGACTATATATGTGTGCGCAGGAGCTAGATAGAGAGGGTACACAAGGTGCAACACAGTCCCATACTTTTATCGGAACATGCAATGGTCATATTAACCTGTATGATGGGGGAGGAGAGAGGGAGGGACCACCAGCCTGGAAGTTCCCACGATATCTCCTGGGTAACAAAGAGTTTGTGGAATACCTGAGGTATCAGTGGGACCTCTACAGAGGGACAAATGAGGGGTCAGTGGAGTCTGCTGGAGTCTACTGGGATGTGGGAAAGGCATATAGAAACATAGAATTTGACGGCAGATAAGGACCACTTGGCCCACCCAGTCTGCCCATTTCCCTACCTGATGGATAAGTTGCAGATCCTAGTTAACCAGCAGCCTAATTCTTCCTACCCCCACCCCCAATAATTGCCTTATGACTGCCCCATGCATGCTTGAGTTCCACCACTGTTTTTGACTCCACAACCTCCTCCGGAAGGCCGTTCCACGCATCCACAACCCTCTCTGTGAAAAAATACTTCCTTAAATTACTTCTGAGCCGCCCCCCCTTCTATCTTCAAATTGTGCCCCCTTGTTCTTGCACACCTCTTTGTTTGAAAGATGCTACCCTCTTGGACTTTTTTGATACCCTTGAGGTACTTGAAAGTTTCTATCATGTCCCCCCTCTCCCTCCTTTCCTCGAGGCTATACATATTAAGCTCCTTAAGTCTCTCTTCATATGTCTTCTGGTGCAGACCCTGCACCATTTTAGTTGCCCTCCTCTGGACAGCTTCCATCCTGTCTATGTCTTTGCGGAAATTGGGTCTCCAGAACTGCACACAGTACTCCAGATGGGGTCTCACCAGCTGTCTGTACAGAGGGATAATAACTTCCTGTTTTCTACTGGTGATGCCTCTCCCTATGCATCCCAGTATCCCCCCAGCCCTCCTTGCTGCCCTCTCACATTGCTTGCCCACCTTTAGGTCATCTGATATGACTACCCCCAGGTCCCTTTCCATTTTTGTTGTTGTTAGTATCTCACCCCCCATTGTGTACTCTTCCCCTGGGTTTTTGTTTCCCAGGTGCATTACCTTGCACTTCTTAGCACTGAATCTAAGCTGCCATACATTTGACCATTCCTTTAACCTTGCCAAGTCCCTTCTCATCCTTTCCACCCCACCTTGTGCATCAACTCTGTTGCAGATCTTTGTGTCATCTGCAAAGAGACATACTTTTCCTTCCAGTCCCTCTGCAATGTCGCTTATAAAGACATTGAAGAGGACCGGTCCTAATACTGAACCCTGCGGTACCCCACTACTAACCCCCTTTTTCAGAGTGGGCTCCATTTACTATTACCTCTGTGTCCTATTCTCCAGCCAATTCTCTTACCCAGGCTGTCATCTTGGGACCCACTCCCAGGCTGGCTAACTTGTATATTAATCTTTAGTGTGGACTGTGTCAAATGCCTTGCTAAAGTCTAGGTAGGCCATGTCCACAGCCCCTCCCTGATCTACTACTTTGGTCACCCAGTCAAAGAAATCTATCAGATTTGTCTGGCATGACCTTCCCGCTATGAATCCATGCTGCCTTGGGTCCTGTGCCCCTCTGGCCTCTAGATACTCGACAATTCTTTCCTTCAGAAGTGATTCCATCATTTTCCCTACCACTGAGGTTAAACTAACAGGTCTGTAGTTTCCTGCTTCTGCCTTGCTCCCACTTTTGTAAAGGGGAATCACATCTGCCCTCTTCCAGTCCTCAGGTACCACTCCATCCTCCCATGATTTGTTAAAGAGGGTAGTCAGTGGTGTCACTAGTTCTACCCTTACCCTTATATATGTGGGGGCCAATGTCAAGTATGTAGCAAATGTTAAAAAGGGAGAAGCAGGCAAAACAGCAGGACTTGGAGCAGAGGGTTAAAAATCTAGAAAAGGAAGTGGCGGGGCAGCCCATGAATAAGAACTTACTAGAATTAATGGCTTCTAGGGAGGCACTTAATGCTTTTCTTTTGGGTGAATCAAAGACCTCACTGTTTTTTGCTAGGAGCAGGTTTTTCAAATGGCGTAACAGGCCTGGCCCATTGCTGGTTCGACTGATGCAGGGGAGGAGGACACAAATGCATATTCGTGAGATTAGGAATAGCAAGGGTATCCTCACACAGGATGAGAAGGCTATCAGGGACAGGTTTGCACAGTTCTATCAGCAGTTATACCAAGCTGAGTGCAAGGGCACAGTAGACAAGGCCATACAGTTTCTAGAGGGGATTAAACTGCCTTAGCTCTCAGAGCAGCAGTGGGAACAAATGGGAGAAGAGATTACCAGGACAGAAATTAGACAAGCCATACAGGCACTCAAGATAGGGAAGGTCAGTGGTCCAGATGGTTTTCCAGAGGAATATTATAAAACTTTGCAGAGAGGGTCAGTTGAAGCCCTGTGGAAGGTCTTCGAGGAAATTTGAGGGGAGGGGGCACTCCCTGCCTCGTTAATGGAGCGGTGATCTGTTTAATACCCAAGCCGGGGAAGGATGTAAAAGAATATGCATTGCATAGGCTGATTTCATTACTTAACTGATGCCAAAATATTAGCAAAGGTCCTAGCCAGACGACTGGACCAGATTCTCCCGGGGCTTGTTCACCCGGACCAAATCGGATTTGTAACTGGCAGACTCATACCATAACATGAGGAAACTGCTGTACATGGTGTGGAGGGCCTCTCGGGACATGGACAGTTTGGCTGTGATGTTCATGGATGCCAAGAAGGCCTTCGACCTGCATTGAATGGGAATATTTGATGGAGGTCCTGAAGAGGTTTGGTCTGGGGGATGGCTTTGTGGGAATTATACAAAAGATTTATAGGGCACCAATGGCAAGGGTACTGGTAAATGACTCCCTCACACAAGAGACTGCACTACATCGAGGCACGAGGCAGAGGTGCCTCCTCTTCCCATTATTATTATTCATCCTGGCCATTTAACCCCTGGCTGTGTGCATTAGAGGAAATCCAGAAATTAAAGGGATAAAGAGAAGGTCTGGAGAAGCTCATAAGGTTACACTCTATGCAGACGATATGCTGTTGTATGTAGGGGACCCGGCTGGGTCTGTTCCACGGTTGCTTGAGTGTACGAAAACCTTTGCTTTATTCTTAGTGTATAAAATTAATTTTAATAAGTCTGAGATTATGGTATGGGGGAATGTAGCGAGAGGGATGGGGGAGGAGCTTTGGGGCTAAGAGAAGTCGGGGAATCCTTTAAATATCTGGGGTTGCAGGTGGGAAGCGATTTGGGTGCACTATACAGATTAAGTTGTACCCCACTACTTGATGGTGTGGAAGAAGACTTAAGGAGGTGGTGGAAACTCCCGATCTCTTGGTTGGGGCATATAAATTTGTTAAAAATGATGCATAATGCAGATGTTGCATGTGGGACTGACTAAGTGGGACCTTAGATGGGTAGAGAGGGCCTTCTCATCATTTTTACGGAGGGGCAAGAGACCCCAGATGAGCCTACAAAGACTCCAGGTGGACAGTTCCAGGGGTGGGTTAAACTTCTCTTGCCATGCAGTGCCACCTTATTGGGGACTGGGTGAACAGGCCCAGAGCGGTGAGCTGGAAGGACCTGGAAGAAGAAAAGGGACATGTTAGGCTCTAAGCCTATCTGGGGCAAGGTGGAAGGAGAGCTTATAACAGAGTAGGGGTTGGGAACCTATTGGTAACATCAGTACTTGATAGTTGGGCCCAGATACTTGAAAGGGTTAAGGTGGGAGGTGCAGAAACTCTGTTGCTTCCTTTGGTGGGCAATCCCAAATTTCTGGCTGGTTTAAAGGACCTTTGGTTCAGGATTTAGGAAGAAAGGGGGATAAGGTGTATGAGGGACCTGTGGAGGGTAGGACATCTGGCCTCATTTGAGGAGCTGAGAGAGGCATGGGGTCTGCCCGGGAACCACTTGTTCTGCTTTTTACAAATAAGGAATTATGCTAAGGCATTGGAATGAGGAAAAGGGGAGGATACCCTCCCGGTTCATGTGGAGCACCTGGTCCTTAGTTCGAGAATTGAAATTAGAGGCCTGGTAAGGAAAGCAGTTAGCCTAGGTAGACAAAGTCTGCCGGATTATACCTTTAAAACTAAGGGGCAGTGAGAGAGAGACCAAGTGAGGAAACTGTCAGACCAGAGCTGGGCACTGATTTTAAAGCTACATAAGGGATTGTTGGTATGTAATAAGTACAAGGAATCCTGTTATAAATTTGAGCACAGAAAGTACTGCCCCCAGGCTATGGTACATAAATTTAACCCAGGAGTCTCCCCAATATGCAGTAGGTGTAATGTGGACAGGGCATCTTATCACTACTTGTAGGCTTGTTCTGTCCTGCAGACCTTCTGGGCTAACATTGCCATGGAGGTAGGGAAAATCTGGGGCAGGCAAATGGAATGTGCACTGGTGCCCCTATTGTTTGGGGTAGAGGAGATGGATCCGTAGGAGTGGATACCCTTCCCTAGGTGTATTCGAGTCTTGTTAGCCCTAGCTAGGCATTGCATCTTTAATACATGGGTTTCGGTGGTCATAGCTATGGTGCAGCAGTGGAGAACCATGGCTATTCAGGTCCTAGCATTGGAGCGCCTAACGTCGATTGTTAAAAACAAGGAAGAGCGCTTCCTCTCAAGGTGATACCCATTTCTGGACTACCTCTCCCCTGGGGAGGCTGCTGAACTTTGAGAAGGTCTGTAGATGTAGGGTGATGGAAGATTGTGGTGTGGGGGCTTGGCCTTGGTATTCTGGGGTTCTGAGGAGTGATTAACTAGGTAAATAAATCAATACATAAATAATCAACAATTGAATAATTAAACATAAGTGAATATAACATTAGAGGAAATAAATTCAGTAAACAAGGTAATGACACTAATTGCAAACAGCATGGATAAAGTAACGTGATGCTGTCTACTCCCTGATGTTATTCCTCGTCCATACCCAACTACACAAGTGGTTGAATATGAGTATATACCTGTATGAAATAGTCTGTACTCTAACTGTGAAAACAGGCTCGAAGAGAGAGATTTTTATTTAGATAATATGAAGTTCTCCCTTTTTAAGTTTCAGTTGTAATTTAGTTAGATGTCAAATATTGTGTATTTTCTTAATGTAATGGATGGATTTGCAAAATGTCGATGGTAAGGCATGAGATGTAATGTTGACATATTGGAAAAACTTTAATAAGCAATCTATGCAAAAAAAAAAAAAAAACACTGTAATCAGGCTATTACCAAAGCTACCTATATGATCAGAAATATCAAAAGATGTTTCATCAATAAATCTGTAAGTTGCCTGTTGCCATTATATACAGGGACCATTTTCGTCGACCTCTCCAAGGCCTTCGATACAGTACACCATGGACTACTAATACACCAACTACTGAATGCTGGGCTATCACCTAACTCTTCTCTCTGGTTTAAAAGCTACCTAAAAAACTGGTCACAGAGAGTAAAAATTGCGGACGTTGTTTCTAACACCCTGCCTGTTCGCTCGGGTGTCCCACAGGGATCCATACTGGGACCCCTCCTTTTTAGCCTTTTCTTAAACTCCCTCCCTTACTACTGCTCTGAGCAGATCATACTATATGCCGATGATGCTGTTGTATTCTCCACTCACAAAGATCCTGCAACTCTTCAACACAACCTTCAACTTGGTTTCAGTTCTGTAGAGACATGGTTTCTTAATCATAAACTGGTCCTCAATGACAAGAAAACCAAATCTATGCTCTTCTGCAGCTCTCATAACCCACACAAGCTACACCACTTGGCTATCTCCACCACCATGGGGAATACTGTAGATCAGGTGGTGTCCTTCAAATACTTAGGGATTCAGCTTGACCCTAATCTCTCCTATGGAATTCATGTAGATAATGTAGCTAGAGCTGCTAATACATGGCTTGGTCTCCTCTACAAACACAGACCACACCTCATGCCAGAAGCTTTGAAGGTTGCAGTCCTGATCTCTGTGATCTCTGTAATAGACTATGGTCTCATCATTTATTGCTCGGCCACAACCACAACCCTTAGATGCCCCTCAAACTGCCTTAAATAAAGCATGTCGGCTCATCACTGGTGCTTACCGTCTCACCCACACATGTGACCTGTACACTCAGACTGGCTGGCTCCAACTATCAAACCGCATAACGTTTCTCACCTGCTCCATGGTCAAAAAAATCTACCTTGGCCTTGCACGTTCTGGGGTCTCAACTCTGTTACAACACCAAATTAACAAATGGTGCCTTAGGAGATCCATGCTACATCTACTGAAAGTCCTCCGCTGTCACACTTCACAGGGACAACACTTTTTTGCTTATTGAGCACCACTCTGGTTTAATGGCCTCAGCCCAATCATCTCCTCTGCCCCAACTGTTGGTATGTTTAAAACTAGGCTCCGGGACTGTCTCACTACCAACAGCTCCTGTGACTGCCCAACTTAAGCTTCTTTCTCCACTTCCCTTTCTGCTCTAGTTGTCCCCCCTTCCCCTCCTCACTGGATTCTACCCTCACATCTTGGTATACCCAATGCTGCACTTTTCACCTTCTCACCACCCTTCCTACATTGCTTCTCCCCCCACCCTCTTCCCTCTCCCTATGACTCTGGCACTTCTTATCTGTTGTCTGTTTTCTCTGATAAATGCCACTGGCTGCCTTGTTACAATGCTACCCTTGAACTGTATTAATCTGTACTCTGTTTGCAATGTCCACATTGTTGTAATGCCTATCTTGATGTTCCCCCATAATTTGTATTTCTCTGACATGAAATCTTTGTAAAAGAGCCATGGCTCAAAGGTATTTGTAATCCTAGACTTGATAAATAAATAAAAATATAAAACTTGCATCAGCCCACATTTGGAATATGGTTCACAGCCGTGGTATCCATATAAGCTAGGATAAATAGCTGGGATAGAGAAAGTTCAGGGAAGATTTGCCAAATACCTACAGTAGGTTCTATGAATTCTCTTTCCTGTGAAGAAAGACTTAGAGACAGGATTGTTCACATTAGAACAGAGAAGAACAATGGGTGATTTATTAATGTTATTTAGAATGATGGGAGATCAGGAATTATGTAGGGAAATGAATATGAATCTCTGGGACAAACCTCTTAGCCTCAGAGGTGCAGCTGGTGCAGAATAGTGCTGCTTGGTTGTTGACGGGGACTCCCTGGACATGCCTCATCACACCGGTGCTGTGTAAACTGCACTGGCTGCCAGTTTAGTGGCGGATCACCTTTAAAGTCTGATTACTGACTTATAAAGCTCTACATGGACTTGGCCCGGACTACCTGAAAGAGCTTCTATCCCCCTACTGTCCCAAGCGATTGCTCCACTTGACAAGGGGTTGGTAGAGATTCCAAGGGTATCTTTAAAATCTTCAGGGGCCCGTGCATTTATGTATGTGCCCCCAGCCCTTTGGCATTCTCTACCCCGTCTGCTTCGGGAGGACACGACCGTGGGGGCTTTCAAACAGGTTCTAAAGACTTACTTATGGAGCCGGGCATATTCTGAGTTTTAATGCTGATCATTGGATTTTATTGAATGATTTATAAACTGCTGTTTTTATCTTTTTGTTTTAACTTTATGTAATGCACCTTGATAATCTGAAAGGCTCATAACAAACAAAGATTATTATTAATATTATTATTATTATTATAAAAAGCAGATCAGAATAGAAAGAGCTAAATAGGACAGGAAGAATCTGGAATTTATTTTCAGAAGAAATTGTGAATTATAGGAATGTTGAGAGCTTTAAATTGAAAATAGATAGCTGGCTAGATATGAATAGGGCTAAGTGGACCCACTAATGTTGGGAACGGTAGTAAGGACTTCATGGCCTCCTTTCACTCTAAACCCAGTATGAATATCCAGTATGAATACACATAGCAGACAAAGAATACAACCCTGGCACAATAGTCAACTGAAATATGACTTGTCAGTATCAGAGCACTATAAATATCTACAGGTAAACAGTATTTCTGAAAAAGATTTTAAACATTGGGAGAAAACCCCAGAGCAAATCAAAAACTGGAGGAGGAACTCCTAAAATGAGTAAAAAAGGGAAAAGGGCTATTTGCCTGTCTTTATACTTTTGTAATAACTGGGTGGGTTCCCCTTTTTCCTGTAGGAAACCGTGGCGTAATAAAGGGTGTTTATTATGGCAAACACTGCAGTTTCCCTCACTGTGTATGCGCCCACCGTAGTTCAATCCTTCCTGACTGCTCACTGCTTGCCTTCAGTTCTAGCAGAGAAGTCAGCCACCAGTAGAACTCTGCGCCTGCAGCAAGTTACTTGGTACAAAAATAACACGAGTCTGACCTAATTTTAGTCATGGGGTAAAACATTTAAAAAATGCTGACAAGACAAATGTTGGCACCGACCAAAAAAAGAACAGGAGTATGGCCACACCAGAACAGCCAGTATTTTATATAACTGCTGTGGTGAAAAAGGGAAACCCAGCAGTTATATAAAATAAAATATGGGATGATATGTGTAAACTCGAAGTTTACACACCTCCTCGGTGTTAGATTTTTTTATTTTTTTATTTGGTAACCGGGCAAGGCCCACTAGGCACAAGTGCCTGTTTTCAGGGGTGACCTGGGAGCACTGGGCGGTAAGTAACTTGCTCAGAGTCACACAGTATGCAAGTGGAGGTTGTGAGACTCAAACTCAGGTCTGGTCTGCTGGATGTATCAAGCTCGTTCACACCTCGTTCCTCTAACCTCTAGGCTAGCTTTGCTCTCGCAGTTTATGTAGCATTTAACACCTTGGGGGGTGTAAACTTCTTGTTACACACACCACCCCATGCTTTATTCTATGTATCTAGTCAACAGATCCTCAAAAGGGAGCAAAAAATTAAGAGAAAAGTGGAACACAGGCGCACATGTTTATTGGGTGACAGGATTCTGAACGTGATTGCCAAACATGACACAGACACCAGATATCACTGAATAAAATTCATCCCCAAAACATATAGAAAACCGTGTACTTGAAGGGAGTTTGGAAATATCATAACACCATGATGTCATCATGTAAACGTGGAGAACAATGGGCCCACATGAGCTATTATACTAAGAGATAAGACCTTCACAAAAGACAGAAGAACAAAATACAGTTCTATCGGTGGAGACTGGTGGCAGCTCACACCTAGGATAGTTAGGTTTTGCATGTACACAGTGATGAGCGTTATGCTGACTAAGGCTACTTTGGGGAAGAGATGCAAGGAAGTGTTTCTCCAGGGGCGACTATGCGGTGTAGTCACCAAATTTGCTTAATGGAACACTTCACATAATTTTTTAAAAATTCACTGAAATTCACCACTTGTGACCTCGCCTTGCTTTTTGGGAGGTTTTACGTGCAAATTGCATTTAAAAAACCCAAAGCAAGTAGAGTTTACAAATGGGGAATTCCCCAACACCACCACTATCTATCCCTGTTGTGTAGCCCCCCATCACCACCCCAGTTAAAAAAAAAAAAAAAATATATGCAATAACTCAGAGCAAATGTGGGGTTTTAGGCATTTATTCCATGCCTGAGGTGTGTTGCGAGGCACAAGGGCACAGGCCATGTGTCCTTACAGCACCCAGGCATGGATTAAATGCCTATAACCCCACACCCTGGAATGGGTTATTGCGCTTGTAACATGAGTGACCCTCACAACAAGGTAAAGTCTCCCCAAATAGCTTGTATGGCTTGTTTTAAGTGAAAAAACAGGAAATGTAGACTTCTGCACTGACAAATAGTCCCTGAAGCATTGATGCATACTGTTACTTCAGGTGCACACACAAGTGCCTCAGAAACAAAGCTGAAGTGATATGTGCTGTGAATGTATCCACTGATACTAGAGGCCAGCTGGATTTCAGGTTCTGCATGTTTCATGTGGCCCTGACAGATACTGTGCTATACCTGGAATCTGCCCATGACACACTGTGTGGTAGGAAACTTGCACTGAGGATGCTATCTTAACACTTAAGCATTGTTATGCTTTTTCCTGTTGTCACTCTCTCTCTCTGTCACACTCACTATCACTCACTCCAGTGCTACTTTGGGTACCAAAGACACAAGGCTGAGTGACACTGCGGCAGGGGACTGGACATTGCTCGTGCCACTACAGACTACAACCGTCACTGCCACTCAGCCTCCCAACAGGACTGGACTGCCTGTGGACTGGTGCAACATGGATTCTGGATACTTGGCTCCGCTCTCTTTTGTCCCAGGGAATGGGACATGCAGACGATGGGCACATGTTGGCTGGGCAGGAGGGTGGAAATACTTCTAATGATAATTGTGAGAGCTGTGCAGTTCACTGTGGCAAATGGCACTTCTGCTCATGGTCTGCTGGCTAGCTGTTTGTTGTTTGTGCAGTGGGAAGGGGATAGTGACCGTGGAGAGGTGGGGGTTGGGTGGATGGCGGGAAACAACCACCAGCAATATGCCACTGTTGGGTCACTGTCGAGAGGGTCGCAATCCAGCTGGGTGAAAACAGGTGCGGTTGCTGGTGATAGCCGCCAGTCTGCAAGCTGTTCCACAACAGCATCCAACTGACAGTACCATAAAAGGGCAGGAGAGGAACGCAAAGACTTGGAACTCTTATATCATATGTTGCAGTGATTTGTGACCTGTGCTCCCTTACTGTACCAGGGTGTGTGACATAGAGACAGTGCATTGAGATACTTGGCTCCAAGTGACTGTGGGTTAAACTCACAGTTTAATCCACAGTTGCTGTTGCTGTTCACTGTACGTCAACACATTGATGACAGGATGGATGACATCTCCAGAAGTCTCACACTGATTGGATATGCCCAACTCTGTCCTGTGGATTAAACAGAGTGTTTAATCCACAGTTACTATCATTCACTAGGTTTCCTGACATGTCCTGGTTCACAACTGCACCACTATGACAACATATTGCAATACAGTATATATGCCTCTTACCTATAGAAAACTGATCATTTGTACTATTGAGATTATGCTGCAAATCGGGGATCACTGTCAACAGGCTGATCTTTCACTGCAGCCATCACCCTTCTTAACATCTTGGAGAACGGCTTTCCCAACTGGAAATACAGTATGTCACTCAGCCATTCATTGACAGTCAAGGGGCCAAACAAGGAGAAATTCGCTTCCATTGCACTGTGCTGGCTACCCGCTGTACTGCTTGCTAACATCAGCTTAAACAACGGCTGCTGCTGCCAAAAATGAGCTGAGCAGTAAGAGTAGATCCATCCACAGTGTGATGAAGTCTGTTCTGATTTGTGAAAACAAGATTAGGTACAGCAACCGTGGATTAACTAGGACATTTAATCCATGGTCAGCTGCTCTCCTTCAGCCAATCCCTGAACCTTTCTGTGTGCATCCATGTTACAAGTGTGCATGTGTGTGTTTGTATATGGATATATATAATACAGTATATATGCACAATTTAGTAGGCACTTCAATGTTAAACTCAAAATTTTGCACTTTAATAACTTTGTGACCATTCAACAGATTTGCATACAATTTGGTATGCTCTGATGTGGAAAGTTACATTCCAGTCAGTTGTGCAGTTTCTGAGTTATGAAGAGTTGAAAAAAACATGTTTTCACTCATTGACTTTGTTGGGATTTTTCTTTGAACCTGCCTACAGCCCAGATGGTTTGGTTTTTTGATCTGAAATGTTCAGGGTAGAAAGGGACTACCTCACAAATGTGCCTTTTGCTAGTGTGGTTAAAAAAATAATAAGCAATTTTTAACTTAATCATTTCTGAGCATGCTCAGTAAGCACTAAAATATAGCTCTATGAAATGGAAGAGGAATCTTGTTTTGTATGAGAAAATTCCTCTTTCCTATGGCTGCCATATTGTTTTCAGTTTGCCTGAAATATTCAAATTTGCACCCTCCAAAAATGATGACCTGAGGAGGAACCAACACATGTAACTTTTCTGTTGGGGCCCCTTAGGTGTATTTTGCACATTACTATTTGAAAAGTGCCCTTAAAGTGGGCTTTCACTTAGTGATTACATTCTTTTTTTATATCCAGTAATATGAAGTAGGATTTTACTTCATATAATGAGATTCAAAGTAAGATCCTACTTCGTGAGCCAAGAATACAAATATTGCAGTAAAAACATGTTTTCCTGTTGATATCAGGGTGCCCAATTCCCATGTCAGCACTAAGTGACCCCCCCACACACTGAGAAGCCCACACCCAGTGTCCCCAGTACAAGAAAACTGACCATTTCCAAAAATGCAGTGCCCAATCCACATCTCAGCAGTAGACCCCCCAAGGTTGGATACTGGGGAGCTCACTCCCAGTGTCCCCAGTTATATTATATCACCCCACCACCACTAGTAATATGGGGCACTGAGGAGCCCACTCCCAGTGTCCTGAAATATTTATTTATTATTGTTGTACCTGAAAAAAGGAAACAGTCCCCCAGCACCTTTTTATGTTTAAAAAAAATCCTGTAAAAAAGAAAATAGTCCCTCATCATCTCCCCCTCCCGCATCCTGATCCTCCCATGGAGCAATAACCCCCTTTTGCCCAGTACTTACCATTGAAGATAGACGGCTGTCATCTTCTGTGGACTAGGACTTATCTGCACTCTTCAAAGCCAAACCACAAACTTAAGAATCAAGGTAAGTGTCATATAATGGCTGTCAATGGCATTTTGAACATATGTTGATATATTTCCAATTTTTCAAAATTGTTTGCACCAAATTTTCAACATGTTTTTTGGGACCCCGCCTCATGAACACTGGCACTGTCATTTCGTTATTCTGTGCAGTTGCTGCTTTGAATCTTCTTTTGCAACCATTTAACTAAATGACAGTGTCAGTGTTCATGAGGTGGGTTCCTGAAATGCCCATGTCAAAAATGTGGTGAAAACTTCCCCAAAACAGCCATGGTATGCATGTGCATTGCACAGTTTCTACACAGGCACATAACTTTGGTAATTTACAACATTTTGCGTCTAAATGTTCAACATTGACATTTGTATACACTACCTCATAAATAGTACAGCTGTCATTTTTTACATCCTAGAAGACTTAAACTGACTGGTAACTTGCAAGCGAAGTGCCCTGTGGTCTAGGGCAGAGGCCGGCAGTGACTGGTAGCAGCACGTGCAAATGTACAGGGCATGGTACCTCCTGGGTTATCCTGTGCCTTCTGCTCTCCCTGGCCTTTTTTTTGTTTTGTCAATAAGAATTTTTATTATTTTAGCACAAATATGAACAATACATGTAAATAAAAAATAGAAAAAAGCTGAGATAATTTACATTCACTTATGCTTATAACAAAATTTCCCTTTTTGCATCACAGATAAGAGACATATCATGAAATTTCTATTTGCTCAAATAATAATGAATTTGTACATATTAGTAGATAAACTGCTACTGGTAGGTAACTACATGAATAAATAGTTAATAAATAAAATAATTACTATTGACAATGTGACAAGTAACAGTCAATTTCTTTTCAAATACAACAATGCACTTTAAAACAGATTTAAAAAGTGTGCTGCTTGAGCAATAAATCTCTGTATCCATTTTTTGGTAATGCTACAGGGAATCATTATGAATATGTATAAAAGCCTGGGTAATAAGTTCATTTTAATAATTTCCAATCTCCACATAGTCCTAAGGGTCGTTTTTTTCATCTACAGAAGCCTTCCATAAATTTCTGTCTGTTTTTTTTAAGTTGTTAGAGATAGTTTTATTAATAGTTCTATGTATATGGATTCCTAAATATTCTATAAACTCTTTAGACCAAATTATGCCTGTTCTGTCAATATCTTCTTTAATACAGTATTTATTAAGAGACAAAAATGTTGTTTTCTCCTTATTTAGTTTATAGCCTGAAAGATCCCTAAAGTCATTAATTATTGCACATATATAAAGTAAAGTAATAGAAGGTTCGGACATCATTAGCAGGATATCTGTATTTCTTGCCATATGTTTATTAAAGCACCAGCGTGTAAAGAATTTGTTTGTGAAAATTGTATATTAATTGCAAATCTAAGAAAGGAAATTGATACTTTATCGGAACGCTTAGCAACACAGAAGGAGATCACTTGTCTAGAGAAATTTATTGATCAAGCCATAGATGATATCACAATACCTGATTTACAAAATTCTGATATTGAAACAAAAAAAGCAGCTAATGAAGACGAGTTAATTAAAACTGTGATAGGTGGGGAAGTGTCTGTTATACTTGTGATTAGCACTCCATGGATAAAACCCAAAAATGCTGTAAAGATGTGCTTCACCAACAGCAATGACAACACCTTGCCAGTCTTCAACATGTTCGATTGTCTTCAGGACAACAGAGATCCGGAAGATGTAGTCAAACAAAAATTGCAGGATCCAGATCAGGAGCCTGTTCCAATAAACTTACACATTTCAAATATAAAGGACAAAAGTGTGTTGGTAAAGCAAAAGGACATGCTAAAACAAACTGGGAGTGGGAAGGAGGAGTCTGCCGAACTTGGGACAAATTATGTATGGCAAACTCTTACAAAATCACCAAATGAGTGCAGCACTAGTTTGAAAGAAATTAGCTTGCCAAACCGGGATATGCTTGCTTGCAAAGATTTTGCAGATATATGCAAACAAAATCATCAGTGTAACCAACAGCGAATTGTTCCTCAGATTACATCATCTAAAAAAAATATGACCAAAGAGATATTGGTTATAGGCGATTCATTAATTAGGGGAGTGGACACAGTGGTTTGTGAAGGCAGGAAATTTAACACCACTGTTAGCACCCTTCCAGGCGCCAAAGCAGGCGATGTGCTAGATCTGCTAGAAGGACTTATGGAGAACACTGTAAACCCATTAGTCATAGTACATATTAGAACAAACGATGCATATAAAACTAGTTTAGTGCATTTCAATCTAAAATAACTGATATAGCAACAAAAATAAAGCAAAAAGGAGCAGAATTAATATTTTCAAGCATATTACCAATGCATGGGTATCTAAATTACAAAAATATAGCAATCAAAACAATAAATGATTGGTTAAGAACTTTTTGCATCAAAGAAAATGTAGGTTATATGGACAATTCTATAACATTTAGCAATAAATTCTTATTTAAATCAGTCGGCTTGTACCTTAGTTTAGCAGGCTCAACTATTTTGGGCAGAAAACTGAACGAGGTGATTGATTTTTATTTAAACTGGAGCAAGGGGGCAATCCATACTAGCAAGCCATTCTGACTCAAAAACAACACTAAGTCCAAATAATTATAAAGGTTGGAAAACAATATTTATAAACTTCAGAATTCTTGTTAATAAATATGATGAATTTTTAAGACTTTATGGTAACAAATGATATACAAATAGCCTGTATTACAGAAACCTGGTGGGATACTAATGACACTTGGGAGAAATCAATACCAGGATACAATTTGTATCAAAAATCTAGATCTTACAGAAAGGGTGGGGGTGTTGCAATATACGTACATAAATAGTATATACTGCCCTATGTAAACAGCAAAGCAGAAACCATATGGCTTAAATTAATTCCTTCTATTGGCCCTAAAATTATAATTGGCCTACTGTCAGTGGCATCAGTGAGGTGAGGGTACTTTGCACCATGCAGTTTAATGAATGGTTGAAAAAATGGTGTGGAGCACAGGGGTTTGGCTTCATTGGGGACTGGGGTTCCACCTGGAGGGACACCAGCCTATACTGGCAGGATATTTTGCCACCCACCGCAATCCCTTCTCTCTTCAGGGCACCCTACAGCAGTCTTTCAATGATGCTGAAGCCTGGTTTGAGGAGCGCAGACTCATCATTAATCTTAAAAAAAACAAAGCTATGCTCTTTGCCCACCCCCAAAACAAAGCTAGCAACCACCCACTCCATATCCTTCCTAGTACCAAACAGCCACTGGAACAAGTCTGCTCCAACAAATACCTTGGGGTTACCTTCGACTCAGCCCTCACATTCCATTACCATATTGATGCCGTAACATCCGCCACCAACACACGGCTTGGCATCCTCTTCCACCATAGAAACTGCCTTCCCCTAACTGCTCTCCAGCTCGGTGTTATGTCTTCAGTATTGTCCCTTGTAGACTATGGTCTACCAGTCTATGGTGCTGCCGACACGACTGCCCTCAAAAAAATTCACCTAACCCTAAACAAAGCCTGCAGACTGATTATTGGTACCCCCAGGCTCACACACACCTGTCAGCTGTATGATGAAGCTAAACTCCTTACCCTGGATGAACTGCTCCGCTATCAAACCTGCCTCCTCACAAAAAAACCCTACTCGGGCTCTCCCCAGCTGGGGTGATGGCATCCATCCACTGGACTCCACCTACTATTGCAACACAGTCATCCAACAAGACCACTCTAATGGTCCCCAGATCAAGAACCACCCATGGCCAGAGGTCCTTCTGCTACAGAGCCCCATCATGGTTTAACTCTCTCCCTGCCCACATCACCAATGCCACCACCATCTCCAAGTTCAAAACCACCTTTCGTAACCAACTCATCAACACTGGTAGCTGCTTCTGTCTCTGAAGGCAGCCCCACCTCGTCTTCTCCACTCATGACAACGCCCACCGGGCAGCTCTCCACCTAGCCCACCCCACCACCTCGTCCGGTACACCATACCTATGTCTAAACCTGGCCAGTGCCTGCTGTTTTTTTTTTATGGTATACCAGTAGATTGCTCAATATATGATACCAACTTGTGTAATGCCTATTTCAATTACTTGTACCCTGTTACTTAAATGTATTTTGTCTGACCTCAGTGTGATGTGGTGCCTCTGCGGAACGCCTATTTCAGCAACCTGTGCTATGTAACCTAAAACTCTATGTATGTCCTCAGTGTGACGAGGTACCTCTGGAAACGAGCCCCTGGCTCAAAGGTTGTAAACTGATTTCACAAATAAATAAATAAAAATAAAAAATACACTATCTACAGGAGGGACAGGGAGGGTAAAAGAGGAGGTGGAGTAGCTCTTTACATAAGAGAAGGAATCAAAGCAACAGAACAAAAGGAAAAACAGGGAGGAGGAGGAGGAAAAGAAGCACTGTGGGTAAACTTGGAGACTGGCAATGGCACCACAATCTGCACAGGGGTTGTATACAGACCCCATTCTCGGGGAGGAAATGGACAAGGAAATGATAGAAAGTATACTTAGAATGGCAGAAAAAGGGGAGATATTGCTGATGGGTGATCTGAATATGCCAGATGTTAACTGGAGTGCAGTTGCAGCAGCCACTTGAAGAGTGGGTTATTCTAGATGCCCTACAGGGGCATGCCTTGAACAACTAGTATTGGAGCCCACTCAAGAGGGAGCAATCTTAGACCTAGTTTCTCAAATAGAGATGAAGAGAGGATCACAGATGTAGATGTTGGTAGCCATCTGGGAACTAGCGACCATCGAACAGTATGGTTCACAAAAACACAGCAATAGAGTCAAGCTACAAAGGCAAAGGTACTGGACTTTAGGAGGGCTGACTTTGTCAAAATGGTGAGTGCCCAAGGAATGCACTAGCAAATGGGCAGGAAGGAGGGTGGAAGAACAATGGGGAATAATAAAACTGCCATCACAGAGGTAACAAGCCTTTGTGTGAAGCAAATAAACAAAACAAATGAGGTAAGAAACCACTATGGTTCTCAAAGGAAGTGGCAGGAAGGTTCAAGAGAAAAAGAAAGCATTCAGGAAGTACAAGGAATCACAGAAGGAGCAGGACAGAGAACTGTATCAGTTAAAGTAAAAGAAGCTGGGAAGGCAGTCAGAACAGCAAAGGACCAAACCGAGGAAAAGATACCCAACTCAGTTAAGAAGGGGGATAAAACCTTTTATAGGTACATCAGGGAGCGAGGGAAGACCAAGGGAGGGATAGTGAGGCTTAATAAAGGGAGGGAGGGTGGGCAGAGAGTGGATGTGAAAAGGCAGAGATACTAAACAAATATTTTTGCTCAGTATTTACAAAGGAAGAGGGAGGTACCTAAAACAAACAGTAGAAACACTCTGGACACAGAAGTTGATACCAGCCCATTTACAGAAGAAAGGGTTCTGAAAGAAATCTTAAAACTGAAGGTGGACAAAGCAGTGGGGCCTGATGGGATTCGTCTCAGAATTCTAAAAGAACTAAGGGTAGAACTAGTGACACCACTGACTACCCTGTTTAACAAATTATGGGAGGATGGGGTGGCACCCGAGGACTGGAGGAGGGCAGATATGATTCCCCTTCACAAAAGTGGGAGCAAGGCAGAAGCAGGAAACTACAGACCTGTTAGTTTAACCTCAGTGGTAGGGAAAATGATGGAATCACCTCTGAAGGAAAGAATTGTCGAATATCTAGAGGTCAGAGGGGCACAGGACCCAAATCAGCATGGATTCACAGCGGGAAGGTCATGCCAGACAAATCTGATAGATTTCTTTGACTGGGTGACCAAAGTAGTTGATCAGGGAGGGGCTGTGGACATGGCCTACCTAGACTTTAGCAAGGCATTTGACACAGTCCCACACAAAAGATTAATATACAAGTTAGCCAGCCTGAGAGTGGGTCCCAGGATGACAGTCTGGGTAAAGAATTGGCTGGAAAATAGGACACAGAGAGTAATAGTAAATGGAGTCCACTCTGAAAAAAGAGGGGTTACTAGTCGGGTACCACATGGGTTCAGTATTAGGACCAGTCCTCTTCAATGTCTTTATAAGCGACATTGCAGAGGGACTGGAAGGAAAAGTATGTCTCTTTGCAGATGACACAAAGATCTGCAGCAGAGTTGATGCACAAGGTGGGGTGGAAAGGATAAGAAGGGACTTGGCAAGGTTAGAGGAATGGTCAAATGTATGGCAGCTTAGATTCAATGCTAAGAAGTGCAAGTAATGCACCTGGGAAACAAAACCCAGGGAAGAGTACAACAATGGGGGTGAGATACTAACAACAACAGAAATGGAAAGGGACCTGGGGTAGTCATATCAGATGACCTAAAGGTGGGCAAGCAATGTGAAAGGGCAGCAAGGAGGGCTGGGGGGATACTGGGATGCATTGGGAGGGGCATCACAAGTAGAAAACAGGAAGTTATTATCCCTCTGTACAGACAGTTGGTGAGACCCCATCTGGAGTACTGCGTGCAGTTCTGGAGACCCAATCTCCGCAAAGACATAGACAGGATGGAAGCTGTCCAGAGGAGGGCAACTAAAATGGTACAGGGTCTGCACCGGAAGACATATGAAGAGAGACTTAAGGAGCTTAATATGTATAGACTTGAGGAAAGGAGGGACATGATAGAGACTTTCAAGTACCTCAAGGGAATCAACAAAGTCCAAGAGGGTAGCATCTTTCAAAAAAAGAGGTGTGCAAGAACAAGGGGGCACAATTTGAAAATAAATGGGGCGGCTCAGATGTAATTTAAGGAAGTATTTTTTCACAGAGAGGGTTGTGGATGTATGGAACAGCCTTCCAGAGGAGGTTGTGGAGTCAAAAACAGTGGTGGAATTCAAGCATGCATGGGACAGTCATAAGGCAATTCTAGAGGGTAGGGGTAGGAAGAAGTAGGCTGCTGGTTAACTAGGATCTGCAGCTTATCCATCAGGTAGGGAAATGGGCAGTCTGGGTGAGCCAAGCGGTCCTTATTTGCTGTCAAATTCTATGTTTCTATGTTTATAGACCACTGTCTAACTCATACAATAATGATGTTACTTTTTTGGATTTGCTTAACAATTTGAACCCAGATGACAACTTAATTTTGTTTGGAGATTTCAATCTTCCTAATATAGACTGGCAGGTAACTAAAGCAGGTAATAAAATCTAACAAATGTATTTAGATGCATTCGACCAGTTAGGATTGGTGCAAGTAGTTCATGAGAACACCAGAGGTGACAAAATATTGGACCTCATATTAAAAAATACAAGTGAATTAATAAGTAATGTACAGATTCTCCTCCCTCTGGGCAACAGTGATCACTCAAAAGTCTATTGTTTAGTGAGGACATTAGAAAAAAAGTAAAAAACTATAAATCTGAAGGAGCTATTAAATTAAACTTGGCCAAAGCCAAATTTTCTCATATTAGACAGGAATTGGCAGGGTGGGGTTGGTATAAGGCTTTGGAAGGGAAGAATACTGAGGATATGTGGAGTATACTCCTAAATAAGCTTAATAAACTAATTATCCAATGTATCTCAATTAACAAACGTTAAATGGGAGATGCAAAATCCACTCCAGTTTGGTTAAACAAACAAATTAAATGCTTGATTAACCACAAGGATAAACTATTTAAAAAGTATATGAAAGAAAAAATCCAAAAGAACTACATAGTTTATAAGGAATGCGCGAGATTGGTTAAATTAACAATTAAAAAAGCAAAGGCTCAAATGGAGTTCACTCTGGCCAATAGGATTAAAGACAATAATCATTTTTTATACATAAATAGCAGGAAAAGTCAACGATCAATAATAGGACCCTTTAATGACAAAAATGGGGTTATGTTAAATGAATAAGAGTTAGTAAACACACAAAATAATTAATTTTGCTCAGTCTTTAATCCTGGTAATACATCTGTTATTGTTAAAAAAAATGTGCATTTGCACCTGGGGCTATCAAAATAACATCTGCTGAGGTAAAAAGCAAACTGATTAATTTAGACATCAATAAATCTCCAGGCTCAGACAATATTCACCCAAGAATTCTACAGACTAAGCCTTTGAGCTTTTTATACCAAGCATCCCTAGATAGAACTGAGGTTCCTCAAGCCTGGAGGAATGCTTTGGTTGTTCCCCTTCACAAGAAGGGATCTAGATCTGATCCAGCTACAGTAATTTTAGACCCATTAGTTTGACATCATTATTGGGTAAAGTCATGGAGGGCATCTTAAAGGACATTGTGATTGATTATATTTCATTAAACAATTTATCTGATCCTGTGCAGCATGGATTAATTACATCTAGATCATGCCAAACAAACTTATTATCCTTTTATGAAAATGTTAACTCAGAATTGGACCATGGAAAATCAGTGGATGTGGTTTTTATAGATTTTGCCAAAGCTTTTGACAAATTACCACATGTAGAACTAATACAAATTCTGATTAAAATAGGCATTCACTACAACATTGTGAAATGGATAGCTAATTGGCTGTCCAACAGAAGACAGAGGGTGGTGGTAAGGGGTGTGATGTCCGAGTGGTCTGCAGTGACCAGTGGAGTGCCACAGGATTCAGTGCTGGGCCCTTGTCTTTTTAATATCTATATTTCATCCTAACATCTTAGCAATCCTTCTATATGGATTTCAAAATTTGCAGATGATTGCAGATTAGGCATCACAGTGTCTACTATGGTTGGTTCACTTTCCTTACAACAAGCCATAAATGAAGTATATGAGTGGACAAAAGCTAGCAAATTGGAACTTAATATCTCCAAATGTAAAATTATGCACTTGGGTAGAACAGACAATCATACATATAACATAGGGAACAATACTTTATTAACAACATATGTAGAGTGGGACTTGGGTTTCAAAATTACATCAGATTTAAAGTTTTATTCACATTGTAAACAACAAGTTAAAAAAGCTAACCAGATTTTGAACTGCATTTTGAGATATTTCTAGCAGACACCATAATGTTATCATGCCCTTGTACCAGGCCCTGGTGAGGCCCCATTTGGAATATTGTGCGCAGGTGTGGTCCCCACAGTACAGAGAGGACATGGTAAGAATGGAGGATGTGCAGCGCAGAGTGACTAGATCAGTATCCGGACTAAAAAACTTACCATACGATGAGAGATTAACTAAGTTAAATTTATACTCACTGCATTACAGCAGACTACGGGGAGATCTTTGTATGGTGTACAAAATATCACAAGATGATACACTGAGAGCAGATTTAAAAATGACCTATAACACAGGACGCTCTAGCACCAGAAAATATAAGTTGCAATTTGTATTGCCTAAATAGAATACAAACATAAGGAAGCACTGGTTTAGTGTAAGGGTGGAGTCAGCATGGAATGACTTACCTGAAAGTGTGGTGGGTAGCTCAAGCATGAAGATATTTATAACAAGTTTAGACAAACATCTGCTTTACAAAACTACTAAATTTTAGCATAAAAAAAGGCAAGCATTATGGACGCAAGTCTCACAGCTTGAACTAACTTATGAACTTATGAAATATCATCTGCAGAGTCCACCACTAATTGTTCTTTTTGACCTACTTTAATACCTTTAATGTTCTTATCCTGGACTAGTTTTTTTTAAAGGATCAATTGTGAGATTAAATAATAAAGGAGAGAGGGCACCCCTGTCTGGTACCCCTCCCTATTTCAAAGAAATTTGATATAACCCCATTAGTAACTACTGCAGAAGAGTTCTGGTACAGAAGATGTACCCATTTTAGAAGAGAGTCCGGGAAATCATGCAGTCTAAGTGAGTTAAATATATGGGACCAAGCAACATGATCAAACACCTTTTCAGCATCGAGTGACACCAGACCACAAGGAGATGATTGATTGCTAGCTGTTAGTAAAACATGAAACAATTTCCTTGTGTTATCTGCTGCGTTCCTACCATTCATTAAACCCTTCTGTTGTCTGGAAATCACTGTAGGAGTCACTTTCTCCAGCAAATACTTTTGCAAATATCTTGACATCAGAGTCAGTTAAAGAAATTGGTCTGTAGTTATCACATTCCAAGGGGTCCTTGCCCTGTTTATGTATCAGAGTTGTCAGGCATCTAGTCATTTCTTGTGGCAGTGTGCCATCTACTAAAGCTTGATTAAAAACTTCTGCTAAAACAGGAGCAACTTTTGATTCAAATGTGTTATAGAAGTTAACAGAAAAGCCATCTGGACCTGGAGCTTTATGTTTTTTTTTAATTGCTTGATCGACAATATTATCTCTACTTTTTCAAGTGATCACATTGAAAAAGCATCTTTTGGGACATGAAACGTGCATCTGTGGCTCTGTAGTGTTGCTTGTTTAAGCTATTTTATTAAAAGCTTTTTATCTGACCTTAATATATAGGTCTTTTTTTCTTTATGTCGATCACTGGGTAGCTGTTCTGTTTTTTGTTTGATAACTGAATGTATGCCTTTAAATAATAAAAGAAAGAAAAAGCTCCACTTCTTTCCTGTCTGAAAAATAAACCCTACATATCCCAGAAAGTTAACCCCTCAGCTTACCTTACAGTTCGTCAGATGTGATCCCCATTTCTCCAGCTGCACAGTTTTATTTCCTGTTCAGAACCCCTGTAAAAAAATCTTAATAAATTTACCCCTCATTTAGAGGTATAACACAAGAAAAGCAGTTCTTATCTATTATATTATGTTAATTACTAGAACAACTAAAAATAATCGGGGGATAAGCCCTACAATAGTGTGAGGAATGCTGCGCCAACCAGGAATTCACTGAGAGTCTCCCACAGAGCACCTTGCACAAGTGCAAAGTTCAAATCAAAGGAACATATGAGCATGGCTACGATCCACCACAAGAAAAAAACATAATACACCCACCACCTTCTAGTTGAAACCACGAGAAGAGACAGCGTTCCACAAGATGATCATTGGAATATTTACAAATTTTCAAAATGATTGGACAAAAGTAAGTAAAGAAAAATGGATGATTTTCTAAAATTGGGTTAGTTTCGACAGAGACATACCAACATACCCCCACTTAATAGACCTGATTTGTTCAACTAGAGAGGCAGTTTCTCCCTTTGCCAACCCTACGAGCTGCACACAAAGGCAATGAGGGGTGTAACGAGAGAGCAACACTTTGTGCCATCCACACACTTTGCAAAGGATAAACAATTCTGCAACGCAGATGTTCTGAATCATATCTGGTTTTAGTATGAGCAGCGGTAGCCCCACATCACTTTTCCATAAAAAAATCTCTAATTGAAATATTGCTGACTGCCTCAGCTTAGTTTGCTAAGTAATAACAATATCCAGGAATATGCACCACTCAGCAGTTGCTCCTCCATAACTACATAAAAGAACCTGGGAGTAATCAAGCATTATCACTGAGATGCCCTGAATACAGATCCGCAGTCCATGGCAATTGTGAATCATTTCACAACTGTCATAGTTTATGTGGACAGCCTGACTGCTGCCCAAATTTGACCAATTTTATCTGCATAACATCCATTGTAAACAAGGCTAAAGCCTCTCTTTTATGTATTTCTTCCCCACCCACCCTCCCTCCATGAGACAGAACTCACAAGGCAGGTTTAAGGCAGTGCAACCTAGAGCATAAGGAATCTGTGTCCAAGCTACAAGGGAATATGTCAAGCCAAAGAAAAAAAAGCTATGGAGATGTGTTATGGGCTTGATAATACAATTCTGTAATCAAATGAGAAAACCCAATCAAGCTCCCCAGTCAGAGTCAACATTCCTTCACAGTCTGTGAAAAAGAAATCAAATCTGACATATAAACATTTAGGAGATTGAGTTAACTTTGGAAATCTAAGTCTTTGAATAGATTAGGAAAGTCTACTTTCAGTCTGGTTTTGGCAGCTGTGTATCCATTATATTCTCTAGTGCCTTCAGAAGACCATATTTTCAGCAGTGTTGGGAAATGCAGGCCATATTTTAGCCATGTATCTCTCAGCTGTTTTTTTAATGGGAAAAAATGCATTTTGTTTTTGAATGGTCTCAGGTGCTAAGTCATTAAAAACCTTAATCTTGCAGCTTCAAAGATGATGATAGTTTTGTCTCTGAGCATTTTTTGAATGTGTACTTTCTATTGGAAGTTGAGAAATCTCATGACAAATGATCTAGGATGTTCACTAGCACCGGTTTTAGGCTTTAAACATAGACTTTGATGGCACATAAGGACCACTTGGCCCACCCAGTCTGCCCATTTGCCTACCTACTGGTTAAGCTGCAGATTCTAGTTAACCAACAGCCTATTCCTGCAACCCCCAACTATAATTGCCTTGTGTCTGTCCCATCACGTTTGAATTCCCCCACTGTTTTAGACCCAATGACCTCCTCAGGAAGGCTGTTCCATGTATCCACCACTCTCTCCATGAAAAAAAAATTTCCTCACATTACCCCTGCGCCATCCCCCCTCTATCTTTAAATTGTGCCCCCTTGTTCTTACACATCTCTTTTTCTGAATAATGTCACCCTCCTGGACTTTGTTGATTCCCTTGAGGTACTTGAACATTTCTATCATGTCTCCCCGTCCCTCCTTTCATCAAGAGTATACATATTAAGCTCTCTCAGTCTCTCTTCATATGGTTTCTGCTGCAGACCCTGGTCCATTTTAGTTGCCCTCCTCTGGACTGCTTCCATCCTGTCTATGTCCTTGCGCGTAGATGAGGTCTCCAAAACTGCATGCAGTACTCCAGATGGGGTCTCACCAATTGTCTGTACAGAGGGATAACGACTTCCCTTTTTCTACTTGTGATGCCCCTTCCTATGTATCCCAGTATCTTCCTGGATCTCCTTACCGACTTTTCACATTGCTTACCCACCTTTAGATCATCTGCTATGACTACCCCCAGGTCCCTTACCATTTTTGTTGTTGTTAGTACCTCCCCTGTTATTGTGTACTCTTCTCCTGGGTTTTTGTTTCCCAGATGCATTACTTTGCACTTCTTTACATTGTCTCTAAGTTGCCATATGCCATATGTCTCTCCATTCCTCCAACCTTGCCAAGTCCCTTCTCATCTTTTCTACCCCCTCTTGTGTATCAACTCTGTTACAGATCTTTGCTATGTGCCCTCTCCAAAAGATAAAATGTAGTATTAGTTGGAGGACCTGCTATCTTTGTAAGAAATAAGCTGGCAAAAGCTGTTGGATCAGATCCTTCGATGCCTTCCCTAAGCCCAAACACTCTAAGGTTGTTTCATCTGTTTCTGTTTCAAGGTCCTCTAGTTTAACTTCTATTTTGGATAATCTCTGGCTATCTGTTATCCTGTCTGTATGATCTTTGTTCACTGTATCTTCTAGGCTGCTGGTTCTGGTTTCTAAGTCAGAAATGCATTGTTTGTGAGATGCTAATTCTTGTTTAACCTCTTTTAAATCCGAGTGCATATCTGAGATTTTAATGCATAATCTTATAATCTCAGACATTATTAAGTCAAAATGACTGTTAATGGAGCAGTATTGGGTATTTTTTTTGGGGGGGGGGGTTTCATCCTGATCATCCGAGTTGCTACCAGAATCAGGTAACGGTTGTTTTAATGAACTAGATTCCTCTGTCATAGTGACCAATGCAGTGTCAGAATCCATTTTTTTGGATCCACCTCATAATAATTTGACCCCACTGTGCTTGTTTCAACTGATAGATGCTGAGTCATTAACATGGCAGCCCAGTAAAACTCTTCAGTAATTTACTTTACCCTTTGCATATGTTGAATGATGACGTTACAACAGCCATTAGAAGTGTGTGTCACCAACCGCCATGTTTCAGCTTGTATTGGCAAAAATTGTAAAGAAATCAGCCAAACCATGGGAGCATAAATAAACTGTCGAAGGTAACAACTGTATTCGAAAATATGTCCTACTTTTGACAAAAGGGCTTTTCCCCACTCCCTTTTTAAAAAATAAATAAATAAATAAATAAATTCCTGTAAATGAACCTGAGGGATGGAGGGTGCCGCAGAGCTCAGGGAGATGCGACTGTACCGAATGTTGCCATTCAATGGAATCCTCCCTGGCCTTATAGTGGTTCCTTCAGACTGCCATAGACAATACAGCTCAGTGGGGCAGACCCAGGTAACTGGATGGCTACCTGCATGGCAGGACGGTCTCCACAGTCTGTCTTCTTTCTCAAAGCACTGGACTTCATTCTGGCAATTGTAACAGACCACAGTATGTATGGGGGCAAGGTGTATCTCTTCTGTCACATGGGGTGAGCAGTGCATGTGGAGATGTGGGGTGAACAGTTCACGTGTAGACGTGGTAGCTGCCGTACACTTATTCAATAGTTGCTAAGCATTTTAACCTACTGAATGATATTGTGCTGTAAAAAGCCTCCTTCAGGCTCCACAGATTTGTGAGCGCTTGTGCTGGTTGCCATTGGGGGTCTCTTTCCTTTTTTCTACCTGGAACCACGATGATCTGCACCCACCATTTGTATGAATGTTATCATGGGACTAAAAGGCCAACCTCCAGATCATGGGGTGCCTCACATTCCTTTAAACTGTGACCTGATATAGCACAATGTTTTTTTCTGCCAGAAGATAGGCTTTCTCTTCCTCTAGAGTTTCTGTAACTGTGTGTTATTATGCCTTGGGGAGGAGTTTTAACTGAGGAACAAAGGGTATGCAGGAACTAGTGTAGAGGAGATTTAAGCACTATACCATGAGAGGGTGTGGGTGATGCCAGGATTTACCCATGCCTGGTGTGTCGTTTGGTCATGAGGCCACAGGCTGAGTGAGCAAAACACAGCAGGTGTGGGTAACTCCTGGTGTTGCCCCCACCGACAAGTGGGATATTGCAATTAAGATTAAAGTGGTTTTACTTGAAAATAGGGTGTGTTTAATATATTTCTCTGAAATACCCTTCCTCCATATGTTAAATAGTTAAATAGATGGTGGGGGGGAACAAGTCTTTTGAACAATCGGTTTAAATGCTTCATTGGCAAGCTTTTAAACTAGTCAAGGGGGGAGGCACTGATAAGCAGCAGGAAAATCCCAGCCTCTCCCCCTACAAAACATGGTACTAAATGAGAAAAAGGCTGAGGTAGACAGGTCAGTGGGGGATCTGCAAAAGAAGGTAAAGCCATCAAAAAATGGAGAGCAATGAGTACCAATGCCCATAGTCTGAGTAACAAGCTTCCTGAATTAGTGGCCTTGATGGAGGAGGAACATCTGGATATCGTGGCAGTCACAGAAACATGGTACACATGAAACCATGACTGGGACATAAACATACCAGGATACACTATCTACAGGAGGGACAGGGAGGGTAAAAGAGGAGGAGGAGGAGTAGCTCTTTACATAAGGGAAGGAATCAAGGCATCAGAACAAAAGGGAAAACAGGGAGGAGAAGAAGCACTGTGGGTAAATTTGGAGACCGGCAACGGCATCACAATCCGCACAGGGATTATATACAGACCCCCTTCTCAGGAGGAGGAAATGGACAAGGAATTGATAGAATACTTAGAATGGCAGAAAAAGGGGAGATATTGCTGATGGGTGATCTGAATATGCCAGATGTTAACTGGAGTGCAGTTGCAGCAGCCACTTCAAAGAGTGGGGTTATTCTAGATGCCCTACAAGGGGCATGCCTTAGACAACTAGTATTGGGGCCCACTTGAGAGGGAGCAATCTTAGACCTGGTTCTCTCAAATGGAGATGAAGAGAGGATCACAGATGTGGAAGTGGGTAGTCATCTGGGAACTAGCGACCATTGAACAGTATGGTTCACAATAAACACAGCAATAGAGTCAAGCCATAGAAAGGCAAAGGTACTGGACTTTAGGAGGGCTGACTTTGCCAAAATGGGTGAGTGCCTAAGGAATGCACTAGCAAATGGGCAGGAAGGAGGGGTGGAAGAACAATGGGGAATAATAAAAACTGCCATCACAGGGGTAACAAGTCTTTGTGTGAAGCAAATTAACAAAATGAAATGATGTAAGAAACCACTATGGTTCTCAAAGGAAGTGGCAGTGAAGATTCAAGAGAAAAAGAAAGCATTCAGGAAGTACAAGGAATCACAGAAAGAGCAGGACAGGGAACTGTATCAGTTAAAGCAAAAGGAAGCTGGGAAGGCAGTCAGAACAGCAAAGGCCCAAACCGAGGAAAAGATAGCCAACTCTGTTAAGAAGGGGGATAAAACCTTTTATAGGTACATCAGGGAGCGAAGGAAGACCAAGGGAGGGCTAGTGAGGCTTAATAAAGAGGAGGGAGGGTAGGCAGAGATACTAAACAAATATTTTTGCTCAGTATTTACAAAGGAAGTGGGGGAGGTACCTAAAGCAAACAGTGGAAACACTCTGGATACAGAAGTTGATACCAGCCCATTTACAGAAGAAAGGGTTCTGAAAGAACTCTTAAAACTGAAGGTGGACAAAGCAATTGGGCCTGATGGGATTCATCCCAGAATTCTAAAAGAACTAAGGGTAGAACTAGTGACACCACTGACTACCCTCTTTAACAAATCATGGGAGGATGGGGTGGTACCTGAGGACTGGAGAAGGGCAGATGTGATTCCCCTTCACAAAAGTGGGAGCAAGGCAGAAGTAGAAAACTATAGACCTGTTAGTTTTACCTCAATGGTAGGGAAAATGATGGAATCACTTCTGAAGGAAAGAATTGTTGAGTGTCTAGAGGCCAGAGGGGCTCAGGACCCAAGGCAGCATGGATTCACAGCGGGAAGGTCATGCCAGTCAAATCTGATAGATTTCTTTGACTGGGTGACCAAAGTAGTAGATCAGGGAGGGGCTGTGGACATGGCCTACCTAGACTTTAGCAAGGCATTTGACACAGTCCCACACTAAAGATTAATATACAAGTTAGCCAGCCTGGGAGTGTGTCCCAAGATGACAGCCTGGGTAAAGAATTGGCTGGAGAATAGGACACAGAGAGTAACAGTAAATGGAGTCCACTCTGAAGAAAGGGGGGTTACTAGTGGGGTACCACAGGGTTCAGTATTAGGACCGGTCCTCTTCAATGTCTTTATAAGCTATATTGCAGAGAGATTGGAAGGAAAAGTATGTCTCTTTGCAGATGACACAAACATCTGCAACAGAGTTGATGCACAAGGTGGGTGGAAAGGATGAGAAGGGACTTGGCAAGGTTAGAGGAATGGTCAAATGTATGGCAGCTTAGATTCAGTGCTAAGAAGTGCAAGGTAATGCACCTGGGAAACAAAAACCCAGGGGAAGAGTACACAATGGTGGGTGAGATACTAACAACAACAAAAATGGAAAGGGACCTGGGGGTAGTCATATCAGATGACCTAAAGGTGGGCAAGCAATGTGAGAGGGCAGCAAGGAGGGCTGGGGGGATACTGGGATGCATAGGGAGAGGCATCACCAGCAGAAAACAGGAAGTTATTATCGCTCTGTACAGACAGTTGGTGAGACCCCATCTGGAGTACTGCGTGCAGTTCTGGAGACCCAATCTCCGCAAGGACATAGACAGGATGGAGGCTGTCCAGAGGAGGGCAACTAAATGGTGAGGTCTGCACCAGAAGACATATGAAGAGAGACCAAGGAGCTTAATATGTATAGCCTCGAGGAAAGGAGAGAGGGGGGACATGATAGAAACCTTCAAGTATCTCAAGGGAGTCAACAAAGTCCAAGAGGGTAGCATCTTTCAAAAAAAGAGGTGTGCAAGAACAAGGGGGCACAATTTGAAGATAGAAGGGGGGCGGCTCAGAGGTAATTTAAGGAAGTATTTTTTCACAGAGAGGGTTGTGGGTGAATGGAATGGCCTTCCGGAGGAGGCTGTGGAGTCAAAAACAGTGGTGGAATTCAAGCATGCATGGGACAGTCATAAAGCAATTCTAGGGGGTGGGGGTAGGAAGAAGTAGGCTGCTGGTTAACTAGGATCTGCAGCTTATCCAATAGGTAGGGAAATGGGCAGACTGGGTGGGCCAAGCGGTCCTTATCTACCGTCAAAATCTATGTTTCTTTGTTGGTAGGTGACTGTGCTTCATAGGAGATGGCAGCGCCCCAACACACATCTCTACCTCTACATCTGTTTGCCACAACAATTTTTTAAAATACTTTACCACGTTATCTTCTCTTGTTGTCTTTGTTGGAAGACCCTGCTTCTGGTTTGATTCAGGAAGGGCACTGCCTGTGACTATCATTGTTTCTGTTAACTGCTCAGAGAGCGTGGTGTGAACAGTAAGGTGCTGCCGTCCAGTTTTACCATGCTGAAGCAACAGCGGCCACAGAGACATCCCCAACAGTGACAGCCACATTGCCGAGTGTCAGCAGTGCAGTGTGGGGGATGCCTCTGTGTTGTTGGAGTTGGAGGGGGGACACCCTGAGAGACAGTCCCCTGGCGTGCAGAGACCATCACAGTGGCATGCAGATTCTTCCCAAATCCTGTTGCTGTGATGGTCTTCAGCGACTGTATACCCTGCCGTCCATCAAAGGGTTGCTTCCAGGTTCAGATTTGCAGCGTGAAAAAGGCATAGGTGCCACTCGGTGGATTTTTTATAGTTATAACACTGGAGGGACCAGGGATGCAGTGATCAATGCAAAGAAGCCAGGAGGGAATTACTATTATGTGGTAGGAGTACTGCAACATGCGTGGTAGGTGATACGAGAGACTGACAGTGTTTGGCGAGTCAGGAGTAGTGTTGTCAGAGTTTGTTTTAATGATTTATAGTTTTGGTAATGAAATGGGAAATTAGAAGGCACTAGTGAGTTGTGTTGGGATCGGAGAGATAGTGGCACTGGAAGAGAGGGAGGATGGAGTGTTTGTTAGAGGAGCAGCAGTGACCGTAATGGAGCAAAAGTCAGAGAAGCGGGCTGCTAACAATTTTAGGGGAAAGGGGGATGGAGTCAGTGTGTTGAAAAGAGAGGAGACAATTGTCTGAATTCCTTTTTTTGGGGGGGGGGGATACTTGTTCCCTAAAATGGGTTGGGGACTGTTGTCTGAACTTCATTTGAAACTCGTGCTCCAACGTGGTTTAGCCAGGAACTGAATATGGCAGTTTCGACATTCTTGTTCAGGGCTCAGATGAGTTTTACAAAGTGGGCCTTCCACATGCGGCTGGCACTTTTTATCATTGGGTGATAGCAGAATTTACAATGTGTAAATCATGCCAACCAGCCAATCAGGAACCAGTATTTTTAACCATTGTATGAATAAGCATTATAGATGACAAGGTGTGGTATACTGTAGGATAATACGCGCTCGTGGTTGGGCATGAGGCCGCAGGCTGAGTGCATCCAACCATCCGCCAAGTGACAATATCACATGATATACCACACCCTGGAGTGCCTTATTGCTATTATGAACTGGGTCAATTGATATTTTAGGCATTTAATGTAAAAAAAGAAATTTTAAAATATTTTAATGCTGTTTTTATAGGTGTGTAGGTACACATTTAAAAAAAAAGTTTGTGTAGCACATTTTGGGCTGTAGGTGTTGCTGTTGCATGTGGATTTTGTTAGAAAGTCTTCATTCCCATAGTATTGGTACCCCTTCCCCGAAGTTTAGTTTGCTTGGCCACGTTGTCTGTTATGGAGTAACTGAAGCTAGTTTTTGGCTTTTTTTGTTTTTTTTTGAGGAGTTGAACAATCGCGATGTCAACCAGAAAACAAAAATCTGGGTGGATGATAAACTGCCTACCAATGTGCACCGTGGCTCCGCAAGATGGCAGAAGTTGTTTATTATGTCTGGATTTAGTGTGCTTTACCTGCATTGCTTTTGAGGAAAGCAAGACGGTAAGGCATTGCAGTTTTATATTTAATGTGATTGTGTTCTGAAGGAGTGGGTTGCAGATTCTGCCGATTTGGCGTGAGGCAGCATGGCAGCGAGGGTGGGGGGGGCAGTTTTCTGTGATGAAGTACTTGGCACTGTCAGAGGAAGAAGAGGGAGATTTCTTTGTCTTTGCAGAGCGTGTGCTGTGGGTGACAGTTGTGAGGATGTTATTTTTTTTTTAATACTGACCGACTGAAACTCTGACTCGCTGTGGACTGAGAGAGATGAAGAACACTGCGCAGTCAGTGAGCAGACTGGTGACCGGAGGTTTTCTGAAGCCATGATGATGTAGCCCGATATCATCACAGCTTCAAAAACTCCAAGGCCAGTCAGCGTGCCGTATTTACGATCCCCAGTTCATAATGATGTATAACTGTTTCTTTGCATGTTTATTCCCCCCTTTCTACTTATTTGGACCTATGTCAGGATTAGTTAGTTAGTTAAAACTTTATTTTTTAACAGGATAAAATTTTAGGTCTGAAGACTGATCTTCAAAGTTGTCCTGTATACATAAAATACATACATTTAAACAACAGTCTTAGAGCATACATATATCCATAGATCATTACATTATAAAATCAGACAATAGTTCCAACCATTGTTTATATACAGTCAGATGAAACTCCGTTATCCATATTCCAATACATTATAGCACAACAAAAGTTCCAAAACAGAATTACATAACAAAAAGCTGGGTTCAGCATAAGAATAACAGTGGAATTGAACCACACAAGGACAAAGCTTCTGGACTTCAGGAGAGCACATTTAACAAAAATGAGTTACTGCCTTATGGATGATCTGGCAGAGGGGGAAGACCTTTGGAGTGGAGGAACAGTAGGCAAGGATAAAGGACGGCATAGTGTAGGCATGAAACCTCTGCACAAAGGAAATCAGCTAAAGCAGAAGGAAAAGAGACCATTATGAGTTTGAAACAAGTGGCTGGAAAAGTAAAGGCTAAAAGGTTATAATTCCAGAGGTTTAAAGAATGCAGAGGGAGAAGGAAATTGAGGTATCCTGGTAAACACAGGAAAAGTGGCAAGAAGCACAAAGGTGCAAACAGATGAACAAATATCTTGGGGATAAAGAAAGAGAAAGGTGACAGGGCATTTTTTTAGGTAAATAAGTGAAAAGTAGAAGACCAGGATATTGATTGTATGGTTAAGAAGGTGAGGGGATCAATGCAGAGGTGGACAAAGAAAGGCAGACATTCTGCACAAATACTTTTGTTTGGTGGAAACAAAGGAAAGGGAAGAGAACAGGCCATATAAAGGCACCAGGAGCACTGAAGGTAGACACTAATCATTTTTCAGAGGAGAAAGTCCTGATGGAACTCAGGAATTAGAAAGTGAGCAAGATGATGGGGCCAGGCTTGGTACATCAAGGGAGGGAGCTCAGAGAGGTGCTGGCTGTACCTCTGGACACTTACTTAACAGCTCACTAGAAACAGCCATGGTTCTGTAGAACTAGAGGAGGGCAGATGTAGTCCCACATCACAAAAGCAGTAGTAGGGAAGTCCGCTTGACATCCATGGTGGGAAATTTAATGGAGACACTGCTGAAACATAGACACATAGAATCTGATGGTAGACAAGATACACCTGGTCCACCCAGTCTATCCATTTTTATGGTATACTTGCAGTCTTACTGAAGATCCTACTTGATCTACATTTCTTTCTTCTCTCCCCTATAGTACTTCTATGATTCCCTGGTGCCTATCCCAGGCATTTTGAACCTTGCCACCTCTGCAGAAAGACTGTTCTAGGAATCTGCCACTCTCTCTCTGTTAAGAAGTACTTCTTCCCATCTCTCCTGAATCTTCCCATACCAGCTTCACAGAATGTTCTCTTGTTTTAGAGCACTTTTATTTCTGAAAAATAGTCCCCTGTACCTTATTGACCCCTGTGAGGTATTTAAAGATCTCTGTCATATCCCACCATCTGTTCCAGGGTGTAGATATTGAGTTCCTTTAGTCTCTTCTCATAGAGCTTTTGATACAGACCACGCAAAATGTTAATTGCCCTCCTCTGGACTGCCTCAATTCTGTGTCCTTCCTGAGATGCGGTCTCCAGTACTTGGCACAGTACTCAAGTTGGGGTCTTACCAATGATCTATACAACAGCAGTACCACATCCCTCCTTCTGTTGGTGACACCCTCCCTATGCAACCCTGCATCCCAGTAGAGCCAATGGTGTAGGAATGACCAAGGAAAAGGGGCAGACTAGATTGGCCTACTTGTCCTTTTCAGCAAAGTCTACATTTCTGCAATGCAGGCCTTCTCCCTTGTAGAAGTCCATATTGATTCAGATGGGACCCAGTCTCCAATGTAGCCAAAGCCCTCCTCCCCACACCATTACTTCATCTAATTGTCAAAAGTCCTAGTGCAGAGTGCCCTTGTACATATGCTACCTACTTAAGGCCCCTTCCCAGCTCACTGAAATTACAGTGTATTGTGCCCACCCCTTCCCTTGTCATGTCATTTGTACCCAGGCATAAAATTACATCTAATTCTTTCTTGTGATCTGCCAGCTGAGCAATCCACTGGATTTACTCACCATCCCACTGAGCCAAAGTGCCAGGAAGCCTCTTACAACTCTTTCTTTCTATACTCTCCAGCTCTGACTTTCAGGTCTGTCTCCCTAATGACACAGTCCCTCACCAGTAGCTACTCCCTCCATGGCTAGGGGCCTCTTTCTTCCACCTTGGAGCCTCCCCTTCTGAGAACCACCACATCCTCCCTAGCCACTGTTTCGGGTGCCTCCTCCCAGCTGTCCCATCCTACTAGTGTGGAAAAGGAATTTTGTAGTGGCATAGGCTGAGGACTTTTGTACCCTACTCCCACCCACCCAGGGCCCACAAAGGTCCAGCCATTATGCCTCTACCTAGCTATCCTCTAAGGAAACTGTGGCATCCTTTTGGCCTTTTGATGGAGCAAAGATTGCTCTGTATCCTTGCCAGATTATCTCAGAATCCAGTGAGCTCTGCACTCAACTCACAGGTGAGTGAAAATGGGGTGTCACCTCAGTCTCCAGAAGTTGTTCCGAAAGGCTTTGACTCTGCATTTGATACCCTGCACCACTCCAATGTCTTTTCCTGCTTAACCCTTGTTTTACTGTTGAAGCTACCTTGTCCCCTTCTGAATTCTGCTTGTGCTTAGTGACCTGCTTCCCCTTCCTTAGAGTACCTGAAATGGACTTATTGCCTTACCTCAGATTGGATGCTTCCTATTAACCCTTCTACCAGTTTACTTATCAGCTGCATCCCCCCAATACTCTACTGCCTCCTTTTTAGGGCCGTGGGTGGAGCCTACTGCCCTTCTGTCATCAATCAGACTATAGCTGTAAAAACAGTGTTTATTGGAACTTACGTTTTAGACATTTGTATGTATTCCTCTACAACTGCAAAATAGTACACTCCCCCTCTGATTTTTGTTATTTGCTGATCTGTGTTAAAGGCATCTGAAGGGGAGAGGGGATGCTACTGTATCATACCTCAGAACTCAGGATATTAACAAAAATAGTGTTAAAAGTACGGTTATGTAAGAACTTACCATAACAGTTGCTCTTTGAGAGAGGCCCTTGCAGTAGGTAATTACATATAGTACTGAAGCTGACAGGCGTCAGGACCCCGTGTAAAAATTTCTAGCTGGCAATCTCTGGTGGGGGACCACCTCTACATCAGGTGACTGATGTCAGTATAAAGGGGCGGTACCCCATGCCTGCCTTCCAGTTCTTTCTCGCCAAGGGCTAAAAAGGCAAGATGAGAGAGAAGCATATATTTCCTTTCCTGGAAAAGGAGCTGAAAAAGCTAAGGGGGATGGAGGGTGGAAAGGTATTACGTACTGCAAGAGCCTCTCTCGAAGATCTACTGTTACAGTAAGTTCTTACATAACTGTACTATCTTACTTTGAGAGGGCTCTTGCAGTAAGTAATTACATATAGGATTGAGTCCCAAGCAGTCTGGAACAAAGAGAAGCACATGGGAGAAGGAAACTACTCAGATGTAGACCCTCTGGCTGTGACGGTCTTAGGAAAGAAGACCCTGCAGAACGGCCAACCCGAAGCCAGTTCTACAGTGAGAGATAATGTCCAAACAGTAGTGTTTTGTAAAGGTATGGACAGAAGTCCAAGTTGCGACTGCACAGATGTCTGCCACTGACATATTCTTGAAACAAGCTGCAGAGGCAGCGACACCCTTGGTGGAGTGGCCCCTGACTTGACCCAGCAGGGTCTTGTGATACTTGTCTTAACAGAAAGTAATACAATAAGCCAACCATTTAGATAGGCATTGCTTGGAGACTGCATTGCCTTCTCTTTTGCGAGCAAAAGAGACAAACAGTTGATCAGTCTTTCTGAGATCCTTCGTCCTAGTGGTGTAGTATCTCAGAATTCAGAGAACATCCAAAGTATGCAAGAGGTACTCCCCTTGATTGGAGTGTTATGTAAATAAATTAGGCAGTTCCATGAATTGATTCAGAGTAGATTCTGCTACTGCCCTAGGGAGAAACCTAAGGTTGGTACACAGAGCCACATGCTCCTTGTGAAAAATTAAATACTGGATTTTGCACATCAAGGCCTGAAGCTTGGAAATCCTTTGAGCAGAAGTAATGGCCACAAGGAAAAGAGTCTTCCAGGAAAGGAACTTTAGGTCTGCTGAGGCTGCCAGCTCAAAAGGAAGCAGGGTAAGCTTCTGGAAAATGAAATTTAGATCCCAAGGAGGGGTAGGAACATGAATGGGGGTCTCAGGTGGAGAACCCCTCTCAGTAAAGTCTTAGAGACTTCCAGCTTTGTGAAAGTTCTGTGCCCAAAAGGAACATGGTAAGCAGAGAGGGCCGCCATGTGAACTTTCAGAGAGGAATGACTGAGACCCAGATCGAAGAGATGATGCATGTAATCCAGAAGCCTCCCAACAGGGCAAGATGGCATAGGTAGATCTAGTGGAAGGCTTTCTGGCCTCCACCAGAATCTCAGACACCAGCGGTGAAACCCCAAATCAGGCTTGAGCTATGACTGGAGGAGCCATGCATGCAACTGAAGGGATTTGAGGCCTGGATGGACCAGGGTCCCCTGATCCTGGGTCAGCAAACGTGACAGTGGAAGAGAAAGAGGAGGTTCATCTGAATACTGTTGCAGAAGAGAGAACCAAACTTGCCTGAGCCAGAAAGGAGTGATGAGGATCATTCGAGCTCCTTCTGAGCTGAGTTTGTGTAAGACCATTGGAATCAATGGAATCGGGGGGAAGGCATAGACGAATCTGCCCTTCCAGTCAAGAGATGGAGCAGCTCTCCAAAATATTCAACCCCCTGTAGCAAGCGAGGAGAAGGCGGGAAGTTTTGAGTTGAGAGGAGACACAGACAGGTCTACCTGAGGTGTTCCCCCAGCGTAGGAAGATATTGTCTGCTACCCCTGATCCAGTTCTCACTCATGAGCCTGGGCAGACAGCCAGCTGAGGTGGTCTGCCAATGTATTCTCAACTTCCAGAACATGAATCGCTGTAAGGTGAAGGTTGTGTTGCACTTCTCAATCCCAAACTCACATAGCTTCCCTGCATAGTGGGTAGGAACATGTTCCTCCCTGTTTGTTGATGTACTAGACTATGCACATGTTGTCCATCTGGACAGCCAAATAACCGGGAAGTAGATACAGATGCAGAGCTTGTAGAGAATACAGCACAGCCCTGAGCTCGAGCATGTTTATGTGAAGAGTCTGTTCGAGCTTGGACCAGAAGCCCTGGGTCCGGTGAGGCCCCAGATGGGCTTCCCACCCCTTGTCCAAGGCATCTGTTGTCAATGTTTGGGAGGGGGGAGAGAGGCAGAAGGCAACTACCCGGCAAAGGTTCTCCTGAACCATCCACCACTGTAAGCCCTGAATCACAGGAGTGGAGACCAGGGCCTCTAGATCTAGGTCATCACCAACTGATCCAAATGAAACTGAAGCATCCACTGAGAAATTCTCATGTGGAGCCGAGCACGAGGGACCGTCAGAATAGCAGCCACCATGAGCCCAAGGAGGTGAAGGACTGACCTGGCGCTGACCCACCAGTGACTGGACAACAGGCTTACATGAGCCTGGAGGGTGACCACCCTGTCCATTGGCAGGAACGCCATGCCGAAGGTTGTGTCTAGGGCCGCCCGATGAATTGGAGCCTCTGGGATGGGATCAAATGGGACTTTGCCTGGTTGATGGTAATACCTAGGCTGGTAAAAACCTGCAGGGTAAGGTAAAAAAGGAAGCGCAGGAGCTCCTCCCTGGATGGGGCCACCAGATGCCAGTCATCCAGGTACGGGAAAACCTGAACGCAGGTAGGCTGCTACCTCCGAAAGGCATTTGGTGAACACTAGGGGAACCCAGGAAAGACCAAATGGGAGGGCCTTGAACTGGTAGTGCTCCCCCTGGAATGAAAAATGAAGATATTTGTGGTGGGATGGGTGAATAGGAATATACAAGTAGGCATCCTGCATGTCCAAAGCGCACAGTCACTGTCCTGGCTGAAGGAGGGGCAGAAGACTCTGTAAAGAGAACATTCTGAACTACTTGTACTCCACGAACAGGTTCAGGGAACTGAGGTCTAGAATAGGCCTCACGTCTCCTGATTTCTTTGGAACCAGGAAGAAATGAGAGTAGTAACCCATCCCCCAAAGATGGAGTGGGACGGGCTCTATAGCCGCCTTCAGGAGAAGGGAAGATATTTCTTCCCGGACCAGAAGATGATGTTCCAGGGAGTAAAACGGACTGGGGGGGGGGGTCCTGGGTGGTTTCTGAATGAGTGTCCTTCTGCATCATCTGGAGCACCCAAGTGTCTGAAGTGATCCTCTGCCAACCTGGTAGATGGAAGGAGAATCTCCCTCCTACCAGTTCCTCTGGGTGGCCCAGAGGCTGTGGGTGAAGAGATGAGAGGAGTCAGGAGGTGTGGGGCAGCATTGTGGCTGACACTCCTGCCACTTTTTTGGGTTAGGGGCTTGGAAGTCAGAGGGACCTGACATTTGTTGGCCCACTTTCCCTGAGGTTTCGCTTTGGGTCAAGAATGTCTGTGAAAGGGACGACGCTGACCCTGAGGGGGGCCTGTACAGGAAGTCAGCAGACTTTAGTGCATTCCCCTTCTTTTGCATATTGGTGATGATGTCCTTGACATCACCACCAAACAGCACTGAACCCCTGAAAGGCACATCCTGGACCAAACCTGACACCCAGAGCCAGGCATGATGTTGCAAACCCACTGCAAAAGCCAAGCTCCGATCAGCAGCCTCCACTGCATTATACCTAGCATGAAGCATGTGCTGACTGGCTGAACTCGCAGACCAGACTGGATCAGCCACTTCCTGCTTCGTCTGAGACTCAGGAAAGGAGTCCAATTTAGATTCCACTTTGGTAAGTATTGCCTTCTGCTAATCCCCCTTGTGAGCAATGTAGTTCAGGGCCCTGATTCCCAGAGTGGAAGAAGCATAAACCTTCTTCCTGTACTAGTCCAGAAGGCAGGATTCCTTGTCAGGTGGAGACGAGAGCAAGTGCTTGGGATTAGCTGTACAGCCGTAAGCGGTACTAATCATGACCAAATCCACCTTGGGGTGTGAATTCAAAGAATCAACACCCTCTGGAACCTGGTATAACTTGTCCACTGTCTTCAGAAGGGGGACTAATGCAGACAGTTGTTTCCAAATAGTGGAGACTGGGTCGGTATGAGGCTTGATCCAGGGTGGAATCAAAGTTGGAGCAGTCTCGGGCAGATCCAGATGCACATTGAGTGTTTTACACTGTGGATCCAGCTATAAAGATTGTCACAGATGGACAGCCTGAATTTTATGTAGCAACTCCATGAAAGAAGGATCCTCCGGAGGGGACTTCAGACGAGTCCTTGGCCTGGGATTGTCTGGAGTGCGTGGCTCGTCGTCTGGGTTGGAGTGCCCATCTGAGTCATCTGAGGTCTCTGAGGAGGAGGGGGAGGAAGAAGAGGAAGACTCCTCCCAGTATGGGGGAGGAATAGACCCTTGGGAAGCCCTCGGGGAAGCGTATCCTCCCCTGCCCTGGAACCAGAGGGCTCACCTCTGGTGTCCGGAGGGAGGGAAGGAGTCTCTCACTTCTGACATCGGGGGTCTTCAACCGGGTCTGGCATCGAAAGAGGGCTGTCTACTTTTCTGGTGAGCTGAAACTTGGCCTCAGCCCACTAGGAAGCCAGAGTCTCCTTGAGATCTACTGGCTGCTGAGTGGGTGGTGGAGGAGGAGGAGGAGGAGGGGGGGGTACTGATACTGGGAATATCCGTACAGTGCATATCCATAACCCAATGGTGGGAAGCCCGGTGTCGAGTATGGGCACCGGGTACTGTGGCGTTGGGTAGGTCAGCATCGGGTACTGGGGTGTCGGATACTGCAGGCCTTGATATGACGGCTTTGGATACGACGGACTCGGGTACCCAGGCACCTGGGGCTCTGACTGAGCAGAAGGCCCTGGGAATGGCCGAGTGGTTGGGCCCAGAACAGAAGGCCCGGCAGGCAACGGGCCCAGTGTAGGGACTGCATCCAGCAAGGGGATGTCACCCGGTGTCGGGTAGGCCACACATTATGACATAGAAGACTCTATAATAGGCAAAAGGAAAAAGAAAGGTATTCAGAAATAAAATTTTATAACTAACTACTTCTTAAAATTTATATTATTTCCTGCCTGCCTGGTTTGGCTTCACTAGCTCTTTAAATCCCACTACTGACACTGTAGTACAACATGGGGGGGGGGAGTGCACTCCAGAGGCGGTCTTTTCTGTCTGCCTGTTCAGGTGAATGTTAAAGATCCTATGGTACCTCACAAAAAGAGGGGGATTTCCATGATGTCCTGGCCAAATTTCCCCCATTCTCTAAAATTACCACCACAGCTTACTCTGGTTCAAGTTAGGATTTATGTCATGTTGCAGTTTCAGTTGGTTATCATCTATACCCCCCATCACCCCTGAAAAAGGGACTTCTAGTCTTATTGGGCTATCTGGTCAACAAAATTCAACAAATAAATAAATTCCCCCATTAGGCCCTATGGATTCCATGTAAATCTGAATCATTCCAAAGCCATCTTGACATACGATTTTAATACCGACTAGCAGATCAGAGCCCTTTTCCTGATAAAAAGCTGCCAACATGTTACATTTAAATAAACAACAAAGTAACAAATAAGGAGCTAGTGGCTTATGGAAGAATCTACAAGGATTTATGCAGAGATTTGATGCTGCCTCTGCAGGGAAAATTCAGGAAGAATGAGGGCTTGTTACAGGAAAATGGTTATTTGGATCTGGGAGCGCTGTGATGATTGTGACTAAACAGTACTATACGGCACCAACAAGAAAATAACTTTGACATTCGGTAGCTTTTCACAGCCCTATTGGCTCTGGCTAGTGTTTGTTAAGTCTGGCTACATCTTTCTCTTCCTAACCTTCCTTAAAATTGATTTATCACCTCACCTTAGATAGGGTATCTCCAGCTTTTTCCCTGCCTGTAGCTACCTATACTGAAGTCCTGCTGTTTTACCCTCTTTGTTGTTAACCTACTGCCTTTTGTTATTTACCCTAGTCCTTATAGGAGAAGTGAACACAGTACTGTGCTTTATCCTACCTGTTCTTGTGGCTTTCCAGTAGACTAGTTTTATGGAGTGTGACCAATCTACAGACACTTTGTGGTGCCTTATATTTGTTATTTAAAACAGCTAAAGAATCAACACTCATGGGGAGCTGTGCAAGCTAATGAACCAATAATGGGTGTGCAAATGGCTCATTGAACTTTGCATGCCCAATGGTCTCATTAGCATATTAGAGCTGATTATGGCCCAAATGAGCCCTAGCGCTATCGTGTATGGGTTGTACTATCCCCATTGGGCTCCTGTGGGTGATATTCAGTTTAGGGGTGTCTCAGCACAAAGCATAGTCCAGATGCACTGTGCTGACATGGCCCCATAGTCAAGCAGTGTGCGCTGGTCAGAGTGTGCTAATTAATGGTCTGAAAGTTCCCCTGAGCTGGCTGTGCATGTATCACCTCTCGCAGTGCTCCTGTCAGCGCAGTGCACGTGGCTTGTTCTAAATATGGGGATCTTTACTGCTTTGCTTAGTATAACCCAAAGTACACATGACAGTAGCTACTGGATATAAGAAAGGACTGCCCATAGCCTAAAGATATTGATGTTCCAGTTTGTAACATCGTGCAAGCAAACATGTTTGGCATTGATAAATGCTTAAGTTAGATGGGATATTTGCAGTTGTCTTGTGCCATCTGGCTGTAATGACTTGCTACCTGTATTATAAAACAGCAGTGAGTCCACTTTGTGTGCTTGTTTGGATTACTGTTCAGGAGTGCTTACAGTTAGAGATTGCTTGTGTTTCCTGCATATGCTTTACACTGTATGTAACTATTCCTGCCGGACTATGATAACCTGCTGACAGTCACTGCAACTTATGTCAGGAACACTGACTGCTTGGTCCTGTTGGAAGTTGCCTGTTCCATCACGGCTCTCCTCCAGCTCTGCCCCTTCCCCCCCAATAGGTGGCCATTCTTTCTCAACCTCCACTTCATTCAACCACTTGTTCAAACAAATTAATGAAAACAGGATACCAGTACAGTCTGCATTATCAACATCACTTCACCTTTCCTGCTCGGTTCTGCTGCCGATATGTTCTTCAGCGTGCTCAGATTTTCAGGTGCTGCTTCGAATATCCCTCTCCCTAACACTGACTCACAAGCAGAGCACCTGTTACTGCAGTACAGACCCAGTCGTACATCCCCATTGACCCCCTCCCAAACTTCCCTTCTCATTTTTGCCAGGTACCCCATCTTCTTCTGTAAAGGCCGTCTTGACACTAACTCCTTAAAAATGTGGGAGTTGACCCCAAGCTCCTGCACGTACTATTAATGGGCTAGACCCCATGCTCCTGTACATCTCTGCACCTGCTATTAATGGGCTAGACCCCAAGCTCCTGCACATCTCTGCACCTGCTATTAATGGGCTTGACCCCAAGCTCCTGCACCTGCTGTTGCCTTTCCCATCTCCTCCCCTCTCAACCTTTCTTTCCCCTTCCCCTCAGTCCCAGACTCCTGGAAGCATGCAACAATGATCACTTTCCCTAAAGATGGTGACCTCTCTCCTGGCAACTTCTGCACTATATCCCGTCTTTCTACCTCATCTAAACTACAAGAACACATTGTTCTTTCTCAACTCTCCCCCTAGCACGACGACTCCTCCTTCTTTAGCCCTTCCAGTCTGGCTTTTCAAAGGTCATTCCACCACCTCTTCTCTCCTCAGGCTCACTGACTCCATCTTGACTGGCATGGATCATAGCCACCTCACAGCTGCCATCTTTGTCGATTTAGTGAAAGCTTTTGACAGTGTTTCCCACTTTCTTCTCCTTGATAAACTCAAGACAGTGTTTTTTTCAGACTCAGCAACTAACTGGTTCAGCTCCTATCTGGTTGATAGGTCTCAATCTGAGAACTGGAGATTCTTTGTCCACCCCCTTTCTATCCACACTGAAGTACCCCAGGGCTCCATCCTTGGCTTGTTACTTTTCTCTATATTCCTCAGTGACCTTCTCTTAGCCTGTTCTTCTGTTTTTATCCATATGTTTGCATAAGTCATGGTCCTGTTTACATCTGGGTCTTCTTCCTCTGAGTTATCATCCAGGCTTTAACTTGATTTTGACGCTATCCTGAACTGGTTTCCCTCAAATCAGTTAACACTAAATGGCAAAAAACTTTCTATGTGCTTCAACATGAGACAAAGATTTTCTAGGCCATACTCCCTCCCCACCTTCCACGCCATTGATGTACCCACCTTTAAATACATTGGCATCTGGCTTAACAGACACCTTGGCTTCTTCTCAGTGCATAGACACTATTCATAAAAAAACTCCACCCCTTGCTTACTGACCATTACAAGAACAAAAGCAGTATTCCTTTACCTGCTCACTGGGAAATTTATTTATTTAAATTTTGGTAACCGGGTAGGCCTGCTGAGACCAGTAATAGTCCCTTTTTCAGGGGCGACCTGGGGTTAATTACACAATAATACAACAGGATATAACTTTTACATTTAATTCAACAACACACAGTTAAATTATAGTTCATGAAAGGAGACAGTCATTTAGGTGGACAGAGTATATAAAGGGGACTATTATCAGTTCTTTGTCTTACACATTACGGGAGATCAACAATCATAATCAGAGATCATGCAAGCAACAGGAATCTAGTGTGAAATTCAGCGAATACAAGTGCATTGGTTTAATTCCAGCAAGTGCGTTTGAAGTCCCTTTTTGAAGCCCCTGAGTGATTCACATTCTTGGAGTTTGGGTGGAAGCGTGTTCCATAAGGGAGGAATGGGGGATGAGAAGGCCCTGGACCCTTGAGAGGACTGCATCCAGGGAACCTTGAGAAGCTGTCTGTTTGATGACCTTAGAGTCCTGCTATTTATTTTAGGTTGAAGTAACTCTGCCAGGCTAGGTGGAGCAGTGGTCAATCTGAGTTTATAGGCTAGGCATAGAGATGAATAGTGTAGTCTACCTTCCAGGGTGGGCCATTTTAGGGCTTGCAGGATCTGACAATGGTGTCCTCTTTGGGGTGCCCCTACAGCGAATTTAATGATCCTGTTGTACAGTGTCTTAAGTTTACTCATCTCAGTGCTTTTAACAGAGAGGAGCACAGGGGAGTCGTACAGTAGTTTGGGTAGCAGGGTACCATGGGCAATCTTGGCTCGTGACCCCAGAGTAAGGTAGGGGCTGAGTCGGTACAGGAGATCTGTCCTTTGGTTCAGTGTTTAGATAGTTGATCTATGTGGGTCTTGAGTTCCCGGTCAGTGGTGAGACCTTGGTATGTTAGCGAATCTGCTACTACCACCTTTTTCCCGGATGATAGGGAGAGGTTTAATGTGTCTGATCTATTGGGTGCAATGTTTTTGGGCCTGAACAGCATCCCTTTGTTTTTTTTGCAGTTCAGTAGAAAGTTTATTTGTGGACAGCCATTCTTCCAGGGATTTTAAGTCTTTGGATAGCATTCTGCTGAGTTCGTCCAGATCCTCCATTGATCTATAGATAACAATGTCATCTGCATAGAGGATGATCTCTGGGCCTTTGCAGAAAGTTGGCAGATTATTAATAGAGAGAATAGCAGTGGTCCTAGGATAGATCCTTGAGGGATACCATCTCTTATTTCAATCTTGTCAGATATGGCACCCTGCTATTTAACTAATTGGGACCTGTCCAGGAGATAATTGCTAAACCATTGCACTACTAAAGAGTCTAGACTGACTTATGTCAGTTTGGCCAGGGGTAGTTGGTGGTTTACCAGTTTAAATGCTTTGGTGAGATCAATAAAGATTGCACCAGTGAGCAGTCCCTTATCAAGGGCAGAGACTATATCAGTGGTAAGGTTAAGCAGGGCAGTGTCAGTACTATGGTTCTTTCTGAAGCCGTGTTGGGCCACAGAGAAGGTATTATGTCTCTCCACATAATCCATGACCTGGGAATACACCACTCTCTCCAGCACTTTACTTAGTGTCGAGAGTAAGGATATTGGAAGGTAGTTTTCCTCAGAGTCTCTGGCACCACCTTTGTGGATAGGGGTAACCAGGGCCACTTTCCAGAGGGAGGGGACTTTTCCCTCCATGAGTGATTGGTTGATTAGCCACAAGATTGGGGTTGCAATAACTGGGGCTGCAATATTGATTAGTTTGGGTTCCAGCTTGTCATAGCCTGCTGTACCATGGGTTTTAATACCCTGTAATAGTTTCTGGACTTCTAAGCAGGAAACTAATTTAAATTTGAAGTCAGGAATGTTGTGGCAGCTTTTATTGGGGACTTGTGGTGTGGTTGGGCCTGGGCAGGGGGACTTGAGGGAATGTAGTTCAGTAAAGAACTTATTGAATGCTTTAGTCGCCTCGACTGGGGTTGATTATTGGGTACCGTTTGCTATAATGTCACCCTCTTCAGGTTTGTTGTTCCCCTTGATAAATCATTTCAAAGATGATGCTTCCTAGCTTTGATTATTGTGACATAGTTTACGGTGCTGCACGCAAGTCCAGTTTGGCCAGTCTGGATCTCCTCTTCCACTCCTTCTGCCAGTTTGCCTTGTCCTGTCCTTCCCATGCTCACCACAGTTCTCGTTACTCTGATCTCTCCCTCCCTTCCTAGGTAGATTGCTGCCTAACCCACTATGCTTCCTTCATCTCTAAATTCTGACTGTCCTCCCTGCCCCCTTACCTCAGTTCTCTTCTCTCCCCAAGGCCCCCTTCATCTTACTCTCTCTATAACTCAAGCTATCACTCCCTAATGCTATCTTCTTGTAAATCCCTTGTGGAACAGAATGCCTTCTCTTACCACTTTCCTAAAATCTGGGACTCTCTTCTCCTTGCAATTCACTCTGCCTACTCCAAATGCTCTCTTTCTTTATTACTCCCAGCCCATCTCCCACCTGCATTTGTCCTTAGTCTAATGTCTTGCCCCCTTTCTCTTTCCCAGTCTGCTGCCAGTCCACAAGTTACTATACTACTACTACTACAGTACTTAATGTTTCAATCTCCACACTCTTCCTCTTCTTTTCCCTCACCCTCCTTCCACTACCTTTCTCCGTTTTTCTCCCTAGCTCCCCTGTCTTCACTACTACCTCCAATTTAGTCACACTCTTTCATCTTCTCCCTCCCCCCACTCTCTACCCCTCTTTTACTCTCCTTCTTTCCTATTTTTCTTGTTTAGCAATTTGCCATTTATGTTACTATATGTACTGTACTGTACATAGCTGTGCCTTTTGCTTATCAGATTACTGCGCTTAGCTTATACTGTGTATTTTTCCCAGCCCCATTCCCCCAGGACACATCTGGAAATGAGCTTACGGCTCAATATATATTTCCTGGTGAATGTCTTTCAATATATAAGTACAGGAATAATTGTAAATGGACTACAAGAAATGAAATGGAAGCCCCAACATTTAGGTTACAATAACAAAAAAACAAAAACAACAAAAGAAAGCAAAATATAGTCACATTTTTACAAACCTTCAGGTATCGGGCTATGTACTCAACAGAGAGATAACACTTGCATCTGCCAAGCACTGCCTTGTCCTGGCAATCATGCCAAATAAAATATCACTGGAACTATTCTATCCAAAACCAACTTTTCAGTGCATTTAACTAATGTTTTTATTTTTTTATATATAGAAACATAGAAGTTGACAGCAGATAAGGACCGCAAGGCCCATCCAGTCTGCCCATTTCTTTTTCTGCCTTATGAATGTGCCATCAGTCTTTGCTCTGTCAATGGTCTATCTATTGTCATACTCATCTGTATTGCTCCCTTATGCCTATCCCATGCCTTTTTGAAGCCCTGCACTGTATTCATATCCTCCACTTCCTGAGGTAGGCCATTCCATGGATCCACCACCTTTTCTGTGAAAAATAACTTTCTCACATTACCCCTTATTCGGCCTCCCTCTAATCTCATGCAATGTTCTCTTGTCCTGCTATTTTTCTTATATTGAAACATGTTAGACTCTTTCACCTTGTTAATGCCCTTAAGGTGTTTGAATGTTTCAATCATATCACCTCTCTCCCTCTTTTGCTCTAGGGTGTACATATTGAGCTCCAGTAATCTGTTCTCATATGTTTTCTGATGCAGTCCCTGCACCATTTTGGTTAACGTCCTTGTGAAGGTGTGGCCTCCAGTACTGCACACAATACTCCAGATGGGGCCTAACCAGTGTCTTGTAAAGAGGGTTACCTCCCTCTTCTGACTTGTGATACCCCTACTAATACACTCCAACATCTCTCTAGCTTTACCTACTGCTTTAGTGGTCTGCTTGGATGATTTCAGGTCACCGGTGATGATGACGCCCAAGTCTCTCTCTTACCTTGTGGCTGCCAGCAACTCCCCTCCCAGCCTATAGGTGGTTTCAGGGTTTCTCTTCCCTAGGTGCATGATCTTTCACTTCTTTGTGTTAAACTCCAATTGCCACTCTTCTGATCATTTTGCTAGTTTATCCAGATCTCTTCTCATTCTTTCTGCCCTACATGGATCATCTACTCTGTTGCAGATCTTGGTGTCATCTGCAAACAGACAAACCTTACCATCCAGTCCATCTGCAATGTCACTGCTGAAGCTACTGAAGAGGACTGGCTCCAGGACTGATCCCTGAGGTACCCCACTTGTGACTTGCATCTCTTCTGACTGTATACTGTTTATCACCACTCTCTGTTTTCAGCCCATCAACCAGTTTGCCACCCAATTGACCAACTTCTGACCCACCCTGAACCTGCTCAGCTTATTAATCAATATTCTATGTGGAACAGTATTGAAAGCTTTGCTGAAGTCAAGGTAGGTGACATCAACTATTCCCTCTTGGTCCACCACTCTGATTACCCAATCAAAGAAATCTAAGAGATTAGTTTGACAGGACCTTCCTTTTGTAAACCCATGCTGTCTTGGATCCTGTGCTCCTATGGATTCCAGATGTTGCACTATCCTTTCCTTAAGGAGTGCCTCCATCATCTTGCCCACTATTGAGGTAAGACTGACTGGTTTGTAGTTCCCTGCCTCCTCCCTGCTACCACTCTTATGGAGCAGGATCACATGAGCTCTATTTTTTTTTCAGCATTTGATGATAAAATGTTAACTATAGCTTATTTTCTAAGGGCAATAATACCCTCTAGGGAGGGCAGTATGGGTGGCAGTATTGACCTTCCAGGAGCTATAAGGCCCTCCACCTGCAGCATTGGGCCTCATTATGCCCCTGGCAGTCTGATATTGCCCTATGCCACATATCCTGTCGGTATTATTGCTTGCTTAGTATACTCCCTTGTGGCCAGGTTTCATGAAAAGCCAGAATTAGTCAGACCAATTCATTGAATATTATTAATAAAAATAATAAATTGAAACATTGCAGAAAGAATAATTTGATCCAAACTATTTTAAATGGGAATGTTTTAAAAACACACGTCTCATGAAAGTTGATGGAGCTCTAGAAATGATTAAAAAAAGCAACTGACACATTTGTTTCCTTATTGCAAGAAAATACTAATTAAAAATCTATTTTAGTCAGCAGGAAGTTTGAGTGCAATGATACCGGGAGCCAACAACCATCACTCGAGAATTGTCAGCTGAGTCACACAAGTGAGAAACCACATCAGTCTCCTCAGTGCAGGAAGAGTTTCCATGACCTACATCTCATCACAATACAACAGACTCATGAAGGAGAGGGACAATTTAAATGTACCAAATATCAGCGGAGTTTAAGTAAGCTAAATTCAGCTAAGTGCACTGACAAAAGGTTCATTGTGCAGCATAAAACTATAAGACACTTAATTCACAAGGAACCATATAAATCTGCCAAGAGTTTTGGCCAGATGTGCAACTTGAAAAGACAGCGGCAACTTAACTGTGGACAGAGACCATATATATGTGCTGAATGTGGCAAGAGTTTTGGACAGAAGGGTAGCCTTTTATTACATCAGCGAATTCACTCAGGAGAGAGACCATATAAATGTGCAGAATGCAATAAGAGTTTTGTCCAGAAGTGTCATCTGATAAGACATCAGCAAATTCACTCTGGAGAAGAGAGACCATATAAATGTATGGAGTGCAGCAGGAGTTTTGGCCAGAAGAGTGACCTGATAATACATCAACAAATTCACTCAGGAGCTAGACCATATAAATGTGCTGCATGTGGCAAGAGTTTTGGCCAGAAAGGTAACCTGACAGTACATGAGCAAATTCACTCTGGAGAGAGACCATATAAATGTTCTGAATGTGAGAAGAGTTTTGGACAGAAGGGTAACCTGGTAATACATCAGCGAATTCACTCTGGAGAAAGACCATATAAATGTTGTGAATGCAACAAGAGGTTTGGACAGAAGAGTAGCCTTATAAAACATCAGCAAATTCATTCTGGGGATAAACCATATAAATGTGCTGAATGCAACAAGGGTTTTGGCCGGAAGAGTAGCCTGATCACACATCAACGAATTCACTTTGAAGAGAGACCATATAAATGTGCTAAATGTGACAAGAGTTTTGGCTACAAGGGTAGCCTTTTAAGACATCAGCGAATTCACTCTGGAGAAAGACCATATGAATGTGCAGAATGCAATAAAGGTTTTGTCCAGAAGAGTCACCTGATAAGACATCAGCAAATTCACTCTGGCTAGAGAAAATAGTATTTTTGGAGACACTAACCCTGCTAGAGAATGTGATCCATTCTTGTCACAGTATCAGCAATCTGTAAACATTTGGAGACACTAACCCCAAGAGAGGCCATATAAATGTGCTGACTGCAAAAGGAGTTTTGGCTAGAAGAGTGACCTGATAACACATCAGCAAATTCACTGTGGCCAGAGCCAACATTGTAATACAAGAAAAAAGAACAAAGATAGCATTGCTGGATGAAATAGCCACCACTAGTGACTAAACTGTCCTGCATACAGAGAGACATGAAATGCCAAGATATGCAGTCAGAAACCAAACTGATGTGGAATAAACACACACAAATTGTTCCAGTAGTGCTTGGAGCAATGGGACTAATCAAAAAGAACTTTCAGGCACATTTAAATATGCTACCAATACTTGTGACACCTTAGGAACTTCAAAAGGAAGCCATTTTAGGGACATTACGTGTACTGAGAAGAGTGCTCTCAGCAAACACCAAAGATTAATATAGTACTAATTTCTTGAGTTTTGAATATGCCTTGGCTAAGGAATGGGGTCCATTCTTGTCACAGAATTAGAAATCCCTAAACATTTGGAGACACTAACATGAGAGTGCACGTAATATGATACCACTAGTAAAGAAGGATTAGCCAGCAAAAGAAAGTTTAAAAAATACACAGTTTATTGATCTAGAAAGGCAACAAATTAAAATAGAAGTCACTGAACAGTTAAGGAAAAATTGATTTGAGGTAGGGATTTGGCCTCGACCATTATCTTCTGGTATGACACTACAGCAGACAACTGCTCAGCAAATGCATTCACATGAAACAAAACAAGACACACTGCAACAACTACACACAAGACATTCGGCAAAGTGCACATCAAGTGCCACGTTTCCCTAAAACAACTGAAGTCTCAGTTCAACGCATTCAGGGAGTGGAAGAACAGGAAATGCCAACTATAAGGACAACCCTAAATCAAGAGGAAGAAAACATGAGAGAAGACCTGCTGGATTTAATTGAAATGGACAAATATATTAAAGCATCAATGTGTGAACAACCCTGGCAAAAATATCATGTGGGCTGGGGGCTACATTAGTTGTTAATGAACTTCTTTAGTGATGCTGGCTTTTTCTTTCCTTTTTTATACTTTTTTGTAAACTGGCAAATTTAGGCCAGAGCAAATCTGATTTTGTTTTCTGGTATCTATCATAGATTTTCATCTCATTATATATTAATGTAATTATTTTCTTGTTTGAGCATTTGGGTTTTAGACCCTTGTGGTTGTATTTTTTAACCTTTCTCAAGTGGGTGTCACAGATAGATTTTAGGATTTCCTATATAATAAGCCAGGTTGTGTTACCGTTTATTTGCCTAGTCTATTGAACTCATTTCTGAATTGTTTTGGTCTATATTTATGAATTTATAATCTTATATCCAAGTACATCCTTTTGTTTTTTTATAATCAGTATTAAAAAATAGCATGGTGGTCACTGTTGCCCAGTGGATACAATGTTTCACATTCAGATATATGTATTAATTCATAGGCCAAGATAAGATCAGATATATTGTATCCTCTTGTAGGAGTTTTGACATGCTGTATTAAACAAATTTCCTTGCAGAATGATAGGAAATCTTGACTGAGTTTATTCTGTGCTGTTTGTGTACTCTAGATCAAGTCATTGTAATTTAAATTACCTGTTATTACTAATTCTCTCATATGACTTGCTTTTTCTAGTTCTCATAGGATATATTCACTTGCTTTGGTACTAAATTTGGTGGTTTGTAGATTACACCCAAAATAAGATCATCCCTACCTCTATTGTTTGCCAATATTTGAATCTAGATAGGTCCACAGCTGCTGTTAGGGTACCTTCCTTATATTGTCATTAATGTCTGTTGGTTTATAAATAATAATATTGCTTTAAAAAACAGAGCAACACCACCTCCCTGTCTAGGGCATCTGTCCACATGGAATAGGAAAAACCTTCAATATTCTTGCCCCATGTGTCATAATTTTTCCACCATGTTTCAGTTACATAAATCAATTTGACATTGTTTTCCACGGTTATAACTGCCTGCAGTTCATCAAGCTTATTCTTTAGATTTCTCGCATTAAACATGATGTTTTTTAAGGTATAGATTGGCCTTTTTGTGTGTTGTCTGTGTCTGGGGTTTCTGCCTGTGCTAAAGGAGTGAATGTCACTCATATCTCCCTTCCATATTAGTTTAAGGGAGTGACTGTCATGCATATCCCCCTTCCACATTAGTTTAAAGGATGAAGTTGAGCTTTTAGATGTTTCACCAGTATGTGAGTACCTTTTTATTTAAGTGCAGCCTGTCAGTTCTATATAATTCAGATTTATTGAAAAACAAATTCTGGTTGTCAGTAAACGTGTTCCCATCTATATGGCACCAATTTCCCAGTCTTGAGTTAACTCTTTCAATAGTTTTGTTTTTTCTCCAGTAGTTTTTTGAACCAGAAGGATCCCAGAAAAATAAACATTCCCCCAGTTTCCTTTATAGACTTTCATAACTCTTATCAGTTCAGTACAAATATCTTTCTTATGGCTGTACTCTGTTCTGTGTGCCAATTTAAATTGCAACAACAGAGCAAGAACCTTTATATTTCAGTAGAGCTGGCATGCATTGTTTTACATCTGAGATCTTAGCTCCCAGTAGACAAGTAACAGTTGTGCTTTCTTTGTTGTTTTCACTTGAGTAAGTGTTCCAGTAATGTATTACTGAGTCCCAAACAATGATTAGTTTTCTGTTTTTTTCCCTGTATTGTTGGAAATGTCAGATGGTTCAGTACATTCATATCAGTTTGATATGGAAGTGCATGTGTGTGTGTGTGTGTGTGTGGGGTGTCAGCTGTGTTCTACTGTTCACTGATTCTGCCTTACATAGCCAGATGCACTACGTCTATCTGCATTGTCATCCAGATGTTTTTCCTAGTTCTTTTTTTGTTTGTTTTCATCCTTTCTGTTTGGGAATTATATCTAACATTTAATTAGGTATCAGATATATTACCCTGTTGGAACACTGGATAAGAGGTCTTTCCTGTCTTGCCTCCATATCCAAGGGTTCCAAGGTTAGCAGGCAGGTGCCAAGGTCTTCCCCGACAGCTCATCCTACCTGGGCAGTGTTATGCAATGCCAGATCTATTAAAAACACGACATCCCTCACAGTCACTATGGTAGCAGCTGTACCTCTTGTGGAATGGCCCTCAATCCTGTTGTGGGTTCCTTTCCAGCCTTACTGTAACAAAACTGGATACACTGCACTATCCATCAAGAAATGGACCTTTTCAGTGCTGTGTTACCTTTTCCATATGCGTATATGTCAGGAACAGCTGTTTTCTGTCCTGCCTATGGTCCTTAGTGGCTGTCATATAGTAGCTAAGATCTGTCTTGACATCCACAATGTGACATCTCCTTTCACCAGAGGTAGAGTGATCAGTAAAAAAGACAGATAGGGTAATGGTTTGGTCCTGGTAGAAATCAGAGACCACTTTAGAGAGAAATTTCCTGCTCATTCTCTGGACCACCTTATCCCTGTGGAATGAGATGTAGTCTTCTTTCAATGCAGAGAGCCTGGAGCTCAATGATTCCTCTTGCAGAAGTCACTGCTACTAGGAAAACTGTTTTCCATGTGACATATTTTAAATCAGCCAAAAGTATGGGCTCAAAGGGAAGCCCCATGAGCTCAGCTATGCACATATTTAGGTCCCATGCTGGCACTGGTTCCCTATGAGGGGGTGCAGATGGGTCAAGCCCTTAAGGAACCTCTTGAAGATTGAATCTAAAGTCACTGTCACATTCTGTCCAGCTAATATGTAAGCAGATAATGCAACCAGGTGAACCTTGAGGGTACTGGACTACAAGCCCGGTGAATGTAAATAAGTAAGGTAGAAATGTACAGCTGGGACCCCAGTTTGTGCTGGTACAAAATCCCTGGTTGAACACCAAATAGAAAACCTTTTCCATTTCGAGGCATAGGTTTTCTTAGTGGAGAGCTTCCCGTAACCCCTTAAAATGTCCAAAAGACCTTCAGGAAGATGCAAGTCTGTATATTCTAGATCCTCAAGAACCAAGCCTTGGGCTTGAGTGACTTGAGATTCAGATACAGGAGCCTCCCCTGGTTGGAGGTTAACAGATTGTGCTTCTGAAGAAGGTGTATTGGCTTGGCCACAGACATGGAGAGCAACCGAGAATACCATGGTTGCCAGGCCCAGTCTGGTGCTACCAAGATAATTTATGCTGACAGGGACCTAAGTTTAAGCAATATGTTGTCCACCAGAGGGAAGGGATGAAAAGCATACAGATGTTTCCCTGTCCGATTCAAAGCTAAAGGATCCAGGAGGACTGTTCCCCTGATCTGGTGGTTTTCAACAGTATTGCAGCAGGTGGTGGTTCTTGTGGGATGCAAACAAGTCTATCTCTGTGGTGCCCCACCTACTGAAAATCATGTCTACCACTTGCTTGTTCGAGGTCCATTGCAGTGTCAGTGGCTCAGTAGGTAGCACACTTGCCTGTGAGGCTGGGAGATCTGAGGGCTGTAGGTTCAGTTCCCACATCTGGCACTTAGGTTGATATCCCAGTACTGACACTGTAGTGCAGCATGAAAAGGGAGCTGCACTTCTGAGGTGCCATCTTTTGGATGAGATGTTAAACCAAGGTCCCATCTGCCTGGATTGGTGGTAGTTCAGGTGGATGTTAAGGATCCCATGGCACTTATCGAAAAAGAGTAGGGGTGTTTTTATTTAACAAAACATATACAATAACACTTATTTAAACAACCAAATAATCCAGCAATCAAAATAGGAGAGAGAAAAAAAAACGAAAACAGTAATTCATGCTTCTCAACAAAGGGTTTGAAACATAAAATAAACATTCTATTTATGCATTATTAATATTTTGCATAAAGTTTTTATATTACAATCAGACATCTTATTTGTATTTAATAAAATGAAAGAATCCTTTCCACCATTTGTGTAATGTCCCTGGAGAAACCCTTGAAACATCTTGATCATAGATTCTCTCCCAATTCTTTTATAATTAGATTACTCACACAGTAATAAGGCATTTTTTTCTGATACAAAACCCATTGAATTCTCGCCTGCCATAGATAGTATCTCAGGCAACCTAAAAAAAGAGTTAAAGTTTCTTCATGAAGACCTGTTGATATAAGTGGGTTTTTTCCAAAAATTAGAAAATCATAAGACATCATATGCATCCACTCATAACCCCATCATTTAGCTAAATAATCCCACAAACCCTTAGCATAAGAACAGCTAATAAAGAAGTGCTCCATTGTTTCCTCAATATTTATACATTCCAAATAGGGACATAGCCTTTCCTGTAGTGCCTTATATTTTGCGTTCCCCCTCTAACATTTAACTTCCCATAGAAAGTTAGCCATTGTGTTTCCCACTGATTTATTGGCATTCTAGGGTTATTTAATTGAGCCAGTACCAAGGGGATTAATGATGAAGGACAGTTTTTGAATCCCGCCTCTTGTGGATATAATTGTATCATTAAAAGCTGGTATAACCCCTTTGTGTTGTGAGCTAGTACTAATTGTTTCTCCAATTTCCATTTGTATAATTTCTGTGCCGCAGGCCTCAAATACTCGGGAATATACACATGATAATTGAGTTTAGGAGGTAATAAATGCCAACTCCTATAGTATTTGCCCATTGTTTTTAAATTCCATGATACCACAGCCCTTGCTTCATCTTTCAGATCCTCTTTTATTGAGTTTGCAATGAAAAAATACATGTGCATAAACTACAGGGTCTATCATCCCTAACCCTCCTTGGTTCTTTCTTAAATAAGTAAAACCCCTTTTAACTGGGTTTAGGCGGTTACCCCACAGCATCTGAAAAAATAAACTGTACACCTTGGTTTCAAATGCTGCCGGTAGTGGGAAGATCATAGCCACAAACTGTATTATGGGAAGAAGAAATTGCTTAATTATCTGCACTCTTTTTAGTTTGAGTAACCTCCACTGTCTCCATCTTTTAACCTTACTCTCAATTTTTCCGATCACTTCTTCCCAATTTTCCTTAGGTATATTTTGGGAACCGAATTTAATCCCTAGTATTCTTAGTGGAGTTCTAGAAATTTGGATTCCCTCCTGTAATGTCTCCTCAATTCCATTTGCTCCTATAAATAGTCCCCTTGTTTTCTTTATATTTAGTTTTGCATTTGAGACTTTAGCAAAATCCTGAAAAACTGTCATAAAGTGGGAAATCATAACTGTGTCTTCAAAATATATTATCAGGTCATCTGCGTAAGCCTGAACTTTTGCCTGTAGAAAATTACAATCATTGGACACAATACCTTTCCAACTTTGTGCTTTTGACACCATTTTTAATAAAGGATCCATCACGAAGGTGTAAAGGAGAGGACTGAGAGGGCACCCCTGCCGTACCCCTGTAATTAATTGGAAACCTTCTGCCATGCAATCTTTCACGAAAGGAAATACAATCACCTTTTTATATAATTTCTCAATTAAATTTACTAATTGATAAGGGATCCCATAGTGTCTCAAAGTGGAAAACAGAAATGGTAAGTGTACCCTATCAAAGGCTTTATCTAAGTCCGCTGAATCTAAACATCCTGTGACTCCCCTCTCTGAGAGATGTTCTATCACATCTCTGATTAGCCTAAGGGCAGTCTGAATCCTTCTATCTGGCAATCCACAGTATTGATATGGAGAAATAACCTTTCCAGCATATTTTATTAGCCGCTTATTTAAAATACTAGCCAAAATTTTGTAATCAGAATTTAGAAGCGTAATCGGCCTCCAGTTGGCTATATTCTGTTTGTCCCCAGCTTTGAATATATATGTCAATAGTCCCTCTGTGAATAAAGGGAAAAATACATCTTTTTCTAGAAAAAACTGAAACAAAAGATCCAGGCATAGACTAAATTCTTCTGGAAAGCTTTTGTACAGATCATTAGTAAGGCCGTCAATTCCTGGAGAAATATTTGGTTTCAGAGACTTGATAGTATTTAAAATCTCTACTTGTGTAATGGGTTCCCATTTTTCTGACTTTTTAGTTTTATTAATTGGGACAGGTATCTGACTTAAGTAATCAACTATATCTTTTTTAACAATTCCTTGACTAGGATTAAGTGTATGGAAGTATTCTACTATTACATCTCGTAGATCCTTCACAGTAGTTGCTATACTCCCCTCAGGTTTCCTCAATTCCTCCATTTCATTGAATCCCTTAACTTTTTGCACATTACAAAGGGATCCCCTAGGGGAGATTTTTTTACCCCATTTACTAGAATAACCTGCATTGTTTTGCTTCTATTATATTGATATTCTCTCATCTTTTAACACCTCAATTTGATCTGAATAATCCCTTTTTGATGCATAAGCTATTGTTAATAATCTCTGCAATTGCTGTCTTAGACCTAAATAGTGCAAAACATTATCATTTTTAATTTTACATCCTTTGGTTTTAAAAAAATTCCTTAATTCAGTTTTGGTCTCCTGCCACCATTCTCCTACATCAGAATATAAAAAAACTACTGATAATCTAGCCTTCAACAGACTTTTAACTCCTATTTGAATAAAAGGAAGCTCTAAAGAGGAATTATTCAATTTCCATCTTAACTGCCTTTCCTCTAAATTATCTAAGAAACTGAACGTGCTTAATAAAAAGGAATGATCCGAAAATTCACATGGGAATATTTTGAATGATTTCATTTTCATATTTGGTGAAACAAGCATATGGTCTATCAAAGAGAAAGATTTCTCTTTGGCAAATGAAAAACTAGTTTCTTTTTTTGAAGCATCGTTACAGGTTAACAATCCAGCCTCAATTATTTTTTTTAGATAATTGGAATCACAGTAAATTTTCTTTTTGTTACTTTTGAGAGGAAACCCAGGAATTGAGCAGTTATAGTCTCCACCCCATAAAATTCTAGCCGTTGTTAACAAAAAGGGCTGTATCATTTTTAGACATTCCACTCTACTTGATTTTGTTTGAGGATTGTATATATTAAGAAAGCGGAAATTTAGGCCTGACAACTTCCCATCTATAATTAAAACTCTTCCAGGAATTAGATCAATTAAATTTAGTAGCTGAAACGAGAAGGAATTAAATAAAATCCCTACCCCATCTGTCGTATCCTCCCCAAAAGACCAAAAAGAAGGGCCCCAAACCCACTCTTTTTTAAATGCTATCAATTGTTCAATAGTGTTCATCCAAGTTTCTTGTAGGAAACAAACTGAAAAGGGGTAATCATGAATAAAATGAAAAAGTGATTGTCTCTTAGCTTTTCTCAACAAGCTGTGAGCATTCAAAGAACCCCAAGTCAATACCATTTTCCTTTTTTAAGTATTCTACTTCTTATTTTTTCCTTTTTTTCTTTTTTTTCCTTTATAAATCTCTGATATCTGAGACCTGTTTGATAGTGAGGATTTTTAAGAATCTGAATCCTCTACCTCTGCTTCCATGTTCCCCCATGAAGAGAACAGGGCTGCATAAGAGTTACTAGTCTCAATGTGGATTGCTGGGGGGGGGGAGTTTCAGTTGTAAATTCCTTGTTGATCTTCTTTGCGGCAAAGCAACTTTTGTGCTATCCGCCTTTTCTGAAACATTTTCTGCAAAACAAACAGGGGGAAGACTTAAGATATTAGAAGAAGTTACGTTAACATTTGACACACCCCTCACTTTTGAGTGCTGCCCTTGTTTTCCTACAATACTTTCTGATGATGGTTTATTTTTATTAGCTACTACATTTGTAACCTCCCCTTTTATATCCACTGATTCTTTAACACCAGCAGATTTCACTTGAGTGCTATCAGAGGTAGGGGGACACATTTGTACTGAAAAATCAGAGATGAAGCTTCCTGTGCCTTCTGAATAAAAACCTCAGAGCCCGAGCTAGTTGTTGAGTTGTGAGCAGCCCAAGGACATATTTTAAAAACATGGCCTTTCGATTCGCATAGATCGCAGCATGATTGATTGTTGCAAAACATTGTTAAATGACCCACCTCTCCACAATTATCACATCTGGGCTTATCACATACACTAGAAAGATATGTTCTTGCACCGCACTTGTAGCATGCACGAGGCTGTCCACTGTAAAAACATACCCCTCTGTCTCTCCCAGTAAGAAAGAATTTGGAATGTGCTCTATCCCTGCCTCAGTTTGTCTAAGCTTTACTTTATATTTCCATCCACCTGTCCAGAAACGTTCTGAGTCAAGAATAGGTTCTGGCTCACTTAACACATCACACCTTTTTTTTAACCAAAAGGTTATATCTTCCACCCACACCCCCTCATTTCGAAACATAACTGTTACAAATTTAATTAAAGGTTTGGATAAAGGTATGACAACAAAAGGAGCCCACAAAGGTGAAAATTTGACCTGACCATATCTTGTCCAAAACAAATCTAAAGCATGTTGTGTACGAAAACTTACATCGTAATTATCCTCCCCTGAAATATTGATGAAGGCGTAAACATCCTGAGGGGAAAAGTGCAATGATTCTTTTAGTAATGTTTTTCCCACGAAATGCCTATCCGGCCTAACCTCTAGCCCACCTTTATATCTTATTCTTACTGCATTCCATCTGGGAGCTGCCTCTCTGTGAGAAATTGAAAAAAGCTCAGACATTAAGGGTTTCTGAACAGAAGGGAAAGTGGGGGTACAGGAATCTCAAGCGAGGATTGTACAGCTAAAACTTGTTGCTGAGATTCCTTCAAAGAGTCCAAGGGGGACTTTTTCAATTCAGAAGAACTACTTCTAGGTTCTAACATATCAATTTCTTTTTTGTCTCCCCCAATACAACTTTCTTTCTCCTGCCCCACAGGGGCCCATTCTGGGGAGTGCTGTGACAAAGTTAACTGTGAGGACCAAGATGGGTCAGGCTTCCACACTCCTGTGTTTGTCTGCATCCAACCTGCCTCATTTAATGCTTTGCTTGGAGACCATGAAGCTAGCTCGCTGTCATTACTTAATGTAGAGAGTTTATTTATTTCCTCCTGTACATTTAAATGTGAGCTAACACTTTTCTTAATGGTGTCAATGGGAAAAAAGAACTCAGTCACCCCTGTTTGTGAGCCTTCCTTAGTTTGGTAAATTACAGTTTGTGCAGTAGACACTTCATTTTGTGGTAACTGCTTTAACACAAAACCTGAGGCTTTATTTAAATTTACATTTTCATTATAAGTTGGAGCCATTTCTATTGCAGTCATTTTAAATGTCTCTGTGCCATTAACAAGTTCAGAAGTAGTCAATGCAGGCTTTGGGCACTCGCTAAGCTTTGCGAATAAACTGCCAGCCTGTTTAAAGCTAGAACGACGCTTTTCTGCTTCTCCAGTACTGCAGGAACATTTCCCTTCCATACACTGCTCGGTGAAGCCAGGTTCCTGATTACAGTCCACCTGAGGAATCGTCACCGGACTGCAGTTGTTTTCTTTAGATTTACTGTCTGTCTTACCGAAAGAGAACAGCTGAGTGTCATTTGGTAGAGGGAGCGCTTCAACAGCCGCCGTTCCCTCTGTTCATAAGCTGTCCTTTTCGTTAGATAATGAAACATTAACAGTACCTGGAGAAATATAGCAGACCTCTTCAGAAAACTTTTCTCTACTTGCTGTTTGAACTCCCGCCTTCTTCCCGGATCCATATTTTCCTCCGTTGACTCACACCTCCGTTTCTTCGTTTTTATTCCCAAAGCCTTCCTGGGTTTTTTTCTTCAGCATCCTTCATGATCTGAGACCAATCCATGTAATTTTTCTCTACCGTTTGCAAGTTTGTAGGCCTTGAAACCAGGCCTCCTCCTTGCAGCACATCCTGCTCCCCTGCCACATCAGCACTTCCTCCTCCTCCTGTGTCCAGCTGCAAACTGAGCCCCTCCATCCTATCCACAGGAAGTGACAGCACCCCTGCAGGCAGAGTAGGGGAATTTCCCTGGTGTCCTGGCCAAATTTCCCTCATTCACTAAAAAAAAAAAAAAACACCAACAGCTTAATCTGGTTCAAGGTCAGTTGGCATTCATCTGTATCCCCTTCCCCAGGTCATGTCTGAAAATAGGCAGAATTTATCTATTGCACTTACCCGGTCAACATAAGCTAAATAAATAAATTTGACACTGTAGACCATGGTGTGCTAATAGATTTGCTGCAGCATCTTTGTGGGCTGTTTAGCACAATCCTCAAACTGTTTCATTTGTTCCTCGTGAGCAGGTCTCAGAGAGTTGCCACTAGAGTTTATTCTTCTGGTGCCCACTTCTTGCCCTGTGGGGTGCTGCAGGCCTCCAACTTGACCCTATGCTGTTTGCAGTGTACATGCTGCCATTGGGAGATATCAACAGCAGATACAGCTTGAGTTTTCACTACTATGCAGAAGATACTCAACTGTATATGTCCTTCCTACCCGGACAGAATGATGCACTCGCCGTGCTAAATGATTGCCTTAATGAGATCAGAACTTGGATGAGTACCAGCTGGCTGAGACTGAATCCAGATTAGACTGACGTGTTGGTAGTGAACCCTGGTTGCCCAGGGGTGGGTTTGGGGGCTGGACATGCTTCAGGTTTATTGCTTGATGGCATATTGCTCACAACCTCAGACCGGGTGCGTAACCTGGGTGTTATTTTTGATGATGGTCTGACACTAAAATCTCAGGAGTCGGCTGTCGTGACATCCTTTTTTACCATCTGAGGAATACTGCCCAGGTGAAACACCTGGTTCCCCTGATGATCTTCCAACACTGGTCCATGCCTTTGTCACTACTCACCTTGATTACTGCAATTCCCTCTACCTAGGGCTACCAGGGGTTGATATCCGTCGCTTGCAGCTGGTGCAGAACGTGGTGTCCAGGCTTTTGACTGGGACCTCTAGGTCCAGTCATATTACACTTGTGCTCCATGGGCTCCACTGGCTGTCTATTCAGTGGTAGATCACCTTTAAGGTTGGCGTGCGAACCTTTAAAGCCCTATATGATCAGGGACCCAGTTACTTGCAAGACCTCCAGGTACCCTACTGCCCCATCTGCCCCCTCTGATCCTCTGATGAGGGATTGCTAGAGACTCCCAGGGTGTGACTGAAGACATCTGGTGCCCATGCTTTTTCTTTTTCAGCTCCAACCCTGTGAATTCTCTACCTCATCGGTTAAGAGAATGCCTGACCGTTGACAGGTTTAAAATTGTGCTAAAAAGGTATTTATTACTTTGGCCTTCCATAACATAGAAACATAGAATTTGATGGCAGATAAGGACCGCTTGGCCCACCCAGTCTGCCCATTTCCCTACCTAATGGATAAGCTGCAGATCCTAGTTAACCAACAACCTACTTCTTCCTACCCACACCCTCTAGAATTGCCTTATGACTGTTCCATGCATTCTTGAATTCCACCACTGTTTTTGATTCCACAATCTCCTCCGGAAGGCCATTCCATGCATCCACAACCCTCTCTGTGAAAAATATTTCCTTACATTACCTATGAGACACCCTCCTATATCTTCAAATTGTGCCCCCTTGTTCTTGTACATCTCTTTTTCTGAAAGATGCTACCCTCTTGGACTTTGTTGATTCCCTTAAAGTACTTGAAAGCTTCTATCATGTCCCCCCATCCCTCTTTTCCTTGAGGCTATACATACTAAGCTCCATAAGTCTCTCTTCATATGTCTCCCAGTGCAGACCCTGCACCATTTTAGTTGCCCTCCTCTGGACTGCCTCCATCTTGTTTATTTCTTTGTGGAGATTGGGTCTCCAGAACTGCACACAAAACCCCAGATGGGGTCTCACCAGCTGTCTGTACAGAGGGATAACAACTTTCTGTTTTCTAATGGTGATGCCTCTCCCTGTGCACCCAGTATCCCCCCAGACCTCCTTACTGCCCTCTCACATTGCTTGCCCACCTTTAGGTCATCTGATATGACTATCCCCGGTCCCTTTCCATTTTTGCTGTTGTTAGTATCTCACCCCCCACTGTTTACTCTTCCCTTGGGTTTTTGTTTCCCAGATGCATTACCTTGCACTTCCTATCTTTGAATCTAAGCTGCTATACATTTGACCATTCCTCCAACCTTGCCAAGTCCCTTCTCATCCTTTCCACCCCACTTTGTGTATCAACTCTGTTGCAGATCTTTGTGTCATCTGCAAAGATGCATACTTTTCCTTCCAGTCTCTCTGCAATGTCACTTATAAAGACATTGAAGAGGACCGGTCCTAGTACTGAACCCTGCAGTACCCTACTTGTAAGCCCCCTTTCTTCAGAGTGGACTCCATTTACTATTACCCTCTGTGTCCTGTTCTCCAGCCAATTCTTTACCCAGATTACCATCTTGGGGCCCACTCACAGGCTGGCTAACTTGTATATTAATCTTTTGTGTAAGACTGTGTCAAATGCCTTCCTAAAGTCCAGGTAGGCTATGTCCAGAGCCCCTCCCTGGTCCACTGCTTTGGTCACTCAGTCAAAGAAATCTATTAGATTCATCTGACATGACCTTCCTGCTGTGAATCCATGCTGCCTTGGGTCCTGTTCCCCTCTGACCTCTAGGTACTTGACAATTATTTAATTCAGAAGTGATTCCATCATTTTCCCTATCACTGAGGTTAAACTAACAAGTCTGTATTTCCTGCTTCTGCCCTGCTCCCACTTTTGTAAAGTGGAATCACATCTGCCCTCCTCCAGTCCTCAGGTACCACCCCATCCTCCCATGATTTGTTAAAGAAGGTAGTCAGTGGTATCACTAGTTCTACCTTTAGTTCTTTTAGAATTATGGGATGAATCCATCAGGCCCCATTGCTTTGTCCACCTTCAGTTTTAAGAGTTATTTCAGATCCCTTTTTTCTGTAAATGGGCTGGTATCAACTTCTGTATCCAGAGTGTTTCTATTGTTTGGTTTAGGTACCTCCCCCTCTTCATTTGTGAATATTGAACAAAAATATTTGTTTGGTATCTTTGCTTTTCACAGTCACCCTCTGCCCACCCCCTTCCCCTTTATTAAGCCTCACTATCCCTCCCTTGGTCTTCCTTCACTCCCTGATGTACCTATAAGAGGTTATATCCCCCTTCTTAACTGAGTTGGCTATCTTTTCCTCGGTTTGGGCCTTTGCTGTTCTGACTGCCTTCTCAGCTTCCTTTTGCTTTAACTGATACACTTCTCTGTCCTGCTCTGACTGTGATTCCATGTACTTCCTGAATGCTTTCTTTTTCTCTTGAACCTTCCCTGTCATCTCCTTTGAGAACCATACTGGTTTCTTGCATCTTTTTGTTTATTTGCTTCACACAAAGGCTTGTTGCCTCTGTGATAGCAGTTTTGATTATGCACCATTGTTCTTCCACCCCTCCTTCCTGCCCATTTGCTAGTGCATTCCTTAGGCACTCACCCTAACTATGGTTAATTTGTTTTATTGTCATTTTAATTCATATTTATATTTGTTGTATTTGATTTTATGTACAGTGCCTTGGTTTTGAAAGGCGCTATAAAAATAATGTTTGATTTGATAAAAAGTTCTATATTATTTATTTGTACAGCCTACTTAAGCTTGTCATAAGTTTTATTTAACTAATTTCTAAGCTGTATGTATGCCTTGCATTTGTTGCAGGTATACAAAACTGAAGTCGCACAGGAAGGTTTCCTGTTACACATTTTATACATTGTATAATGGAACCCACTTGACATAGGAGCCTTACAATGTATCCTGTTGAATTCATTATAATAATTAATGCCTTAATTCCAACAATGTGTGCAGGGGAGGCAAGAGAAGCAATGCAGTAGCAGCTGTGCTAAGTGCAAGGCAGGAAGTGGTAAAAGTTTATTAATGAAATCACTCAAGAGCGTTCAAGTAGTGCTAATAATACTATATAAAATTAAAGGACAAAGCCCAACAAATAGATATTTCATTACGCTGGCATGTGCACAAATACACAAACCTTATAGTGATCTTCCAGCACTAAATGAACAGACTACCTGGCCCAAAGACCCAGTTGCTCCCTCTGGATACACTAGCATGTGTCTCTGTGCATGTCTCCACACACGCTTGCCCACACATCTCACCCTGCTTCCACTGGGGCTTGATTTAAGGGGTACAGACCTAGAAGTGGGATGCATGTGTCATGTGACCCCTCGTAGTGCACCAAATTACATACATAGTCCCCTTGTATAGGATTAGGTTTTAAAAGGCAGAAAACACAGTTTCCTTCTTAATAAAAGCTGACCCCAAGTCACTGTGATACAAATAAAATTGTTTGAGGTGTTTGCTATACCAGCTCAGTTTTTGTAGTTCTTTCTGTTGCTTAAGAACTACAGTCCCCACTTTCCACAGTGTGGTGACCAAGGAGACTGTCCCACCCAGTGCACAACTCCAATGAGCAACAATGAACACCAACCTGATGGAGGGTTGTGACATAAAAGAACTCGAGAAAGAGGGACTATATAGATATCTGGGAATAGATGAGGAAGCAACAATACAGCATGAACAAATGAGAGCAAAAATCAGCAAGGAATATTTCAGAAGGCTGACACTTGTACTGAAAACTGCTTTGACAACATGAAGCAAAATGCAAGATAAGTCAATTCACCCCTTCCTGTGATATCATACAGCTTTAATGTGACTGACTGGCCACAGAAAATACTGGACCAGCTACATATAAAAATAAGAAAACCCCATGGCTTCCAGTCAATACCCAAAAACAGAGGAGCTACAGACATATCTGCTGACATCCCTGGACCCAGACATGCGCGAGGTCCTGTATCATGAAGAAAACAAGCCTAAGATGATTTCCATCAACATAGGAGAAGCTTCAGGATGGTAGCAGAGATGGATGCTATGTCATTTGCAAAGAAAAGAAGCACACACTTCACTCCTCAAACATGCTCCAATCAAAACTGGAACTTCAAAAAGAAAAGAGAACTGGGCACACTCCAAGCACCATAAAAAGACATAACTTTTATTAAATAACAAAGCAGCCGAGCTAATACTCCTGGTTAAGCCACCAGCAGAAAAGGAACAACCAGCAACAAAAAGTGCAAAGAAGCAGAAAAAATAGCCAGTAAGGGCAAAGATCAAGCGGTGTCCTGTAAATGGGTGGGCAGTTTTAAAAGGGAATGGGACAAAGTGAGGGGGATGTTCTCTATGACGGGAGGAGAGGGAGGGGGTAGCTGCAGTATAAGGTATACACAATCAATAGCAGTCTTGTTGGAACATGTGGCCTGTATCTGTTGGCAGTTTTGTATGTCCATATGTATCAAAAGAGATTCCAACTCAGTGGTGCAGAGGAGTGAGGCACCATGCATCACCTGCCACCATGCCAGCAACCTTGGATCTGGACTGATCTCAGGGCAATGGGGGGTTGGCCTGGGGAGGAAGGAGGATCATTGCTTCACCAACCTCTGGCAGGGGCTGGGAGTGTCACAGCAGATGCTTGCAGACTTTCAAGGAGGTGTGCCAGACATTGCATGTAGGCACCTCACACCATTGCATGCTGCACCTCCCATCAACAAGGGGAAAAGGATGACTGAGGAACAGAGGACATCTGCCTCCTGCACTGAGCCCCACACAGCTCTCTGAGGCCCCCTGACACCAGATTATCACTCTGGCAGCATAAAGGGAGTAACAGGGGCTTAGCCCCTGAGCAGCCCTACCCTGGGGGAGGCAATCCAGGGTGCACTCCAGTGAGCATCAGGTAAGTCACGAGTGATGGGGTGAGGGTGTAGGGATGGCAGACCAAAGGGAAGCCAGTCTGGAGGCAAAAAAACAGATCAAGAAAGAGGAAGTGACAACTGGAAAGCCCATAATTACAGCAAACTGCTATAACAATCACAGGTCAATCAAGAACTGACTCACGAGTGATTAACAAAAGGTTAATTTAAGCCACAAGATGAGAGGCTAGTAATGGCAGCCCAAGATAATGGACTTTTTACAAGATAGTTTCCCAAATCCATAAAAAAAATAGAGAGGTGCAGGTTCTGTAGCACTGTTAAAAACAGTTCCACACCTTGTGGCTGGATGTGAAATACCCATGGCAGTCTTGGCAGAAGGCCTGTATACTGAAAGACATAACAATGTAGAGAGACTGATTCACCTGAAACTATGCAAACACTGTAACATTCAGGTAGCAGAAAAACATTGAAAACACAAACTACAAAGAATCATGGAGAAGAAAGAAGTAATAATCACGTGATCATCCAATGCCAACTGCCGAGAACGTGAAAGTGAGAAAACCAGACAATGTACTAGAAAAAAAATAACAAAGGTAGCATACCTGATCAAAGTAGCCACTCCTAGTAACTACAGTATCCTGTACACAGAGAGACACAAAATCTTTAAATACCTTGACATGCAAACAGAAACTAAACTGATCTGGAACAAAGATGCACAGATCATTCCAGTAGTGTTCAGAGCAACAAAGCTAATGAAAAAGAACTTTCAAGCACATCTAAGTGTAACCCCTCACCCCTGCCTTTTTGCCAAAATGACAGGTGGCATGCTGTTGAAGTTGACAGCAGTACCTGGTGGAGACTTGGTTCGGGGAGGACGAGGTTACTCATCACAGGGGACCTAGGTTTGGCTACTCTGAACAGGGGCACCCAAGTAAATCCGAACACAGGAAGCAATAACTGTAATGTCCAGAACCAGGAATGGGATTCTTCAGTGTGGCTTTTATTCACTTCCAAGCTGAACAAACAAAGCATAGATGGACCCCCATGGGGCTACATTTCCTGGTAATGCAGATTAGAGACAAATCATTCACAAATCTGGACTATCATGTATGGTATGGGCTGCACGCCCATTGGCTCTTGCTCTGCACCAATGGGCGTGCAGCCCTACCGGGCTTTGATCAATCGGCGGGCGGCAGGCGGGTGGGATCCTGCCTTGCGAGTCAGGTGAGGAGTGGGGTGGTGGGGCTTCGTGGGTGGGTGGGGTGGGGGACACTAGCCACCAGGGAGATGTTTGGGGGTGTCAATTTACATTCTGCCGCGCTCGGGCATTACGGTCCACTGGACCACCAGGGAGATGTTCGGGGTGGAGGGGCACTTTACTTACTGCCTGCGATCGGGCACTAGGAACATATTCGGGGGGGTTCATTTTACATTCTGCCTGCGATCGGGCATTACGGTCCACTGGACCACCAGGGCACTTTACTTACTGCCCACGATCGGGCACTAGGAACATGTTGGGGGGGTTTATTTTACATTCTGCCTGCGATCAGGCATTTTGGTCCACTGGACCACCAGGGAGATGTACGGGAGGAGGTGGGGGAGCCACATTGCTGCCCGCGATCGGGCTGCAGGGTGCGTCGGTCCCCGACGGCTGCTGCCTGGCAGGGCGGCCAGGCGCAAGTCCTCGGGGATCGGCGCACCTACATGCTAATGGCATGCAAATGGGGCCATAATCAGATGCAAATGGCCCCCTGTGCCTTGCATGAATTATGGCCCCATTTGCATGTCACCTTTTGAATATCGTGATTTTGCGCAGGCGCAATGAATACTTAGCCACCACAAGTTGAATGCTCCACTCTGACAACATGAGTGGCACAGATTTCACTGCGCCATGCACAGTATTTAATGGTGGGGTGATATTCAAAGGAGTTGCTCAATAGCGCAACTCCTTTGAATATCACCTGGGCCACACCCCTGCACAACTATTTTGCGCAGCTCAAGGGCTTGCGCCTCAGAATGGCACAGTTTGAATATCCAGCCCATAAGGTTTAATGAAGCTAGTCTATTATTACATGTTTCATTTTTTAAACTTGATATTTTTTTGTATAACATCTTTGCACCTTTTCTAGTGAGTTCCCACTAGACTTTTTATATGGGCACCAGAGCTGGGCCGTATACTCAAGGTGTGGCCTAACATAAGATCTATACAGGGGCATTAAAACCTCAGATTTACGTGAGTTAATATTTCGCAAGATAGACCATACTGCCCCATTTGACTTATTAATAATTCCATTAATAAGTTTGTTATATGACATGTCATCTGAAATAGTAATTCCCAAGTCTTTTTCATCTGAGGTACTAGGAAGGTTAGAACCACCCAGATGATACATATAATATGGGCTATTAGTTCCTAGATGCATATTTTACATTTGTTTGGATTTTATTTCATACCCCACTTATCCACCCAAGATGTAATACAATCTGGATCATTTTAAATGTCTGTAGCTTGCGACACGTCTTTACATGGGCCACCTATTTTAACATCATCAGCATACCTGATGGTAAGTGACAGGCAGTCCTTTGTCATGCTAGCAATAAAATCCTGAAACAGGCACGGGCCCAGCACTGAGTCCTGCGGAACCCCACTAGAAACAATACCCACTTCAGATGAAGAACCATTAACAACAACCATGTGTGTTCTATCCTGTAACCAGTTACTTGTCCAGTTAATGATGTGACTATTTATGTTCATATTTTGAAGTTTTATAATGAGTGCCCTGTGAGGCAGAACATCAAATGCCTTGCTAAACTCAATAAAGACAACATCACGAGGTATATTATAAATGAGAGAGTAGCTAATATTCTCATAGAAATATAACAAATTAGTGAGACAGCTTCTGCCACTTTTGAAACCATGTTGCTCCAAGTCTTCACTGTTCAATGTTGGTGTCAAGATGTCTTTAATTACACTCTCTAGAACTTTGCATACAGTAGATGGCAAGCTTATAGGGTGATAATTCTCCCAATTATTTTTTAAACTCTTTTTATGTATTGGTATGACACTAGCCTTCCTCCAATCATCAGGAACATAATTATCTAACAAAAACTTATCAAACATGATTTTTAAAGGGAGAGAAATTAATTTAGCCATGAAATACAATAAATGCCCTGCTATGTTATCCAGGCCAGGAGAGTATTTACCCTTAAGAACCAAAAGTTTATCTAATATTATATCTTCTTGAAACATTATAGGAGTATCCTCATTTGGATAAGTACTGTTTGCTAAATCATTATTAGGAGTACCAAATGCCTTACAAAACTCACTGTTAAACAAGTTAGCCATTGATTTAGGACATATACCAATATATTATTCTGTAGAATTGGGCCTACTTGACAAACAGGTTTTTTTTAATGAGTTAATATATGAGTAGAAATGTTTACCATTATTTTTATTTGCATTATTGGCAAGCTTGTATTCCCATCTTGATTCTGCCTTTTTGATAGAGGATTTGTACTTTGTCTGAATTATTTGATAAGCGTTCCAGTTAGTACATGATTTATTCTTTAAGTAATTATTATACTTCTTTCTTTTTAGTTTTATTACTCTTTTTATGCAAGCAATAAGACACAATGGGGTGTGCATTAGAGAGTTCTAATGCACGGCTAGGGAGACGTAGTGAGGCACGAGGCCACAGGCCGATTGCGTCTCATCCCCTAGCCATGCATTAGAACTGTCTAAAGTACATCTCCAGAGTGGCTTATTGTGCTTATAAAATGGGCCTGTGTATTCTAAATGAGGGTTCTAGTTTTAGCTGTACATTAGACACCTCTAATGCACGGCTAACAACCAATCAGATTGCTTGAAATACTTTGCCCATTTTATAAGGATGGATTAAACCATCTAGGTGAACATTTTAGACTACAAACTTTGGGTTTAAAGGGAACAAAAATAAGTTTCTTGTGTTGTATATAACTGTTTAAAAAAAGGACCAACTGTCTTCAGAATTTAGATTGGATAAAATGGACTACCAGTTAACATCCTTAATGACCATCTCAGTGGAGGCCAAATCAGCTTTGTTATATAAATAGGCTTTAGTATTTTTACAAGTAGTAGTGTAAGATTTAGTAATAGTGAACAAGACAGTGTTGTGATCACTGTTTGAAATTGGGTCAGTAATTTTTAAATCTATAATTGACAGAATGTTGCTACAAATAACAAGGTCAAGAATTCTGTCTGCCCTAGTAGGCTGAGATACATGTTGCGTCAGGTCCAGCTCAAGACATGTAGAAAGGAATTTTTTACCTTTACTACTAGTGGCTGTACTCTTCTGCCAGTTTATATCACCTAGATTGAAATCTCCAGTTATAAGAATATGTCCAAGCTTACTAGCCTGCTCAGATTCAGACAAGATGGCATCGAGTACATAGATAGGTGAGTTGCATGGATAAAAGCAACTTCCAAATAGGATAAAGTCATCTTGCTTCAGGAAAAACTTTGACCCAGATCGTCTCAGTAGCTATATCATGCATTTTTATACTATCTGTTATATTCAGACTGCTCAAAGTATATTTTATAAATAAGGCAATGCTACCTCCATTCCTGTTTTGTCTGTTAAGTTTGTAAAGTCTGAAGACCTGTAAATAACAGTCCCACAGAGCTTTATCATCAGCCCATGTCTCACATATTGAAACTATATCGATATCATGTACAACTCTGAGCTGAAGTTCATCAATTTTTTGAGTAAGGCATCTTGCATTGAAAACTTAAAACTTGTAATTGTTTTGTGAATAATTTTGTTTCATCCACTGTTTGATGAGATGAAGGCATCGACTTCACCCCCCACTATTTAGTTTAAACAGTTATTAAGGATTGACAGAAACTGTTTACTCAGGGAGGCATTGCCCGCTGACTTAGGTGTAACTCATCACCACTGAATAAATCATCTCTTCCAACGTACTCTTCCCAATGGGCGATACAGCCAATATCCTGTAATAGGCTTCATTTACAAAGTCAATTATTAATGTACTTAATTTTTTGATTAAGCACTGGGGAGAAACGAGGGATTGGAAGGATTTCTGAAATGTAAATTGTACATCCGAATTCTACCAATTTGTTGGTTAGCCCCACAAAGGCAAACTTAAAATCATTTATTGAGTCATGATAAATATTGTTGGCTTCAGCATGTATTATTACAATAGGGTTAATTCCACAGCCCTTCAGAATATTATCCAACATAGATGCAATATCAGTTAACTTGGCGCCACTAAAGCTAGTACAGGTTTTGTTAACTTTATCTGGATTACAGATGGACCTGTGCACGTGCTTTAATATCGAATCCCCTATTACAATTACCTGTCTAGATGGGGGGGTTACTGATTATTGGGAGACCAATATTGTGAGCTTGAATGTCTAAATTATTATGTATCATGTCAGTGGTGAAATCAATCAATGTCTGGTCTCCAACTTAAATTTCTTGCTGTACGTGAGTAGTAATAGGAGGTTGTATATTTAGATTTCCTGCTTGATTACCATCCAGTGGAACAAAAGGTGAATTGATTAAGGTAGATTCCTGGTGTAGTAGGGGGTTAAGACAATCAAATCTATTAGATAATTGAATAGTAAGTAGCAAGTTGAGTAGTTTTAGGGATTTTTGGCGTTGGCTGTGAACAGGCTTGCCTTCTCCTTGTATTCATCCTCCTTCCCACTGACTCTTCAACTCTCTGGGGGGGCATAATATTCTGTGTACTACCTTCCTGCTCTACTGGGGTGAGTTCCACCACCTCTGGGGGCCCTGTACCTACACCCTCTGCAAGAATAGTATGGGGGGTCTTCCACAACTTGTAATGCCTCCAAGTCACCTGTAAGAGACGTACTTTGATCTGTACTATCAAATGACTCTCGTTCCCTCGGTGTGACTACCCCAAGTGACACCCCAGTAGGTTTCCATTTATTAAACTCTCTCTCTCTCTCTCTCTCTCTGTGTCGTGGTGACCAAAAGTTGTTGTTCTTCTGTATCTGCTGAAGCTGACTTCCTGTGTGCTGCTTCAGGACAGGACACATATGTATGACCTGCTGCCCCCCACAGGTTACACTTCACAGCACTGTTACATTGGGCACTAGTGTGACCTGACTCTTGACATTAGGCACATGATCTCTGATCACACACACTAGTAATGTGACCTACTTGCCCACACCTATAACAAGATTTGGGCTGTCCTAGATAAAAAAGGACACCCCTATCCCTGCCTAAAAAGAAACAGTTGGGCAAATGTTGGTACCCATCATCCTCAAAATTACCCTCAAAATTACCCTTATTCTCCACCCTCCCGTCCAGATCCCTTCCATATCAAACATTGCCTCTGGGTGACCTGTGATAGTACACCTTTGTTTTAACCAAAAAAGGAGATCAGATACACTGACTCCCTCATTTCTAAACAAAACTATTATTGTTTTGTGTGTGGGTCTTATCAGGGGAATTACCTCAAAGGGGGCCCATACAGGTGTTTTTTTCTTCTGGTGACACCGGTCCTAAAACTTATCCAGGCCACTTCCCAACTCAAAACTCACATTGAAGATATTTTCTCCAGAAACATGGATTAATGCATGTAATTCAGATACATTAAATTGTAAACATTCTTTTATTATTTTTTTCCCTACATAAACCCTGTCAGGGAAAGTCTCTAAACCACCTTTATAGAAAAGTCTAACAGCATTATGCCATTTTTCAGGGTAAGTAGTCTGTTGTAAGAAGGACTTGTGAGATCTCTGGTTTTGTGCTGTGGCCTGCTGAGGTAAAACCTCCTCCCTCACAACCGGCCTGTTCCTGATTTCTGCAGGAATATTCCTTGGAATGTCTGAAAAATCAGATAAATCACTCATACCATCCCCACGATTATCTTGTGAAAAGTTAGTAGTCCCTTCAGCTATAACTGTCGTTAACACAGGGTGCTGTGTGAGCTCAGGTTTGAGGGTAATTGTAAAGGGGAGTGCACATCCCCATCCGTAATTTCAGAATATTTCACAGGGAAATCATTATGCTGTATCTGCTCTTTAGAAATTGTCCCCTCACAGCGTGACTCAGTAATGGTACTCCCTGTGCATTGAGACTTCGCTAGAGCCAAATAAACCCCAGGTATTTTAATGGACGCAAAGCCTGAAATCCATTGGTGTGTGTCTGGAGAGCGGACCCAGCCTGCAGCTGTAAGGGAGTTTTCTACCGACCACGGCCCAACCTCTGGCACTGGCGTATCTACCCAGCGCAATGTACTAGGAGTTCCTTTCTTAATTGTACGGTCCAAGTGCTTATTCCCTTTAGTGGCCGAAAATGAAAAAAAACATAGCCACTTCTTGATCTGTTCCAGACTAACTAATAACAATTCGTGGTTGATCCTGCACAGCCTCATGAGTGGTATCCATGGCAATGCCAGCTACCGTTGGTTCAGCGTCTGGGTCAGCTCTCCCCTCGGTCTCCTGATCATGTGAGTAAAAACGACCCATTGGTTCCTTTTTTCTGTGCAAATGCTCTGCTTCCTTAAGAAGCAACAGTTGTTCCAAAGTTTGTTGTGTCTCAGCTTCCATCTGTAAACCTCCTGATGCCATCTCATATAAGTCTATAGGTTGCTTGCTTTTCTTGCCAGTGTCGGGTATTGACAAATCCTCCATTCCTTCCATGTTAATAATTGCAGTAACATCAAAGAACATTTCTGGTTCCAGCAAATCTTGTGCCAAGGAGGAGACAGACTCCTCGACCTGCTGCACCTCTATCTCCTTGCTCGTCAGTTCTGTGACTGACTTGGTCATCCTTCGATGACCACAGGTTCCCCCTACAGCTCAGTAGGGGACTTTCCCCAGTGTACTGGTCAAATTTCCCCCATTCACTAAAAATTGCATCAACAGCTTAATATCTGGTTCAATTTCACTTGCCATTCACCTGTACCCCCAGGATGAGGCTGAAAATAGGCAAAAAATTGTCTAGTCCTCCTTCCTGGTCAGCAAAAACTAAATAAAATAAATATTAATAGGCACTGCTGCTTTAATGGAAAATAGTTTATAGAAACATTGGTGGCCAATGGGCTATTAACCGAGTGCCCTGGCTTAATTTTATAAGCACTGGTAGCCCAGTGTAGGATTTGGAGTGCCTGAGTTGCCTGAGGTGATGTTTTGTAGTAAAAATAATTATTTATTATTTGCAATCACTTGTGAAGTATAGCTGCTCTGTGATAAGTTTTCAGATGCAGAGAGGCAGCTGTGAGCACTTCAAGTGCCAAATACTCGAGTGAGAAGGAGAGAGCGTGACCGAGAGTTGGTCCCACTGTGACAGCGCTTGACGCTCTGTGAAGACTACCCAGGGAAGCTGCCTCACTGGACAGCTGTACGAAAGCTAGATTTTAGCCGAGAGGGCTCTCCCGGTACATGCAGTGCCAAGAGGCAGCAGTGCAATGCACTCATCTCGAGGCAGCATCAACCAGATAATGTGTTCCCTTCCCTTAGCTGGCGAGGTCAAAAGTGCCAGGGAGTATGTATAGGGACTGGCTCCTACTAAAAATAAATAAACACAAAAGGGGCACAGTTGGAAAGTGTGGCTAAGGGATTCCACATAGGGTAAAGATGTGCACATACTGTAAAGAGAGCTCACAGGAGCCATGTTGTGCATTCAAGAGTGCGATTGTGGCACAGGGATTCACAGCTACACACACGAGGAAAACACACGGAAACTTAATAAATAAATCCATAAAAGCAGGGACTCCCAGCTACACACACGAGGAAAACACACGGAAACTTAATAAATAAATCCATAAAAGCAGGGACTCCCAGCTACACACACGAGGAAAACACACGGAAACTAAATAAATAAATCCATAAAAGCAGGGACTCCCAGCTACACACACGAGGAAAACACACGGAAACTAAATAAATAAATCCATAAAAGCAGGGACTCCCAGCTACACACATGAGGAAAACACACGGAAACAAAATAAATAAATCCATAAAAGCAGGGACTCCCAGCTACACACATGAGGAAAACACACGGAAACTAAATAAATAAATCCAAAAAAGGGTGTGTGGGCTCTGGTGGAGTCCTGAGCACAATGCAATAATGTTTATGAATTACAAAAGAGTATGGAAGCTAAAATGGAACACTTTAAAGCAGACACTAACAAATTACAAAGCCATGCTGCAACAGTATTGTCAAGTTCAGAATTGAGTTGCCAAGCCAATTTTTGGTAGATTTAACCCAAACTTGGTACATACATTACTAAGAGAGTCCTACACAAGGTAAACATAGTTTTATGTGGTAAAGATGAGAAAAGTCACTAACCTTAATAGTGAAAGTGGGTCCTGGATGAAGCTAATCTATGCAGACAGTTACCCTGCAGGTGGGGCTTAGCATGAGAAAATGAATATTTAATGTATGAAAGAGGAAACTGTTGAATTACACACAATCAAAGAGGAAATGGCTGCTTTGATGGGAAAAAAAGAAAAGTGTTAAGAACTGAAGGATAGTACCCTTAGTGACTCGGCTTTCTTAGGGGCTACTCTTTACAGAATAAATGTAGCAGAATGCTTGGGAAGTCTGCTCACCAGCCATTATGCAAGCAATAACACACGACGAGGTGTGGATTATCACCTGATAAGAGCATGCCCAGAGGCATACTAAGGTATGAGGCGCTTGCACCGAGTGCCTTATGCCCCTGGGTGTGCTCTTATGAGGCGATAACCCACACTTCAGAATGTGTTTTGCGTTTATAAAATGGGCCTTCATGTAATTATTTAATAGGTAAATAAATAAATAAAGGAGTCAAAAATATATATAAAAAAAGGTTTCAATATCTCAGATAGTAAAAAATAGTCCCCCTAATAAGTCACTTTAAAAAGTGTTTCATTGGCAGCACAGGGTTCCTCTGTAGTCCTGAGGTTAACTATCACTATTGATTTTAGTACTTTAGGACTCCCTTTCACGTTCTGTTTTTTTGTGTGGTCCAGTCCTTTCCCTGAGAGGCAGCATACGCTTTCAATCACAGCTGCCACAGGGTCTACGTATGTTGCTGCTTCTCAGTTCGTCTAGCCAGTTCAAGCTCCATTCCTGCTCTGGTGCGAGAGGTAAAAAATGCAACAGAAAGCAAGGCAAGCACAACAGGACAAGGTGAAAGATGGCTTTATTAACATGCAGAATACAGTCAACCACCCATCAGCTCAGGCTGTACCTTTACCGGTTTCGAATTGACACTTGTCTTCTGGAGGATTAATAAAGCTGCTTTTCACCTTGTCCTGTTGTGTGGTGGTTTGCCTCAGAAATAAGGAATGCATATTTTAAGGAGTTTAAAAAAAATAAAAACAAAATAAAGGTAGATGCGGTTTGCCAGGTGTATCTGGGCGGCGTGTACCTTTACCAACCGCCCAGCGGCGGCGTGTCCATTAGTGGTCGCCATGCTACGTTTCCTCCTTAGTGTCACTGTGTAAAAATAAAGTAGTTTTACTTTGCGGCTAATAGTTTTCAGCTCCAGTTTTTATTTTTGCAGTCTTGAGGATGGGATTTACACAATAAAGTTGGGGGGGAGCATGGCAGTCCAGAGATTTGCGGATGAAGCGGGACCGAAATGTGGAAATACACGGATGAAATGCTCAGTGAATAAATAAAGTGGCATATTTATGGCATGTGTATGAAGGGGACCTTGTTTATCTTGAGTGATATGTGTGGTGCTGTTACAAGGCTTCAGTGTTAGGTGGAGAAAAGTGGTTCTTTTTGCTGTTACAGTTTGCGTCAATGACAATAGCATTTCCCGATAGCACTTCACTGAGCTGTGCCATTCAATTTTTTTGTTTAGTATTGGCATAGCTCAGTGATTTGCTGCTATGTGCCCTCTGTGTAGATGGTAGTCCCGGTTGGCTACTATATCATTTGATAAGGACACAGCTAAGATGATGTAGTAGCCAATCAGAAACCTGGATTTTTTAAGCCCATTTTATAAACTGAAATAATACATAGTGTATAGTGGAATGCTGTTATGCATGGAATTAATGCTTGGAATATGCCTGTTCTGCTGCACTAGTGACATCAGTATGTCGTTCTACTGCAGTAGTGATGTCACTACTGCAGCAGAACCACTTGGAATGCTGGCACATTGTTGCTTTCTCTATTTAATTCTGTAGTAAGACAGGATTCTAGAACCTCTAGAGACATCACAAGTCAGTTTCATTATGTAAAAGAGGAAAAAAAAAACACAATGCACTCATTTCAAATAATATTACTATACACTATAAAAAACACAGGATGAGCAACTTTAAGCACAACCTGTGTGTTCTGTCACCTCGGGGTTTTGATTCCCATGGACCTCTCAAGCTTCGCTCTTGAGGTCAGAGGCAGTGAGGAATTTGATTGTTGCTGAGCTGCTGGACAGGTTTGTGTTCACAGATTTATTATTAGTAGTCCCAGGTAAGGCCTACTAGGTACAGTTGCCTGCTTTCAGGGGTGACCCAGGAGTTCTGGGGAGGTTAAGCAACTTGCTCAGAGTCGCACAGAATGTAAGTGGAGGTTGTAGGAATCAATCCCAGGTGTATCTGCTGGATGTACTAAGCTCATTCACAGCTCATTACTCTAATCTCTAGGCTATACTGTTTAAATATATTAATGATATTTGAACTATAAAGGAGCTCCACAGCCGGTGTGCAGTCAGTCCGAACAGGAAGAGCGACCAAGAAGGAAGGTGCCCATGCCAAGGGGTGTCTGTCTGAAGAGAAGAGGCCTAGTGAAGAAGAAGAAAAAGCCTGAGAGAACCAATCTAATTTAAATACAGTGTAGGGAGAGGGGATCACCTGTATCCCAGTGTGGGGTCAGATAGGGCAGTAATTGAGAATAGGGCAGAGAACAGAAAACCTGTTGCATCAAATGCCTGATGATGTTGTATGATATGTTTTCCTCAAAGAAGAAGAAAATCTGCAAATCTGAAGAAATCATCGCCTATCCTCACAGCATCTGCATTCGGCTCACTCAAAAGGGGGCCCTCCAACTACATCAAGCTGCAACATCTTTACAAAGAACTTCTTCAGTAATACCAAAGGAGTGTGGTATAGTAAAAGTCTTGTTGATACAGTTTGGGGACTAGTTTAAAAGCCACAGTGACACTGTTTTACAGAGAATTTACCTCGATACTTCTGAATTTGAGACTGTTGTCAAAGTGAAAGACTGAACCTGAAGGGACTGAGAGGGAATCAATCAGTATCTTTATTTAACCAGGCAGACACAGTTGAGCAAGGCTCATTTTGGAGGTGGACCTGGGTGTAACAAGTACAGGAGACAGGATAATACACAACAGTTATAGTACACTAATGTAAACAGCATGGCCATGAACAGCAATAAAAAGAAGTAATGCAGGTTGAATGCAAAATATATAGAATGAAGCAGAATGTACAACAGAATGGTGATGCAAAAGAAACAAGTTAGTACACAGCAATTACAGTACACTAGCATGTACAACAAGGGTGTCAGCAGTAGTAGAACCAATAAATGCAGGTTCAAAAAAACATAAAATTGTACAGTCAAGCAAGATGTGCAGACAAGTAGTGGTGCAGGTGAATTCTGCAACTATGATGTATATGTATGGGACAGGAGGTGAAGGTGAGCTGTCTGGAACCACAAGGACAACTTAGAGGGCACAGTAAGGGTGGGGGAAGTATGGAGGAAAGGGAGGGGGGTAGAAAAGGGGAGGGACAGCAGTTATGGAATAGGGATGCGCAGTGCAAGTTGTGATGTGTGTCACAACTTGCGCTCACAACTTTTAATGTACCAGTAGGCAACATTGTTTAATGCCCTTGCTCAGTTTAAATGTCTTACAGTGATGATTTTATAAAATGTCAATTGATTTTTGAATGATTTTAGAATATAAATACAGTATAGACTAGTGAATGTGTAATTGAATACCCAGGTGGGTATCTGGCAGAGTGGGTCAGTGTGCTGACTGAGGTAGATACATAGATACATACATAGATACATAGACAGTGTCAGCAGATAAGGGCCTATGGCCCACCCAGTCTGCCCATTTGAGCTTGTAAGTTCAGTTTATGTTTTCCAAGAAGTCTGTTGCCCCTTACCCCTGACCTGATACGGCCTAGTAGTCACTGTACGCCTTTATGATAGGATTTTTGAGCCTTCCACCCACTGGTAACTGAAAGGTTCCAGACGACCCGGAGCGCTGACATTGGTTCCCTACCCAACGCTGAAGCCAGTGCTGAAATCATTGGACTAGGGCATAAGACTGCTGAGAAACACTGACCTTTCATGTTTCTTCCCTTTAGCATCTGTGTAGAGAAGTCCTCATCTTTGTGCTTGCCAGTTCACTCACTTGCACATTTCTGTGAGCAGTTCAGTGCAGAGCAGCATTTGTGTAACCTGCACTGACCTGTCAGTGATTTGTTGATTTTTTTTCTTAGGTGTCTACTTTTCCATTTGCAAATTATACTCTAAAGCCACTAAAGGGCAACAACACATGTAGGTTGCAATCCTCTACCCACCAGTCTCCCCTAACACTTCTAGTCCTCACAAGGTACGGCAAAAGCCGCAATTTTACACCTGCCCACCCATCTCCCACCTCCTCCATTTATTAAATATGCTTTGTCCCGCCTCTTCTCATCTTCTGCGCCCTCTGGAGCCCCTTCCACTTTAATTTGAACTATCTGCTGTCTTTTACATGTAACCCCTAGATGGCGCTATCCCAGGGGCTACTACCCCTGCCTGATTTGCCACTAACAGGCTGAGGGGCCTGGATCCAATGGCGGGTGCCTCCACCCAGAGGTCAGGGTTTGCAATAGTTAAACTAACTTGGTCACAGCCTCTGGGACACTGCAACCCCTTTCTTCCCACTAGTGGCCCACACAATATATCAGAATTACCTTCACAGTATACACTTACCCCCAGGTCTGGTTCCGCACTGGGACCTCCTGTGAAATGAGATACAGTGCAACAATCACAGTACAGTACTTTAACATAGACAAATACCTCAGGCAGTATAACTTTGCTGAAACAAGCAGCTCTGATTTATTTAGGGGATATAACAAGGACAGGGGGAAATCAGGTTAATTAGCTTATCACTCTAATAATCTACCTATGGCTCTGTGCACAGGCCTATCCCTATCAGTTACTGTCCCTGGGTACCCAAGCCCTAGTGGCTAGTCCAAACCGTGGCAGCTGGTAGGGGCCCTTTCACACAGAGAAAAGGAGAATTAAACAGTCAGCAGTACAGTAATTCCATTTGGATTTAATGTGGCAATTCAACAGGGAGCGACCCTGAATTAGTACTCACGACCTCCAAATAAGATAGGGTCCTTCAATGTCAGCAGGGCTCACTTGAGGTATACAAACCTCTTCACACATCCATATAAAAGAAAGCACTATACCAGGCAGGCTGCATCTGTATCCCGATCGCAATTACTGCACAATACCCAGGAGAACACACAGCAGATTCAGTTCCTGACAGACCGAGTGTAATTTTCAGCAATTCCTCCAGTCTTCTACAGGGTGAGCCTGGTTTCTACTCTTCAGAGATCCTTTGATTCTTTTCACAGGACGGATTCAGTCCTAACAAGCTGCAGACCGGAACTCTGGGCCTTACACACGTTTTTTGACTAAAACTGCACACTGAAAAAGTACAGGGCTCCTTCCTTCTTCACTGCCAAAGCTCAACTCAACTCCAACCGACAAAAACCGGGCACTTCCTTTGAGTTCCTCCCAGTTCTTGACTGGATTGGCTGTCACTCACAATAGACTGCTGCTGTTGGTCCAAAAAGGCACTGAAGTCTAAACTACATCTCCCAGAGTCACTGCCCATACAATCCTCTTGTGGCTGGCTCAGATTATGAGTCCAAGTTCTGATTCGTCCAAGGCACCATTTTAGAGCTAGCTACCCCACACTGATTGGTCCAGTTCAGCAGTTCAAAACTAGAATGGGAACTAGCAGACACAGTTCTGACTGCAAAAAGCAGGTTAGACAAACTGTAATTTCATTATTACTCTAAATAATTTCTGGTAAACAGTTACATCTTTCAGATAGGTTCCCTTTGCACTCTAGTGACTGCAAAAATTAAGTGAATTGGCAGCAGCTCGAGTGGTACTCAGAGAAGCACACAGTCCCCCATACAAACTAATTATGTCTGCAAGCAGACAGCTCTTAAAGAGACAGTACCAGAGGCTCTAAAACACTCACTGATAAATGGCTTAAATGCCAAACACCATTCAGGCTTGGAGCATTCAAGCAAGCTCCTGGAAGTCTTTTGGGAACCCCCATTTGCAGGGGGGTTACATACACATTACTCTCCCTGCAGAGGTCCATCCCCTATCTTTTTAGTCTACCCTGGGCGTTCGTCAGTTTCAGCACAACCACAGGTTATAGTATCTGTTACTAGGTCTGGGACATTCATCGTCCTATTCTGTGGCATAGGAAGACCTTATCATGGGAGGGAACAGTTGGCTCCTTTGTATGTCCCTTGTCTTGCTAACACCCTGCTCTGTCTGACCTCACATTCCTTCCAGGGTGGGGATGAGATTTGTGCCTCTCCCTGTTATGTGCTCAACAACTCCTCTCATGAATTTCTACATGATTACTGGATCATACAGCTATATTTGCCTGGAAGTGGGACATCTCCCAAATTGCCATTGCAGGGTACTCCTCCCTTTCATCTCGATACTTTCTTCTCCTGGCATGTTTCTGTCACGATTCTAGTGGCTGCAACCCTAGGTCAGTATAGCACCAGGAGTGGAGATAACTATGTTCAACTTCACCGCCCTCCCAGATGCTCAAAGAACAGAGACTACAAATTTATTTTTGCTGCCTTAAAAAGGATTTTGCTGCTATTGCTATTGTGCTCAGGCAATGTCGAGCTCAACCCAGGGCCTCTAGATACCCTTGCTTCTCCCTCTGACCTTGCTGGAATTAAATGAATGTCATTCCTGCACGTCAATGTCTGCAGCCTTTTGAAAAAGATCACCATGATCCAGGCTTGGGTTAGCCACACCCTACCTGATGTTCTAGGGATCACTGAGTCCTGGCTTAGACCAGCCACTCCTGACAGGGAAATCAACATCCCAGGTCATTTGCTCTTCCGAGCTGATAAGCAATCGAGAGGCGGAGGGGTGGCAATTTATGTCAGGGACAAATTCTCTGTATCATGTCTAGAATCATCCTTCTCCCCTAATGAATTTGAATGGTAGTACCTAAAGGTTGAACTATCACCTTCTTGTGCACTCTGTGTAATAGGCTGTTATAGGCCCCCACCTGCAGGGTCACTTGTCTTGACACACCTAAGCTCTGCCCTGGGGCTTAGTATACTGGAAACTATTATTCTTGGCGATCTGAACTATGACTGGTTATCAAAAGCATCAGCTCCCTTGAAATCCTTTTGTGACACCTTGGGGCTGGTGCAACTCATTGGTGAGCCCACTCACCCAAATAAAAAGAACCCTAGTAACAGCACCCTTTTAAATGTAATTTTGGTTAACAAACCACACTTGTTCTCCCATGTCGACCTTAATAATTATAGACCAATCTCCCTTCTCCCCATTCTGTCTAAATTATTGGAAAAGATAGTGAGTGGTCAGCTAAGGGCATCTGTTGAATCCAAGAATCTGTTAAACCTAGTGCAGTCTGGATTCAGAGCAACTCACAGCACCATAACTGCCCTAGCAAAAGTGACTAATGATTGGCTCCTTGACCTTGACAATAGGATTTTTTTTTGTGCCTTTTTTGTATCTAAGCAAGGCCTTCAACACAGTCGACCATAGCCTGCTTCTTTCTTCACTATGTAACCTAGGTCTGGACCCTAACTCTGTGTGATGGTTTGTGGACTACCTTGCGGAATGGAAACAGCAGATTAAGGCTGAAGGTGATCTTTCACCGCTTAAACCCCTACAGAGAGGTGTGCCTCAGGGATCTGTCCTTGGTCCCCTGTTGTTTGTGGTTTACATTAACAACATCATTGACAACACCAATAAGGCCAATATCCACCTGTTCACTGACGACGCAGTACTTTATTTGAGACGTCCTACACCAGAAGCAGCCTGTGAAGACCTCCAAGCTGAATTTAACCTACTGCAATACCAGCTCATAAGCAAAAAGCTTCTGCTTAATGTGAAAGAAACAAAATTATGCTCTTTTCCTCTTCTTCCTATGCTGTGAACCCCACTTGCGGTGGGGCTATCCCTCAGATTACCACAGTACTTTGAGAAAATCTAAAGTATGTGCCAAAATTCAAATATCTGGGTGTATGGCTTGATCACAAACTCCCCTTCTCTGAACATCTCGAAGAACTGCAGAAGAAACTAAGGCAAAGACTAGGACTATTCTACAGAATTAACCACTTCCTTACTAGGGATGCCAAGCAGCAGTTGGTTCAAGCCATGTTCCTTTCATTAATAGATTACGTGGACCTACTCTATCGCCATTGTACTGCCTCTGCCCTGGCTAAGTTGGACACCCTATACCACAGAGCAATTAGGTTCATAACGGGCCTTCCACTTTCCACACACCATTGCTCCTTGTACACTGCGGTGGGCCAGACTTCACTTCATTATAGGAGAAATAGAAATGCTGCTCTACAGGCTTTCAGAGTGGTTACCAACAAGCTCCCCCTATACTTGTCTGATTGTATTTCCCTGAGCATGATAGGTGCCTATGCTCTAAGAAGCTATTCCCTAATTGCCTTGCAATTACCCAAGGTCAAAAGTTTTTACGGCAGAGCTGCCATAAGTTTCTTGTTGTCTTCCTTGTGGAACAATATGCAAAAAAACTTGAAGCTGAGCTGTCCTGTTAGCCTGAATATTTTCAAGTCACTCTATGACCGCTCCGTGAAGGAATCCTGCAAATGTTTCCCACATCACTAGCTCACCTATTTTCCAGTTTCCCCTCCTGTCCATCCTGCCTCCTGCCCTGCCTGTGCCCCTGCCTCTCTCTCTCTCTCTCTCTCTACCAAAATACCGGCTTCTCTGCCTCTCTTTAGCCATGGCCAAGTTCCTCCCCTTCTGTGAAGTATGCCAATTAACTATTCCAACCCCGTCATTTCTTCCTAAACTGGTATCCCTCTTCTTGCCTTTCTCTCTCCTTTTAAGCAAACATTCCAGCTGTACCCAGTTATGAGCCTATCTGTTGTAAAGGCCCTCTCACTCAAATGTTGATGTACATACATATATTTTTTTCTTCTTTGTATAATATTGCATTATGTTTTACCATGTTACTGTACTATGATTTTTGTATGATCAGGTCCATCTTGCAAATGAGCCCTGCTCAGTGGTGCCCGCCTGGGTAAATAAAGATTTTGATTGATTGATTGAAGACAAGTAAAATTGGATAGCTAGGAAGGTATTTTGCAGAAGGGGTCAGTGAATTGACTGCTTGAAGGTGGACCCAGTAGTCACTGATTATCTTGGTTCTACAGGGAAAAAAGGGTGACATCACTGCAATGGTTGGACGCTGATCCAGACAGCTCCATGGCCCCTACTCCTCAATCTACACCAATCCTCTCTTACTAAGGTGAATTACAGTCAAATAAATACCTATCTGGGAAGCAACAATGGCAGGGAAACAGCAGAGAGTGAAAGGATCGAAATCCTCTACTTCAACAAGCAAACTCAAACAGCTCATCCTCCAGACCTTTGATGGTATGGCAGCATTGCACCCATGTGGCAGATCAATTTCGGAATCCTCGCTTGAACAAGATATGGAAGAACAGGGATAGCCAGAAAACATTGCTCAAATCCTACAAAAAATCCTAGGCATGGTAAACAAGATCAACTCATCCCTGGCGGATTTAAAGCATGACATGAACACACTTGACCGCAAAGTCTTCGATAATGCCTCTAAAGTTACTGAACTTGCGGAGACACAAGACTCAACTGACAGATTACTCCTGTATTTACTGCAATGAGATAGGGAGATCAAAAACAAGCTAGAGAATCTTGAGAACAGATCCCAACACAACAACTTCAGAATCCACGGCATACCTGAAGGCGCCAAAGAGGGTTTCGCTACTATGGCAGATTTTGTCCAACAGCTGCTCCGCTCGACACTTTCCATACCTGCAGACCTCAATCTAGATATCAACAGGGCCCACCACTCACTCCTCCCCAGGCCAGCAGATCCTGCAGCTCTCCCTAGATCACTCATAATTCAAATGACACATTTTCAGAGTAAAGACCAGATTCTCCAAGAATTCTGGAGACATAAAGACCTAACATTTAAAGATGCTGCTGTATTTTTCAACCAAGATTTCTCATCTGCCCTGCAGACCAAAAGGCAGAAAGTGCAAGCAGTAATCAGACACCTTAAAATAAGAAAAATATAAAAGGGCAATTAATATATTTCGCCAGAATAAAAATGCATCTTGAATCTGGCATCAGGATGTTTGACTCACTGGTGGAAACCACCCTTCTTCTGAAGGAACTAGATGTCCCCCTGCCAGATCTGGAATTCGAGGCCCTGGAAAGAAAAATCTGCAATACCCTGGGCCATTGTGGCTAGAGGGCAGACTGAAAAGAGGGGATATCCAGGTGCAATCCCAAAAGCTGCAAACTCAGACATTTCCAGACCCCTTAAGAGAGCGGACTAGAAAACCTCAGAAGGATGTGCTGTGTCCACAGCCCCTATATCGTGAAAGAGGTGAGGTACTATGATTGGGTTATCTCAGGGATCCACATCTAACTCCATAGAGAAAAACTCCCATGATACATATCCTTACTAACTCTGATTTGCAGAACTTGAGGAAGTGAAACTATAAACTGAAATTACAGACATTCATATAATATTAATTTGCTTTATCTCCACCTACCTCGGTAATTATCCTTATCTCGGGATTGGGGTGGGCCTGTTCCAGGAGTGGGATGGAAAAAACCTTGGAACACCTTATAAGAGAAACAACATGAAAACATGGGAAAGGGGGAAGAACAGAGATGTATAATAAAACGCTGAGTCTACATTTATCACTAGTGACTTGAAAGACCCTTATTGTTTTAAAACCAGAACATTTGATGTATCCTACGATTCCAGCAACATGGAACTATGAAAAGCTCCCCAGCCGGGGGACAACACTACCATCTCTGGGCACTTGTTCTAAGGGAGGAGTGGGGAAATAGAAAGAAATAACTCCCTCTGGGCCCTGTGAATAACACATGTTGATGACCACATCTGATAAATAGGGTTTATGTAATAACTGCGAAAGCCTAAAGGTGATCGCCGTTATTACGAAGCCAGAGTGCCAGAAATTAATTTTGGCACTCTGACTCTCCTGCGCATAGTAAAGCGGCACTGGGAACTTGGTTTTTTTAATGATTTATGTGGTGGGCTATGCCCCCTGCACCCCACCACTTAAGGATTCACAACTCCAGGGAGGTGCAAAACTATTAAAAAAAGGGGTCAGGCACAACAAATCCACACCAGCGCCTGGACCTGAACTCAGCACTCTGCCCACCAATGCCACCTACCCACCCACCACACCATGAGGCCAGCTCGGCAACCAACCATGGCACCACCACTTGCAATCCCTCCTGCCCCTAGTTTTGTGTGCTCACCCCCCCGTGTATACGTATAGTGACATCCCATCAGTATATTCACCGACCCCCCCCAATGAACAGGAGCAATCTTGTCCAGGGCATCTCCCACAGCCTTATTATAGGCCAATACAAGATCACTTGGACTCATGTATTCACCCAAAAAACTTGATAGGTCCAGTACTGCCAATAGGTCACATAGGGTAACTCCCGTTAAAGGGCGGTACTGCACCATCTACGTGGGGCAGACCAAATGGGGGGGGCCCTGAAGCTGAACCTTATGGTGTGATGGTCAGACCAACTGACTGGCTCCACCCCCAGATCAACTATCACCATACCCAAAAGAAAGATCAGATCCAGTGAGTGACCCCCATATGGGTTGAGGAGGTAACTACCTGTGTGAGGCCCAGCGTTGTCATCAGCTGGAAGAGATTTTGACCAAAATGTGAGAGTTCATTGTTGACCCAGGCTCTGAAGTCCTCCAGAACTATCCATCTGGGGGACCTCAACACCAAGTCGACAATGAAGTCCGCTACCTCCTGCAGGAATGCTCCACCATCTCCTGGTGGAAGGCAGATGAGGAGTATCCTGCAACCTACATCCTCTCCCAGGATATACTCGAAGGATCTGGTACTTCCTAATGGCACATCGACAAGGCCCAGCTCAGATTTAAATACAATAGCCACACCTCCACCTCTACGATCCAACCTTGGGCGGTGTATCACTGAGAACCAAGCCGGAACTGCAGAAGCCAAAACAGGGCCTGCATTTTTATCCAACTGGGTCTCAGTGATGCAAGCCAGATTGGCGGTTCCAACAAGATCAGCTCTAATAGCTGTCTAGTTCTTAATAGATCTGGCATTGCATAACACCACCCAACTAGGATGAGTGGTCAGGGAAGACCTCAGCACCTACCCGCTAACGTTGGAGCCCTTGGGTATGGGGACAAGATGAGGAGGGCCTCTGTCCTGACTCCATTTTGCCCCAGGGTGCCTCTTGGACCCCACAACTCCTATCTGCCCTCCCCATTCCCCTCCCCCACCAGACCCAGTTCTCCCCCTTCTTATGTGCTTTCTAGATATCTCCAAAGCGCAACACCTAAAATAGGTGTTGAATGTTAGTGGGGGACAGTCAAAGGGATGTAATTCTCTGAGTCTGGTGGGGGAGTGATGGTTGACTGTCACTAAGCCTCCCCAACACATAGTACTTTAAATGAAGCAATAAACAAATTCTGAGAACTAACGTCCCACCCCAAACAATAAAATCCAATAAGTCTAGTCTTGGTATCAATCCTCTAATCTTAATAACAACCCTCCTATGCTCTAAGCTACAAAAAATAAACAAAACAAATAATAAAAGAAAATCCAATAACATAAAAACAATCCCAACCCAAACCAAAATAATACACAAAAATAACAATCTAAAACAATTTTGACAGCTACATCACTAAATTAAATCATTTATTATTGTCTAATAAAGTTCACCGTCCAATGTCTTTTTATATAGATTGCTTCAAAAAGTTACTAAATCCTTTAAAAGTTTGTAGAGCAAAGGGTGGCTCTCACCCGACTGCTATCAGAATAACAAGTCCAGGAGAAATGTGGCACTCTCACTGCCACAAGTACTGAATTTAAAGTTGAAATGAATCTTTATTACCACTGAGGCTCTCTCACTGCCTCCAAAATAAGAAAATGTGAGAAAGGTGGGTGGATCTCTCTAATTTCATGAACTGGTATAGGGCAACACAACTACTTCCCATTTTGAAAATGGTCTCTCCAGAATGTGTGTGTGTGTGGGGGTGGTATTTAATGGAAATAAGGCTGACCCGAAGAGCCCTTTAAATGTTCTGCCTTGGGTAATACAACTATCTGAGGCCAAAACCATCACTAATAAATCGAAGAGACTTACAATTACAATGTGGCTGCATGTTATGCAATTCTGGGAAGGAATGGTCAAATGTATGGCAGCTTAGATTGAATGCTAAGAAGTGCAAAGTAATGAACCTCGAAACAAAAACCCAGAGGAAGAGTACACACTGGGGAGTGAGATACTGACAACTACAACAATGGAAAGGGACCTGGGGGTAGTCATATCAGATGACCTAAAGATGGGAAAGCAATGTGAGAGGGCAGTAAGGAGGGCTGGGGAGATACTGGGATGCATAGGGAGAGGCATCACCAGTAGAAAACAAGAAGTTGTCATCCCTCTGTACAGACAGCTGGTGAGTCCCCATCTGGAGTACTGTGTGCAGTTCTAGAGACCCAATCTCTGCAAAGACATAAACAGGATGGAAGCAGTCCGGAAAAGTGCAACTAAAATGGTGCAGGGTCTGCACCAAAAGACATATCAAGAGAGACTTAAGGAACTTAAAATGAATAGCCTCAAGGAAAGGAGGGAGAGGGGGGACCTGATAGAAACTTTCAAATACCTCAAGGGTATCAACAAAGTCCAAGAGGGTAGCATCTTTCAGAAAAAGAGGTGTGCAAGAACAAGGGGGCACAATTTGAAGATAGAGGGGGATGGCTCAGAAGTAATGTGAGGAAGTATTTTTTGATGGAGAAGGTTGTGGATGCATGGAACGGCCTTCCTGAGGATACTGTGGAGTCAAAAACAGTAGTGGAATTCAAGAATGCATGGGACAGCCATAAGGCAATTCTAGGGGGTGGGAGTAGAAAGAAGTAGGCTGTTGGTTAACTAGGATCTGCAGCTTATCCAGTAGGTAGGGAAATGGGCAGACTGGGTGGGCCAAGCGGTCCTTATCTGCCATCAGATTCTATGTTTCTATATTTACCCACCCCAGCCTAGGCCTATACACCACTGAAATGTCTTCTACAGTTGCCTGCCTCTGAAGATGACCCTTGTTTTGCCCGATAGGAAACACAGGAATTAAGATACCTCACAAAACTTATTCAAATGGGGTTATGAAATCATTTGAGATGGTACATCAGGAATTTAATATCCCCCTCAAAGACTTTTATAGATTTTTATAGTGCAGACATTACATCAATTCAAAAATAGGAATTGAGACCTTGAGGCAAGGCCCAATTCAGCAATTGCTCAGAATGTACCAAAATGGCCACATGAAAGACACAGGAAACCTCATCGCCTACATTTATAAGACATTACAGGATGGCGCTAGTACCTTGCTGCTTCAAAAAGTAGAGGAAATGTGGAAAGAAGAGTCAGGAACCCTACTAACACCATCTCAGTGGGAAAGAATCTGGAGGGGGATACACAAAACAACTAACTCCCCCTCCTGGGCTGAGTTTAGATGGAAGGTATCAATGAGATATTACATGATCCTGATTGGAGACTTCAGTGCACCTTGGGAGCTTGGGGGGAGAGCACGGGGATTCAAGCTTGAGGAATTTATCCAGCCCCTACACCCGGAAGAAATGATTGATTCTCCCACCAGAAAGGGGTCTCTACTTAGCCCAGGAAGTATACTTGATCTAATTGTTGTTATACTGGATCAGACTTTAGTGCATAAAGGGGTAGATCATAACATAATTACCTGTGAAGTGAGGGTAACTGCAGATTCTGAAGTAAGGAAAAGCCCTTTCTATATCCTAAAAAGATGCTATAAAAAATACAGCCCCTTGGTTTTGCTGGAAAAAATCCAAGCCTTAGGCTTGGATAGAAATGCTCTCGTACCAAATCTGGATTTAGCAGTAGAATATTTTTCTAAATCTTTTCTCGGGGCCTGCAATGATTGTGCTCCCTTAAGGAGAGTTAAAGTTAAGACTCACCACCTTCCTTGGTTGACTGCTTCAATAAAATTATTATTGAAGAAAAAAGATAAATTATGGAAAAGTGCCAGTAGAACCCTGGATCAAAATCTTTAGAAAAAGTTTAAGGAAGTGTGAAACAAGGTTGAGCAAGAAATTAAGAAAACCAAGGGGCTTTATTATAGACAAAAGATAATCGGATCTAGCTCACTGAATTGTTCTTGTGCTGCAGCTATATTTATAGCATTTTAAGTTCTCTAGTAGGACCAGGCATTTATAGATTAGAAACAGTGATTAGTCCAAAGACATTCTTGGACTGTTTACTGCTGGTTCTACGAGTTCTCCTAACGCCCTCCCCCTGGCCATTACAGCCCTTTGTCTGTAAATTTAACTTGGCTAATTCTATGGCACCAAGCCTACCATCTGGACCCATTCCTCTAGCTAGCCCCTTTCAGCCTGATTGATTGCCCTCTTTTGTTTTTACTGTGCCCTCCCTCTTCTTGTTGGGCTATCTAATCCCTGTATTCATTCCCTCTCTCCCACAGGCGCACTTCTCCACAGCCCTCTGGGCTGGCACCCCAACCCACGGCTTGGAATTGAAGCTTGGAGTGCCTCTACAGTGTGAGGAGAACTGCTGCCACCAACCCCAAGATTATCCACCGGGTATGGCCACAGCTCTCCTAGGCTTTGCGAGCTGACTCAAACTCTGGTGCCACCAAGGGACTCGCCCTCAATGGATGCTCTGCACCCAGGAGTGCCCCGGTTAGCCAGGCTACCCTGCATCTCCAATTTTTAAACTGGGCTCGGACTCAGAGCTGTGAACCTTTCACTTGGTGAAATTTTCTCCCACCCTCCACCCCCCTCCAACCTTAATTAAATACACTTTGGCCCACCCACCTACCCACCAACATATACAGAGAGTATTGTGTTCCATACACCTCCTTCTTAAAGGGCAGCAACCACTGAACTCAGTACCATCTACTAAGGTTTGTGCCTGTCCCTACCGTTGTATCCTGCCCACTTCCCCACTAGCTTAGCTCAACCACCAAATGCCTACATACAGACACGCACTCTATCTACCTAGAATGCAGACTCATATTCACTGGACATTGATCCTAATTCTTGTCTGCTGGCTGAAGTCTTACCCTGACTGGGTTACAAAACCTCTCGAATGCACAACTCCTGAATAACTTGAGGGGTACCTCCTCTGACCAGCTCCTGGCAGCTGCCTTTAAGGTCCCCTGAACCAGTATTTGCCACTAGTACCTAGTCATGTATCTATAGCTGCCTTACTGCATAAGCGGACCTCTGCAGCTTCCAGCAAATACCTCAGGAACTGCAAGCAAAATCAAGCCTGCTTATCTTGTCTCCTATCACCACAATCCCTCAGAAAACTGATCCTCCTATTGTTTATACTGTCTGGCAATGTGCACCCAAACCCAGGCCCTGGACATCACCCAGTAGGAGACAACACCAGGCTGGGCCATCTAAGGATAGTATCCCTGAATATTGGAAGCCTCATGCCTAAGCTCCTGCAATTCCAGGCATGGGTGGAATCGATCAAATTGGATGTTATTGCTCTCACTGAGATGTGGCTGTCTCCCAAGATCCCTGATAGTGCAATAGCCCTTGATGGTTTCACCATATTCAGGCAGGATAGGCTGTCCAAGAGGGGTGTTGGCTGCCTGGTCTACATCAAATCTGATATAAGGGATCAAGTCCTACCGGCTAGTCTGCGTAATAAGGATGTGCAAATTCTCAGTATTAAACTCTCTGTTGGTCAACAAAACAAGGTCCTCGTACTCTCAACAGTATATCTACCTCCTGGGAAACAGTGGCCTGGACTGGATCACTTCTTTAGTAACCAAGGGCTTATCATCCAAAACTGGGAACAGCTCGTAGTCAGAGACTTCAATATCAATTGGCAATCCCAAAATGCAGCAGCAGCTAGAGACAAAATATCTAGCCTCTACTTCACGCACTTGGTCACACAAGCCACAAGGATAAATTATAGGACCGGCTTGAGTACACTTATCGATGTTCTCCTATCCACCTGCCCCGACCACATGATGGAGGTCTCTGTTCTACCTGACTTTCTAAGTAAACATTCCCCAGTTATGTGCACCTGGTCCAATAAGTTCACAAAGCATTCACTTCAGAACTCCAGAACTTGCATGCTAAGACCCAGTCTGCTGGAATATTTCTGACAGCACCTAAGGTTCATTGATTGGTCACCTCTCGACACTATCAGCGATAGTAACCAAGCCCTAGACTACTTCTGCTCAGTCTACAAATGCCTATGATATTTTCACCCCCTACAGCTCAAAAAAAGTAAGAGGGGTCAGTAACCTTTGGCTCTCTGGAATTCTAATTGACCTTATGCGACTCCGGGACAACCTCTGGCATAGGGCCAAAGCATCAGAGAATTTGGTTGACCTCACTGCCTACAAAGCAGCCAGAAATAAATGCACAACACTTATCAGGCAGGCCAAGGCCTCCTACTACAAAGACCTTCTAAACAGGAGTTGGTGAGATGGAAAAGAATTCCGGAACTCAGTGAAATCCCTTACAGGCAGGAACACCAAGGTAACTCTGATCTTCTAGTTACCCCATCAGGGACACTCCAGGATCCAAGTGACATTGCAAATGCATTTAATACTGGTTTTGTGGACCTAAGTGCTGTTCTCCCCAGAAAATACCTCCCCCCCCCAGTCTGAACATCCCCCTAACTTGAGCCCACTTCGTACTATACCAAATGGACCACCACCTTTCTACTTCAGACACCTCTCCAAGGCTGAGACCAAATGGTACGCCAAGCGGGTACTGGGAAAGATCAGGATAGGGAGTGATGCCACGGACATGAAGCTAGTAGCCCTAACACTAAATGAGCTAGCTGGGCCACTTACAAAAATCTTTAACACATCCCTATGAATGGGCGTATTCCCAGACAAGTGGAAGGCAGCGCACGTCACGCTGGCCCACAAGTGGAGACCAAGCCTGTCTTTCTAGCTATCACCCCATCTCCATTTTACCACCTCTCTCCAAAGCCCTGGAATGTGCATTATCTGACCAACTTACTGAGCATTTAGAGAAATACAACCTGCTAAGTACACAGCAGCATGGTTTCCATAAACATCACTCCACCCAAACAGCCCTGTTAGACTACACTACACAGATCTATGAGGCTCTGGAGAATGGAAGGGCAGTAGGATCTATATTCATTGACCTCACCAAGGCTTTCAACACTGTTAACCACCAACTCCGACTACAGTGTCTCGTCTCCATAGACATTTCATATAGCACTGTTACCTGGTTCGAAAGCTACCTCTCACGTAGAACACAGTGTGTGAAGATCCTTAACATTCTCTCTGAGCCTAGGGAGGTCAGCCTTGGAGTCCCTCAAGGCTCCATACGGGGTCCACTCTTATTTAGTCTATTCATAAATTCATCACCTGTTGCCTTCCCAACTCAAATGGTGCTTTATGCTGATGATGCGGTCATTTCTGCATCTGGTAGGGACATCACCACTGTAACCACTGACCTACAGGCCAGTTTTAAATGGCTAAAATATTGGTTCTCCCATCATAAACTGTTACTCAACTACAAAAAAAAGTGTATATTCTTCACGGTGCTACAAAACAGGAAAAAGCATGGGCCCCTACACATAACAAGTCAAAAAGGTGAGCTGATAGAGCAGATCAGCAGCTTCAGATATCTTGGAGTATACCTTGATGACATGCTCTCCTTTACAGCACACATTAAACACGTCCTGAAAACAGCTAACACCAAACTGGGAGTTGTCTACTGACATAGACACTATATGCCCCTGGAGGTTCTTAAACTGGTTACATGCAGCTCTGTGCTATCTACCATTGACTATGGTCTAGTGATCTATGGTGCTGGCTCTGACACGGCCCTGAAGAGGATCATAACCTCCTCAACAATTTTGCTGCCTGGCCCTGGGTAATGACTATCAGACACAAACATGCACTTTGTATTTGGTTTCCTCTCCATCACCGAATCAAATACCAGGCTTGTCTACTTGTGGGAAAAAACATTGCTTTGCCTTATGCCTGAGTCCACCTCCAGACTATACAACTACACCCAACCAACTGTGAACACCAGAAGTGCTACCAAAGGAGTGTTCCTAGTGCATTTTAAGCATACCACACTTGTACAACAATCCCTGTCCTACAGGGGCCCTAAATGGCTTAATGACCTACCTACTGAACTCCTTGGGGCCAACAAAATCAGCCATTTCAAAACTAGACTCCACAACCTGCTGGCACGTGAGACTACCTGCAACTCTTAGCCCTTATCAATGCCACCTGAGGGCCTTCCACATTCCCCAGAACCCCATACTGTCCTGAACAGCTCCCCCTACCCCTTCTCCCACCCACCTCACCCACCCCCACACCTGACAATGCCTTCCTGGCTGCACACCCCCAATTTATATTGTCCTTGTCCTGGATCTGTCTATACCCTCTATTTCCCCTATGTGGCAGTTCCTCACTACTGCAAACAAGTGGTTGCTTTGTCATGCACTCTCCAATTGCTCTGCCTGTTTTTGCCCAATTGCACTTAAAAACCTGTTCATTGCACTTAGTAGCCTGTATTTTTTGTTATGTAGCCACCAGCTGTTTCACTTTTGTATGTTTATTGTTGTCTAGTGTCACCCTTGTTCCTCTCTCTGTACAATGTTTTCACTGATGTAACTCATTGGCTCTGTATTGTGTCACTTGATTTAGAACCTTTGTAAATGAGCCTCTGGCTCAAAGGTACTAATCTGAATCTTACATAAAAAAAAAAGAAGATTACAACTGAGCCAAAAAATTGTTGGAAATTAATAAAGAATTTAGTAAATCCCTGCCAGGGTCAAAGAGATCTTCCCAGATGGAAAATGGCAAATTAACCACCCAGGAAAAGGGTGGTGGAGATCTTAAATCACTGATTCCCAGGGTTTTGGGAACACCATGGATCTATTGAAGGCCCCAAAACAAAATGCCTTAACTCCAGACTTCCAGGTTTAAAATGATCATACCAAGGGATGTATTGGCTGAAATGAACAAACTAAAAAATAACAAAGCCAGTGGTTTGGATAATATCAACGTCTGTTTTTTGAAAGACTCTGCCTTGGAAGTGTCAAAACCCTTCAGCACACCTATTCAATCTGAGTTTGACCCAAGGTACTTTCCCTAGCATGTGGAAAAAGGCTAGAGTTATTTCCATTTTTAAGGGTGGAGATCTTTCCAACCCCTCAAATTACAGGCCCATTGAGTTGTTAGCTATTATATCCAATTTATTGGGACATGTAGTTCATTCCCAATTAATTGGATACATACAGCGTAGTGAAACATTAACTAATGCTCAATATGGGTTTAGAAAGGGCAGGTCCATGGAGTCCATACTCACTGACTTTTTTGATTAATTGGTCACTTCCTTGGGAGAGGGACAGTCTGTGGGTACAGTCTTCATGGACCTGTCCAAAGCCTTTGATTTAGTGGAACATGGTAGATTTTTGGCTTGTTTGAAAAAATTGGAGCAAATGATGAACCCTAGTATGGTTTAGATCCCATTTAGAAAACTGTTTCCAACTGGAATCTATGGGACATTTTAACTTTAGCTTGGCCTCCCTTACTAGAGGTGTACCTCAGGGGTCCATATTGGGCCCCTTGATGTTTCTGGTTTACATGAATAGTCTTCCTAGATGTGTCCTCTGCTCCCAAGCAACATTATATGTTGACGATACAGTCATAGTTGCATAGGGACGTGACTCTAATGAAGTGGAGCTTAAACTCCAAGCTGACTTTGAAAGGTTGGAGCAGTGGTTCAGGTCTGGAGCACAACTTATGAGCCTGAAGATGACTCAATGCATGCTTTTCTGCTCAGCAAGGAGAAGCAAAAACATTCATCAACAAACTTCACTTGAAATCAGGTCTAGAAATGGCTGGACCTTAACTCAAGTGTTGCGTTATAGATACCTAGGAGTGTACTTCGACAAATATTTGAGCTTTAAGACCCATATTGACTCCCTCATAAAGAAAGTGGGTAGTAGGATGGGAGCTCTGAGACTTTTATCCCATTATCGAACCAGAAAATATAGAACTATGTTGGTAACCAATTACTAGACCCTCTTTTGGATTACAATAGCCACATCTTTAATAATAGTACAAAAAACAAACAAACAATTAGATAGATTAGATGTAGTTTACCATAGGATTGCTAGATTTGTTCTTCAATGTATTTTGATGTTCAACACTGTTTACTGCATGGTGCCCTTGTTTGGAGCCCTCTTCAGAATAAGAGAGAACATAAATGGGCCATTTCATTGTTTAGTAGCTTGAGATCTACAGAGCCCAGTAGATTAGTCAGTTCAAATGAATGGATAAACCATAGCTATTCCTTGAGGGATAACAGTACGTGCTTACAGATTCCAAAGGTAAAAAATAGTTTTGGGGAATTGTCCTTTAAATATTGGATGGCGAGGGCTTGGAATAATTTCCCTAGTCAGTGGAGAGACTTGTCATTGTCTGGTAATGTATTTAAGCAACTTGGAAAGCCAAAGTCACATGTCTGTAGTTGTGAATGGAATATGTTGCAATAATGTATTTATTGCATCATGACAACTGTCTTGTTATTGTAAGTTATGAATCTGTAAATTATTGTGTAACGTTATACGTTACCTTGTGCTGTAATTGATTGTTCTAATTTTATGTTACCTTTTTCTGTATCTGACTTTTGTAACTAACAGGATTGCCATATTATATAAGCTAACTGCAAACAACTTTGTTTCTTGTTTGTCACACGTTTCCCCAATCAGCTAACATTTTGGAGACATTAGTCAGGCAGGAGTTTCTCTAACATCTTTTATTGGCTATGATTAGCTACTAGCTCAAACGGAACAGGATAAAGAAATCTTTATGTTAAAATAACTATATATAACTTTTAAAAATCTGAAAACTACTATTTTTTATTGATACACGACAGAAAACAAAAACATTTTGAAAAGAAACAGGTGCATAAATTTAGTAGTAGTAATAGTAGTAGTGGTAATATATTTTATTCAGGACAGTGCTATGAAATGGATAAAACATAATTTTAAAGGTGATCCAGTTATGAATTCATACAGTTACCTTACACACATTCTACATAAATATATAATGATAACACAAGATACAAAAGGACATACAGTATTACATATAATCAGTATATCCAACATAGACATATAGTTAATGAAGGCCAACAGACTGTGAAGAAATAGTTAGGGATTCCAAGGTGTTAGTGACAAACAACACACTGCAGGTGCATGACTTTGGTTATTAAGCCATGTCTTAATATAATTCTTCTTATTCAGTGTGGAGGGATCTCTTATTTCAATTGGAAGATGAGTCCAAACTACCACTCTCCTGTGTTTAACTGAAAATCTCCCTATATGTAATCTAACTTTAGGTACATTAAATTCTAAGACAGCAGCTGACTTCAATCTTAATGGTATCAACCTAAGTGAAAAGAGGTCAATAACATATTGTGGGACTGTCCCTTTCAAAACCTTTACCATAAATAAGGAAACATGGAAGTCCCTCCTTTCACTCAATCTTAACCAATTTAGTTTTTGATACATCTCACAATGGTGCATTCTGGGGTGTACATTCAAGACATAATGGGCCAGCCTGTTGTAAACCGTGTCAACAGAATTCAATAAAGTTCTAGTGGCCCCTACATATAGAAAGTCCCCGTAATCTATAATTGGAATGATTGTACTATTACCCAACTTAAGTCTAGATTCAGTGGCCCAGATATTCAAACTGCACCAGTTTGTGGCGCAAGCTCCTGCGCTGCTCAAAATAGTTGCGCAGGGATGTGGCCACGGCAATATTCAATGGAGCTGCACTCTGGCACAACTGCTTTGAATACTGCCCCCTGGCTACCCCCACTGTGCATGGCGCAGTGGAACTGCATCAGCGCAAGTGGTCAGAATGGAGCATTGAGATGCGGTGGCGCAAGTTCCATTGTGCCATGCACAGCACCTGCGATACTCAAAGGGTGACATGCAAATGGGGCCATAATTTATGCAAGGCACACAGAGGGCCATTTGCATCTGATTACGGCCCCATCTGCATGCCATTAGCATGCAGGTGCGCCGATCCCCAACGATTTGTGCCTGGCACCCTGCCAGGCAGCAGCCTTCAGGACCGACGACCCCTGTAGCCCGATCGCAGGACATTCCATAAGGGACAATGCATGTCTGCAATCCCTGGTGGTCCAGTGAACTGTGATTAGCCCGATAGTTGGCATAACTGTATCTCCCCCCAGTAGCCCGATTGCAGGCATAAGTGTAACGTCCCCCACATTAGCCCGATCGTGGGCATTAGAACGTCCAAAGTCCAATATCCCTGGTGGTCAGTGGACGAGCGGAGCCGATCGTGGGCGCAATCCTCACCCTCAAGTATAGAAATCGGCTGGTGATCTGAGTGGACCCCCACCCCACCCACCCATGGATCCCCACCACCCGCTCCCCCATCAGCGGTGGTGGCAGCACCACCCACCTGCCACTCTGATGCACACCGACTGACAGCTCAGTATGGCTGCCGCCCATTGGTTCAGGCATGAGCCAATGGGTGTTTATCTATACTGTACTAGTTAGTCAGATATGTGAATGAAAATTCATTTAATATCTCGATCGACTAGTACTGTATGGGCTTGCACTCCTATTGGCTCATGCTCTGAACCAATGGGCATGCAGCCATACTTGAGCTGTCAGTCAGCGGCAGTGGGGCAGCAGGCAGGTGGGGTGCTGCCTCCCGCTGGCTGATGGGGGAGTCGGGTGGTGGGGGGTTTCATGGGCGGGTGGGGTCCACTAGATCACCAGGGATTTCATATTTGGGGTGAGGAATGCCGCCCGCAATCGAGTTCCGTTCGGTCCACTGGACCACCAGGGATATTGGACTTGGGGTTCTGATGCCCGCGATCGGGCTAATGGGGATAAGTTACAGTTATGCCCATGATCGGGCTACTTGGGGGACGTTACACTTATGCCATTGGGCTAATCTTGGTCCACTGGACCACCAGGGATATTGGACTTGGGGGAGGATACTGATGCCCATGATCAGGGCATGGGGGGCGCCACCAGGTGCGGCAGGAACAAGTAAAGGGCCACCCACAGGTGGCAGCTGCTGTGTTGCACCCTGTAATGCAGCAGCTCACCTCTGGGTGGCCCTCCACTTGTTCCTTTTTTTTTCGGTGTAACTTTGTGCAGGCACAGGTAAGGGTTGCACCTGCATAAATCTGCATGGCCCGGCTGAATATTGGGCTGTGCAGTTTATGCATGGTTCCTCCCCCTTCAGTTGCGCATGCCTTCATTATCATTGTGCTGTTGCTCAGCATTATTTCAGGGGCACAACTGCCTCCTGCTGAATATCGCAGAATGGGCATTTCAGACTTGCACAGGCGCAAACCTATTACGCATGGCTCAACTCTTTTGAATATCTGGGCCAGTATCTAAATAACTTTTCACCCTATACATTGCTCCAATTTTTTTATGAATATTCCCCACTAATTGTTGATTCTGTTTGTCCCATTTTAATTGGCTATCTAGCCACATTCCTAGATTTTTATAACATAAAATAGAATTTAATTAATCTCCAGTATTGGTTTTAATCTTTAAATCATAATTCTCATATTCACTAGACCTGCTAAACAAAATTGTTTGTGTTTTTTTTTACATTTAATTTCATGAAATGTGATTCAAAAAAATTATGCAAATGTGTAAAAGCTGCCATTAACCTTTCCAGGACCAAATCAATAGAATTGCCACTAACGTAAATCACCATGTCATCAACATAAAGATAGAAATCAATATTTAACCACAAAATTTCAGTTCATTAACATATATATTAAAAAGTAAAGGCCGCAGTATCAACCCCAGGGCACTCCAGATTGAACATATCTAAGGGAAGATTGTGAAGTGCCCAGTGATACGAACTGTCACCTATCCAGGATACAGGAGCTGAATCACTCTACAACCTTGGGGGAGAGGTCCAGCTCCCCCAGCCTGGATAGAAGGATAACATGGCTAAGTGTACTGAAGGCCTTTGACAGGTCTATAAAAATAGCACCTGTCAAAAGCCCACGGTCCAAACCATCCTGTATGTCCCCTACAACCTGAACTAAAGCAGTCTGAGTACTATGAGGGACTCTAAATCCAGATTGTCTACAATTTAGTCTTTTCCCAGATTCCAAACAGTGGGCAAGCTGTTGCGAAACCAGATGTTCAAAGATCTTTGAGATCTGAGACAAGAGTGAAATTGGTCTATAATTTCCGATATCTGATTTTGCACCCGATTTATGTATGGGAATTACCTCAGCTATTTTCCAATGGCCTAGAAACTCAGCAGTTTGAAGGGAAAGATTAAATATATGTGGTAATGAATAAGCAATGACTGGGACTGCATACCGGAGACATTTTGATGGTATTCCATCAAACCCAACAGATTTTTTTGTATCTATTTTCAAGAGTTCCAATTGTACGTCCTCAGCTGAAACATTCTTAAACATCAATTTTGGGTCATCTTTAAAGGACCTACCATATTCTTGAAAAGGGGGCTGTTTTTGTGGGGGTAATTGTGTTTGAAGATTTTTATTCTTCAAAGTCCCAGATTCAAGAAAAAAAATCATTAAAAGCTTCAGCCACTACAGGACTAGGTGACATATACTGATTATTAATCAGAAACTTACCTTCATATCTAGTTTTTTGAGTGCCCATTAGCCCCAATATTATACTCCAGAAAGCTCCCTTGATAACCTTATTATCCGTCAGTAGTTTATTTTTGAAATAATCTTGTATAGTTTCTCTAAGCACCTTACTACATGCATTACGTGTTTGTTTGTAAGCCTGCCAATTAGATTCATTAGGTACACTTTTTGCTTTATGCCAGCATTTTGTGTCTTTGCTGTTTTAGTTTATGCAGGTTTGAGTTATACCATTTTAAACTACTAGCTTTTACTTTTCTCCTTATAATAGGCACATGGCACTTACAAACCTGTATGAACTCCTGCAAGAAATAGCTCCAGGCATCCGATACACTAGGGATAAGATACAATCTATTCCAATCAATGCCTTCTACATCTAGCATAAAATTAATATAATTAACATAATCAAATTTCCTGAAATTTCTCAAATGTATATAGCCAGGTGTTTGACCACTTGCCCTCACCTTTTTTGGGATAGTAAAAATGATTTGATGATCCGAAAAGGTATCTGGTAAAACCCCACTAGTTGGATAAAGACTTGGACTACTTGTAAGAATGAGATCTAAAGTGGACGATTTAGAGTAGTCCCTATTATTCAATCTTGTGGAGCCCTGAATTAATTGACTCAAACTCATACCAGTTTGAAAATCTGGCAAGCTATGTGATTCCTTAATTGCTGTCCAGTTTACATTAAAGTCCCCAAGAAGAAGAATTTCATATGAACTTTTATACATCTGTAAGAAAATCTGAAGAGAATCAAAAACATCTGAATTAGTTTTAGGAGATTTGTAATTACCACCAAGGAGCATAGGTTTATCAAATGGAATTTTTAGCTCCAATATTAAAGTTTCTAAGCCTGTCTCAATGATATATGTCTGAAGCCTGATAGACACCAGGTTTGATTCAATATAAATTAAGATCCCACCACCTTTGTTCTTTTTTCTATCATTTCTATACTTTTGATAATTGTCCAATTGAATTTGGGAATCCTCAATCCTACCTTGTAACCAGGTTTCAGTTATAACTATAACCTTTGGCTGGTGCACAGTAACCCAGTTTCTCATTAAGTCAAACTTTTTCCAGACACTTTGAGAATTAAAGTGCACTATCCCCAAGTCTCCCTTTGGAAAAAAGTCACTATTAATAGATGCCAAAGTATCTGTACTTGTCAAAACAGAACCACATGGGTCTAGATTAGGGTGCATATCCCCACGTCACCAAAAAAAAAATACGTAGGCATCTAATCACCTTCAATATGTAGTGCCTCATTTTCATTGGTTTCCCTAGGGACCCCAAAAAGTGAGAAAACCTTACGGTCGATATGTAGTTTGTAGTGATAGTATAATATGTTGATTATTGTCACTCCATTTTGTATGCTATTTCATGTAATGTATGTCATTTTATACTCCATTTTGTATTGTGTGACTCCATTTTACATGCTGCTTCATTTAATTGGTGTTTTGCTCTTTAGATAGCCTCATTATTATGTTTTGCTTCAGACAGTGTATTTTGCTGACTTGAAGGTTCATATTATCAGGCAACCTGTTTTGCAGTTTTGTTTAAACTTCTGCTTAGCTCATAGTGTTCTAGGCACCGCCAGTGTTTGGAGCACAGTGACCTAGCAGGTGTGGGGAATTCTGAGCAGTCCTTATCGTGTGAATTCGAATATCCTGGGAGCTCGCCAGCTTCTAGAATGTGGGAAAACAACACTATAAAGGCTGCACGGTTATTTTAGCATAGAATAAGATATAAATGTAGCTTTTCAATGCCTGGTTGGAAGCCTCATCTGCAGGGTGGACGATCGCTGTGGAACTTTCTCCCGGTTCAAAACTCCTGGCCAGGCTGTGAGATGATTTAGGGCTTCCCAGCTACTGGGAAAAGGCTTGGATGATGCTTTATTGAATCGGTGATGTATCATGTTTTGCTTAATTGAAGTATATATTAATGCTGATAGTAATATTGCTAATGAATGAATGCTAAAGTGTAATCATTAATGCTGATAGTGACATTGCTGTTACATGAAGTGTAATTATCTTTTGCTTGCAATAAATTGTGCTGATGTGTGAATGCCAAGTGTGATTATTCCTTTGTGACTCTTCGATTAGGCAAGACAATTTTGGCGTGAGTCGGCAGGATTCATAAGGAAAGTACACACTAAGGTGAAGTAAAATGTTTAAAAGGAAAGAGTCTAATGTTGCATGTGCACAAGTGGAAATTCCTGGTTGGGAAAACCAACCTTATGCTGATTTAGCCACTGAGTGGTCATGTTGTGCAGGGTTGAGTGAACACTGGGAATCCTGTTTAAAGTTCTGAGCCTGCAGATGTTGTTACATGTATGAAAAGAGTGCCTGTGGCAAAGGGAAGAATGTGCTGCCTTGGGGCGCTGGGGTGGATTTTATTGTCTGCCTATAGGAAGATGCATGAAAAGGTAGTGGACTTCTTAGTGAAAAGGCAGAGTTGGAACGAAAGGTTTGTGATTTGGAAAGTAAAGCTGTGATGTTACAATGTCAAAATCATTTGCTGAGTGATAAATTGGATACCTATCGGACAGTTGCAGAAAATGCAGCTGTCCGAAAGGGCACAGTACAAGCATAAAAAAGGAGGGCAGAGTTAGTAGGAAAGGTAAGCCTAGCAATAGCTAGGGCAGGAGCCCACTGGGATCCTGAAACATGGGATGGAGATATTTGGTTTCTACAGATGAGGAAAGGTCAGCCTCAGATAAAGAAGAAAAGGCTGAGGGACGTAAGGTTCCAATACTGCATGCACAGCCAGTGTCTAGAAGACGTACTGAAGTGTTGGATCAGGGAAATCCTAGGAATCGAGATGTAGTGGAGGATTTTTCTCAACAGGAGGTATCAGACCTCCTGGAGCGGTACACCCAGAGGGGGAAGAGTTTGTTGAGATGGCTGGTGAGGTTGTATGACACAGGGGCGGATGGGTAAGCAGATGAAACTGATGCCCTAGGTTTCTGTCACTAAGCTATGACCCTGTGGTGAAGAGGCGTTGGACCCTCCAAATACAGGGCAGAGGCTATCCCACGATGCTGGACGTGGTGGCTATGGCTTGCAAACACAAGTATCCGACGGTGAGTGACTGGTCGAGGATAGTAAACCATGGTTTACCTTAAAGGACTGTATACAAAACATTAAAATGGAAATGATGAAAGTTGCGGCTCCACAGAAGACCATGCTGATTTAATGAGTGTTGTTGTGCCAGTGTCTGTACGTAATAAGATTATCAAAACTGCACCACCTGCATATAAGGCAGTAATGATGACTTTGTTGATTAATCAGATGGGGAAAACAGTAGGTGTAGTGCTAGAGGCAATACGGCAGTTAGGGGAACTGGGAGATTGGGGCCCAAAGGGGTCTAGTTTATATGATTCTTCAGGACAGGATAAACAGCGGTCCAATCCTGAGGGTCGAGTTTCTAGGAGAGATATGTTCCTGGCTCTCTTAAAGGATGGGGTGGCAAGGGAAAACATTGATGGGATCAGTACCCCTGATATGTGGGAAATGTACAAAAAGAGGGGATTGAACACTAAGAAGCGAGTAAATAAGCAGACCAATTCAAAGTTAAAGACAGATGTACATGTCTCTTCAGGGGAGTCTGTAAGTCCAATTGCTCCCCCGGCAGAGTTTGATGATGAAAGTATATCCCGGGGTGGGGGGGGCTCCCACTCAGGGATCCATTGAGTCACCCGACCGAGCAGGAATATGCAGCTCTGTATCCTAGTGATTTGTACCGGTTAGGAGTTGCAGCAACTGAAAACCTAAAATATGACTGAAATGAAGGCCAAGCCCCAGTAGAAGGGTGGGCTAGGAGGATTTTAGACCTCATGTAGAATTGGAAATTAATTGGAAGAGTGGCTCACCCCAAAAAGTACGAGCTTTAATTGACACTGGGGCGGAGGCCTCATTAATTTATGGGAACCCAGCAAAACACAAAGGTCAGCGAGTGGTAATTACAGGATTAGGAGGTAAACAAATTGAGGCAGTACAGACCATTTTGGAACTGAAAATAGGTCAGCTGCCCCGGAGAAAATATTGTGTAATGATTGTTAACTGTGGCAGGAAATATGGACTATGGTGCAAAATACTCAGACCACTGTATTTCATGTTGATGCTCATTGTGCTTCAGATACACTAGAACGATGGTATAATTCTATTGCAGATGAAAAAGCTAAGATTCTTCCAGTGGATATTGAAGAAACTCAAAGTCAGCAGTTATCAGGGCTGGCAAAATGGGCACATCAAAAATGTGGACATTTGGGAGAGAAAGCCACTTACAGGTGGGCATATAGTAGGGTGTACCCCAACATTGGATTTGTTAAAACTGTTATTGCTCAGTGTCCTATATGCCAACATGGGCAACAAAGACCAATCCCTCATATTGTGAAAGGACAATTAGGAGGGAAAATTACGGGACAAATTTGGCAGATTGATTACATTGGACCTCTACCCTTTAGTGGAGGATGTCGATATGCTTGCACAGTTGTAGATACATATTCAGGGTATTTATTGGCATACCCTTGTAAACAAGCTACACAGAAAACACCATTAAGGCAATTGACTTAATTAATTTGTACTATGGAATACCCTTGCAGATACAAAGTGACAATGGTTCCCATTTTAGGGGGAAAATGGTACAAGCTTATGCTCAAGCCCATAACATACAGTGGGTATTTCACATCCCTTATTACCCGCAGGCAGCAGGGTTAATTGAGAGAATGAATGGATTGCTGAAAGAACAGTTTAGGAAATTGGGGGAGAGCCTACGAAAATGGAAAGAGAATTTGCATGAAGCATTACAGATTTTAAATAATAGACCAATTGGAGAATCTGAGACCCCCTTAATGCGAATGATAACTCCTAATTTGCAAGTGCAGGCTTACTCAACTACAGAAACAGTGTTATATTGGGAAATTACACCAGGAGCTCTGTCTCTTTGCAGGGCAACCCCAGAAGCTGCTGGACTTGATTTACATGCCCTTCAAGAATACAGAATAAACAGCAGAAACATTCAAGTGATAGAAACTGGTATTGGAATACAAATTCCACGAGACATTTTGGTTGGATAGCATCTAAATCAGAACTAGCCCTCAAGGAATACAAATTTTGGGAGGGTGATTGATTGTGATTACCAAGGAGAAGTGAAAGTAATTTTGTTGAATAGTGGAGAACAAAATCTGTTAATTCAACAGTATGACAGAGTGGCTCAATTGTTAATTATTCCAGTTAACAAAGTGACCCCTATAGGGACAAGCCCCACACTCTTAACAGCAAGGGGATAAAGGTTTTAGATCTACAGGAGGTTTTAACAATGGTGCCAAAATGTGGGTTACAAACCCAAATGGCCCTCCTGAACCAGCTGAGGTGATAGCCACGGACGAGACAACACAGTGTTAATTATCAGGTCAGGGAAGAGAGATGGGAATATGTACCAGCGAACACATGTTATCTTCGAGAATAATCAGTCTGTGTATTTTCTAGGTTCTTCAATGGATTCTAAAGGAATAACACTCTCTCTCACGGTCCATTCGGTAAAGCCTATTACCCCTGGTGGAAGAATATTGAAGCTTGACGACCCACTTGTACAATGGGGTTGGAAATCTTCCACCAGTTTATGGGTGCAAGACAACTTTACTTGCCCTGAAAACCAAGGATGTCCTATAGTGAACATTACTTTTTCACCAGATGTGAACATTTGAAACCCAGCTGAGACAATGGCAGGACGCCAACCTATGCAGGACACAAATTGGATTAAATTACAGAACCAGACTGCTATTAGATGCTGCAACTTACCGAATAGTTGCATGGTGACTGTACAACATAGACTTGATTGCTGCATGAATCAAACAGACATTTTCAATGCAAGTATTACTTTGATTGACATAGACACGTTATTCTGCATGAATGCTACTGCAATAACTAATAGAACTACTTGGGCAGATCACATTACAGTGTTGAAAAATCATCCTGTAATTAGCAATGATAGTATAGTTAAGGTTCCATCTACATGTACATCAGTAGCGAGCGGTATCAGAAAACGTAATCCATTTTAACATAACGTTTATGTTTAGTAGAAAATGCAAATATAAAAGAGCTTGGTATGATACGCTCATTAGGTGGGCAGGGCAGACATGGGAATTTTAAATAGTGTTGATATAGAAACACTGACTAACAGGCTTCAGGCAGTAGGAATTGATGTATTTAGCTTAATTAACTTACAAGCTCAATGGATGCCAACTGTTTTCTTACCCCAAAGATTAACTTTGAATTATGATTTTGAGTTCTTGCAGTTATTTAATGCTTCACAGGTATGGGGAATGGGAGTAGCAGAAAATATTTCGCGATAATGCAAAGAAATAAGGCCCAGAGTGATTTAATGAATAATAATGAATATGTGTGGAGGACCGTGTTACAGGATGGTCTCCATCAGCTACAAAAGTGTTAAATATTCTGATAATCATTGCTGTAGTGACAATTATCTTGCTTATTTGGACTTGTTACTTATCATGTTATATTCGTAGTAATTTTGCTATGGTACCAATATCATACAAATCGTATTTACAATAATCAAAGGACCGAATGTAGTGATAGTATAATATGTTGATTATTGTCACTCCATTTTGTATGCTATTTCATGTAATGTATGTCATTTTATACTCCATTTTGTATTGTGTGACTCCATTTTACATGCTGCTTCATTTAATTGGTGTTTTGCTCTTTAGATAGCCTCATTATTATGTTTTGCTTCAGACAGTGTATTTTGCTGACTTGAAGGTCGCATATTATCAGGCAACCTGTTTTTGCAGTTTTGTTTAAACTTCTGCTTAGCTCATAGTGTTCTAGGCACCCGGCCAGTGTTTGGAGCACAGTGACCTAGCAGGTGTGGGGAATTCTGAGCAGTCCTTATCGTGTGAATTCGTAACATCCTGGGAGCCCGGCCAGCTTCTAGAATGTGGGAAAACAACACTATAAAGGCTGCACGGTTATTTTTAGCATAGAATAAGATATAAATGTAGCTTTCTCAATGCCTGGTTGGAAGCCTCATCTGCAGGGTGGACGCATCGCTGTGGAACTTTCTCCCGGTTCAAAACTCCTGGCCAGGCTGTGAGATGATTTAGGGGCTTCCCCAGCTACTGGGAAAAGGCTTGGATGATGCTTTATTGAATCGGTGATGTATCATGTTTTGCTTAATTGAAGTATATATTAATGCTGATAGTAATATTGCTAATGAATGAATGCTAAAGTGTAATCATTAATGCTGATAGTGACATTGCTGTTACATGAAGTGTAATTATCTTTTGCTTGCAATAAATTGTGCTGATGTGTGAATGCCAAGTGTGATTATTCCTTTGTGACTCTTCGATTAGGCAAGACATAGTTACAAAAGTACCCCCTACTTATCACAACATACTTAACCATATCTCTGTACATATTCCCTTTCAGTAAGTTCAAACTAGGGAGTAAATTTGCACAATAACACCAGGTGTTATAGGCAGTAGATGTCTCTCTACAGTGAGGATAAAAAGCCACACTTTTTAGAGACCAGGGTTGAAACCTCGGAATACCAGTCTGCAAGCATAAAAATGAACAAAAACATGTCAACAACGATAACCTTAAACTACCCATTTATAATCTAAATTTCAAAATGACATAAATGGAAATAGACTTAATTTAAGTGAGTTTCTGCTCCGAGTACCTATTAAAAAGGCATATGTCCTTTAAAACAATTTAGGCCCAAACACTATGCCTTATTCTGCTAAATAAAACAAGTGGAATACAGTTTAAACTATACTCAGTTATTTTAATTCTCCAATCCAGTGACCTCAGGCAAATACAAACACTTATTTGGTTTGGACCATTTGAGATCATAAACCTTTATCTGAAAGTCGGAAGAAAAAGTTAAAATACTTGCCCAAGACACCTCACTAAACAACCTAAACATACTTTTTTTTTTGTTTAGGAGTGGCACTTGCATCGCTTGCATGCTCACGCATAGCGAACTGCGTGTACTTTTAAAATAGTATTCCCCACCCCTTCAGATCCCCAATTGGCTAGTCACTAAAACTCGCAGTCACTTCAAATTTGTGAGGAAATAGTACAAGCAGTTAGAATGTAATGTGGAAACCCTTGTAAGTCATGTATACTTCCCCAACAGAGTTTGTTCCTGGACTGCTGCAGATAGAACAGGACAGTTCTTCAGCCCGTTTGCAAGCTCAGCATCAGTGGGGTGGGGGAAGCAAACACTCACTAGCTGTAGTGTACTGCAAGTTCATACACGCACATTTTCTTGACCTGGAAGGACATTACTTCTTTATTCAGCTGTGAGCTGTGTGAGAAATTCCATATTGCACTTGATATCTGCAACAACGAGCACTTTTGCTTAATTCTGTGGGAGGTGAAACTAACTACCTTTGGTAATTGCTTTTTATTCACATATTTATTTAGTGTTTAACCAAGAAGGGGCTTGCAAACTCAGTTTATCTTGTTAGTAACTTCAGAAGGATTTAAATACTGCATTTGGGTAGATCCTTGGAGGTAGCTAGATTGTCTACTAGAATTTTCTGACAGTTAAACTATTTTTAAATAAATTACAGGTGGCTGAGGAGTTGAAAAGGGGAGCTTGCAAACTCTGCTTATCTTGGAAGTAACTTCACAAGTGTTTGAATACTGCATTTTTTGTTGTCCCTTGGGGGTAGCTGGATTCACTACTAGGATTTTGGGACAGAAACTATTTTTAAATAATTTACTGGTGCATAGGAGTTTGTGATAGTTAAACTATTTTTAAATAAGTTACTGTGGTTAAGGAGTTATCATAGCAATACCTGCAGTGTGAATTGAAACACAGACAGCCTTAAGTGCAGGAAATTGTTTTCAGACCACAAAGTGTTGTATTGGAACAGGAAAGGCTGCATCATAATCATTGTCAACAAATTGCCCTGGGTGGAGATAACCAGACTATATCAGATTACTATAAGTTACTGGAGGCTGCAATATTCAGAGACACAAAGCACATTTTCTTGACCTGGAAGGATACTACTTCTTTATTCAGCTGTGAGCTGTGTGAGAAATTCTATATTGCACTTGATATCTGCAACAACGAGCACTTTTGCTTAATTCTGTGGGAGGTGAAACTAACTACCTTTGGTAATTGCTTTTTATTCACATATTTATTTAGTGTTTAACCAAGAAGGGGCTTGCAAACTCTGTTTGTCTTGTTAGTAACTTCAGAAGGATTTAAATACCGCATTTGGGTAGATCCTTGGAGGTAGCTAGATTATCTACTGGGATTTTCTGACAGTTAAACTATTTTTAAATAAATTACAGGTGGCTGAGGAGTTGAAAAGGAGCTTGCAAACTCTGCTTATCTTGGAAGTAACTTCACAAGTGTTTGAATACTGCATTTGGTTGTCCTTGGGGTAGCTGGATTGACTACTAGGATTTTGGGACAGAAACTATTTTAAATAATTTACTGGTGCGTAGGGTTTGTAATAGTTAAACTATTTTTAAAAAGTTACTGTGGTTAAGGAGTTGTCATAGCAAAACCTGCAGTGTGAAACAGGGAAAACACAGTCTTTCAAGCAACAGAGGGAGGTGGATCTAGGTTTACGTTTGTTTGTTACAATTCTTAAGATTTTCAGTGCAGGAAGAGTTTAAAGCACAGCTGACTTATTTTGGGGCTGACAGCTTTCAGAGCACAAACCACCAGGCTTGTTTTGGGGCTGGGGAGGTTTACCTGTGTCTGACTTGGATGTGTGGATTTCTCTGTTTGATTAGCAGGGTATTTTCTCTGTCAAATTGTTGTGTAGGGCATCTTGCTGACAGGAAGGCACTCATCACAGTGGTGGGTCAGAGCTTTTAGCTAATTGTTTTGTGAGGGCACAGTTTAGGCCCAACCCCTTCCCACCCCTCACCCCACCCACCCTCACCCCACCCACCCCTGGAAATAGTTCCTTTATACCTGGGGTTCTGACATCATTTCTCAAGAGTGCAAGGTGCATATCACTGTCATATCCTCTCTAGCACACTGCACTGACACTATAAACATACATTGTATAATATATATATATATATATATATATATATATATATATATATATATATATAATAACCAATCACACACACACACAAAAAATGTGGGGAGTAGTGCAATGTAATAGCTGTGGGGCAGCAGTCTTCTGGGAGTCTTTCTGGAGGCTGAGATGCTGCCCTATTTGCAGACAACTCTCTGCCCTGAGGGAGGAAGTTGCCTGTCTTCAGGCCACACTGAACAGTAGTAAGGGAACCTTCCCCCAGGCCACACTGGATGGTAGGAAGGGAACCTCCCCCATCCAGGGAGCACCAGAGCCACCACCACTACCTCAGAGTTTGCAAAGAAAGCACAGCAGTTGGACCACAGTGGGCTCAGGGAGGGTGAGGATGGTGGAACAGAGGCACACCCAGTCAGTTTTTCCACACCACAATCCATACACCATTCTGGGGGAGCATAGCTCCCCTATGGATGCACCCACAGAGGAGACTAAAGAGGCTGAGGACAACTGTCACAAAGGAGGCCCACAGGAAGGAGGCAGAGGACACGACAAGGAAGGAAGCAGCTCCTGGTGGGGACTCAATTGTTAGGGGGATAGAACTGGGGGGAGCAGGGAAAACTGAAGTAAGGTGCCTACCTGGTGCCATGGCTTGGAGAGACAGGAAGCGCATCCTCAGGATCACGAGAACAGCTGCACGGGAGTCTGAGCTGGACATCATTGTCCACCTAGGGACAAATTACTTGGCTCATCATGAGATTAGAGCAGTACAGAAGGACTTTGTAGAACTGGGGAGGGGCCTACGACAAATAGCACACACATTATCCTTCTCTGAGGTGCTGCCTGTCAATGGCATGAGTGAGGCGAGGGTATTTTGCACCATGCAGTTTAATGAATGGTTGAAAAAATGGTGAAATGGTGTGGAGCACAGGGGTTTGACTTCATTTGGGAACTGGGGTTCCTCCTGGAGGGACACCAGCCTATACTGGCAGGATGGTCTGCATCTGTCCAGGAAGGGAACAAGTCTTTTGAACAATTGGTTTAAATGCTTCATTGGCAAGCTTTTAAACCAGTCAAGGGCGGAGGCACTGATAAGCAACAGGAAAATCCCAGCCTCTCCCTACACAACAGGGTACTAAATGAGAAAAAGACCGAGGTAGAAAGGTCAGTGGGGGATGCTGCAAAAGAAGGTAAAGCCATCAAAAAATGGAGAGCAATGAGTACCAATGCCCGTAGTCTGAGTAACAAGCTTCCTGAATTAGTGGCATTGATTGAGGAGGAACATCTGGATATCATGGCAGTCACAGAAACATGGTACACACAAAACCATGACTGGGACGTAAACATACCAGGATACACTATCTACAGTAGGGACAGGGAGGGTAAAAGAGGAGGAGGAGGAGGAGTAGCTCTTTACATGAGGGAAGGAATCAAAGCAACAGAACAAAAGGGAAAACAGGGAGGAGAAGAAGCACTGTGGGTAAATTTGGAGACCGGCAATGGCACCACAATCCCCACAGGGGTTGTATACAGACCCTCTTCTCAGGGGGAGGAAATGGACAAGGAAATGATAGAAAAAATACTCAGAATGGCAGAAAAAGGGGAGATATTGCTAATGGGTGATCTGAATATGCCAGATGTTAACTGGAGTGCAGTTGCAGCAGCCACTTCAAAGAATGGGGTTAAGGCATGCCTACAGGGGGCATGCCTTAGACAACTAATATTGGAGCCCACTCAAGAGGAGCAATCTTGAGCCTGGTTCTCTCAAATGGAGATGAAGAGAGGATCACAGATGTAGAAGTGGGTAGCTATCTGGGAACTAGCGACCATCGAACAGTATGGTTCACAATAAACACAGCAATAGAGTCAAGCCATACAAAGGCAAAGTACTGGACTTTAGGAGGCTGACTTTGCCAAATAGGTGAGTGCCTAAGGAATGCACTAGCAAATGGGCAGGAAGGAGGTGGAAGAACAATGGGAATAATAAAACTGCCATCACAGAGGTAACAAGCCTTTGTGTGAAGCAAATAAACAAAACAAAATGAGGTAAGAAACCACTATGGTTCTCAAAGGTAGTGGCAGTGAAGGTTCAAGAGAAAAAAGAAAGCATTCAGGAAGTACAAGGAATCACAGAAGGAGCAGGACAGAGAACTGTATCAGTTAAAGCAAAGGAAGCTGGGAAGGCAGTCAGAACAGCAAAGGCCCAGACCGAGGAAAGATAGCCAACTTGAGTTAAGAAGGGGATAAAACCTTTTATAGGGTACATCAGGAGCGAAGGAAGACCAAGGAGGGTTAGTGAGGCTTAATAAATGGGAGGGAGGGTGGGCAGAGGGTGACTGTGAAAGGCAGAGATACTAAACAAATATTTTTGCTCAGCATTTACAAAGGAAGTGGGGGAGGTACCTAAAAGAAACAGTAGAAACACTCTGGATACAGAAGTTGATACCAGCCCATTTACAGAAGAAAGGGTTCTGAAAGAACTCTTAAAACTGAAGGTGGGGGACCACGTGATGCAGCGCGCCGAGTAACAGCTTTCCAGTTCAGCTCCTGTTGCCTGATGTATTTAAAAGCCCTTTTCATAACTTTCTTCTTTTACAAATACTGATAGCTGGGGGCTAAATTCGTTCTGAAGTATCGGAGAAGAGTTGGGTCCGTGATAATGGAGGCGGAGATGTGATCGGCACCCCCTAGACATACCCGGCCGGTATCGCCCAAAAAACAGAACAAACGGCCTAAGGCCCAGCAAAGCCAAGCCGGAAAAGTAATAACTAGCAGTGCCATTCCTGCGAGGGAAGCCGGGGATACCCCTCTGACGCTCGAGCGGTTTCTGGCCGAGTTCTCCCCATTCAGGGAAGATGTCAAGGTCAAGCAGATGACCACTGTGCTGGAGGACCTCACAACAAGGATCTCTGACAACGAAGCTCGAACTGCCTCGTTGGAGAAAAAAACAGATAATATAAAGGAGGAGGTGGTTGGAAGCGGTCACAGGCTTAAAAAATTGGAGGCTAAGTTGGAAGATCTGGAAGGGAGGAGGTGCAGAAACAATGTTGTTATCCTTGGCATCCCTGAAAGAGAAGAAGGTGCAGAGGCTATTAGTTTTATTCAAAAACCGCTGGAAAAATTAGCTGGCCCCTCTTCATTCAGCAAAGTATTCATGATTGAATGCGCGCATAGAGCTCTCAGACCTATGCTTCCACCCGGAGCCTTGCCCCGCCCGATAATAGCTAGATTCCTCAACTATTAAGAGAAGCAGTATTGTTTGGGGAAGGTAAAAGATCTGCAAGAAATCAGATGGGAGGGTACCAAAATTAGAATAACCCAAGACCTCCCTGCTTTCATCAGGCAACGCCGCACTCAATTCCACCCGATTGTTTCCAAGCTAATTGCTTCAGGAATAAGGTTTAAAATGGGGTACCCGGCCAGGCTACAAATATTACTGGAAGGCTCTTGGGCTACCTTTGAAGAGGTGGAAGTAGCAAAAGCGACCCTCCAGAAGTCCCTGCCTGACCTGTTTAGCAACCACTGAGTTTAAGTAAATGGAAAGCCGGCAATTGTGTTCCCCAATGATGGAAAGAGAACTTTAAACACCTTTTCGATTCTCCAGCATCTGTGGCTTGGAAGTGCGCCCTCCTCCACAGTGTCTCAGCTATTAATGCGCTATTTGTACCCAGTGTGGATGATCCCTTCCTTTTGTTGAGCGTGGACTTTAGCAGGGATGAGAAACCGTGCTCTATGGACAGTGGATATATTATGTGGGGCTGGTCCTGTTCCTTGTCTTCAGTTTCCCACCATGAGCGGCAACTGCAATTGGGCTCCACCACCGCTAGAGGTCCCCAGTGGATTGTGGCAAAATAAGTGGACTTCTCGTAAGAAAACAGAACAAGTTTAACTCCGGACCTTTTACTGTATGGTTACGTGATCTTTTTGATCTCCGTTTAAGACTTTTGTGTTTTCATCCAATAGTAGTTATTGTGGAGGGGACTCTTCCTTTTTCTTTTATTCTCATTTCTGCAGGTTTGGATCGTGATGGTACTTCAGCCTCTAAATGTCTTCGGAGGGTAGCTATCTGGTTTTTCATTAATAGAAGTGTGCTTGTTTTTATTTCTGTCCCATACCATCTTGTGAAGGGAGATAGGCTCCTATATGTTCTGTGTTTACAGGATCCTGTTCCCTGGGAAGACTACCTCTTGGGGCTTCCGGGGGGGCTGTTTGATTTTGGTGTGGGATTTTCTGTGGGAGTGGGGACACCGCATTTATAGCCCCCCCCAATCCTCAGAGTGTTTTACCTCACCCCAGAGGGCACAGTGAGGTCACTTTTTATGGTCACTCAGCTGGAACCAATTGCGGCAGCCCATTTTGGAGCCACATTGTAGTCTGCCTTAGAACAAGGTACGGCTATACTAACAAAATTATAAATAAGTTTGCAGTTTATAATTACTAAGGGGTATTGCTATTAGTTGTGTTTAACCCGAGGTTGTTTTCAAGTTGGGAGCATTACCCTTGTTTGTGTATGGGGGTTTTCCCTCGAAGTTACCTTTTTAAGCCCTCTAAAAGTCCTGGTGTAGCTTCTTACAGATTCTTTCCGGAACCAGGGGATGGAGCAGAACAACTGGGAGAGTAGTGAAAAGTGGATCTGCACCAAGTGGGAATAACAGAAGGGGGGTTTTACTGGAACATTATTTTGGTAGAGATAATGACTGTTATGTGGTTTGGGGGGAAGGGGGATGAGGGGAACCAAGGGCCAAAGGTAGGTGGTTGCGTAGAAGGGGGGGAGGGCACAGCACAGGGAACACAGATCCCACTACGATTTTCATAGAAACATAGAAACATAGAATTTGACGGCAGATAAGGACCGCTTGGCCCACCCAGTCTGCCCATTTCCCTACCTACTGGATAAGCTGCAGATCCTAGTTAACCAGCAGCCTACTTCTTTCTACCCCAACCCCCCAGAATTGCCTTATGACTATCCCATGCATGCTTGAATTCCACCACTGATTTTGACTCCACAACCTCCTCCGGAAGGCCATTCCATGCATCCACAACCCTCTCTGTGAAAAAATACTCCTTAAATTACCTCTGAGCCACCCCCTCTATCTTCAAATTGTGCCCTCTTGTTCTTGCACTCTTTTTTTGAAAGATGCTACCCTCTTGGACTTTGTTGATTCCTTGAGGTACTTGAAAGTTTCTATCTGTCCCCCCTCCCTCCTTTCCTCGAGGCTATACATATTAAGCTCCTAAGTCTCTCTTCATATGTCCTCCGTGCAGACCCTGCACCATTTTAGTTGTCCTCCTCTGGACAGCTTCCATCCTGTCTATGTCTTTATGGAGATTGGGTCTCCAGAACTGCACACAGTACTCAGATGGGGTCTCACCAGCTGTCTGTACAGAGGATAATAACTTCCTGTTTTCTACTGGTGATGCTCTCCCTATGCATCCCAGTATCCCCCAGCCTCCTGCTGCCTCTTCACATTGCTTGCCCACCTTTAGGTCATCTGATATGACTACCCCCAGGTCCCTTTCCATTTTGTTGTTGTAGTATCTCACCCCCATTGTGTACTCTTCCCTGGGTTTTGTTTCCCAGGTGCATTACCTTGCACTTCTTAGCATTGAATCTAAGCTGCCATACATTTGACCATTCCTCTAACCTTGCCAAGTCCCTTCTCATCCTTTCCACCCACCCTGTGCATCAACTCTGTTGCAGATCTTAGTGTCATCTGCAAAGAGACATACTTTTCCTTCCAGTCCTTCTGCAATGTCGCTTATAAAGACATTGAAGAGGACTAGTCCTAATACTGAACCCTCGTGTACCCCGCTAGTAACCCTCCTTTCTTCTGAGTGGACTCCATTTACTATTACTCTCTGTGTCTATTCTCCAGCCAATTCTTACCCAGGCTGTCATCTTGGGACCCACTCCCAGGCTGGCTAACTTATATATTAATCTTTGTGTGGGACTGTGTCAAATGCCTTGCTAGTCTAGGTAGGCCATGTCACAGCCCCTCCTGATCTACTACTTTGGTCACCCAGTCAAAGAAATCTATCAGGATTCGTCTGGCATGACCTTCCCACTGTGAATCCATGCTGCCTAGGTCTTGTGCCCTCTGGCCTCTAGATACTCGACAATTCTTTCCTTTAGAAGTGATTCCATCATTTTCCTATCACTGAGGTTAAACTAACAGGTCTATAGTTTCCTGCTTCTGCCTTGCTCCCACTTTTGTGAAGGGAATCACATCTGCCTCCACCAGTCCTCGGTACCACCCATCCTCCCATGATTTGTTAAAGAGGGTAGTCAGTGGTGTCACTAGTTCTACCCTTAGTTCTTTTAGAATTCTGGGATGAATCCCATCAGGCCCCATTGCTTTGTCCACCTTCAGTTTTAAGAGTTCTTTCAGAACCCTTTCTTCTGTAAATGGGCTGGTATCAACTTCTGTATCCAGAGTGTTACTACTGTTTGTTTTATGTACCTCCCTCTTCCTTTGTAAATACTGAGCAAAAATATTTGTTTAGTATCTCTGCCTTTCACATTCTCCTCTGCCCACCCTCCCTCCCTCCCTTTATAAGCCTCACTATCCCTCCCTTGGTCTTCCTTTGCTTCCTGATGTACCTATAAAGGTTTTATTCCCTTCTTAACTGAGTTGTCTATCTTTTCCTCAGTTTGGGCCTTTGCTGTTCTGACTGCCTTCCCAGCCTCCTTTGCTTTAACTGATACAGTTCTCTGTCCTGCTCCTGCTGCATTCCTTGTACTTCCTGAATGCTTTCTTTTCTCTTGAACCTTCACTGCCACTTCCTTTGAGAACCATAGTGGTTTCTTACATCGTCTTGTTTTGTTTATTTGCTTCACACAAAGGCTCGTTACCTCTGTGATGGCAGTTTTATTATTCCCATTGTTCTTCCACCCTCTCCTTCCCACCCATTTGCTAGTGCATTCCTTAGGCACTCACCCATTTTGGCAAAGTCAGCCCTCCTAAAGTCCAGTACTTTTGTCTTTGTATGGCTTGACTCTATTGCTGTGTTTATTGTGAACCATACTGTTCGATGGTCGCTAGTTCCCAGATGGCTACCCACTTCTACATCTGTGATCCTCCTCTCCATCTCCATTTGAGAGTATCAAGTCTAATATTGCTCCCGAGTGGGCTCCAGTACTAGTTGTTAAGGCATGCCCCTGTAGGCATCTAGAATAACTGCACTCTTCAGTGGCAGCTGCAACTGCGCTCCAGTTAACATCTGGCATATTCAGATCACCCATCAGCAATATCTCCCCTTTTTCTGCCATTCTAAGTATACTTTCTATCATTTCCTTGTCCATTTCCTCCCCTGAGAAGGGGGTCTGTATACAACCCCTGTGCGGATTGTGGTGCCATTGCCTGTCTCCAGATTTACCCACAGTGCTTCTTCTCCTCCCTGTTTACCCTTTTGTTCTGTTGCTTTTATTCCTTCCCTTATGTAAAGAACTACTCCTCCCCCTCTTTTACCCTCCCTGTCCCTCCTGTAGATAGTGTATCCTGGTATGTTTACGTCCCAGTCATGGTTTTGTGTGTACCATGTTTCTGTGACTGCCACGATATCCAGATGTTCCTCCTCCATCAAGGCCACTAATTCAGGAAGCTTGTTACCTAGACTACGAGGCATTGGTACTCATTGCTCTCCATTTTTGATGGCCTTACCTTCTGTTGCAGCATCCCCACTGACTGTTCTACCTTGGTCTTTTTCTCATTTAGTACCCTGTTTTGTAGGAGGGCTGGGATTTTCTGCTGCTTGTCAGTGCCTCCCCATTGACTAGTTTAAAAGCTTGCCAATGAAGCATTTAAACCGATTGCTCAAAAGACTTGTTCCTTCCTGGACAGATGCAGACCATCCTGCCAGTATAGGCTGGTGTCCCTCCAGGTGGAACCCCAGTCCCCAATGAAGCTAAACCCCTGTGCTGCACCATTTTTTCAACCATTCATTAAACTGCATGGTGCCAATTACCCTCGCCTCCCCATGCCTTTGACAGGCAGCACCTCTGAGAAGGATACTGTGTTTGCTACTTGTCTTAGGCCCTCCCAACTCTGCAATGTCCTCCTGCACTGCTCTAACCTCATGATGAGCCAAGTCATTTGTCCTCGGTGGACAATTACGTCCAGCTCAGAATCCCTTGCAGCTGTTGTGATCCTGAGGATGCGCTTCCTGTCCCTCCAAGCCATGGCACCAGGCAGGCACCTTACTTCAGATTTCCCAGCTCCTCCCAGTTCTATCCCCCTAATAATTGAGTCCCCCACCAGGAGCTGCTTCCTTTCCTTGTGGTGTCCTCTGCCTCCTTCCTGTGGGCCTCCCTTGTGACAGTTGTCCTCAGCCTCCTTAGTCTCCTCTGCTGGGTGTATCTATAGGGAGCTTATGCTCCCCAGAATGGCGATGGATTGTGGTGTGTAATATCTGACTGGGTGTGCCTCTGTTTCACCATCCTCATCCTCCTGAGCCCACTGTGGTCCAACTGCTGTGCTCTTTGCAACCTCTGAGGTAGTGGTGGTGGTTCTGGTGCTCCCTGGATGGGGAGGTTCCCTTCCTACTGTCCATTGTGGCCTGGGGGAAGGTCCCCGTACTACTGTCCAGTGTGGCCTGAAGACGGGCAACTTCCTCCCTCAGGGCAGACAGTTGTCTGCAAATAGGACAGCATCTCAGCCTCCAGAAAGACTCCGGAAGACTGCTGCCCCACAGCCATTACATTGCACTACTCCCACATTTGTTTTTTTTTGTGTGATTGGTTTGTAATGTAGAAATATATATTTATATTATACAATGTTTATGCTTATATTGTCAGTGCAGTGTGCTAGAGAGGATATGACAGTGACATGCACCTTGCACTTTAGGAAATGATGTCAGAACCCCAGGTATAAAGGAACTATTTCCAGGGTGGGTGGGGTGAGGTGGGAAGGGTTGGCCTAAACTGTGCCCTCGCAAAACAATCAGCTAGAAGCTCTGACCCACTGCTGCAATGAGTGCCTTCCTGTCAGGAGGATGCCCTACACAACAATTTGATAGAGAAATACCCTGCTAATCAATCAGAGAAAAATCCACACATCCAAGTCAGACACAGGTAAACCTTCCCAGCCCCAAAACAGGCCTGGTGGCTTGTGCTCTGAGAGCACAGACCAGCTTGGTCTATTAAGTCCCTAAGTGCACGTTTAGCCAGAGATAAACCCTTCCTTGAGAGTCCAGATTTATCTACCAGTGGATTCCTTTCCCCTTCCTCACTACTGCCTTACTGAGAGTTAAAATTTAATGGTCAATCCATTGAAGGTCGTTACTTGGAATGTTAAAGGGGTCAGATCTAAAACTAAACAGTATATGATCTTAAAACATTTAAATTTGGACAAAGCCGAAATCATGCTGTTACAAGAAACACACCTATTAGACACCGAGGCTACTAAACTCCGGAGGCAACAGGTGGGACAGGTCTTCTCAGCTGAGGGCTCCACAAATAGTGGTGGCACTATGATCTTGGTGCACAGGAAACTCCCCTTTGCCGCATCACAAATTATAAAAGACCCTAAGGGTAGATTTATTTTTGTAATTGGTAACCTTTATGTGAGAGAGTTACTCTTGGTGAGCATTTATGGACCAAATTACGACTCCCCTAATTTTTTCACACAAATTATTACCACTCTGCTTCCCTTCCTCTCAACTCTGATGATTCTAGGAGGGGGTCTTAACCTAGTGTTTGACCCGATGGTAGATAAATCTGGACTCTCAAGGAAGGGTTTATCTCTGGCTAAACGTGCACTTAGGGACTTAATAGACCAAGCTGGTCTGTGCGACATTTGGAGGGTCCTGCACCCGGATGTCAGGGAGTATACCTTCTTTTCTCCAGTTCACAGAACCTTGTCTATAATAGATTATTTGCTTATTTCAAGGACTTACATCCCACAGGTTATTGATTCCTCGATACAGTCAGGTCTCCCATCAGACCACTCTCTCGTAGTCTGTCAATTGACTATAGAACCTCTGTGTAGGGGCAGAGGAAGGTGGAAACTTAATGATCAACTTATCAAGGACCCTGAATTGGCCTGTATAATACAGAACCACATAGATCAGTTTATCCAGTTCAATCAGGGTACAACCCGAAGACCGGATATCCTCTGGTGTGCCTTTAAGGCCTATTTAAGGGGGATACTTATTGGGCTAGCATCTAATAGGAAGAAAGCTAAGGAGCAGGAACTGTCCCAACTGTTGACTTGGATAAGGACCATGGAAAAAGACTTGTCTCCCTCAACCTCAGAACATACACTTCAAAAACTTATTAAACTAAGGGCAGCTTATCTAGAGATTCTCTGCGACAAAGCGGAGTACGCCATCATAAAAACACAGGCATCATTTACCGACCAGGGGGAAAAAGTAGGGTGCCTCTTGGCTTGCAGAATAAAACAAATAGAATCCTCCAGGTATATTGCTTCTATTCTGTCCCTAAAGGACGGACTTCTGAAGACCTCCCCGAGCGACATAATTCGTGAGTTCCTCAATTATTATACTGATCTTTATGGCCCTATGGCAGATCCCCCAGCTGTGAGTCAACTAGATAACTATCTCAGGGAGACCCCTCTGCCAAGTCTTACTGATTATTATAGGTTATAAGTACATTATCACTAAATAAAACCCCAGGGATGAATGGTTTCTCAGCCTACTTTTATCATAGGTTCAAAGCGTCCCTCGTCCCCTTATTGCTCCCCTTATTTCTGTATATACTTTCTGGAGCAGAAGTGGATGCTTCTATCTTTGAAGCACTAATTGTGCTTATCCCTAAGCACGGCAAGGCACCTGAGCTTGTCGCAAACTACCATCCAATTTCCCTTTTGAAACAAGATGTCAAGATTCTGGCTAAGTTAATCGCTTGTCGTCTTAACCCGATTCTCTCCTCCATTATAGGCCCCGAACAAGTAGGATTCATGAAAGGCAGATTTTCATCAGACCACCTTCGAACCCTGGCTCATGTCTTCTCGGTGTCCAGAGATGCCCCATATCCGGCGGCCTTAATTTCTCTGGACGCCGAGAAGACCTTTGACAGAGTAAGTTGGCAGTATCTATTTCAGACATTGGATGCCTTTAAATTTCCCAATGTTTTCTGGACCTGGATCGAATCCCTTTACCATTTTCCCACTGCTAGAATATCGGGTAATGGAGTTATTTCAGATCCATTCATCCTTTACTCCGGTACTAGACAAGGCTGCCCTCTCACCCCATTATTGTTCAATATATATTTAGAACCTTTAATCCATCGATTGCAAGCTTGTCCAGAGATGCAAGGAATTCCGATTTTTCCATGCGAGGTCAAAGTCTCCGCCTATGCAGACGACCTTCTCCTCCAAGTTGCTAACCCCGCTTCTTCTATCCCCCCAATGTTAAAGATTATTAATTCTTTTAGTGTAGTCTCTAACTACAAGCTAAATGTGAACAAAACTACTGTTTTCCCTCTCAATCATAAGCTCCACAAAGCAGAAATCCTAGAAATGGGTCTAGCCTAGAAGCAGGATTCCCTCCGCTATCTAGGTATCGAATTATCTAGACTCTCGGGAGATACTATAAAATTGAATTTGGGCTCCCTTATACAGGTGATTAAACAGGATCTTAACAGATGGGCCTCCATCCCTCCCAATCTCCATCTGGGGTACAATCAACCTGCTCAAAATGAATGTATTCCCACACCTCTTCTACCCCCTCTCAATGCTTAATATCTGGCTACCAATGTCATGGTTCAAAAAGGTAAATAGTCTGTTTCTAGACTTTGTCTGGGCTCACAAGTCCCCTAGAATAGCATTTCACAAACTAACTGCACCTAAGTCGAGAGGTGGTTTACGCTTACCCCACTTAGGGCTCTACTTCTGGGCCAGTCACATCAATAAATATTTGAGATGGACATTACCCATTTCAATGGGTTATACCCTGCTCTGGCTCAAAATAGAGAATGCCCTGATTAACTCCTGTGGCCTAGCACCAAAAGCGCTGCTACACATCAAAGGAAATCTCCTCCCCACCAGGTTAAAGAATATTCTCATTGCTTTATCACTTAAGGTTCACTCTCAATTGTGTCGTTTCCTCAAATATGACAACCAAAGAGACGCAAATCAGCACCTGTTTGGAAACCCCAATTTTAAGATTGCCGAGAAATGTATTCCCTTTAATTGGTTACCCCAACTGAACGAAACCCCGCTGCACTCATTAATAGGTGACGACAATGCTTGGCTACCTGCTCATTGCATATTGCAAAAGTTTAAGATTCCTACCAAACACTTTTTTAGAGTCACCCAACTTAGGCACCTATTAATTAAAGTGTTAGGGCTAAAACCGAGTCTACATGCAAACTCTCCTTTAGCCCCTGACTTAGCTCAATGGGTGGGCCAACAGAAAGCAGTTTCCAAGATATTAGGCACGCTGTTCGATAGGGTATATCCAGACTACCATGGCCCCACTCGTTACTGGTCTTCTCACTTTCCTGGCTATGACATTAACTGGGCGAGCCTTTGGTCTAACTGCCATAAATGTATAACGCAGGACAGACTTAGGGTGACGTGAATGTTCATTCTACATAATGCATATTTCTCCCCCAAGAGAATGTTAAAACTTGGACTAACATCTTCTTCTCAATGTGTGAGATGTGCTAATCATGATGGTTCTCTATTTCATATTCTCTGGACATGCCCAAAAATAAAACCCCTTTGGACCAACATATGTAATAAACTGGACCCCATTCTGGGACTAGAAGATTTATTTAAGCCTGAAATTTGTATCTTAGGTGATTTTTCAAGTATTAGGTTCCCTAACAAAAAATACTACATGGCCTTGATATCCCTGTCTCTTAAGAAAGTTTTCTTAAGACACTGGAAAGATCAATCTGAAATCAGGTATGGAGAATGGCTATCTGAGCTCCTCACAAACCTCAGAATGGAAAAGGTTAATGCAAGTCTTAATAATAGGTTGGACAGGCTTAAGAAAGTATGGGACCCATTACATACCTTATTCTCAATTCAGAACCTTACGGAGTAAGGCTCTCTTCCCCTGAGATACTCTAGTATTTTTTGTATAGTTTGTGCTGTGGAAATCGTAGGGAAAAGGTTTCATTTTGAGTCTGTGCTATGGGGATGGGGAGGGACTGGGGGAAGGGGGTAGGAGGGATTGACAGGTCTGGTCCAATGTATACTGTTTATATGATGTATAATTGTTATGGAAGATCTGTCATGTATGGTAAAACTTCAATAAACTTTAAATGGAAAAAAAAAAACCTGAAGGTGGAAAAAGCAATGGGGCCTGATGGGATTCATCCCAGAATTCTAAAAGAACTAAGGGTAGAACTAGTGACACCACTGACTACCCTCTTTAACAAATCATGGGAGGATGGGGTGGTACCCAAGGACTGGAGGAGGGCAGATGTGATTCCCCTTCACAAAAGTGGGAGCAAGGCAGAAGCAGGAAACTACAGACCTGTTAGTTTAACCTCAGTGGTAGGGGAAATGATGGAATCACTTCTGAAGGAAAGAACTGTTGAGTATCTAGAGGCCAGAGGGCACAGGACCCAAGGCAGCATGGATTCACAGCGGAAGGTCATGCCAGACAAAATCTGATAGAGTTCTTTGACTGGGTGACCAAAGTAGTAGATCAGGGAGGGGCTATGGACATGGCCTACCTAGACTTTAGCAAGGCATTTGACACAGTCCCACACAAAAGATTAATATACAAGTTAGCCAGCCTGGGAGTGGGTCCCAAGATGACAGCCTGGGTAAAGAATTGGCTGGAGAATAGGACACAGACAGTAACAGTAAATGGAGTCCACTCTGAAGAAAGGGGGGTTACTAGTGGGGTACCGCAGGGTTCAGTATTAGGACCGGTCCCAGAATTCTAAAAGAACTAAGGGTAGAACTAGTGACACCACTGACTACCCTCTTTAACAAATCATGGGAGGATGGGGTGGTACCCAAGGACTGGAGGAGGGCAGATGTGATTCCCCTTCACAAAAGTGGGAGCAAGGCAGAAGCAGGAAACTACAGACCTGTTAGTTTAACCTCAGTGGTAGGGGAAATGATGGAATCACTTCTGAAGGAAAGAACTGTTGAGTATCTAGAGGCCAGAGGGGCGCAGGACCCAAGGCAGCATGGATTCACAGCGGGAAGGTCATGCCAGACAAATCTGATAGATTTCTTTGACTGGATGACCAAAGTAGTAGATCAGGTAGGGGCTGTGGACATGGCCTACCTAGACTTTAGCAAGGCATTTGACACAGTCCCATACAAAGATTAATATACAAGTTAGCCAGCCTGGGAGTGGGTCCCAAGATGACAGCCTGGGTAAAGAATTGGCTGGAGAATAGGACACAGACAGTAATAGTAAATGGAGTCCACTCTGAAGAAAGGGGGTTACTAGTGGGGTACCGTGAGGGTTCAGTATTAGATCGGTCCTCTTCAATGTCTTTATAAGCGTACATTGCAGAGGGACTGAAGGAAAAGTATGTCTCTTTGCAGATGACACAAAGATCTGCAACAGAGTTCATGCACAAGGTGGGGTGGAAAGGATGAGAAGGGACTTGGCAAGGTTAGAGGAATGGTCAAATGTATGGCAGCTTAGATTCAATGCTAAGAAGTGCAAGGTAATGCACCTGGTAAACAAAAACCAGGGAAGAGTACACAATGGGGGAGATACTAACAACAACAAAATAGAAAGGGACCTGGGGTAGTCATATCAGATGACCTAAAGGTGGGCAAGCAATGTGAGAGGGCAGCAAGGAGGGTTGGGGATACTGGGATGCATAGGGAGAGGCATCACCTGTAAAACAGGAAGTTATTATCCTCTGTACAGACAGTTGGTGAAAACCCCATCTGGAGTACTGCATGCAGTTCTGGAGACCCAATCTCTGCAAAGACATAGACAGAATGGAAGCTATCCAGAGGAGGGCAACTAAAATGGTGCAGGCTCTGCACCGGAAGACATATGAAGAAAGACTTAAGGAGCTAAATATGTATAGCCTCGAGGAAAGGAGGGAGAGAGGGGACATGATAGAAACTTTCAAGTACCTCAAGGGAATCAACAAAGTCCAAGAGGGTAGCATCTTTCAAAAAAAGAGGTGTGCAAGAACAAGGGGGCACAATTTGAAGATAGAAGGGGTGGCTCAGAGGTAATTTAAGGAAGTATTTTTTCACAGAGAGGGTTGTGGATGCATGAAACGGCCTTCCAGAGGAGGTTGTGGAGTCAAAAACAGTGGTGGAATTCAAGCATGCATGGGACAGTCATAAGGCAATTCTAGGGGTGGGGGTAGGAAGAAGTAGGCTGCTGGTTAACTAGGATCTGCAGCTTATCCATTAGGTAGGGAAATGGGCAGACTGGTGGGCCAAACGGTCCTGATCTGCTGTCAAAATCTATGTTTCTATGTTTCAGTCTACTGAACAAAGTTGGTATCAGGACCTCTGCAAATAAATCAGGACAGTTCTTCTCCCTGTTGCAGGTTCAAAATTTGATTGGTTATGCTGGTTACATGGTGACTGGGAGAGTTGAATCATTGGTAACGTCACCACGCAGTCATAATGAATATCGGTCAGCCTTGTTGTGAGAAGGAGATCGCTGTCTGTGTGAACTGTGGCTCATTGAAGGTAAAGAGGAGAGAACAGAAAAACACTTTTTGAGCCAAAAAAAGGGAAGTTCAGGTAAGCTAAGGTAAGCTGATTAATGATAGGTATGTGTACTTGCATGTTAGTCGTCACTAGACGATGAGTCGCTAATCACTGTGACTCCTCTTCTGTGGGCCATAAAAGCTATTTATATTCACTGTAATCCCTTCTTGGAATAAACTGCTTTCTCTGAACAAATTGAAATTTACAAGTTCACTGAGGGTATGTCTCTCAGTGATGTCATGCATTTTTCTGATTTGGGTATAGTCACTGTTGAAGTGGAAGTACTGGTGGCAGGCTGCATGTGCTCAGTGGAGTTCTGGGCACCGAAAATATAGGAATTTCTCTTCTGCTTGGCTTCACTTAAGTGGCTGTAGTTATTTATGGATTGCAATGACCTGTGCCCAGTCACCTACTGCGCTCCAGTCAAGGGCACTTCACTGTCAACCAACATTGAATAGAGGTCTCTCTTGCTGAATGATTTGTAATTCCTTTTTTAACTGGCAGTCCAGCAAAAATTGTGATGCTCTGCATCATGTTTTGTATTTTGTTTTCACCTAGAGTCATGTTACGGAACCAGAGCAACATACCAAGCTTAAAATTACTGTTTGGTGTGAGGTAGGAAGTAGCATCCGGGGACTGCATTAATGTTTGGTGTAAGGTAGAGAGGAGCATCTGGGGACTGCATTATTGTTTGATGTAAGGTAGAAAGGAACATCTGGGGACTGCATTACTATTTGGTGTAAGGCAGAAAGGAACATCCGAGGACTGCATTACTGTATGGTGTAAGGTAGAAAGGAGCTTCAGGGGACTGCATGACTGTTTGGTGTAAGGTAGAAAGGAGCATCCGGGGACTGCTTTACTGTTTGGTGTAAGGTAGAAAGGGCATCCGAAGTTTGCGTTCTGTTTGGGGTAAGGTAGGAAGGAGCATCCGGGGACTGCATTACTGTTTGGTGTAAGGTAGGAAGGAGCATGTGGGGACTGCATTATTGTTTGATGTAAGGTAGAAAGGAACATCCGGGGACTGCATTACTATTTGGTGTAAGGCAGAAAGGAACATCCGAGGACTGCATTACTGTATGGTGTAAGGTAGAAAGGAGCTTCAGGGGACTGCATGACTGTTTGGTGTAAGGTAGAAAGGAGCATCTGGGGACTGCATTACTGTTTGGTGTAAGGTAGAAAGGAGCATCTGGGGACTGCTTTACGGTTCAGTGTAAGGTAGGAAGGAGCATCCGGGGACTGCATTACTGTTTGGTGTAAGGTAGGAAGGAGCGTGTGGGGACTGCATTACTGTTTGGTGTAAGGTAGAAAGGAGCATCCAGGGACTGCATTAGTGTTTGGTGTGAGGTAGGAAGTAGCATCCGGGGACTGCATTAATGTTTGGTGTAAGGTAGAGAGGAGCATCTGGGGACTGCATTATTGTTTGATGTAAGGTAGAAAGGAACATCCGGGGACTGCATTACTATTTGGTGTAAGGCAGAAAGGAACATCCGAGGACTGCATTACTGTATGGTGTAAGGTAGAAAGGAGCTTCAGGGGACTGCATTACTGTTTGGTGTAAGGTAGAAAGGAGCATCTGGGGACTGCATTACTGTTTGGTGTAAGGTAGAAAGAAGCATCTGGGGACTGCATGACTGTTTGGTGTAAGGTAGAAAGGAGCATCCGGGACTGCTTTACTGTTTGGTGTAAGGTAGAAAGAAGCATCCAGGGACTGCATTACTGTTTGGTGTAAGGTAGAAAGGAGCATCTGGGGACTGCATTAAGGAAGGCCTCTGACTGGAGTACAGTGAGCAGGCTTTTACTGGATCTCTTCCTGTCATGGATCTAGTTTCGTACATCCTTGGCTTTACTGCTCGAATGTCTCTTGGACTGTCAACAGTACAAGTTTTCGTCTGACGTTCAGTATACTGTAAATACTCATGATCCTTAGTATATTTAATGCGTTAGATCTGCCCATCTTAGGCTGTACTGCTCAGCTGTTCTGAAGGTGAAATACAGTCCATTATTGAAAAACAGCATGTTTGGTAAGGTGGTTGAATTATGCATACCTAGGGTTCTAGGTAAGTAAAGTTTGTTGATGTCAGTTGAGGTCAGAGCTTCAGCTCTGTTTGGCTTACTGCCATTTCCTTATTGTTTGAGATATTTTTGCTTGGCAGCCAGTGTTGTGAGTGTCTCTTTAAAATCTGAGCTGTAACCATGGAATACTACATGCAAGTATTTGCTTTTTTTTTTTTTGATTATTGTTTCTACCTCCGTCCCAGCCTGCCACCCCAACCCATCAGGGGAGACAGAAAATCCCACTGCCTTCCACCCTACCCAATGAAGCCCCAGATCCCCATGGAGCCGTGGCTATACCCCGGGAGGGATGAGGTGGGGCCAAACACCCTGAAACTAACATATCATTGGTCCAGGGCTCGCTGAGCAGGTGGAGGCAAATTGTGGGCATGTCCCAGTCTCCCCATCTTCCCGCCGGTGGCAGGCTCTTTTTCCATTTTTCTTCCTCCCCATACAGTGTGTAGATCCCTGACGTCAAGGTGCTAGGCACCGTTGTCCACGCTGTAAAGCGGCCAGCCATTCATGTAGGGCTTGCAGTACTCTGAGTCTCCACTTGGAGTCAAACAAGTATGCAGGCAGCAGCCTGCACCTTCCCCGGAGAAGGTGAGCTGTCATCAGACGTGCCAGCCTATCTCCCCCCTGCCAACTCACCAGCAACCATAGTCTGCTCCTGAACCCGGGTTGCCAGCATGGAGTGAGGTGTGGTGTCCAGCACCTCAACCCTCAGTGCTACCGGGCCAGCACCCGTATTTGTTTATAGTTAGGTACCTACAGACACTCCCTAAAATTTCCATTAGTGTGCTTGGTTCATAATCAGAACCATCATTTCCCTTTATTTCATAGCTGAATTCAGCTAGATAAATGTTGAACTCTCCGACTGGTATGTCTGTGATGGTGCATTGTTCCTGAACATCTGCCAGGTATGATCTGAGAAGCTTCATGTCAGATTCTCTTTTTTTATTGTATGCTTGTTTTCTTGTTCAGCAATGTAGATTTTACACGTGTTACTATCAGACATAGGAAAAATGCTGGATGCCATGGTGATCACTACTTTCTGCCAGATGCAACTGCCAGAGATGAACTCTTGTTTAAAAATGCTCGCAGAAACTAGCAATCACTATTCTGACCACAGAATCCTAACTGGAGTGAGCCTTCCGTTTTGTTATACCATCGATATGATGTATTCAAGAAGGTATAACAACAGCCTGATGCCATATTGATAGTACAATGTGGTAAACTGCTTAATTTCAGTTACAAATAAGGGCTCCCTATACATTATAAGAACATTTTGTGTATGGAAATCAATTCACAATAGAGGATAACCATATGCTACACTAGACTTACTTTTTCTATCGATGTGTTCATCTTCTTTCTCTCCAGGCTGCCCCATCAGACCAACCCCCCCAGCTCCATCACCCCCACATCCCTGTGACTTACATCAACCTGTGCCCTCAGGTGGAACGCTATGGCTATGCCCAGTAGCTGGGTGTGGAGCCTGTGAAGGGTCAGGTGTCACCTGCAGCCTGGAGTGTTTTTCCACCCTTTTCTCCCTTGCCCTTCCCCATTGTTGGGGCACACATACTAGACATATGAGCATGAAGGCATACTCATGTCCGAAGTGCCACAGCTCCTCCCTTCTTTGGTGCCTCTCAGTCTGGTACCACCCACAGGCCACCACCTCGGGGTAGTCATTTGGTGGGAATACTGATCCTCTCTCCCCAGGAGAGGAGAGCTGTCCCTCAGAAGCTTGATCTTCTACCTCCACAGCTGATCTCTGGTGGACTGCTCTCACCACGGACATGGATCACCAGTAAGGCATAGCTTCCTCAGGTCTCCACATCACTGGGCTGGCCTTACTACAACAGACTGTTTAATTTCATATTATAAAACATGCTTCCCACGCCACCTGTCATTTTTGTTGCCTTGGTCTTCTCAGGGATCTGTAAAAAGATATGATCATTCACCACCCTGCGACAAGGTATAATAGGACCCTGTCCCAGTTGTTTGAGAAAATGTTTAAAATGCAAGGATCTTTCTTTTTCTGTCCCCTTCTCTGTCTGGTTGTGCAACCAAATTTTCCTCTGAGACTTTGGACATGATCAACCCAAGCAGTCTCGCAATTCTTTACCTCTCACTGTCTCTCAGTCCTCTCTTGCTGTTTTTCCTCCCTTGCATATCTGCTAGTATAAAAATATTTGCAAATCATTGTATGGAAATGTAACTGATATTAGGATCCCTTGTGTTTGGAAAATATATAGCATTACTGTTGAAATGTATATAATTATAGTTTGAGATGACTGCAAAAAGCTGTTGGGAGCTAGAGGTTACCAGAGTTCAATTTCTAAGCCTTTTGCAAAAGCTGTGCAAAATGGGACCTCAACTCAAGAAGCACACTGTGTTCTAGCAGCTCCTGCCTGATATTTACAAAAACAGGATGCTTGCTAAGAGTGGGGGTTGAAATGACTTATAAGAGCTAAGCTACAACTGGATGAGTGAGGAGAAGAAAAAGGGACACAGAGATTGAAAGAAAATACTATTTAATTTCTCCTTTATACATACTGTAGTTACTGTATACTGAACAAATTATTTTTTTCATGTTCCTGCTACTGTAAATAAATATTCTACAACTGCTCCTGGTTTTTCTATGCATCCTGACCTGTGTCTCAATGACAGATGGTGTTACAAGTGGGATTTAAGCCATGCATATACTAAGACAGGCGTTATGTGCATGGGCACTGGACCTGGTACCAGGGAAGCACAGAGGAAGGTATGGATTCTGCAGCAGCAAGTCCAGGAGTGGTTACCAGGAGAATGGCATCCAAACTAGCAGAGACGGAAGTCAAGTCTGAGATTGAACAGCTAACACAAGTTATGGAAAGAGAGCAGGCAGTGACAGAACCTAAAGCCTGATGAACTTTTTCAAATGGCAATACAACAAAAAGAGACTGAGAAGCACTGATAAAAAGAGATTCAGCATTTAGAAGCACATAGGAGAGAAGAGATGCAGTGACAGAAGCAACAGATGAGAGATGAGATGCAGCAACGGGAGCACCGATGGCTGAATTCCTTGCAAGCTATCGAAAGCAGAGGATCTGGAACAGATTCAGATGAGCAACAAAATGCAAGCAACTTAAAAGCCATTAAACTTACTAAGCTGTGTCCCTCAGATAATATTGAGGCATACCTGACAACCTTTGAAAGAGTTGCCACAGCCTGCCAGTGGCCAAAGCAGCAATGGACAATCAGACTGGTACCTTACCTGACAGGGAAAGCTCAGCCTGCCTACAGCAGTATGGACACTGTACAGTCAGAAAACTATGACCTGGGAAAACACTGTGCAAAGGGACCAGTTCCTGGTGTCCTTTGCATTTTCGGGGACACTCAATACTATCCCACCACCCAAGTGACTCTGACCGTTAAGGGTGTGTCACACCAAACTAAAGTGGGAGTAGTACCTAAGTTACCTGCACCTGTGATTATTGGAAATGACTTTCCAGGATTTACTGAGTTGATCAAAGAGGGAATAAATCCTAATGTTTCAACAGCAGTGGTGACAAGCGCTCAGGCAAAGAAAATTTCAGATAGTCAGGACACTTTTCTTTTTAAAGAATTTGATTCAGACTTCTTTAAGCACAGCTCCAAGATCCAGAATCCAGGAAAGAAAGACGATGTCTGAAGAAACTATGGCAACAAATGACTGATGGACATGAAGGGTTAAAATATGAAAATGCTGCAACTAAATTGATAACTAATTGTGATTTTCTTTCAGAACAAGCTAACAGTGTTTCTCTCCAAGGTTATTTTAAGCAGCTGGGAGGAAACCAAAACAGGGTGGACCAATGTTTAAAAAATGTAATGGGTTACTGTACAGAGTTTGGGTTAAACTTCAAACACAGGAACAGACAGAAAGTACAGTTATCTAAGAACTTACCGTAACAGTAGATCTTTGAGAGAGGCTCTTGTAGTAGGTATTCACAGATAGGACTAATCCACCAGGCGTCAGGACCCCACGGAAAACTTCCAGCTAGCAGTCTCTGGCAGAGGACTGCCCCCATATCAGGTGACCGGCGTCAGTCAATGTCAATATAAAGGGGCGGTCACCCATGCCCTCCTTCCAGTTCTTTCCCACCAAAGGCCTAATGAGGCAAGACGAGAGAGAAGAGGATATGCCACTATGGAAGAAAGGAGAAGAAACGTAGGGGACAGTGGGCAGGAAGGTAATACCTACTGCAAGAGTCCTCCTTGAAGATCTACTGTTATGATAAGTTCTTACGTAACTGTACTATCTTACTTTGAGAGGACTCTTGCAGTAGGTATTCACAGATAGGACTGAGTCCCAGGAAGTCTGGAACAAAGAAAAAACTCGGGAGGAGGATTGTTATCCACAACATAAAATCTCAGGGCTGAACAGGTCTCACGAATGGAGACCCTGCAGAGCAGCCAACCTGAAGCCTGCTCTACGGTGAAAGGCAATGTCCAAACTGTAGTGTTTCATGAAGGCATGGACAGACGTCCAAGTTGCAGTTGCGCAGATGTCTGCCGCTGACACATTGTTGAAACAAGCTGCAGAGGCAGCTACTCCTCTAGTGGAGTGACCTCTGACCTAACCCAGAAGGGTCTTGCTGTACTTGTCATAACAGAAAGTGATACAATTCGCCAACCACTTAGACAGGCATTGCTTGAAAACAGCATTTCCTTCCCGTTTGTGAGCGAAAGAAACAAAAAGCTGATCAGTTATCCTGAGATCCTTATTCTGATTGGTGTATTATCTCAGGATTCTGTGAACATCCAGAGTACTCCTCATGACTGGAGTGTTGCGTAAAGAAATCCAGTAACTCAATGGATTGATTCAGCGTAGATTCAGCAACCACCTTAGGAAGAAACTTAGAATGAGTATGGCCACACGTTCCTTGTGGAAAATCAAATATGGAATTTTACACATCAAGTCTTGGAGCTCGGAAATACATCGAGCAGAGGTAATGGCCACTAGGAAGAGAGTCTTCCAGGAAAGGAACTTTAAGTCTTTAAGTCTGCTTCCATTGCCAGTTTGAAGGGGGGCAGTGTGAGCTTTTCCAGAATGAAATTCAAGTTCCATGGAGGGGCAGGATTGCAGCTGGGGGGGGGGTCTCAGGTGAAGAACCCCTTTAAGGAAGGTCTTAGAGACTTCCAGTTGGGCAACAGACCAGTCCCCAAAGGGAATGTGGTAGGCTGAGATAGCTGCCATATGGACTTTTAAAGAGGAATAGCTGAGACCCAGGTCGAAGAGATAACGCATGTAATCCATGACTTTGTTAGCTGGGCATGAGAAAGGCTCCAAGTCTTTAGAGCTTGCCCAGATGGAAAACCATTTCCACTTCATGGTGTAGGTGGACCTATTGGAAGGCTTTCTCGCCTCCACCAAAATGTCCACTACTAAAGAAGAAACTCCAAAGCATGCCTTGGCTGTGTCTGAAGGAGCCACGCATGGAGATGAAGGTATTTGAGGCCTGGGTGAACTAGGGTCCCCTGATCCTGGGTCAACAATTGCTGCTACAGAGAAAGAGGAAGAGGAGGTTCCTTGGAAAACTGTTGCAAAAGAGAGAACCAAATTTGCCTGGTCCAGAAGGGGGTGATGAGGATCATTTGAGCCCCTCTGTTCTGTGTTTGTTCAGGATTCTCGGAATCAAGGGAATGGGAGGGAAGGCATAAACAAATCTGTCCTTCCAGCAGAGAGACAGAGCATCCCATCAGAAAATGTCTTGCCCTGTAGCAAGTGAGCAAAAGGCAGGAAGTTTAGTGTTTTGGGGGGAGGTGAAAAGATCCACCTGAGGCATCCCCCACTGCCTAAAAATGTAATTTATGACTTGTTGGTCTAACTCCCATTCATGAGCGCTGGCTGAGGAGTGACTGAGCTCATCTGCCAGGGTATTTTCCACCCCCAGAACATGAACTGCAGTCAGGTGAGAGTTGTGCTGAGCTGCCTAGCATCAGACTCTTAACACCTCCCAGCACAGGGGATAGGAACGAGTTCCTCCTAGTCTGTTGAGCTACCAGACTACACACATGTTGTCTGATTGGATCAAAAGATGACCGGGAAGGATGAAGGGAAGAACAGCCTGTAGGGCATATAGGACTGCTCTCAGTTCGAGCACATTTATGTGCAGTTTCTGCTCGAAAAGGGACCAGCTGCCTGTGAGACCCTAGGTGGGCACCCCAGCCCTCCCCTGACACATTTGTTGTCAGCATCTGGGATGGAGGGGCGATGCAAAATGGAACTCACAGACACAGGTTCTCCTGAACCATCCACCAGTGCAAGTCCCTGATCATGGGATTCGACACTAGCACCTCTTGGTCTAGTTTGTCCAGAGTTTGGTCCCATTACAACTGAAGCATCCATTGAGAGATCCTCTATGGAGCCAAGTGAATGGAACTGTCAGAATGGCAGCTGCCATAAGCCCGAGAAGGCAGAGGACTGACCCAGCTCTGACCCGTCTGCGACCGGACAGAAGACGAGCCTGGATTTGAAGGGTCTCGACCCTGTCCAGAGGCAAAAAGGCTTTGTCAAGGGTCGTGTCCAGTATTGTCCCTATAAATTGGAGGCGTTGGCAAGGGACCAAGTGGGACTTGGACTGGTTGATGGTAATACCCAGGCTGGTAAAAACCTGCAGGGGAAGGGAAAGGGAGTGCAGGAGTTCCTCCCTGGAAGGGGCTGCTAGGAGCCAATCATCCAGGTATGGGAAGACCTGCACTCCCTGGGTACACAGTGAGGCCACCACCACTGACAGGCATTTGGTAAATACTGGGGGTGCTGAGGAAAGACCAAATGGGAGGGCCATGAACTGATAGTGGTTTCCTTGAAAGCAAAAACTGAGGTATCTGCAGTGGGAAGGGCATATGGGGATATGTACGTAGGCATCTTGCATATCCAGAGCCCATAGCTACTGTCCCAGCTGAAGCAAGGGTAGTAGGCTCTGCAAAGAGAGCATTCTGAAGTGCTTGTACTCCACGAACATGTTCAGGGAGCTGAGGTCTAGAATAAGCCTCAAGTCTCCAGTCTTTCTTGGAACTAGGAAGAAATTAGAATAATAATCCACCCCCCAAAGATGAGTGGGAACGGGCTCTATCGCCGCCTTCGATAGAAGGATAGGATTTTTTCTAGAACCAGAGGAAGATGTTGCAGGGAGTAAGATGACTGAGGAGGGAGATTTCGAGGAGGTTTTTGTAGAAACTCTACCAAGTGTCTGGCAGATATTAGCTGGAGCACCCAAGCATCGGTTGTTATCCTTTCCCAACCTGGTAGATGGGAGGAGAATCCCCCCCACTGGTTCCTCTGGAAAGGCCAGAGGGAGAGGCAGGGAGTCAGGAGGTAGAGGGCAGCACAGCAGCCAAGGCTCCCGTGGGTTTTCTGCTGGGAGAGTCTTGGTTGCTGGAGGGGCCCATTTGTTGGCACACTTTCCTTGGTTGGGTTTTGGTTTTTGTCGGGTTTGGCAACAAAAAGGATGTCACTGCCCTTGAGGGGGTCTCTAAAATATCTGGACTGACTTAAGTGCAGTGCTCTTCTCCTGCAGTTTGGTTATGATGTCCTTGACATCACCCGTGAACAGTACCGAACCCCTGAAGGGAGCATCCTGTATGGCAGTGTGCACTTCAAGGACCAATCTTGACACACAGAGCCAGGCATAATGCTGTAGGAATATGGTGAAAGCTGAGCTCCTGCCAGCTGTGTCCAACACATCGTTGGTAGCATGGAGCATGTGCCTACAGGCCAAATGAGTGGACTGGACAAGGTCTCCAAGCTCCTGTTTGGACTGTGAATCAGGAAGGGAGTCCAGCTTAGATTCTACCTGGCTAAGAACTGACTTCTGGAAGTCCCCCGTGTGGCAGACATAGTTGAGGGCCATGATGCCTAGGGTCAAAGATGAGTAGATCTTTTTTCCGTACTGATCCAGAAGTCGTGATTCTTTGTCAGGTGGGGACAAGCTCAGGTGTTTGGGATTGGTGGAGCGGCCGTGGGTGGCGCTGATCACAACCAAGTCCACCTTGGGGTGGAGACTGAGAAAGTCTTTACCCTGCAGAACCTGATATAGCCTATCCGCCTTCCTCAGGAGAGGGGCTAGCACGGATGGTTGCTTCCAAATAGTGGAGACAAGATCTGCGTGAGGCTCTGTCCAGGGTGGAATCAGTGTGGGAGTGGTCTCTGGCAAATCCAAATGAGCAACGAGCTTCTTACGCTGAGGGTCTGGCTCCAATTATTGCCACTGACATGTCTCCTGGATCTTTCTCAACAGCTCCAGAAAAGAAGGATCCTTTGGAGGGTCCCTTTGCCATGGGTTTTCTGGAGTATGGGGCTCATCTCCAGGTTCCAAATGTTCTGAATCGGAACCCGAGTCTGATGGCTCCGAGATAGAAAAAGAAGACCCCTCCCTAGGTGGGTTGGAACGACCCTTCTAGGGATCACCTGGGGGTGCATATCCTCTCTGCCCCAGAAGCCAGATGGGTCTCCTTTGGTGTCGGGGAAGGGGTCTCCAATCTCTGACATAGGGGGTCCAGTGTAGGGGACGGCATCGGGAGATGACTCTCAACCTCCCTGGTGAGCTGAGCCTTGGTCTCAGCCCACCAGGAGGCCAAGACCTCCTTCAGGTCTGCCGGTGGCTGTGAAGGTGGTGGAGGAGGAGGAGGGCTCAGGAATGGGTAGTTGGTGTACCCATAATAGGAGTATCCATAACCCAACGGCAGGAAACCTGGCGTCGGGTACTGCGGCACCGGATAATGTGGCATCAGATACTGTGGAGACAGGTATTGCAGCGTCAGGTACCCCGGCACCAGGGGCTCTGATGGAGCAGAAGGTCCTGGCATAGGCCCTGCTGGCAGACCAGATGGGGGAATCATTGGTCTGGAGGCCCAGCATGGGAGACCCCCGGAAGGGTCTGATGGGAGAGCAGGTCCTCTGTCAGGCATAGGTATTCCAGAGGGCATCGGTGGGTTGGCCGGCATTGGGTCCGGCGTCTGAGGATCCAGTGTCGGTGGAGGGGGCACCCCTGATGGCAGTGTACCTAGGTCTTCGTCCTCGGCCCCAGCCAGGGAAAGAGGATCAGAATCCTCAGGGGGGCCAGAGGGAATGAGGGGACCTCAGAGGGCAATGTGTCCATCTGTTGCGGGGAGCCTGGGACATCAGGCGTGACGATCGGGTCTGACGCAGGCAAATCTGCTGGGTGGTCGTCAGAGGGGCTGACAGCCAACTTATCAGCAGTGTCCAGATGGATGTTGGGTGAGCTGGCATCAGGCTTATCAGACTCCCTGTCCATGGAATGCCGTGAAGGAAGGGTGGCTTTGGAAAAAGGGTGGCGGGCTGGGCATTCACCTGAGGCGGTGAGCGGCTTATCAGCCCTGTCCTTGCGGACGTCGGTGGAACCGGTGTCTGACTTACTGGACTCGCTCAGACTGGAAGGCTGCAATGGAGGAGCAGCCTTGGCAGGAGCAGAAGCCTCTTTTACCCCTGAGGTTCCTGAGGGCCCGAGCATGAGCCCGAGAAGAGGAGACGCTGTCTTGGTAGCCACGAAGACGGCTGTTAAGGAACGATCCTCGGAGGGCAGATACCTGGAGTCACGGCTGTTGTGGATGCAGAATCCCGATCCCAGTGCTTCTCTTTCTCATGCTTCTTTTTATGGTCTTCTGAGGAGGTTGATGCCTGCCGACATTTCTTCAACTCTTTCTCCATGGATGCCATTTTCTTTTTTAGGAGATGGGCTTCCAGAGACTGCTGCCTTCACTTGCGAGTAGCTGAGCTGAATTTTTGGCAGTGCTGGCACTCCTCCATGCGGTGGGCCAGGCCCAGGCAGAAATGGCACAAGGAGTGCCTGTCCTTGTGTGGAAGCTGTGAACCACATGAGTCGCACTTATTTTAATGCAATTCGGAGGACGTTGGGGATGACATACACAGCAGATGGTTTTGGAATAAGATGAAAAAATAGAAATAATTAGCTGAAAAGTCGAAAACTTTAGGCCGATGAAAGGTATTGACGAGCACTGTTCTACTGCGGGAACTTTCACAAGCCGATGGCGGGAAAGGACTGGAAGGCAGACATGGGGGACCACCCCTTTATATTGACGTCGACTGATGCTGGTCACCTGATGTGGGGGTGGTCCCCAGCCAGAGACTGCTAGCTAGAAATTTTCCATGAGGTCCTGATGCCTGGTCGCTTAGTCCTAACTGTGAATACCTACTGCAAGAGCCCTCTTGAAGTAAGATCAATTGGTTATACCACAGAAGTACAGAACATAGTTATTACAGATAGCACATGATAGTCCTATGGCTGGACACTCAGGGAGGGATCACACCCTTGCCAAATTGCTGTATAGATTTTACTGGCCTGGAATTCATGAAGATGTTGCTACCTATTATAATTCCTGTGCTGAGTGTCAGGAAGTAGCCCCAGTCACTAGAAAAGACAAGGTGCCCCCTACCCTTCATAGCTGTGCCTTTTTTGAGAATTGCAATGGATGTGGTTGGTCCTTTAGACAAAAGGAAAAAGGGTAATAGGTTTATCTTGGTAGTAAGTGACTCTGCTACTCGATACCCAGACGCAGTTCTAATGCATACTATTACTGCCCCAAAACTGGCAGCAGAGCTTGCCAACATTTTTCAGCAGAGTGGGCATACCTAAAGACATTTTTACTGATTAGGGTAGTAATTTTGGTGCTGCATTACTTAAGGAGTTGTACAGGCTACTAGGCATCACTGTCATAAGAACCTGCTCCTATTATACTCAGACAGATTGTCTTGTTGAGCGTTTTAACCAAACCCTAAAACACTTGTTAAAAAGGCTTGTAAAATGGGAAGGGAAATATTGGGACCAATACTTGCCTTACCTACTTTCTGCCTACAGAGAAGTGCCACAGGCATCAACGGGGTTTTCACCATTTGAAAAGATGTATGGTAGGCAGCCAAGAAGGCCACTGGATGTGATAAATGAAATGTGGGAAGATAACCCCACTCAGAAACAATCTATAACATCTTATATGTGTGCCCTAAGAAAGAAGCTGACAAAATATGTTGAAATTGCACATAGTAATCAGGAAGAGGCCCCAAACCAGCAGAAGGCATATTATGACCATGGGGTAAAAGAAAACATTTTTGAGCCAGATGAACAGGTTTTGCTACTGTTACCCAATACAGAAAATGAGCTGTTAATGAAGTGGAAGGGCCTTATAAGTTCTTAGATGCACAGGCACTGTTAACTACAAGATTGAGACCCCTGACAGGAAAAATCCTACTAAGATATAACCATGCTAACCTCCTCAAGAAATGGGATGAAAAAATGTCAAAAGCTACTTTGCTAGTTTTACCAAAAACTGATAAAGGATATACTGATGTAGCTTATGATAGACTGGAAAAAACCGTAACTGCTGATGCTGTAAAGGTGAATGTTTCCTTAACCTCAGAACAAACTGCAGATATTCATAATGTGTTAAAGACATTTAACAGTACTTTTACCATGGTACCAGGTCAAGCACATAATAGTGACAAGGAATGCTCGTCCTATTAGACAAAAGACATACAGGTTGCCAGAATGGTTAAGAGCTGATGTGGTTAAGGAAATACAAAAAAAATGAAAGAACTGGGTATCATAGAGCAGTCGAGAAGTACTTGGTCATCTCCCATGGTAATTGTAAACAAAAAAGAAGGGGGTGTTAGAATCTGCCTTGATTTTCAGAAACTTAATCAAGTGTCAGAATTTGACAGTTATTCTATGCCCAAACAGAATAGATGATCTGGTGGACAGACTGGGGAATGCAACGTATATCAGTACAATCAAGCTCACAAAGGGTTACTGGCAAACACCTTTAGCTAAAGGATCCACAGATCAAACTACATTTGTCACCCCTCTAGGATTCTATTAGTTTACCACCTTGCCATTTGGTTTACATGGTGCTCCAGCTACATTCCAATAGTACAAAGATGTAATTTTATCCCCTCACACTGGTTATTGTGCTGCCTAACTGGATGATGATGTGGTGTACAGTCCAAACTGGAAAAGCCACCTGGAACACCTATGAGCAGTTATCCAAGCTATCATAACTGCAGGTCTGACTATTAATCCTACCAAATGTACATCGGGCATGCAAGAAAACAGATATTTGGGCTATGTGTTGGGAAATGGAGACGTTAAGCCAGAAATTTCTAAAACAGAAGCTGTAGCTAACAGCCCTGTACCTATAATGAAGAAACATGTCAGGTCATTTTTAGGGCTAGCTGGTTATTATCGGAGATTTGTTCCCAACTTTGCAGAGTTAGCTACTCCCCTCTCTGAACTCACAAAAAAACTGTATCCAAATAATGTGAAATGGACCCCAGGATGTGATGAAGCTTTTCAAGCCACAAAGGCTGCATTATATTCACTAAAAATACCACCAACAGCTTAATCTGGTTCAAGGTCAGTTGGCATTCATCTGTATCCCCCTCCCCCGGGTCGTGCCTGAACATAGGCAGGATTTGTCTAGTGCACTTACCTGGTCAACAAAAACGAAATAAATAAATAAAATAAATTATGTTCTGCCCCTGTTTTAAGAAGCCCAGACTTTGAGAAGCCATTTTTGCTACAGACAGATGCATCAGAGGTAGGCCGAGGTGCAGTTCTGAGTCAAAATATAGATGGGACAGAACATCCTATTCTGTACATAAGTAGGATGTTGCATAGCAGAGAGAAAAGGTGCTCCACTATCGAAAAGGAATGTTTAGCAGCAAAGTGGGCAACGGAGTCCCTTAAGTTTTATTTGCTAGGGACTGACTTTGTTCTTGTAACAGATCACAATCATTTCTGTTGACTTAACCAAATGAAAGGTAAAAATTCCAGAATCACACAGTGGTACCTGGCACTACAGCCATTTAAACTGATGGTGATACACAAATCTGGTAAAGAGAATAGCAATGCTGATTTTCTGGCAAGATATCGATGAGGAACTGAGGATTCTGAAGGTTGAAAAACAAATGAGTTTAAACTGTACTGTTAAAGAAAAACAGATGATGTACATGTGCTTAATTTCTGAAAGCAGCAAATGTTAGTAGAGAATTAATAAAAAGTTTTGGAAACCTGTTTAATAAAACAGGTTCCCTCTTAAGGATGGGGGTGTATGTGACAGGGTGGAAAAGGACCCTGTCCCAGTTGTTATAGAAAGTGTTTAAAATGTAAGGATCTGTCCTTTTCTGTCTCTTCTCTGTCTGGTTGCGCAACCAAATTTTCCTGTAAGACTTTGGACTTGATCAACCCCAAAAGTCTCACAATTCTTTGCCTGTCATTGTCTCTCAGTCCTCTCTGCTGTCTATTTTTTCTCCCTTGTTTATCTGCTAGTATAAAAATATTTGCAAATCATTGTATGGAAATGTAACTGATATTGGGATCTCTTGTGTTTGGAAAATATATACCATTACTGTTGTAATGTATATAATTGCCGGCCCGATGGTATCAAGGGTTGAGGTGCTGGATACCACACCCCACGCCACACCGGCGACTCATGTTCAGGAAAGGACATGGGCCATCGGGGGAGAAGGATTGAGCATCCGGAGGATGGCTCTCCTTCTCCAGGGAGGGGGATGTCCAAGTCTTGGCACCCGGTCGCCCTCTGGCGGAGTCTAGGGGACAGGGCATCATGCTGCAATAGTGGTGGAGCTGGGGACAGATGCTGGAGTTCCTCCAGTAGCACCACTGCATGTCCCTCAGCCCAGAGGAAATACATCTCAGAAAATGCTGGCCCCCGCGTAAGAGCCGGCTCTTGTGCCTGGCCCCTCTGGCCATCTTCAATTCCGCCTCTGGTGGCCCCACTCAGGGGGACATTCACGAGTATGAGGGGTTGTGGTTGCCAAAGCCAGGTGAGCCCAGGGCTAGGGGAGCGGGCAGCAAAAAGAGAGAAAAAAAAAAGAAATGTATAAAATTATAGTTTGAAATGACAGCAAAAAGCTGTTGAAAGCTAGAGGTTACGAGTTCAATTTTTATGCCTTTTGCAAAAACTGTGCAAAAGGGGGCCTCAACTCAAGAAGCACGTTGTGTTCTAGCAGCTCCTGCCTGATATATACAAAAACAGGATGCTTGCTAAGCGTGGGGGTTGAAAGGACTTATAAGAGCTAAGCTGCAACTGCAAGAGTGATTAGAAGGAAAAGGGACGCAGAGACTGAAAGAAAAAATTATGTTATTTCTCCTTTGTACATAGTTATACTGAACAAGTTTATTTTTTTATGTTACTGCTACTGTAAATAAATATTTTAATGAATTCTATAATTGCTCCTGGTTTACCTGTGCTTCCTGACCTGTGCCTTGATGACATGCCCTACTACTAACGAACTCTACCAATGTATTCTCTGCTGGCCTTTAGCATATCCCTTTGTTGCACTTAAGTTAATGCTTTGGAAATATTTAATAATGATTACCTGTAGGTCCCTTTTATATACCGTTTGGTAAACTTAAGACACCTTCTCTCTGAAACTATATATTGGGGGTTATTTTTGCCAATATGCATATAACCTTGCATTTTTGTATTGAATTTGAGCTGCCAGGCCTTGGACATATTTTCCTGTCTATGTAGATCCCTTCTCATATCCCTACTCACCTCCTCCATGTCTACTCTGCTATACAGAAACCTAGAAACATACATAGAAACACAGAATTAGATGGCAGATAAGGACCTCTTGGATCATCTAGTCTGCCAAGTTTTCCCTACGTACACCACAGACCCTACCTGATCTCCAGCTTTACTACCCATTCCCTTTCTTCTAAGGTTCTCTTGTGCCTATCCCATGCCTTCTTCAATCCCATTACAGTTTTTGCTCCTACCAACTCACCAGGGAGGCTGTTGCAAGTATCCACCACTCGTTTTGCAAAGAAGTGTTTCCTTACATTTCCTCAAGTCTACCCCCCCCCTCCAGCTTCATAGCATGACCCTTCATTCTTGATTATCCTTTTATCGGAAAAAGACTTCCCTCTTGAACGTTATTTATAATCTTGAGGTACTTGAACGTCTATGTCATATCTCCCTCTCCCTCCTTTCCTCCAGTGTGTACATGCTGAGTTCCTTCAGCCTCTCCTCATAGGGCTTTTGATGCAGATCTCCCACCATTTTAGTTACCCTCTTCTGGATTACCACTACTCTGTCTATGTCTTTCTGGAGATGAGAACTCCAGAAATGGACACAGCACGCGAGGTTGGGGCTCATCATAGATTTATACTGGGGTATCACAACTTCCCTCTTTCTGCTAGTGATCCCCCCATGTACCCGAGCATCCAACTTGCTCTCCTTACTGTCCTGTCACACTGTTTGGCCATCTTTAGGTCATCAGATATGATAACACCAGATCACACCTGCAAACAAGTTTTCAGCTTAGTGTCTCTCTCCTGGCAAAAAAAAAAAAAAAAAAAGATAGCACCCAAGTCTCTTTCCTGTTTCATGGTGTCCAGTACCACTTCCCCATTTTGTACTCAGACCCTGCATTTCTACACCCCAATGGAATGAACTTTCACTTTATTGCATTGAAACGTAGTTAGTTGCCACATACTTGCCCACTCCTCAAGCTTACCTAGATTTCTATTCACTCCTCCCCACAGAGTGTCCACTCTATTGCAAATTTCAGTGCCATCTGCAAAAAGACAAACCTTCCCTTCTAGTCCCTCGGCAAAGTCTCTATATTATAAAGATATTAAAGAGGACTGGTCCCTGTACTGATCCTTGTAGCACCCTGTTAGTCACCCACTCTTCCTCAGAGTGAGCTCCATTTACCATCGCCCTCTGACACCTATCCTCCAACTGATTTTGTACCCAGTCTACCACTTTTGGTCTCACTCCTAGGCTGTCTAGCTTGTTTATGAGTCTCCTATGTGGTATATTGTTGAAGGCCTTACTGAAATCTAGGTAGGCCACATCCACCACTCTACCCTGATCTACTTCCTTGGCAACCCAGTCAAACAAATCTATAAGATTAGTTTGACAAGCCCTCCCTCTAGTGAATCCATCCTGCCTCAGATCTTATAAACCACTGGGTTTAAGATATTCCACAATCCTTCCCTTAAGTAGAGATGCCATTAATTTCCCCAACACTGACTGTCCTGTAATTGCAAGTGGTCCCCCCTGCTCCCACTTTTGTGGAGTGGTACTACATATGCCCTCCCCCACCCCTGGGACCACTCCTGTTTTCAGTGTGTGGTTGAATGGCACTGTCAGAGGTGCAATCTGCACATCTCTGAGCTCCCTCAGTATCCTTGAATGTGTCCCATCACCTTGTACACCTTGAGATCTGCAAGTTCTTTCAGGACTCTCTCCTCTTTAAATGGACAAGTGCCCCATGTCCCTTTCTTCGATGCCCCAGACACTGGTCTGTAGTCCCTTGCCTTCCCTTTCATTTGTAACAACTGAACAAAAATAATTGTTCAGGATACCTGCTTTTTCCTTGTCCCCTTCTACACATACCCCCCCATCCCCCTTAGCTTTACAAGCCCTCACTTGATCTTTCTCCTTTGGTTAACATACAGTACCTGAAAAATGTCTTCTTCACTTTCCTTACCTCCTGTGCCATCTCCTCCTCCATTTGTGCCTTTGAGTTCCTGACTGCTTTTCCTGCCTCCCTCTGCTTCTCTTGATACAGCTCCCTAGCCTCCTTCCTCCTTATTCTCCTAATACTTCCTGAATTCCCTTCCCATTCCTGGTCCACCTCCCACTTACCCCCCCACCTTCCCCTTGCTCTATTTATATCTGATTTTATTCTTAAATGTTACATTGCCAGGGTAATAATTTTCCTGTGTATGTTGTTTTTATCTCACTGTTTAATACAATGTAATATCAGCACTTTATCACTATTTATCACTATTACTCGCTGTCCCTTTAAACTCATCCTTTATTATGCATGTAATACCTACACTTCACCAGCCTTGAGAAAGCATGTGCTCACGTGACAATATTTGGCTGTGATCTCGAGAAAGGGTCCATGTTGTCTTACTGTTGGCATCTTCCCATGTTGGATTCAATAAACATATTCATTAACCAGCGTGTGGTTCTCACCTTTTTGGATCCTTGTTGGATGGAGGCCAGGGTGCTGAAGCTGCCTTTCCTGTGAGTACCTGTTTTTACTTTTGTTGAGAGGCACCACATGTGCCGTTCTTCAGTCCTGCGGTAACACGCCTGACCCAAGTGAAGTATTAAATAGGCCTGCCAGTGACCTTGCCAGCTCCTTAGCTAGTGCTCTTAGTACCCTTGGATGTACTGTACTCTGTCCAAGCCTGGTGATTTGTTCACCGTCAGTGCTTGCAGCACCTTCCTCACTTTGTTCTTCTCCATTACTACATCTTTCTTCACCTCCTCCCTGCTCCTCTTCTCCCTCCTGATGGCACTGGTCCATCTTTCTCCCTGGTGAACATGGAACAGAAGTATTTATTTAGTATCTCTGCTTCCCCTCTGTTATGAGTCTCCTCTTTTATCCTCCACCCACTCCTCCCCTTTCTTAAGCCTAATAATCATGTCCTTCTTATCCCTCTTCTCGCTTATATTGCAAAAGAAGGTCTTCTCCCCCTTCTTAATTCCTTCAGTAATATGCAGCTCCTTTTGTGCCTTAGCTCACTGGAATGTCTTACTTGTCACACTAGACAACTATTTTCCCTTACTGTCTGGGTGACTACAGAACTAAACCAGCTGGGTGCTTTGGCCTTTGTGTTCTTCCCCCTGAGCCTACCGCATTCCTTTGTGGCAAACAGGATTCTTTCAAAAACGATGGCCCACCTTTGCTCCACCACATATCTGCTCAGATGTCTTCCAGGTGGTTCCTTAGCACTTTGCCCATTTTCCTGAAGTCTGCCCTCCTAAAATCCAAGATTTTAGTCTTAGTCAAGATGCTTTCCCTGCCCATATCCAACTGGAACCACAGTGTGAAATGGTCTCTCCCACCCAGGGACTCCTTGACCACTATTTTATGTACATGCTCTCCACTCATAAGCACCAGATCAAGAATTGCCTCTGGCCTTGTTGCTTCTGTGATGTCCTGAGACAGGAACCCACTTTGCAGTCCTTCCAGGATCACCTGACACCTAGCACATGTTGTGGATGGTACTTTTCTGTCCACCTTAGGCAGGTTGAAGTCCCCCACAATTACCACCTCTCCCTTCCCTGCAGCTTCTAATATTTGGGAGCTCAGTTCCATGCCCCTCTCATCATCCTGGCTGGCTGGTCTGTAAACTATCCCCAGCCACACCTTTCTCCTTCTATTGAACCATAACTGAACCCATAATGCCTTCACCTTCCCTTCCTCTGACTCCTCCCTCATACAATTTATTCCCTCCCTGATGTAAACTGACACCCCTTTTTGACTACCCTGTTCCTCCTGTATAATTTATATCCAGGGATTGCAAGGTCCCAGTCATGCTGTGGTGCTACCCAAGTGTCAGTTACTGCCACTATGTCCACCCTCCTGTCTGCTAATAACACCTGCAGGTAGTCCATCTTGATTCCAAGACTTAGTGCATTCAGAGACACCACTCTCCACCTAGAATCTGACCTTTCTTCCATTCCATCTCTTCTTCTCTTCACAACTCTCCCCTGTGTATGCACCTCCCCTACCCTTGTTATGTGCTCCTCACCCACTCCACCTTTTACTGTTTTATCACCCCTTCCACTTCCTTCCTCCAGACCTTGTCCATCACTGTGAAGGGGGGCACTGAACTCCTCCTCACAGAGTTTTTGGGCCTGCAAGTCCACTGCCCCCTTCCCTAGTAGTTTAAATCAAGTGTAGTAGTCATGTAATCCCCCAGTTTGTCCCGGAGTACCCTCAAACCCTCCCTACTGAGGTGCAGCCTGCCTAGTGACAAGAGTGCTTTGTTTGACAAGGTCTCATCCCAGTCCCCAACACAGATGAACCTCTCCACCCTGCACCATTTCCTGAACAAGTCATTAAAATCCTCCATTCTTCTTTGCTGTGCTGGCCCTTGGTACTGGCATCACCTCTGAGAAGGCCAGCAAATGTGCTTCCTCCCTGCAGATCTTTCCTAATTCCCTGAATCTACTTTTCACTTCCTCAATCCAGTGGTGCAGCCAGGTTTGGGAGCATTTGGGAGCTGGGGGGGTATTCAGTCAATTGTTGGCTCCACAATGGGCACTAAACAATGAATAAAGATCATGGTGGGGCACCACTACTCACACTGAGGCAGCCAGGAGGGGTGACCCCCCCAGCCTTCCCCCTAGCTCTGCCACAGCCTCAATCTTCTCCCCAGCTAGGTTGTTTGTTCCCAAATGTATAACTAAGTTAGGTTTCCCTCCAACCTCCCTTACTATTTCCCTAATTCTTGGGCCCACCTTCCCCACTGTCATCCCTGGCATACAAACCACCCTGCTGCATGCATTTGGGTCCCCTTTCCTTCCACATTTAATACTTCTAATTATGAAGTCCCCTATAACTGTCACCCTTCCATCCCTTGAACCCATGCTCCCCGTCATTCATTTCTTACCTTCAGTACTAACTGCTTCCCTTGCACCCTGGTGAACTTATCCCCGCATCCACTATTTAACCCCCAGCTGCTTTTCTATCACCCACTCTGTCCTTCCCCTTCTGACTATCTGTGCCTGCTTCCACTTTTCCCTCCCTTCCCCTCTTCCTTTACCCCCCCATTCTCTACTTTGTTTTGCCTGCCTGCTCTTTCCTGCTCACCCTGACTAGTTCCCTCTCCCTTTCTTTGTACTTGTACTCCTCCTCTTAACCCTGGCTCAACCTGAACTCTTACCTCGCTTTCTGTTGCTCCCTCCCTCTAACCTAGGGAGGCAGTATAGTGCAGTTGTTTAAGGCTCTGAGCTACAAATCTGGAGACCTGGGTTTGAATCCCACAGCCCCAAACTTGCACACTGTATGACCCTGAGCAAGTCATTTAACTTCCCTGTGCTCTCAGGTTGCACCTGTAAACAAGCTTTCAGCTTAGTGTGTCTCACCTGGTTAAACAATTGGGGGAAAAAAAACCCTGACCTCTTACCTCTCTTCCTGCTGCCCCGTGCCTCCTTCCATACAGTGGTACAAATCTATTTGATAAAGGCACACCTTCAGAAGTTCCCAACCATGATGCTGCCCTCACATTCCCACCGCTACCCCTTACCACTTGCCATTCCTCCACCCCGGCTCCCTGGTCCTCTGTGGAAGAGATGCTTCTGTATACTGGGTGGTCCTCCCCACTCCCTTTCCCTGCCTGATGCCCTCGCTTCCCTGAGTGTCACCCCATCAGCCTTTCCCTCCACTGCTCTGCTCATCTGACTTCCCACATCATCCTCCCCAACTCCCATCTGAGTAGCTTTATTTCAGCCCTTAGCTACTCCAGGCTGTAACATACACAGGACAGCCCACTTTACTCCACATCACCCCAGAAAGACTGCTGCCCCACAACTATTGCAGTTTACCACTCTCCTGCTTTCCATACATGTACCTATTACCCCACATCCCTGGCTCAGCTTTTCCTATCCTCCAGTGATACATATGTAACAGCCCTTTGGCTAACCTAGACTGCTTTGGGACCCTCAATTTGACTTGATACTCACCTCTGAGGGGGGCCAACCTGGGCTCCACAGTGGTCAGCAAATATGGAGTGATGCCTCCACCTGGGGTAAGGGGCAAGGGATACCTGTGGACAAAGAACAGGTTTCCACCCCCCAGGAAAATAAGTTACCACCTTAAACATGTTTCCCACACAATACAGTCACCCTTAAACACAATAGCAATCCCCTACCCCAGCAACTCTATTGCAAAAATCACAGTGACAGTGGATAAAATGCAAAGAATGAACTTATTTATTTGGGGCAGAGGGAAACAAGGAGGAGAATGTCAAACACCACCACACTTTTGTTAGAAAATTACTTTTTCCCATAGCAATCCCTCTTCCCACCACAGGGTGCACCCTTTTTCCATATCCCTCCAGCCCCTTAGGGAAATGGAGACTGTGTCCCTCCTTCTTCGCACCCCCTGTAACAGCCCCTTATCCAACCCCCCTTCACAAGTTTAAACCCCACCTTTCACTGATGAATGCAGCTAGTTTCAGTTTTAGGATTTCCCTCCCCTCCAGACTGAGGTGGAGCCTGTCCCTAGCATATAGCCCCTTATCCTCCCAGGTTGCACCCCAGTCCTCCACAAGCCCATACCCCCTAGCCTTGCAGCACTCCTGGAGCCACTGATTTACCACCCTAATTTTTTGCTTGTTCTCTCCACTAGCCCTTGGCACCAGCTGAATTTCTGAGAAGGAGACTGAGCATCATATGGAATGGCAAACTCTGGCTAGCTCCCAAAACCTTGCCTGTATTTCTAATTCACTATTCCCATTTATGTCATTCATACCCAGCTGCACCAGTATGTCTGGGGACTCCCACAGCCCCTTGCCAGCGAATATACCTTGTGCTTGGCCTTGTGCACTGTCAGCTCAGGGTGACATTTGGTTCTTACTGGACAGGTGTTACCCTCCCCCTGCCCCTCCCACTAGACACCTCTGATCATGGAACCCCTCAACAGTAGCACTCTAACCTCCCCCTTGCCTCCAAGCTCACCCCCCCAGGTTTCCCCTCCTTCCATGCCCTTTCTCGTCCTCTCTTCTGGCCTCTCCCCCCCAGCTGGCTCCTCGCACCTCCCACAATCTGGGTGTCAAAAGTAGCCCTCTCACTATTGTCCCTGACTACCCCTTCTGTTCCAGTCCTGGGCATCCCCCCCACCCGGATATCCTTTTTTGCATCACTATCCCCACTGTCCCTGCCCTTGACTGAGCCCTCTGCCCTATCTGTTGACCTAGCTTGGTTCTTACTCCCTTCTGTCCCATCCAGGTTCAGAGCCCCCCAACCTGCCATACCTCCCTGGCCCATACCCACTGCCCCTCCCAATTTCTGCAGCCTCCTCCTTGTTTTCCTGATCCTCCTCCTTGCCCTGCCCCCACCTCTATCCCTTCTGCCTATCCAGAGCCCCCCATCCCCTGCCTTCTCACCCATCATGCTTCCCCATTCCTCCTGATACCTGGTCCCTGCCTGTTGCCCCCTCCTCCCTTCCTCACCTTATCCACCCCTGCATCCTTCCCCCATCACTCCCCTCCTCTACTGCCAGCCATAGAGGGTCAAAATGATAGCTGAGCCTAAGACCAGGCCCCAGGCCCAGGACTCACCCCCCATCCCGCCTCCCCATCTCTTTTCCCTCTGGACAACCCCAGATGCCTGCCTGCCTCTTTGGAAGTTTCCACCTTTTGGGCCCCCTCTGCTAGGGTACCCATGTACCCCCTGAGTTCCCTCTTCTCTCCTCTCCCTATGTCAGATGCTTCAGCACCTGGTGCAGCTATATAGGTGACCCCTTGCCCCCTACTTCTTCAGTCCCCTTCATATCCCCCCAAATCTCCCAGCTGCCTTCTAATCACCTCAACCTCCTCCCTAAGCTGTGCCACACAGCACATTGGGCAATCACAAAACTTACAAGCCTGGTCAAGGACCATGGCCACTCCACACCCCGTGTAGCCAACCACCCTCCCAAAGATGCCCACTCTACTGACATGTGGTCCCTTCCCCATCATCATAGCAGATTTTTAGGACAAAAGCCCCCTTAGTAATGGAAAAACGCTCCCACCAGGTTCCCCAGTGACCAAAGCTACAAGTGGTTATACAATTTTCAGAAATCCCAGTAATTATACTTAAACCATCCCCCACACTGCATGCAAGGTGTCTGCCCAAAAACTGAATTTCCCCAAGGCCCACGGCCACAGCCTCACTATTAGTCTGGATCACTCCTATCCTGAGTCCTCCTCCACCGACTATTTAATAGAGGTCATGGCTGGGGGTGGGTGGGAAACAATTACAGCTCCTCTGTGACTCAGTACAGGTGAATGTGGCAGGGGTTGTCCTTTTACAGCCCAACCGTGAGTTCAAACTTTGGTGCCCTTTGCTCCGATTGGGCCTCCGACCTCTCTCTCTCTCTCTCTCTCCACAGAAGCCCCGCTCACTCCAGCCCTGGCCCATCGCCATTGCAGCCGCTGGGAAAAAGCTTGCCCTGGTGCCCTCTCCTGCTGTTGATGCAGCCAGCAAAACTCCCCGGTAGGAGTCAGGCTCCTCCTGCCGCCAATGCAGCCTCTGGTGCTCCCTCCTATCTGCCGATGCAGGGAGCAATCACTGCTGAACCTCTGTCTCCCACTGCCGATGCAGGGAGCAATCACTGCTGAACCTCTGTCTCCCACTGCCGATGCAGGGAGCAATCACTGCTGAACCTCTGTTCCCACTGCCCGTGCAGGAGCAATCACTGCTGAACCTCTGTCTCCCACTGCCGATGCAGGGAGCAATCACTGCTGAACCTCTGTCTCCCACTGCCGATGCAGGGAGCAATCACTGCTGAACCTCTGTCTCCCACTGCCGATGCAGGGAGCAATCACTGCTGAACCTCTGTCTCCCACTGCCGATGCAGGGAGCAATCACTGCTGAACCTCTGTCTCCCACTGCCGATGCAGGGAGCAATCACTGCTGAACCTCTGTCTCCCACTGCCGATGCAGGGAGCAATCACTGCTGAACCTCTGTCTCCCACTGCCGATGCAGGGAGCAATCACTGCTGAACCTCTGTCTCCCACTGCCGATGCAGGGAGCAATCACTGCTGAACCTCTGTCTCCCACTGCCGATGCAGGGAGCAATCACTGCTGAACCTCTGTCTCCCACTGCCGTGCAGGGAGCAATCACTGCTGAACCTCTGTCTCCCACTGCCGATGCAGGGAGCAATCACTGCTGAACCTCTGTCTCCCACTGCCGATGCGAGGAGCAATCACTGCTGAACCTCTGTCTCCCACTGCCGATGCAGGGAGCAATCACTGCTGAACCTCTGTCTCCCACTGCCGATGCAGGGAGCAATCACTGCTGAACCTCTGTCTCCCACTGCCGATGCACTCTCCTTGCCACTGATGTGGCCAGCAATCACCCCTGCTCCTCCACCGCTGATGCGGCCCCCGGATCCTGCTCCCATAATTACAGCTCCTCTGTGACTCAGTACAGGTGAAGGCGGCAGAACTTGCCCTTTTATAGCCCAGCCGCGAGTTCAAACTTTGGCACCCTTCACTCTGATTGGGCCTCCGACCTCTCTGTCTCTGCACAGAAGCCCTGCTCACTCCAGGCCTGGCCTGCCACCATTGCAGCTGCTGGGAAAAAGCTTGCCCTGGTGCCCTCTCCTGCTGCTGATGCAGCCAGCAAAATTCTCCGGTAGGGGTCCGGCTCCTCCTGCCACCAATGTGGCCTCTGGTGCTCCCTCTTCTCCACCGATGATGCCAGCAATCATCACTGCTCCTCCATCACCCACCACCGTTGTGGCCTGCAGTGCACTCTCCTTGCAGCTGATGCAGCCAGCAATCGCCCCTGTTCCTCCACCTTCGATGCGACCCCGGATCCTACTCCCACAATTACAGCTCCTCTGTGATTCAAGGTGCAGCCTTGGAAGCCTTCTAGCATCACAGTTGGGGGCCCATCTAGAGGCCCCAAGTCCTTGTTAGTCTCTATGATCAAATCCCTAAGCCCAGTGCCAGGGTCTTTGGTCACCCTTTGGATTTTTATCTTCCCACATTCTTTCAGGGCCCCATCGAACACTCCCCAAATAAATAATTATGTCCATCCCTTAGTCACTTTTCTGATCAGGAACAGTTTCCAGGGGTTAAGACACACTAGCCATCCACTTCTTGGAATGCTATTATTGTTTATCTCATCTCAACCACGGGGGGTGCAAACTTTTGAACTGCAGTTTCAGGGTTAGCCACTAGGGGGCAGCACATCCAAGCACTGCCTCCACTTGTAACAGCCCTTTGACTCACCTAGACTGCTCTGTGACCCTCAGATTGACTCAGTACACACCTCCAAGGGCGCTGGCCTGGGCTTCACATTGGCCAGCAAATATGATGTGATGCTTCCACCCAGGGTAAGTGGAAAGGGGTACCTGCAGAAAATGAACAGGTTACCATCCCCCAGGAAAATAAGTAAGCTGCCAACCTAAACACTTTTCCCCACACAATACAGTCTCCCCCCACACACATACTAGCAATCCCCCACCCCTGCAGCTCCATTGCAATAAATCACAGTGACAGTGGATAAAATGCAAACAATTAACTTATTCATTTGGGGAAGGGGGAAACAAAGAGGGGAATGTCAAACACTACCACACTTTTGTTAGAAAATGACTTTTTCCCATAGCAATCCCTCTTCCCACCACTAGGTGCACCCAGAATGTCCCTGATTGGTAGGTACCTCACTGAGGCTGTGTTGCAGGCTGAAAAAGTTATTGCATTCCTGGGCCAATTAACTCTGAAACACTTCCAATCTTGAACTCTTGTTTGCCAGAACCTGGGGTTACATACAGTTCATTCCACAGTCTACCCCGACACCTAACTAAACTAGCTATCTAATAAATTCCCCCAGACACCTGACTAAATTAGCTATCTAATAAATTCCCCGGCACCTAACTAAACTAGCTATCTAATAAATTCCCCCGGACACCTAACTAAACTAGCTATCTAATAAATTCCCTCAGACACCTGACTAAATTAGCTATCTAATACGTTCCCCGACACCTAACTAAACTAGCTAGCTAACAAATTCTCCCCGACACTTAACTAAACTAACTAATACATTTTCCAAGCTATAACTTGGGGTACTCACAGTTCTGTAGTTCACACAGGGGGCTTGCAGCCAGTTGAGCTGCACCGTACCATGGAGGGTCTCTGTTGGTGGTGCACCACAGGTTGAAAGCCTTGAAGCTGGATGAAAGTCAAGGCACAAAGATCTTCACCTGCCTAGCCTTGCCAACTTCACCAATGGGCCTTTATAGACAAACTTCACTCAAGCAAACCTGCCAACATTCTTCTTCAGTCCATAGAAACAAGGATGAAGGATGTCCCCCAAACTCCTCTGTTGCATCCCTGGTCACACAGCTCAGCCAGTCAGTTGCTCAGTACTTCAACCACAGCACACTCCCACTGGGCGCCTTCTTCCCAATCAATGCTGGACCCTTGTTTTCTGTTTTCTTCAGTCATTGGCCTCAGCACTCACAGTCGCTCCCCCTCCCCCTGCCGGATTTTCCACTTACCCAAAATATTTCTCTGCCAACAGGGTAAAACAGTTCAGTCTGTAGATGTACAGTAGGTCAAACAATCTTCCAGGCTCAGAAGCACTGCCTAATAGATTCATCCAAACAGGGAGCACATTTCTTCTTTCAGCAAACACCGCTCAGTCTCTATTCCTCCAGCACACAACTTGTAGGCTTTTACTTTTAGTCAGTGGCTAAATTTCAGCAGGAGCAGGAATGAAAAGATTTGGGCTGAGGAGCCCACACAGCTGGTTTCCTCACACCACACACTTAAGCTCCTCTCAAGGACCCTCCTCTTAGCAGCAAAGTAATCCTATTTATAACCTCCTGACAGCCTCTCTGTGATTGACTGCTGTTTTGCCAGGCAGAGTCAATGCTAGTTATTTCTCTACCCAGCAGTCCCTGTTCTGTAGTTTTTATGGGGGCTGACATTTTGTCTGGTTAGTGAGGTAAACAGTCCTGCTCTTCACTTTATCCTCTAAGCCCTTATCAGGGATACAACATCCCCCCCACCCCCCGTGACTGGAAGCTTTCTGGTCACTATTTCAGTTGTCCCCTGGCTCCTCTCGAATACTGAGAGACAGGTTACACCTTTTACCATCTGCTGCATAATTGACCCTAAAATAGAACCATGGCTGCTTTAAATTTTCAGCCCTGGTGGCTGCGCATACTCTGTAGGGGCATGGACACCATCTTGTCTGTTTCATTGCAGTCCCATCTTTCGTGGCCAAACCAGGAATGCTTCAGGGCTCCAGTACACCCTGAGGCACAGAAATAGTGATCAGACCATGGCCCCAGTCTATACAGAGGCCAAGATCCCAAAATATTTCATGGCCACAGCCACGGAGTTGCAGGGGCACACTGGGCTAAAGACCCACTATAGCCACTGCCAGGATGCTGGTGGGTGGAAAAGAGGGCCATAGCCTACACAAGTAAGCCCAATTGGAGGGCTAACGCAAGCAATAACACACGAAGAGGTGTTGATTATCTCCTGATAAGAGCATGCCCAGGTGTGTTATAAGGCAGAAGGTGCTTGCGCTGAGTGCCTTATGCACCTGGGAGTGTTCTTATCAGGAGATAACCCACACCTCTAAGTGTGTAATTGCACTTATAAAATGGGCCCCCCATAACTCCCCTAAAAAAAAAATAGAAAGTATGCTAAAGCTGGAGCATTATGTAGAAGGTGAAAATAGTCCCTCTGTACTGTGCATGCAGGCTATGTATATACATATATAACTATATTATATATATATATATATATATACACACACACATCACATATATATATATATATACACATACACACACACACACACATATTATATATATATATATATATATATATATAGAGAGAGAGAGAGAGAGAGAGAGAGAGAGATACATATATATACATATACTGTATATCGGCATATATATATATATATATATATATATATTATACATAAGTGAGCATGTAACAGTGACAATAAAAACACGTATTCTCACTGCAGTGGAATAACTCTGTGATGACATAGACACTGTGGGTTTATTTCCTGATAAACCCACAGTGTCTACATCACCAGCAAATATACTCACAATGGTGATGTCACCAGAGTGAGACTATCTACACTGCAGCCTGCATTTAATAGCTTCACAGTTTCTCTTTCTCACTGAATCCTGCAACGAACTCAATTAGCATTGTAAAAGACAATCACCTGTGTCCCATAGTTATTCTGACAATCCTAGCACACTGCTGTGCTGCTCGAGTCTTCAAACCAGACTCCTTCATAAACCAGTTTCTCTTTCTGAGTGCTGACTGCAACAGTTTCTCTGTCTCAGTGAAGCCTGCATCTTACTGAATAAACAGTCTTTTTCTCATTCCTAGCTGCAGGTAACACAATTATCATTGCAAATCACATGCACCTGTTTCTCATAGTGTCTAACAGTCTGAGCCCATTCAGAAACACTTACAAACATCAGACCACACACAAACAGTGCTGTCAGTATAGCCTAGAGTTTAGAGTAACAAGCAATGAACACACTTTCTGCATCCAGCAGCCCAGACCAGTGTTTGATTCTTACAACTTCCACTTCAATACTGTGTGACTCTGAACAAATCACTTAAAGGTGAAGACTCCTATATATTTATGATTTGGATATGTCTGATGTATTTATTGTACATTACATCAAGTACTGTACATATGTCAATAAGAGATCAGCCATTTCTTCTGCTGCAACACATACCCAGAGTTTTGAGCTCTGACACAAGGTAGTAAAATGTCAAGCAAGCCTCCATTTACATGCAAATGAGTCACTTGTAATACAGCCACTCCCATTCCTTGATGTCACTGTAGCAACACTGCAGAACAAAACATAAGAGTATCAGTGCTGTCTAGCCTGATTTTAGTTTAAGTTTGCAATGGCTTAAGGCAGTTCTGTCATGCAACTCACACAGGGAGTGGTACTTGTAGCCTTAATACTGCATGTGTAGAGCAAATAATACATCTAATAGTATTTCATTTACAGGAAACAAAAGCTGTTCCTGTGTACTGCTCATTTCTCTCTGTGAGACAGTTGTAACATGTTATGGAAAGTAGTAGACTGAATCAGTTAATCAACCAATCAATCAATCGAGCAGTCAGTCAGTCACTCTGTAGTGAACCAGGTGAACACCATTGAAAGGATTCATTTACAAGGTAGGCTTGAGCAGTTTCCCAAAGGATCACACAAGACTGAATTCCTCCTTTGCACAAATTATACACTCCCCTTTCAGCAGCCTGAAAGTGGAGAGCTAGATCACTTACTTTATAAAGTGTAGTGTTTTACATTTCAAATGCTCCTTACATCTGGGTTCTGACTGGAAATATCAAGATACAGAATGCATATGACATGGGAGGAATGAACTAAGCAAATACAGAGTACTACAAACCCTGAGACTGATTAAGTTCTTTACCTACAACAGCTGAGGTGTAGCATCTGATTTGTGAGGGACATCCTACTTCAAATGCTGGCATTACAAAGCAAGTGGGGAGGGCTGCCACCGCTTATCTTTAATACCTTGAAAGTGAAGTGCTGTAGCTCTCACATCACTGCTAATGATTTATAATGGGAATGGGGTCACTGTTAAAGTCATGGACCTGAGGGGCCATCACAGTTCCCAAGGGGGTTAGGGGAATTTGTTAAGGGTTAGAGAATAAGGGACTCTAGTAGGATTTGAACCAGAGTTTCCCAGTTCTTGTGCCTGTGCTTTAACCACTAGATTACCCTTCTTCCATATGCTGCAGCTGATGTCCTGGTAACCTGTTCCTTATTATAGCTGAATTCTTTATTGCCTTACATCAGCCATCCAATCACTGACTGCCTAGTTACAAAGGGAAAGGGGCATTTTTGCAAGATTGTGTCTCACTGCTGGTGTCAATCAAAACAGAGAATGCTAACACACACAGAACATAATAAAACAAATATGTAATGCCACTTAAGACTCTTGTTGTACCCAGAGTCATTTATTGGGTAAACTGTTTTTGCTAACAGAAACATTAACACAACTCATACAGGCACTTCCTTATAGGCATGCTGTGTATACATATCAAATCAGTGATGAATCACACTCATATGGTCCTAGTCCCTATTAGACCTGCATTTCAGGATGTGCACAGCACTTAGAGTTCCCCCATTCCTCAAGTGGGAGACCAAACATTGTGGGTTGTGTTTACTGATGGAACAGCATTTAGTGCAGCACCATTATCTGTTGCTCTGATGACATTATCCTCCAGCAGCATTGATGGTAAAATGGAGGACAAACACATTGATAACTTCTGAGGGCTGTATATTTTTATTTATAATCTAGATTTGGATAGCAGTAGGACTGCTGGCAACTAGAGGAGGAGCACAACAGGTACACATAAGGAGTTGGGAAAATATGGGTGTGAAACTATGGGAGACTTCCCCTTTAACTGCCCAGTGCTCAAAGGTCCCCGCTAAAAACTTATCAAATTACCAAAATAAAGTAAACAGGGAGAGAACACAGAAAAAAATGTTCCTAAAGGGTACTAGCCCTACTGTATAAATCGCACACATGATGTGCGACTTGTGGAATATGGCAAACATTTGCACTCATGCAGAGTGAACTGCAATAATATCACTCATGCCTTCGGCACCCGTGATATTGTCACAGTTCACTCTGCACTCATGCAAATATTTTCCATATTCCACAGTCGCCCATCATGTATCCCCTATATATTTATATATATATATAGATATAGCTAGATATATATACATATACACACACACATATATATATCGGCATTTCTCTCCTATGTGGTTCTGCCGGACCCCCCTCTTTTCTCTCCCTCTTCTTCTAATTGCCCATGTTTCCCCCCCACTCCTGCCCATCTCCATCTACCGCACTTCTCACGTGACAAAGCCCCCTGGCTGCTACCCTGCCCACTCAGTCTTACCATCCCATGCTTCTCCCCCTCCTCTCCCACTTAGTTTATATCACCTGTATTGGAATATTGACCTGTAACTGAGAATGTTCTACTCAACAATGTAAAGTCATGTTCTACAAATTTCTGTATAAGTACATTATGTAATACTTTGTCTATTCCTGTGTAACCCTCCCACTCCTTGATGAGGAACCTTTGTAAATTAGCTCTCCTATGCTCAAAGGTACTTGTAATCGGAGAGTGAATAAATAAATAAACATACACACATATTTTATATATATATATATATATATATACACACACGCACACACACACACACATAATAGATAACCCACTCTGAGGTGTGTGGTCATGCTCCGATATGCGCATGCCTTGGTGTGCGCTGTTATACACGAGACCGCAGGCTGAGTTGTGTCAACCACCCAAGGCATGCATATATCAGAGCATGACCACACCCTACTGTAGGTTATCTATCTTATAAAATGGCAAAATTGTCTTGGGGGGTGAAAGTGCAGGTGTGCGGTTGCACTCTGATATACGCACGGTCATGTGATGTGATTCATCCAGTCAGGAAGCAGCATTTTTGTTAGCTCTTCTCCCCATTTTATAAACATATATATATACATATACACACAAACACATATGTATTTTAAGTTTACACAGTACCCCATATTTTATTTTATATAATTGCTGGGTTTCCCTTTTTTACCACAGCAATAATATAAAATAGAAGAGCCAAGTGGCCGCACTCTGTTTTCGTCTTCTCTCAGAAATGAAGTGGCGCTGTCTCAGTGAAGTGTTCAGAGATTTTTAAAATGTTAATTTAGCCCCCAAAATGTGGAAAAGTTGTAGATTAAAAAAAAAACTTCCCGCTGAGTTAGCCTAGCGATTTTCTTTACAATGAGAAGGCAAGTGGCATGTCAGGAAGGGAAAACTGCAGTGGGCACATGCGCAGAGTGAGGGAAACCATGCGTGTGTTTGCCATAATAAACATGCCTTTAATATAGCAAATAACGCCATGGTTTCTCTATGGGAAAAAGGGAGACCCGGTTAATAAATATAGATATTTATTTATTTAGAAGAGATTCACCAGGAAAACAACATGAACTGTAAACAGTTCATTTACAGAAGCATCCTGGGGGTAGGGTTACATAGGAAGAAGCTTGAGACAACATTTGCATGAAACAGAAACTGACACAATAACCAGGTAGTATATATAATTAAAAACAAGTGCTGCACACAAGATCATATACATTTCAGTTACATAAGTTTCATCACAGACTCATGGTGAGCAGAACAGCAATCATTTTTGGATATGACAGTTGACTTATACAAGGCGATAAACAACAATTTATTTTTTTAGTGCAGTGTGGAGAGAATGGGAGTAGATTACAATGCTAGTACTAAGGGAGTGTGAGGAGGTCTAGGAAGTAAATGCTTTAGTTGGAAACACTAACCAAGTGCTAGTTGATTAACCTAGTATGTAAGGAACTAGGGTGTGGGTGTGTGCGGGGGGGGAGGGAGAAGCCAAAGCCTTCACCCCCCAGGGTGCAGAGAACCCTGCAAGGGGACAAGGGAGCTGGCAGTAGAAGAGATAGAGGAGGAAGGAGGAGGAGAAGGACAGATAGACAAGGACTAGGGGGAGAGTTACTTGGGATAGTATGAGGTGGGTGGGGACAGTAAAGAAGAACTGGGGGTAGAATTGGGGAAAATAGAGGTGAATACACCCTCTTCAGGATCAGAGAACCCTGCAAGGGGTTGGGGAGCTGGCATATGAAGATAGCGTTGGATTAAGGGGAGATGGAAAGGGACGCTAGTGTCTTCACCCCCTTCAGAATGCAGAGAACCCTGCAAGGGGATGGGGAGCTGGCAGATGAAAGTATAGGAGGAAGGGTGAAGGTGGGAGGGGTGACAGTTAAGGAAGAACTGAAGGCAAGATGGGAAGCCAGAGCCTTCTCCCCCTTCAGGATGCAGAGAACCCTGCAAGGGGATGGGGAGCTGGTAGAGGAAAGTGGAGTTTGACAAGGGGGGAGAGAGAGAGAGAGAGAGAGAGAGAAAGACAGACAGAGAGAGGGGATTAAGAGAGAATGGAGGGAGAGAAAGGGGGAATAGTATGATTTAGTGGTAGTGGTGGTGGGAAGCTAGAGTGACTGTGGGAAGGAAGGAAGGAATGAACTAGGGAAGAGAATATGGGGGGTGTAGCAGGAGAAGAAATGAACTAGACAAGAGAATGGAGGGGTGTAGCAGTTGCAGAGTAGGCACTTATATAGGGGAAGGTATGCAGGGGGTTAGTTGTGACCATCATGTCTTCACTGCTAATCTACCCCTATTGTTTCTGGTCTAGAAGGGAGGCCACCTTTGGATGAATCCCCCCTCCCTTTCTTTATCTCCATCACCCTCTGTGTTTTCTATATCCTTCTGCAGGTCCATAGTAAGGGAGGTCAAGTGCAAAGTGACCTCCACATCTCAAATTGTTTGAGACTGGATGTCATGCATTAAGTATGATAAAGGCTTCCTGCCTTGAGGAGTGAAATGACAGCTTTTGGAGCTGTAAAGCTGGCTAGAAAAATGAATGTTTCCCTTATGTGTTGTGTTTACCCTTATTGTATTATTTGTACTGTATAGCTTTGGTTTAGGTATAAAATTTAGTAATTGGTTGGACAGAAGCAGCAACCCTTTTTTCTCTCTGTTGCCTTCCCTGCTGCTCTCTGTCATACAAGTAGGCTCAAAAGTAAAGCGGAGCCGAGTAAGACGCCACTGGAAGTGGCCAGTAAGATGTGTGCAAAGTGTTATGCATCTCTTTTTGCTGCTATGGGGCTGAGTCATATTATGTCATGCGGCTGCTTTTATTGCCGCTAGTGGCTAGCCCTTCTCCTTTGTGGCTCTTTTTAGTTCAAAATCCCATTTGTATTTCTGGCCTAAAAACAAGGAGTTGCTGCTTGCAGAGCATGTTTAGGTTCATTGGCTGACTGTGCAGCTCCTCTACATAAGGAAACATTCCCCCTCGAGTTAGGTTGGCAGCTTTGCTGCCACGCAATTCTAAAAAACTGCCACCGTATGGGACTGAGCGCACTTTGCAGCTCTCTGGCTTGCCACTTGCGACTCGCCCTGCCCCATTCCCATGCAGTCCTTGGGGGTGGTCTCAGTGGCTGCTGCCACCCTGCCAGACATTAAATAAATAATAAAATAGAAAGAGAGATGTAGAGCTTGCTATGGAAGAGAGAGCCCTCTCTTATCCAAGCTCAACGAGAAGATTTAAGCAGCCTGGCATCAAACAGTTAAATTAAAAGGCTGCCCAGTTTTCTTATGTTGGCACTAGCACTAGGCGGGGGTGTTCTTCTACAGGCTCCCTCAAATGAAATAATAAGGGGGGGTTGCCTGTTTTGCCTGGGGTTTTGTTTTTATAAGTCGGCCCTTTGGCACAAGGCCAAAAAAGTAAAGTCGACGGCTTAACTTTACAGTCATCGGCAAAAGCCAGGAAAGAAAACAAATCATCTCAACTCAAGTAGTAGAGTTTGGGGCTGTTTCTTTCATTCACAAATAAATGCCCCTTACACAGTTAGCGTCCCCCATTAATTTAAGAACACAATGTTCCATGTCTTACCTGAAAGGTGTCTATCCTGTCCTGTAGAGTGCTTAAAATGAGTGCCAGTCCAGGTGCCCTATAGGACAGCAGTGGCCCCTTGTGGTCATCATTTATTCTTGTTGAGCTGTCACTCAAAGAGGAGTGGAACGTTTTTCACTCTCATTACCTTTTACTTTCTTGTGTTTAGGTTGTTTTTGCATTTATAAGCTTTATCTGAGGTTATATTATTGTCAGTAAGCCCTCTCTGTTTTTATAATATAAAAAGGGGGCTAAATAATGAAGTTTATAATTTCAATGTTTCTGGGATCACCTGACCAATCTGGGTGGGTATTTAAAGCCTACCTGTACTGCAGATGAGCATCTAGGGTCAGTATATGCTGACAAGTGCAGGTGAAGGACTGGGTAGCAAAGTGGAAACAGTTAGTTTACCACAAGTTTTTATTTATGCTTTAACTTTTATTTTTCCTTTTTGTTTAAAGCAAGAAGTATTACATGCATTTATTCTGAGTTGTCTTTTATTGAAAAGAAAAGAAAAAAATGAACATCCCACAAGAACAAAGGGAGTTGCACCTTACTTTCGGTTTCTGTGTCCATCTGTTATCCCACACTTCCACAATAATATATTATACATTTATATATATTTATTCAGTCACTACAGGGTATCTCTGGGTCTGTTCTAATTTTGTAATTCATTTTACTTTTGATGAGGCTTTGTTTTTCAGTAGCCAGTTGCCAACTTTACAGCGAGCCACTTTGTCCCTTATCAGGTACCCTAGAGTGCAGTTTCTGGATGGTGTCTGCGAAACGTAGCTCACAACTCTGTCAACTCGGTCTGTCCCGAACCCTTTTTTTTTTACTTTACTTAATCAGTTTTGACACTTGCAGCACCAGCCCGTTTCATGGACAGTAAGTATGTCCCAAGCTTCTCCCATAGTGGCTGCCTTATTGTCAACAAGTGTGTCCCATAGCGACTGCTGTTTCTTGTTCTATAAAAGTAAAATGTGCACTCAAGCACTGTTAAAGCTATGGGAATACTACCTGTGTCCTTTTATGGATGTTGAGGAGTGGATGGGAGAAGGAAGAGTGTAGTCTGTGGAAACAGAACAAAGACGATCGAGGTAAGAGTCACGGGTTTCTCGGTGCCATTTGAATTGCTGGGAATGACAGCTGGACACTGGCAGTCGGGGAAGACGGGCAGTGAAAAAATAAACAAATAAGAGGTACAAAGTCTTCATACTATTTGTTTCATTCAGGAACTAGAGGATGTTGTATATCTGGTTGTTATTTCTGTTGGTGTCACTGTTCTCCTGGTGCACCAATTGTGGTTTTCTCACCTGCTAGGTGACAGACTGCATCAGAACACTGGCGAAGTGCGTACAATTCCATGTGTGCTATGGTTTGGTTAGCACTAGTACTGTTGGTTGTTAAATTATCATCTGATAAGGACATGGGTCAGGTTCATCCTCTAAAAGAGGTGGTGTTGCGATCCTAATTGCAAAAAAATGTTCCTCTTAAGCTGACCCAGGATACAGAGGAACAATACATCACCCTTAAGTGGATGTTGGAATCCCAGTCAATAATCTTAAACTCAATCTATGGTCCGAATGTGGACTCTCCCCAGTTCTTTCATCAGTTGCTTAACATATTTGTTTCGGACCCTCCCCAACTAACAATTTTGGGCAGAGACTGGAACCAAGAGTTCCAGACCAATCTAGACAGATCGGATTGGAGGAGCATCGGCCTATCACCAGCACAAAGAACCCTTTGGGCTCTCATGGAGGGGACGGGAACAGTTGATGTCTGGCGAATGTTTAACCCTACTAGCAGGCAATACACCTACTATTCCCCTTCCCTCCGTACACTTTCTCAGATTGATTACTTTTTTATTTGCTCTTTCAGCCTCTCAGGTGACCTCAATGCCAGTATTCATCCCAGAGTCATAACTGATCACTCCTCCATCAGTTTCTCCTATAAACTTGGCCCTAGGATACGGCAAGACTCCCTATGGAGACTGAACAATCAGCTACTTAAATCCCCCCAATTGCTGGCCCATATGCAGGAGTATATCACTTTTTCCATTGACCAAAATAAAGGCACGGTGAACAGAGTGGACATGGTGTGGGCTGCCCTTAAGTGTTCCCTCCAGGGTGAGGTTATCCGGCTAGCATCCACTCAAACCCACAAAGCCCAAGACAAACAGAAACCCCAACTTTCTGAAATTTCCCATTTGGAATGCATCTTGAATAGAGCTCCTCCTCCCTGAGTTGGCCGAACTCTGTAGTTTGCAGGCCCAATATTATGACATTATGGCCCAGAAGTCAGAGCTTGCCTTGTGTCATGCCAGACTTAAGTACCTAGAGTCCAGTGAGAGAGCAGGCAAGCTCCTCACCTGAAGACTCCTCCAGGCAGAAACCAGTAGATTTATCCCTGGGCTACAGCTTAAACAAGATGATCCAGAACTCACAGACCCAAGGAATATTGATAAAGCCTTTGGGGGATACTACCAGGCCTTATATTCAACAGTTGCAAAGCCTGCCCCTCTCCCCAGGATATCCTGGACTACCTGAGATCTGCTAACTTACCAAAGTTGGCAATGGACCTCACTGTATCCCTAGGTACCAGAATATCCCTGGGAGAGGTAACATGTGCAATCCAGCACCTGCCACTCGACAAGTCTCTGGGGCCTGATGGGCTCGCCAATAACTTGTATAAAGCCTGTCTCCCCCAACTTGGCCTTGTCTTAGTAGAAGTATATAATTTCTGGTTTGATCATGGAATGATGGATCCCACATTTCTGGAGGCACTGATTACTCTTATTCCAAAACCTGAGAAAGATCCCTTCCTTCCGGAAAGGTATCGCCCCATATCCCTGCTTAATAAGGATATCAAAATATTAGCTAAAGTCCTTGTGACTCATATCTCCCCAGTTCTGGGAGCTATTATCAGTCCAGAAAAAGTGGGCTTTATGTCAGGATGCCTATCTTGTACCCACATGAGAAAGCTACTCCATCTTATAGCAGTCATCAGGGGATACGACAAACCTGCCGCCCTAGTATCATTGTATGCAGAAAAGGCCTTTGATCAGGTCTCCTGGGACTTTCTCTTTGCTATGCTCTCCCACATCGGGTTTCCCTTGGATTTTATTAAGTGGGTGCGAATTCTCTACCTATCTCCTATGGCAAGGATCTGGTGTAACGGTGTTTTGTCAGACCACTTCCCCCTTTCTCGTGGTACCCCACAGGGCTGTCCCCTTTTACCATTTTTGTTCAATATATATCTAGAGCCTTTCATTTGTAGGCTAAATAGCTCCCCTTCCCTTTTGGGTGTACAAGTGGTGGGGAAAAGGTACTCACTCTCCGCATATGTAGATGATCTGCTGTTCCACCTAGAAAACCCTCACACCACTTAGGTGCTACTTGATGAAATAAAAGTCTTCTCTGCACTTTCTTGCTACAAATTAAACCTTTCTAAATCAAGAATTTCCCCCTTAAATTCCACTGTGACCAGAGAAGACATTAGTGCACTTGGCCTGACTTGGGAGTCTACTCTTTTAACATACCTGGGCTTTAACTTATCAAGGGATGTTTCAAGGATAGTTAAAGAAAATTTTACCAAGCTGCTCCACACCCTTAAAGCGGATCTGGACAGATGGGGCTCTATTCCTCTTTCACAATGGGGGCAAATTAGTATTGTTAAAATTAATGTGCTCCCCAGATTGCTGTATTCCATGAGTATGCTGGGATTTTATTTCCCCAAAAGTTGGTTTATACATCTTCAGCATCAGCTCAATGCATTCCTATGGAAAGGGAAGGGAAGGGAATGGAATTCACAAAGCATACACCAAGTTGACTGCCGAAAAGCTGAAGGGTGGCCTTGCACTCCCTTCATTCTTCTTACACTACAGGGCCTGCCATATTAGTAAACTCACTCTATGGAAAACCAGGCCTCCCAAAAGGGATCCCCAAGGATATAGCCCCCTCTGGTTGGAAATCGAGCATGGCTTAGCCAGCCAGAGCCATTGTTCCCTCTGGGCTCGTGCCTATGCCTCATATGCCCAAGTGCACTAGACAAATCCTGCCTATTTTCAGGCACTACCCGGGGTGGGGGATACAGATGAATGCCAACTGACCTTGAACCAGATGAAACTGTTGGTGGTATTTTTTGTGAATGAGGGAAATTTGGCCAGGACACCGGGGGAATTCCCCTATTCTCTTGGGGGGAACCCTTTTTATCTTGGTTTCTGACCAAGATGGCGGCTGCTGAGGTGATGGTAGAAGAGCTCATGGATGTTTCTGAGGCAGGTGGACTGGTCTCTTCCCCTGCTTCTCCTCGTGTAGAGACTGTGTCTTCTACAGCTTTGCCTACCGGAAAGATGCTACATCTTTGCCTATTACAGATTTTGTCCCCATGGAAGTTTCTCCTACTACATCTGTTTTGAATCCTGTTCTGGATGAAGGTTCTAAGGCTACTACTGTTGTTTCAGAAGTTTCCTCCTGAGATTCACTCTACTGCACTACAACTGCGAGCTGAAGAGGAGCATTATGTGCTCTGAGGTTAAGAACTGCCAAATGCTTTGCTTTTGGCACAGAAGACTGCCGCTGTTACTACAGAACCTTGCAATTTTCCAAGTAATAAGGACTTACCTGTTGTGCTGCCTTCAGCAGTAGCTGAGAACCCTGTTGCTGTTTCTATGGGTTCCCCTCATTCTGAACCTTTGCCTGTGCTTCAGTCTCCAGCTGGTGAGTTGCTACACCCTTTGTCAGAGTTCGAAGGAACAGCAGGACTGGATTCAAGATTAGGACTCTCAGACAAAGACCACTCCCTCACTGGTTCTCCAGTTCGGTCTGAAGACATCTCGGCTATGCTTTTAGCGGCTGGCTGAATATGCTCTGCTTCTGGTCACTGGGTCTCTGGTCCCACTCTGATCACTGCTTCACCTGCTTCACCTGCTTCACCTCGGACAGTGGACAAGTCTGTTGCTCTTCCCATTCTCGCTCCTTCTCCGCAGCTTCCTTCTGCCTGTTCGAAAACTGGAACTCAATCATCCTTACACCTCTCCCCAGAACTTCAACTTTCTAGCAATCCTGCTCTTGTCTTGAAACCTCCTGATCTTCCGCAGCCAGTCTCACCTGTTCCTTCCACTTCAAACACCCCGATGAAACCCCCTGATGCACCATTGAATTTACCAAGGAACACTACTCAGAAACCATATGCTTCACTTTTTCATCAACTCATTTACCCAGCTAAACATCATAATGCTGTCAGTCTTTTATGTAAAGGGGGTTTATCTGAGTTTCCTGATAGGAGGTTTGTAGCTAAAACCCTACTGAAGGGCTCCATGAAATTTTTCACTAATGAAATCTACGCCCTTATTCATGTGTCCAGGGAATCCACATTTGATGTCAGTTTTAAGCCAAATTCAGAGTTGCAGAGGTTTGGGGCTCAATTCAATGCTTCGAAGAGCTCTCCTTTATGGGCTCATTTTGATTCTATTCCCCTTACTAGACCTGAATATAAAACTGTTACCATTCTATTTCAAAATGAAGGGGTTAGTGTCTCTGACTTGACTTACTGGTTGAAGCAAAGGTGTTCTGTTTTAGATTCCCCTGAGGCTATTTTCGATGATGAGCATATATGGACTGGGGGGTGCAAAGTACGTGTAATGCTTCATGTTACAGATACTGGTCTTAATCATCTTCCAAATTTTTTGGGGGGGCTGAGATTGAGGTGTTCTGTTCTATACAGGTCAACCAAAGGCATGCTATAAATGTGGCTCCTGTACTCAGTGTGGGTAGCAGATTAAATCCTTTAAATAGAAATATTTTATATTTACCGAAATCTCAGGGTGGCCTGAGTATGGTTAACCCTGTGTTTTTTTCTATGTGTTCTATATAGTTGTCGGTCCTTGCCCTGTCTTGACTCACGTCAACAGGGCTTGCATCCCTTTATATGTCTTGACTTGTAGTCTTTGGCTGTCACAATGGGAAATGACCTCCCTTCAGGTGCTTCGTAACTATAATGTTTATCCTTCATACGTTAGGGACATTTTTGTCAAACTAAAGAGTTGGAAATTAACAGCTGCTATGGTACGTGGTCAACACAGGAAATTTTTGTATAAGCAAGTCATTTCTACTACATTCAGAGTGTTGATTTCTTTCCCTTCCTGTCCTCCTACTTTGACACCAGCTTTACTTCAGTTTTTAAATAACCCCAGAATCCCTGAGAAAATGTGGAACTTTCATTGGCTTAGTTGTCATAATCGTATAAATGTTAAAGAACATCAGAAGCATAAACAACTTTCTGCAAGGTATTGTTCTAGGCTGTTATGTGTCATTCAACTGGAAACAACATATCATTTTTTTCCTGCTCTTATATAATACATTTTTGGTCCATTTTGGCAACCACGTAGAATATGTCCCCTTTTCGCATTATATCCTTAGAAGTTTTGCTATATGGTTCTTTTGATTCCTCTTGGCTGGCTTGGGATGCCTCCACATTGCAGGTTATCCTTACGGTAGTTAAGTGATACATTTGAAACTCTCGCTGCTGGTTTATCCTACAACAAAAATCAATAACACGTTCCAACCTGGTTGAAAAAAATTACTTGAGATATTAACCTGCTCTTTTGCCATGACGTGAAAAATCATCCTGCAAACTGGATTTTTCAGGCAAGGTGGAATCTTCCATGAGTAACAGACTCTGATGTTCCTATTACAGTATAAACCACTTAGAATGGACACAGTTGTGCATATGCTACATGTCCGTTATTTGCATTGTCTGTTTTACTGTTTAATTTTCTTTATATATTTTTTTCATAATGCTTGTGTGCTTGTGCTCATTTTGTCATGACTGTGGTATTGCTGTGGAGGGAGGGAGTGCTTTAACTGGTGGGAGTGCTTGTGCATTTTATTTATTTTTTATCTTGTTAGAAAAAAGTGGTCATTGTTGCTTGGCGGGTCTTAGTGGTGCAGTAAGGTTGCCATATACGTTCAGTTGCTGTCAGGTTATCCCACTTTGGTGCAATGTTGTCTCTTTGCTCCAACTCCCTTTTTAATGTCTGCAATGCTGCCTTAACATCCTTAGCACTCATCACTGGTTGCTCTTCATCGATCAGATCATCATCCTCTAGGTCACTGCTTTCATTTGTCACAGTTGTCAACTGTGACATTGCATAAATCACTTCACTGATGTCATCCAAAGGCATTTGGTCTTCCTCTGACTCCCCCAGGAAACACACTGCTTGGAACTCCTCCTCCTCCGTAAGGCCATTCGGAGGTGGGACTGCACCTATGACATCAGGGACATCTTGAACCTCCTCAAAAGTGTCTACCCTGGCAAAGCCTGCTTTATGAAAGCAGTTTTGAATTGTGTCACTGCTGACATTGTCCCATGCGGTCTTCATGAGGCACACTGCATCAAGCAAGTTGATCTGTTTGATGCAATCAGCAACTGTAAGCTCTCCAGCTGAATCAATAGCTTCAAGCACTCTGGTGTGCATGGCATGCACATAATGTCATTTCAGTGACATTATGTCCCGTGTCTAGAGGCTGAACTAAACAAATGGTGTTGGGTGGTAGGAAGATGAGATGAATGTTATGGAGCCCTTGGACATCAGGGTGCCCACTAAAGTTGTCCACCAACAGCATTATCTTGCAATGATGAAGATGTTTGTCTCAATCCTTTAGCCTGGCAGAGAATATTTTGAATGTTATCCATGCTGTTCTGTTACTGCGATACACAACAGGCAGGTGGTGTACTCCCCTTAAACTTTGGGGCTTGGCAGATTTTCCAATCACCAAAAGTTATTTTTTTTATCAGAGCCTGACATGGTGCAACAACACATCAACGAAATTCTCTTTGGCATGCTTCATGCCCATTGGGGTGTCTGATTTGAAAGTTAGTGGGCCATACCCTATGCATCTGAAAAACATGCTGGTATCATCAGCATTATAGATGTTGTCATCAGCATATCAAACAGTAACCCTGGCAGAACATCAGAGACTCACTGACGAGTACTGTCGTGATCAGTGCTCAGTTTCTCACCATGCGCCAGCTTAAAGCCGATGTTGTGTCGGCTCTTCCAACGTTGCAACCAACCTTCTGTTGCAATGAAATTCTGCTTCCCGAGAGCAGCTGCGAGCTGCTGCGCCTTTTGTTTAAGCAGTGGCCCACTCAGCATTGCTTCCCTACCCCTACCATTGGAGAACCAATGCAGAAGCGTATCCTCCACATCGGCATCCTTCCCCTCCCACTTTCTCTTGCAATCAGGGTTCTGGTTGCCATGCCATTGAGAGAAGATGTCATCCTTCGCTCACAAAAGATCACCCATTGTTGATTTGGGAAGGCCAAAGTGGAGTGCCAGGTTTTGAACACTCATTCTTGGCATGCTGTCTATTTCCTGCAGCATCTCTGCCTTTTTCTGCAGGGCTAAAGCACAGTGTTTGGATGAGGATGCCATAACGTCCTTGTTTGTGTTGCTCATGGCAACTGTAGTCCATTGGACAGCAATTATATGGGATGAAGTCAGCTGATTGACTGACAAACCACGAGCTCGGTGATGTCACACGCTGAGCGATGAGCTGTAATCGTCGTTTTTTACCAAAAGTGGGTGATTTATTTGAATTGGTATGCAACCTGTGTTGTGAAAGAGCAATAACACTGTAGTATTACTCTGTAAGTATAGGTTTGGTCATTTGGATAACAACATGCGTCTGCCAAAATCGAATGACCGCACTAACAGTGACCGTGATAAGTGGTGCATACTGTACTCGACTTTTTTTCATGATATGTTGTTCAGTTATTACATTTCATAGGCACTTTTGAGTTTGTATGATGTAATACTTTTCTGTACTTTTATTTGCCAATTCTGAACATGTTGGATGGGGATTTTTTTTTGTTTGTTTAAGACATTTTTGTATGCGCTGTTATTACTTTTTTCCTTTATGTTTAGTATACAGTAATACTTTTCAGCATTTTTTGTTTGAAACTCTTGAATAAAAAATTCCTCTATGGGGCCGGGGTATGTTGGGTGGGAATGTTTCTGCTCTGACATTCTTGTCTGTTGAACATTTTATTCCTGGTTTTTGTTTCTTTTCATTATGATTTTGTATGCTGTAATACATTTCTGTATTTTTTTGTTTGAAAATCTTAAATAAAAAAATTCCCCTGCTCTTTTTGATAAGTGCCATGAGATCTTTAACATCCACCTGAACTACCATCAATCCAGGCAGATGGGACCTCGGTTTAACATCTCATCTGAAAGATGATATGGCTCTGGAAAGCTGTTTCCCCACCTACAGCTTTAGAATGGTTTCAGGGAGTCTTACTAACTTTGCAACCAGAAAAACATATAGCTTAAATGAATAATGGGCCTCATGTCTACCAGAGGGTATGGAAACCCCGCTATACTCTTCTTTCCCTTTGGAAACCACAATCTCTGTCCCCTTGTTCAGTATTAGAGCCTTGTTCTTCTCGTCACGATTGCAGACCTCAAATGGCACTGGCACGGGGAGTTAGAGGGTAGGGTGGGGAGGTAGGGTTGGGGAGTGTGCTAATTGTATTCTGTTTCCTGTGTGTTATATTGTGTAACCTGAAATGGACCATCCAGCAGACTATGTAAGTGTTTCTTTATCTTTGATTTTTTGTTGTATTAACTTACTTAGACCAATCTATCTCAGGTACTAAAAGCGGTGTGTTTAAAAATCCCAATAAAGCACACTGAATTAAAAAAAATGAACCTCATTCTTCATCCAGGGCATATTACGAAATAAGAATAGCAATACTGTAGTAATTTTTTAATGTTTAATGAAAGTAAACTTCCCAGCACATGTAGCATCTGCAGGATGGCTTTCTTTTGCAGTTCATAGGGTGTCATGGATACTGGTAGCATACTTGTTCTTATTGATCAGCCCTGTTTTTCCAAGCACCATCATGTTGGTTTGCGTTCTTGTTCCACACTAGTTTATTTTCCATTTGCACATTTACGTATTTCCTAATTTCTAATCTCTCCATGCGTAGGACACTGTAGTCACTGGGGTGACTATTTCAATCAGCAATGCTACCTTTGTTCTTTTTTCCTGTATTACAATATCTGGTTTTCTTGCTTCCACTTTGTTGGCAGTTGATACTGGATGATCCCATGAGATCATTACTCCTTCATTCTCTGTGATTATTTGTGGCTTGTGTTTCTTTCTCCGAGGTTAGTGTCTGGAAATGTTCAGGGATTTCTAACACCAGGACGTGAATGTACCCCATTCTTAAGCCATGGCATATTAAAAACAAAATCAGGAAAAAATGCATTATTTATTTAAGGTTTGCTGATGGTGCTGTTCTCAGCATGTGCACTGTCCCTAGGATGGCTTCTGTTTGCAGTTCATAATGTGTCATAGCTATTGGTAGTATATTTAGATGTGCCTGAAAGATCTTTTTAAGTTCCATTGCTCCAAGCAATATTGGAATGATTTGTGTGCCCTTACTCCACATCAGTTGGATTTCTGATTGCATAGCCTGGTATTTCAGGATTTTGTGCCTCACTGCACGCAAGACACTGTAGTCACAAGGGGTGGCTATTTTGGTCAGCAATGCTACCTTTGTTCTTATTTTCTTATAGTACAATGTCTGGTTTTCTTGCTTCCACTTTCTTGGCAGTTGGCGATCCCATGTAATCATTACTTCTTCATCCTCTATGACTCTGTGATTCATGTTTCCAGTGTTTCTCTGCTGCCTGTATGTTTCAGTGTCTGCACAGTTTCCAGTTGATCAGTCATGCTACATTGTTGTGTCTATCTGTATACAGGCTTTCTGCCATGAGTATTTCACATCCAGCCTCAAGATGTGCAACTGTTTCTTATTCTGTACTACAGAATCTGCATGATTTTGTGAACCATCTTGTGTGCAGTCCACTATCTTAAGCTACCATTATCAATCTCTCATCTTGTGACTTAAATGTACCTCTTTTTAACCACTCATGGGTCTGGTCTTGATCGACCTGCAGTTGTTCCAGCAGCTACCTGTACTTTTGTTTCTCTAGAGTGAATCTGTTGATGTTTTACCAAGTTACTCTTCTGGCTAAAACCCTTGTCACATTTATATGGTCTCTTTTGGGGTTAGTTTCTCCAGATGTTCAGGGGGGTTTGTAGTGCCATGATGAGACTGGACACCATTCTTAAGCCAGGGCACATTTTAAACAAAATCAGAAAAGCAGTACTGTCTTTGAAGTTTGCCAAAAGCACCTTTCTCAGCATGCTAATGTCCCCAGCATGGCTTCCTTCACTGGTCATCAGGTGTTACATATTCTTTTTATTTATTTAGTTTTTGTTTTTTGACTGTAGGTGCACTGGACAAATTCTGCCTATTTTCAGGCACGCCAGGGAAGGGATACAGATGAATGCCAACTGTCCTTGAATTAGGTTAAGCTGTTGGTGGTATTTTTTTAGTGAATGGGGGGAAATTTGGTTAGGGCACTGGGGAAATTCCCTTATTCTCCTGTAGGGAGACCCCTTGTCCAGTTCTGCTATGGATTCTCTCAGTCAGTCAGAGACTGCGCAGGGGGCAGGAGATGTTTCTCCGTCTCCAGTTGCACTTGAATTGGAGATGAATGCTGTTCCTAGTGAAAATCCTGATGTCTCTACCGCAGGTACAAATGATGAAGAACAACTACTACAAGATATCAATTTAGAAAAAAAAAATTTATTAAATCTGCTAACAGAGGCAGACGCTGAATCACAATTTCAGACATCGACTTTGGATGATTAAAAAAAAGGAAATGTTCTGTCCAGAGTCCTATAGAAGCAGCTACAAAAAAAGGACTTTTTCATGATGTGCATTTGGTACCAGAACCTATGGTTTCTACCCCTCCTGTTACTTGTCCTCAGACCTCTAACTCAGTCCTTTTTCCCTTTTCCGGTATAGAGGTGATGTGGAAGCCAGAATGTGCTTTAGTGAATGCTGGGTGGATACTTGGGGATGGCATCTGGATCCCATACCCTGATATCCCCTTGCCCAGGACAGTCCGGTCTGCTAGCAAGACCTTCTATCCCATCGTGGCATCTATTGTAAAGGATGGTCAGCAGATGGCGGCCGAGTCACTGCCAAATGATCCACAGGGTGCGACTCCACTCATAGCTGCTCCTGCGTCAGACGCTACTTCTGTATCGGCTCCAAGACCTGAACCTCTGGGTGCAGATCCTATGGCGCGTCAGGGGATTGTGGAGAATCAGGGTAATCACGAGGCTCAGCCTGCACCTTCAGCTTCAGGGATTACTTTTTCTGCTCCTTCTTTGGATATTCCTCATGATGGCTCAGGGGATGCAAGGGGTCTGGACCCACACCGTCAGCCTGCCAGCTATGCAAGCCTCTTCAAAAAACCAGAAGAGGCTGCATGAAGATGGGTGTGGTTCACCTCTGTTATAAAGGAGGCCTAGATTTACCCCCACTGCAACTATGTCAGGGAAAAAAATACAGGTTACTCACCTGTAACAGGAGTTCTAGGAATGGTATATGTTGTTCATCCACACTATCTGGCAGGTTCCTTGCCGCTTTAAATCTTGCCGGAAGGTCTTCAAGCTGGCTCCTCCCACCCACCCAGGTGGTAAAACTCTCGGCTCCGCCCCATGACGCCAGATCTGGCCCGCTGGAAGCTCAGGTTGTGCGTCGAAGCCGGGGAGGTCGGTGGATGTAGATGAACAACATATACCATTCCTAGAACTCCTGTTACAGGTGAGTAACCTGTATTTCTAGGACATGGATATGTTGTTCATCCACACTATCTGGCAGACTCCTAGCAGTTCCCTCCGGGAGGAGGGAGGCAAGGCGACACCCCTTAATACTTACTTGGGAAATAAGTATTGAGAACCGAGGCCCCAAAACCAGCAGCATCCCGGTGTGACTCAAGGTCGATGTGGTAGTGGGTAATGAAGGTGTTTGCTGACTTCCAGGTAGCAGCCCTGCAGATTTCCTGGATAGGGACATCCCTGGAAGCAGCCACCGATGCAGCAGTATGGCGGGTAGAATGAGCTCTTATCCCTCTGGGAGGCTCCCTGCCCGCCAACTTATAGCAGAGATCTATGCAGGAGGTGACCCATCTGCTTATCGTCCGCTTGGCTGCAGGTCTGCCAGGTGCGGCTTCAGCATAGGTGACAAACAGCTGGCGAACCTCTCCCCAATTCCCAGCCGTGCGCTCCTTGTAATAGGCGAGCGCCCTTCTAGGGTCCAAAGTATGGAGCCTATGTTTGGCCTCCGAGGTGTGATTGGGGTAGAACACCGGCAGAGTCAGTGCCTGGTTAAGGTGAAACTCTGACACCACTTTCGGAAGGAATTTCGGGTGGGGGCGTAGGACAACCTTGTCCCTGTGGAAGACCAGGTAAGGAGACTCGATGCTAAGCGCCTGGAGTTCTCCCATCCTTCTGGCTGACGTGATAGCCACCAAGAAGGCGGTCTTCCACGACAGGTGGGAGAGATCACACCTGTGCATTGGTTCGAATGGCTTGCCCATGAGCTTTGCCAGTACCAGCAGTAAATCCCATGGAGGTGGGGGTTCCCACACTGGAGGGGAAATGTGATCAAGGCCTTTTAAGAAGCGCCCGACCACCTTCTCCTATGCCACTGACTGCTCCCTGGCCCACGCCCGGTAAGCAGAGATGGCTGCCAGGTGCACCTTTAGGGTCGCCGACCTAAGCCCTTGACTAGATAGGGACCATAGATAGTCCAAAATGCTGGCCACAGAACAAGAGGAAGGGTCAAGCCACTTACCCGACGCAAATGGAGAATCTCTTCCATTTGAAGGCGTAGCATTTTCTGAGTCGGACTCATACGGGACACCTCAACGGCGTTGAGGACCTCGTCAGAAAGACCCAAGGCCTGGAACTCTAGCCGCTCAGGAACCAGGCTGTCAGGTGCAGGGATTGAAGGTCTGGATGGAACACCTTCCCCTGATTGACTGAGAGCAGGTCCGGGCGAGCTGGAAGCTGCCTCGGGAGCCTGGAGCTGAGGCTGAGGAGATCTGGGTACCAGAACTGGCGCGGCCAGTCTGGGGCTATCAGAATCACCTGTGCCTTGTCCCTCCTCGCTTTGAGCAGGACCCTGTGAATCAGGGGAAAGGGGAAGGCATAAAAGAGGCCCGGGGTCCACGGCCTCGAGAAGGCATCCCCCTGCAGCGAGCCCTGCTGAGGGGTGCGGGCATGAAACAGCCTCAGCTTCGCGTTCTCCTGGAGGCAAACAGATCCACCAGAGGTGTGCCCCAGTGGAGAACAGATCTTGTACTACCTCCGGCAGGAGAGACCACTTTGTGATGCAGCCCCTATCCGGCTCAGGGCATCGGCCAGGGTGTTGGAGGCTCCTGCCACATGAATGGCTAGGAGATCCGCCTCCAGGCTCTTTAAAGTGACCAGATCGGAGAGCTTCCTTGCATAGAAGCATGGAGCGCGTCCCGCCCTGGCGGTTCAGGTAGTACATGGTCGTGGTATTGTCCGTCTGGACTCAGACCATTTGACCCCGGAGAAACAGAGCAAAGGCGGTGAGAGCTAGGCGGACTGCTCGGAGCTCCAGCAGGTTGATGTGGCATCGGGACTCCCGCGGGGACCAGAGGCCGTGCACTCGGTGTTCCCCCAGATGGGCACCCCAACCCATCAAAGAAGCGTCGGTCGATAGAGAGACCATCGGCTCGGGGCGGACAAACGGGATGCCCTCCTGCAGATGGGATGGAATGGTCCACCACTGGAGAGCGTTCCACATCTCCTGGGTCATCATCACAAGCTGGTCCAGGGGATCGCAGCGTTGTGACCACTGGCTGGCCAGCCCCCACTGAAGGGGGCACATGTGCCAACGTGCCCAATGTACTTCGCTGGTACAGGCCGCCATGAGACCCAGGAGGCGCAGGAAGTCCCGGGCAGGGCGCAATTGCCCAACCAGAAATGATTGGGCAAAGGAGGTAAGAACCTCGGCCTTGTCCGCTGGGAGCCATGCTCTGGCTCGTAGAGAGTCGAGCTCTGCCCTGATGAACAGTATCACCTGCTTTGGCTCGAGTTCTGATTTGGCCTCGTTGATAAGGAGGCCGACCTGAGAGCAAACCTGGAGGGCCAGATCTCTGGACCGCTCCACCTCCTGTCTGGAGGGGGCTGCTATCAGCCAGTCGTCCAGGTAAGGGTACACCCGGACCCCTTGGCGCCGCAGGAATGCTGTCACCATTGCCATGCATTTGGTGAAGACCCTGGGAGCTAGAGAAAGGCCGAAGGGCATGGCTTGGAACTCGAATAGGATCCCTCCACTCGGAAGTGGAGGAACCTCCGGTGAGACGGACGGATAGGGACGTGAAAAAACGCGTCCTGAAAGTCCAGAGAGCAAAACCACATGCCGTGTTCCAGAGATGGTATTATCTGAGCCAGAGTGACCATTCTGAAGGTTCGAGTCCTTAGGAACTTGTTTAGGTTGTGTAGGTCGAGAATGGGGCGCCAGCCCCCGTCCGTTTCGGGACCAGGAAATACCTGGACACAAACCCCGGGTCTAAGGGAGGGTCCTCCAACCTCTCTTATCACCTCCTTCTGGAGGAGGAGGAGACTGCTGTCAGCTCGACGAGCCACCAGTGAGGCTGGGGACCCCGAAGCCCCCCGAGGGGCGACGGCTCTGTAGGGTGGTGCCTGCTCGAACTCTAGAGGCAGGCCTCTTCCCACCACCTCCAGGACCCACGTGTCCATGGTAACAGCAGACCAGGCGGAAAGGAAGTGCCGGAGCCGTCCCCCCACGGGGGGAACCAGGGGTGATGCGACGGGGATGGGGGCGACCCCTCAGCCCGTCCACTGAGCAGGCTTGAGGAGGGACCGGCGAGGGACCTCCTGGGCCTTTTCCTCCTTGCTTCCTGTTAGAGGAAGCCAACAGCTTGGGTTTGGGGTACCAAGGTCGAGCCTGCTGGCCCTGACGTTGCTGGGCCGGGCGCGCTGCGGGCACAGAAGGGCGAAAGGGCTTAGGCTGAGGCTTACGGCCTTTGTCCTTCTGCGCGGAAGAGACGGAGTCCAAGGTGGCATTGGACTTTTCGATCTTCTGGAGGTGACCTTCCACTCCAGGGCCGAAGAGGTCAGTCCCCAAAAAGGGAACATCTGCCAATTTGTGCTGGGTATCCGAGGTGAAGGTGGATATCCTCAGCCAAGCCCGCCGACGCATGGCCACTGCGGTCGCCACTGATCTGGCACAAGAGTCTCTGATGTCAAGAGCAGTCTGGAGCTGCTGCTTCGCTACCGCCCTGCCCTGGTCCCGCACCTGGCTGATCGTGGTCTGCAGGTCCGCGGGAAGATGGGGAACAACCTTATTCAGGGAGCCCAACAGGGCATGAGAAAAGTGTGCCATCAGGACGGCCGAACTGGCCTGATGAAGGCCGAGAGAAGATGCAGCATACACTTTCCGCCCGGCATAATCCAATTTCTTGGATTCCTTGTCGGGAGGTTTGTCCACGTCCCTGGCGTTCGGCGCGCGCGAAAACGCTTGTCGGTAACCAGCCCCTCCGCGAGGGTGTTCCGAGAAACCGACAGGGAACCGGGGACCGCATTTCCTGGCCATCCTGGTCAAGGCGCAGGGCAGGAAGCAGGACGCTGCATAGTTCCAAGGCCGACCAACAATGGCTTCGCCACGGAAAGGCCTCCGTCGGAGAATCCCCTCGGTCCAGAATCTCCGTGAGGGGATATCTGGCCCGTTTAGAAACGGGTTCGAGCTTCATCCCGGTGGACTCCGAGATGAGTCGAAGTAGACCAAGAAAGGATGAAGGGCTATTGTCCACTGACTGCCCCCCTGAGGACTCCAAGTCCATCCGCCTGGAGAACAAGAAGGAGTCATCTTCAGACTCCGACGAGTCTTCAAAGAGCTACCTCGAGCCTGAGACACCCTCCACCTGCCCAGGTTTGTCGGGAGTGAGGGTGACCGACAGCCTATGGGGCAGCCCCTGAGCCGACCGAGAACTCTTGGTCGGAGCCCCAACTAACGGCTGAGGAGGCGGCGGTTCCACCACAATCGGTGGGGCAGCAGTAATAGGCCGAACAACCGGCCTGGGAACAGGCTCCTCGACCACCACGAGGGGTTGTTTCGGCCGCTCCGGTGACAGCCACTTAATGGCCGGTGAAGATGACTGGGTCGGCTTATTCCCAGCCAACACAAGCTGTTGCCACATAAGCTCTTCATATTTCCGACGCAGCTTGCTTCGAAGCCTCCCCTCGTCCGAGGAGGAAGAAGAAGAGGAAGAGCGGCGGCGCCGCTTACTGCGGTGCCGAGACCGAGACCGCCTATGATGGTGGGATCGGCTGGACCGCGAGGAGGTCCAAGACTGAGACCGAGAATCTCGGCTAGGCCGAGGTCGGCGCGGCGGGGTACCGAGGATCGGTACTCCCTTCGGCTCGGATGATTCCGGGCTCCGAACTGGAGGCACAGTTGAGCCGACGGATCTCAACCTCGCCGGGGAACGGAGAGGGGATTATCAGCTTCACCAGCCGACAACCCGTCTAACGGGTCGAGAAAAATCTCGACCGCATCGCCGGGTGTCTCGGTCAACTGGCCTGACGGGGACACCGTGAAGCCAGTGGCCGAAGCTGAAGGGTCGACCGAAGTTGACTGTCGACAAGGGAAGGGAGATCTTTCCCTCTCCCAAGATCGTCGACGATGGGACTTACCCTTACTCTTTTTCGACCGATAAAACGGTCCAGAAGAGGTTGGACCCTCGCCTTTGGTAGAAAGGGTCAGGCAGAGCTCCTTAAAAGAAGCCGAGTACGAGGTGCCGAGAGAGAGCGGGACGAATGCCGCAGCTGAAGATGGAGCGGCCTCCTCTTCGAGGGCGATCATCTGCTCGAGCTGTTCCTGCAGAGTTCAGAGTCATGACACCGCTAATCGGGCCTCCTTCGACTTGACCGGAGGAAATCTTCTTGGGACGCCCAACTGCAAACGGGCAGCACGATCCTCGAGGACATAGACCTAAAATGAAGTACACCGCAAGCCTGCGGTTCATGCTCAAGGCCTAGGCAGTAGACGCATGTGGAGTGCGGGTCTGTCCAAGACATTTTCTGCCCGCAGGGGCATCTCCGAAATCCGGGAGTCGATTTATCCATCACAGCCGCGAGGAGAAGAAGACCAACGTATTTTGGTAATTCGAAACAAGTTTTTGAAGTTTAGAAGAGTTAGGAACCAATTCTTAATCGCAGAGTGTTAAGGAGGGAACCTGAGCTTCCAAGCGGTAAGGAAGATCTGGCGTCATGGGGCGGAGCCGAGAGTTTTACCACCCGGGTGGGTGGGAGAAGCCAGCTTGAAGACCTTCCGGCAAGATTTAAAGCGGCAAGGAACCTGCCAGATAGTGTGGATGAACAACATATCCATGTCCCTAGAATTAATTATTGATTCTCTGCACTTTACTCCGACTGAGGTTTATGCTTTTATACATGCCTCAGGAGAACACAATTTTGACATAAGCTTTCAATCTGCAGGGCTTTTAGATAAATTTTGGGCAGCATTTTATCTCGTTACGCACACTCCTTTATGGAAGCCATTTGTTGTTATCCCCATAACCAGGCCCACTGCAAAAGTTGTCACTGTACTCTTTAAAAATGAAGGTGTCAATGTACTAGACATTCTGTACTGGTTGGAAAAACGCTGCAAGGTAACTGGCTTACCCAATGCCATTCTTGATGACAGGCTGTGAAATCACAGGCCCCACTTGTTACTGTTACCTCCAATTCTTATAAGCCTTTACAAAGCTAGGGAGATATAATGGATGATGCGGATTCTGATGTTTCCCTTTCTTCTACACAAAGTGATCCTATGATAGAGGCGGGGCTTTCAGAAGACCCTAGACCACCACCGACATGAAAGAAAAGAAGCACTAGGGCAAACAAGAAGAAAGTGTCTTGATTTAACTGTTAAATGTTTCCCTTTTGTTGCCTACTATTCATGTGGCTAGTCTTAATGTTAACAGCATAAGATCAGATTTTAAAAGGAAGGCCACATATGCCGTGTTGCAGACTTTACCTTGTAACATCTTTTTTCTTCAGGATACCTGACTCTCTATGGAGCAAGAAGTCTTGATGGCACAGCAGGACTGGTTCCAAGGCTTATCTTTGTAGGCTGTAGGGCCAGAGTCTTGTTCTGGTTTGGGTTTCTATTTTTCTGGGTTTGATTATTTTATCCAAAAGTCTGTAGATATTGAACCAGGCAGGGTGTTATTGATAGATCTGATAGTCCAAGGAGTGTTTTGCAGACTTATAAATATATATACCCCACAGCAAAAAGCCCTTAGAGTTGCACTTTTTCACAAGATACAGCCCTATTTGTGCACTAGTCGGATGGTGTTTTTTTGGGGGAGGCCTGCAATACTGATTTACGGGATAAAAATAAACGGGTTAAAACTGACTGATAGCCATGAACTGCAGACAGTGATACAGCAATCAGCATGAAGGGATGTATTTTCTGTGGATCAAGAACCCACATTTTTCAAGGAGCAATTTTCCACCAGAATTTATTTTTTGTTTATTTTAGCCTTGTTGCCGATTTCTGATATGCAGGTCCTTCCCACTGAAACACCTGACCAGTGTTTGATTGGCATAATAGTCTCTCCTCACCCATCCATATTACCCGGTAAAGGGGTACGGAGACTAAATCTGAGTTTACTACAGAACTCCGCAGCCTTAAAACTTTTGCAAGAAATTTTTCTGGATAGAACATCGATATTTATTTTTTGCATGATTCTCCCATTACCTGGTGGGAGGATATTAAAAACTGTCTTTGTGTTTTTTTAAACAATATTCCAGACTTTTGGCTCAGCACACTAATCAAAAATGTTCTTAGCTTAGGCATCAGTTACTAGAATTAATTTATTCAGGACGTAGTGGACTTGGATTACAGACAGCGGCAATAGCCAGGATTAAACAGGCCTTAATGGACCTCCAATACAATAGACAGAAGTCTGGAGTTGGAACAATGTACGTTTCGGAACACGAGGTAAAAAAAAAGTTGCACCAATCCATATGAGGACTGTCAAACCTGAACCTTTTTGAAACAAATGACTGCACTACAGTCTGAATCAGGTTCTCTTGCAACAAGTAACTTTCAGATCAAAAGTTTTGTAAAATTTTATTATGTCTCATTTTGATTTCACTTCAGGGAATTTTGATTCTATGGGACATATCCTAAATACAGCAAATCTCCCGCACTTGACTGGAGTCCAGGCACATGGATGGGTGCAAAATTTTTCACAGGAAGAAAAAGAAACAGTGATTAAAGAATTGAGAGCCAATGTGGCTTCTGGTTCTGATGGCTTTCTGGGAGAATTTTATAAACGTGTATTGCAATTTATTCCAAAGGAGCTGGTACTGGTTTTTAATGCTTTTTTGAGTGAGGATAGAATTGCACAACCAGTGTATGAGGGTTTGATGATTTTCTTATTCAAGACAGGTGATAAGACCTCCATTGGTAACTGGAGACCAATTACCTTACTTAATGTTGATTTTAAAATTATTACATAGAAACATACACTTTGACAATAAATAAGGACCGCTTGGCTCACCTAGTCTGCCCATTTCACTACCTACAGGATAAGTTGCAGATCCTAGTTAAACAACAGCCTATTTCTTCCTAACCCCCACAAAAATTGTCTTATGTCTGTCCCATGCATTCTTGAATTCTCTCACAGTTTTAGACCCCACAGCTCCTCAGGAACGGTGTTCCATGCATCTGTGAAAAAATACTTCTTCACATTTCCCCCTGAACCACCTCCCTTTATCTTCAGATTGTGACCCCTTGTTCTTGTGCATCTCTTTTTCTGAAAGATGCTACCCTCTTGGCTTTTTTGATTCCACTGAGGTACTTAAAAGTTTCTATCATGTCCCCCCTCTCCCTCCTTTCCTCAAGGGTATACATATTAAGCTCCTTTAGTCTCTCCTCATATGGCTTTTCTTGCAGACCCTGCACCATTTTAATTGCCCTCCTCTGGACTGCCTCTATCCTGTCTATGTCCTTGCAAAGATGGGGTCTCCAGAACTGAATGCAGTACTCCAGATGGGGTCTCACCAACTGTTTGTACAGAGGGATAACAACTTCCTGTTTTCTGTCAGTGATGCCTCTCCCTATACATCCCAGTAACATTAAGATCATCTGATATGATTACCCCCAGGTCCCTTTCGATTTTTGTTGTTGTTACTGCCTCCCCCCATTGTGTAATCTTCCCTTGTGTTTTTGTTTCCCAGGCGCATTATTGTGCACTTCTTTGCATTGAATCCAAGCTGCCATACTTCTGACCATTCCTACAACCTTGCAAAGTCCCTTCTCATCCTTTCCATGCCTCCTTGTGTATCAGCCCTGTTGCAGATCTTTGTGTCATCTGCAAAGAGGCATACTTTTCCTTCCAGTCCCTCTGCAGTGTCACTTATAAAGACATTAAAAAGGACTGGACCCAGTGGTACCCTGCTAGTAACCCCTCTTTCTTCAAAGTGGAGTCCATTTACAATTAATTTCTGTGTCCTGTGTCCAGCCAATGTTTTAGCCAGGCCACCACCCTGGGACCCACTCCCAGGCTGGTTAATTTGACTATTAATCTTTTGTGTGGGACTGTGTCAAATGCCTTGCTAATGTCCATTAAACTGTTGTGTAACAGGTAACGTCACACTATGGATTATTTGATACATCCTTCACAGTTTTGTTCAGTTCCTAACTGCTCTATACAAGATGTACTCATTCTGCTTAGAGAACAGTTTGAGTGTAGTAAAACTGGATATGTTTTAAGTTTTGATCAGGCTAAGGCATTTGATAATATTTCCCATGATTTTTTGTGGCTCTCTCTAGCAACCTATGGTACTTCTCCTTTGTTTGTAGGCTGCTTACAGATTTGTTATTCTTTAGCCTACGTCAGATCATATGCAAATGGTTGGATTGGGAAACATTGTGCAGTTTGGAGAGCGATGTGAAAGGGATGTCCCTTCAGTCCTCTTTTATATGTTTTAGCGTTGGATCCTAGTATCAGAATTTTAAATAGATCACCCTTTATACATGGTATTAGTTGCCCACATTCTGACCAACTAAAGACTTTTGGTTATGCAGATGATTTGTGTGTTATTTTTCCTGCTAGGACAATGGGAAACCTGATATAAATATATGACATGACTAAGTGCAAGATAATGCATATGGGGCACAAAAACCCTGGCACAATATATCAGTTGGGGGGTGAGGATATAGCATGCACCAAGCAGGAAAGGGATCTTGGGGTTGTCATCTCTGATGACCTCAAGGTAGGGAAACAGTGTGACAAGGCAGCAGGTAAAGCAAATAGGATGCTGGGATGTATAGGCAGGGCATCACCAGCAGGAAAAGGGAGGTCATAATTCCACTATACAAGACACTAGTGAGGCCCCACCTGGAGTGCAGTACAGTTCTGGAGACCATACCATGTAAGGATATAGACAGGGTAGAGAAGGTTCAGAGGAGGGCAACAAAGATGGTGCATGGATTGCATGGACAAGTCCTATGAAGACAGGTTGAAGGAACTGAACATGTACTCCCTGGAGGAGAGGGGAGGGAGAGGGATATGATAGAGACATACAAGTATTCACAGGAGGAACAGGGTGCAGGAAAACACTATTTTTGGCTAAAAAGATGTTCCAGGACTAGAGGGCATGGGATGAAGTTGGAGGGAGGACGATTCAAAGGAAACATGAGAAAGAATTTCTTCAGAGAACGGGTGGTGGACAAGTGGAACACCCTGCCAGAGGAAGTGGTGGGGGCTGAAACAAACACGGGATTTAAGAATGCATGGGATAGACATAAAGGAATTCTGGAGGTCAGGGGTAAGGGGCAACAGACTTCTAGGAAAACAAACTGAACTTACAAGCTCAAATGAGCAGACTGGGTGGGCCATAGGCCTTTATCTGCCAACACTGTCTATGTATCTATGTATGTATCTATGATACCTTATTTATTACTGTCTCTATTGAGTGTTCTTGAAGCCAAAATGAACACCAGTAACAGTATTTGTTTATGTCTTTCTATTGCTATGAATGATGTTGTCATTATTGGGGGAATATCCATTTCTGAATCTCTTTGTAAGCTTTTGGGACTTTATTTTGGTTTAGTAAATTTAGCGACTTATAATTGGGAGCTCTGTTTAAATAAAGGGAGGGATAGGGTTTGTAGTTGGAATAAATGGAAAATAGGGAAACAAAAGTGAATCTATATGATTAAGACCTTTTGATCCCTATGTTTCTATGTGTTAGTCATATTTTTCTGATACCAAGACAATTTGAAACTGCACTGATGTCTAGGTTTTTCTGGCAAGTTGGGGGAGCAGATACATCCCATTAAACATAATATTCTTTATTTGGATGTTAAATCTGGGGGTAGGAATTGTGCACCCAGTTGTTTTTATTTTTATTTACATAAATTTAAAACCCATTGTTCAGGGAGTTGTTACACCGTGGAGGCTCTGGACCATGTTGAGCTTACATGCTATTTTGCTTGAACTGGATAATTCTGCTTTTTTGCACAAAAATAAGAGACCGTATGTATTTTCAGTAGGTTGGGTGGGTGTTTTTGATTTAATAAAAAATGGAGTGCATCTTTTAGTGATGTTAATCTACTATCTAGGAAATCGCTGTATCAAGACATTCTGGAGAAACATTTCTCTGATCACTCTTTTTTGCAGTTCCCTGAAACAGAAAGGAAATACATTAGTGTCCGTCTGACTAAAATCAGGATTCCTTTCCATATGTGGGATGTACTATGGCTGGGTGCCCATGGCTGTATTAATACCAGGGGTACTCTCAAACACAATAGCTTAGAGGATAGAAATTGTTTGAGACAGACGTGTACTGCTGAGGTAGAATCTTTCGACCATTTATATTTTGATTGCCCTTTCATTCAGGAGTTTAGGGAGATTTGGAAGGTTCATTGGCCCACACAGCCCTTTCGATCTATGACTGGTCAGTCTTTCCTGCACAGTGGAAAGATTATAATACTAGTACCCTAAATGTTATAACTGCTTTTATTTTGTACTGGGTTTGGCAAGTCAGATGCTGATTGATTCTCCAACAACAGCACATAACGCCATTGGTGTTACATTATTTTATCTTTAATGATTTGGTTAAATTGCAAGAAAAGGAATGTGTGGCACTTAAGAGGGATATTTGGGAACAATATTGGGGTAACATTTTTAAATGAGCATTCTGGAGGCTTGTTGATGAATTTGGTTTGTGAGGTCTGTGCCTCGAGCAATTATGGTATCACGGTAATACCTAGTTTGTCCGTTTTGGTTCATTTCCAATTTTTGAAGTGGCATTTAGGAATTTCTATGATTGACATATCTGTTTGGTGTTCTTTCTTTTGCTTTATTTGCTGCTTGGTGTGCTTTTATCATAGCGATGGAGGGGGTCTGTTTATAATATTGTTTTTTGTTTGGGGTTACTGTAGGTTTTTATTTTTTCTTTTCTTATAGATTTGTCTACAGAATCATCTGTTGCAAGTAAGTTTGTCACGGAAGTGTTTTCCCCCTCATTCTTTAGTGGGGGGAGGGGGTCTGTTTAAAATATTGCTTTATGTTTGGGGCTACAGTATGATGCAATACTTATTTATGTTTCAATTTTTCCTTTGTTATGGAACCATCTGAAGTATTATTTTTGCATGTATTTTGCCTTTCAGGAAAAAAAGTGGGGAGGGGTCTATTTACATTATTAATTACTTATATTTGGGGTGAACAGCTTATTTTTTTCATTTTATTTTTTATCCAGTGATTTTCTATGATCATTTTTGAATGTTCTTTTTCCTTTCAGTTCTGAGTTCAATGTATGATGAAATATTTTATGTGTTCATTTTTCTTTTGTTCTGATTTTGTCTGACACAGTATTTATTTTGTATGTAACTTACCTTTAAGTTACAAATAAAAATTCCCCTACTCTTTTTTGAGAAGTGCCACAGTAACTTTGACATCCACCTGAGCTACCACCAGAACAGGCCGATGGGACCTCAGTTTAATGTCTCATCCGAAACACGGCAACTCCTAATTGCAGCACCCCCCTCATGCTGCACGACAGTGTCAGTATTGGGACATTAACGCAAGTGCCTGGTGTCAGACTAGAACCCACAGCCTTCTGATCTCTCAGCCTCAGAGGCAAGAGAGTGCTACCTCCTGAGCCACTGACATATTGTAAGCATATTTAGATGTGCCTGAAAGTTTTTTTGATTAGCCATGTTGTCCTAAGTGCTACTGGAATGATTTGTGTCTTTATTCCACAACAGTGTAGCTTGTTTTCATATCTTGGTATTTCATAATTTTGTCTCTCTCTGTACGCAGGACACTGTAGTCACTAGGGGTGGCTGTTTCGATCAGCAATGCTACCTTTGCTCTTTTTTTCTGGTATTACAATATTGGATTTTCTTGCTTCCACTTTCTTGGCAGGTGGTATTGAGTGATCCCATGTGATCATTACTGCTTCATTCTCAGTGATTCTTTGTGGTTTATGTTTCCCAGTGTTTCTCTGCTACCTGTATGTTATAGTGTGTGTACAGTTTCAACTGAATCAGTCTTGCTACGTTGGTGTGCCTTTCAGCATACAGGCCTTCTGCCATGAGTTCTTCACATTCAGCTACAGGCTGTACAGCTGTTTCTAATTCTGTATTACATAACCTGCACCTGTCTCCAAGTGAATTCATTGATGTTTTATCAGGTAACTCTTCTGGCCAAAACTCTTGATACTGTACATTCAGAACATTTATATTTTCATTTAAGTTTATTTTTTTCACCAGGTAAGAATACTGGAACAAGTCCATTTTAGATCTAACCCAACAAAAATGTAAAAAAATTAAATTATATCACACAAAACACAGTCACAAAACATTAGACATTGCCAAACTATTACAAGCATCCATTTCATGTAAGTGACATTTCAGCCTTGATTTAAAACACATTAATGAGTGAGAGGATCTAATATCATGAGGTATCTGGTTTCAAAAATGAGGGACAGCAACAGAAAAATAACAAAAACCTTGCTTTGATCTATGAGAGATAGTCTGCAATAAAGTGCTCCTATAAGTTCATAAGTTTTTTGAAGTTTCTCTAACAGTAAGTATTTTACTTAAGGGAAAAATTTTTACTTGTAAATCAAACAACGAAAAAAACTACTTAACTCTAGCCACTGGTGATAACCATCCAACCCCAGAATATAACAGTGATGAGTATGATGAGAAGCATCTAGGACAGACCAGCAGATACTGTTAAACTTATAAACAACTGAAAAGACCTTACTGCCTGGTTAGGATATAAACCAAGACAGTTATCAAAATGGGGAAGCAGAATTCCCATAGCAATTGACCTAGTTTCCAGGGAAGACACTTTTTTAGCTTGTGTAAAACACCTAACTTACAATTCATTTGTCTGCAAATCTCTCCTACTTGAGGAGAAAAAGTTAGACTAGATTCCAGGTATTAAATTCAGAAACTTGATCAATAACATTCCATTGTTCATCATGAACAATAAAATGTGCATTATCCTTTAGCAAAGGGGAAAGGGGAACAACATTTCTTGGTCTGTTTAGTGTTAAGAATTAGTGAGCTGGTTACAAACCAATTACAAACATTAATACACTTGTTTTCCAGAATAATAGATACTTGCAAAACTGTCTTTGCCCTTGAATAAATAATGAAGTCATCTACATACAGTAGACAGTCACTTGCTCTGTACAATACTGGGAGAGAATCAATGAATAATGTCAACAACATTGGACCTACACTTGATCCTTGGGGAACCCCAGAGTCAATAGCATGAACAGAAGAAATACAGGTACAGACTTTCACAAACTGAGATCTTTTAGTTAAATAAAATTTAACCAATGAACCACATTATTAGAAAAAAAACAATATCACTCAACATGAAACAAAGCCAAGAATGATTAATGAGATTGAAGACCTCGGTCAGGTCCGTGAACACCACCTCCAGCATACAACCATCGTCAAAACCCCTGAGAGTGGTGTTCATGAACCTGATCAAGGACATTTAGGTTAGTGGCTATATGAAAACCCCTTTGCTCAGGACAAAGCACATTATTTGAATCCAGATAAACCTTCATCTAGTTTGCCACATATTTTTGAGGACCTTATTTAAAAATCTACTAAAAACATTTTTTTAAATGTTTTTTTATTTTGTATAACAACAAGCCATTGTACAATAGCAATAATGCACTCCAGGGTGTGAGTTGTGTTGGGATAACCTCACTTCTGGGGAGTTGGATGCACTCAACATGTGGCCTCATGCCCAACCACCCAGGCATGAGGTTATCCTAGCACAATCCACACCCCCTTGTGCATTATTACTTAATCAACTTCATAATATCCCTCTTAGTAACCTTTCAAATATAAAAACTTGGTTTGTCATTAACAATTTGCTCAGACCCAGAAAGTCCTTCAGCTTGATCAGGAGTTTCCAATCTATGGCTTGATAAATCAGACAATTTAAAACATAACAAGTTAGAAATGTCCTCCGCATCCATGACCACACCTTGGGGAATAACACATTTCTGAATTGCTGGATTTTGTTTAGGAGAAGTTTTGTGACTAAATTCCAAAATGATTTAGGGTCAGACAGGTTACTACTATTTGCAGTTCATGGTAATTATTTTTGGCCTCCCTTACCGACAAGCTTACCCTGTTTCACATAAATCTATACCTATTTAATAGAGAGACTAATAGGAACTTCTTATAGTTCACCCAGGCCAAATCTCTAGCGTTAATCCATTCTTTCAAGTCAGAAGACAGCCATTTGGCAAATATTCCTCTAACTCTCAATCCACAGAGAGGAAAACAATAATCCTTGAGAGGGAATGACAGTTTGTAAAACAAAATAAACAAAAATCAAAAGCACAGACCTTGTCTGGAATAGTAAATGAGTAAGACCAATATAATCAAGATAATTGTAATAGCAAGGCTGTGGTTTTAACCAATTTGAAGTTACAAAAATGTACCAAGGTGGAACTTTAGGTCTCTTAAAGTTTAGAATACAATAGGTAGATTGGTGGTCACTGACAGAATCAGACATAACACCACTAGACAGAATAATTTGAGTTCTGTTGGTTACAGCAGAATCAGTGAGTGCTTTTCAATGTGTGACTTCAACCTTGTAGGGTCAGTTAATATTTGAAATAAATTATAAGACTGCAAAAGAGCTTTATAACAGTTAATGAGTAACTCTCTATTATAACAAAAATGCTTAAAAACACTGCATTTACACTAATCATGTTTTAACTTTATCATTTTATAGTTTTTTTTATTTTCTTTACCTCCCTGTGCTGTTGGTTTACTGTATATTGTTGCTAATGCAGCAACTATTTCACTGAGACTTTCAAAACGTGTATGACTCTCCCCTGCTAACCACACCATTGCTGTTTGTGACATCAGTCTGTTGTCATGGTGAACACTATGATGTCATAAAACAAAGGCATTGTTAGGTTAAGAGGGGAGAGGCAAATGTTTTGAAATGCGTTCTCACAGACTTTTCAGATGGACTACCAAGATATGCAATAAATCTTTGAATGGTACATTGAAAATGAAAAAAAAGATACTGGCTAATAAATTGTGACAACCAAAATATCTTATTTATAAAAGCACTTGCTAAAGTGTGGAAGTGTTATTTCATTAACATCACAGTGCAGTCAATTTAGATTTGCATCATCTAACATAACAAAATCAGTATCAGAGAAATAAAAAAATTTAGACATAATCTCACGCAACCCATCAATCCAATATTTAGGTGGATTATAAAGACATCACATATTTAGATGTCTCCTACCATCCAAAATGACTTAAAAAAAAAAACAACTTAGCCAGATTATCACAGTCACTGCTACTATCAAGGGTGATCAACTCAAGAGAGTCAGTGCTGGATTCACAAAGGAGATGTGCTTGGCACATCTCGACTGCCCTGGCACAGTGGAGATGCGCTGAGTGCATACTGTGGTATTCACAGAGGATGCGTGGGGGAATGCCCCCAGTTCATCCCCCCCTGTGAACATCACAGATGCGCCCGGCCCACGCTGTGCCAGTGCATCCCCCATGCTGGGCTGGGAACTCAATTAGGCAGTGCATCTCACAATCTGCTGTGCCCAAAACTGCTATTCAGAGCAGACAACATGCAAATGGGGCCATAAGACATGGAAGGTGCAATGGGGCCATTTGCATTTCATTATGACTGCTAACCACACAACTGCTGTTTGTGACATCACAGTCTGTGACCGCCCTGTCACATAGTTGGGAATGAAAGTGTACAGTACATATTGCAAGCCCATTGGTCAACAGGAGCTACCAATGGGCTTACAGATGTACTGTACACTGGTATTCAGTGGAAGCACAGTTGGCAGGCGGCAGTGGTGGTTTGAGGGTGGGATGTGCCACCCGCCGATGTAAGGCATCAACTGAGATGGAGAAGCATGGTGTGGAGGGGTGCCTGAGTGGATGGGGGAGTCCACCAGACCACCAGTTAGATGATGGTAATTCTATGGCTGCTGCTTTTGGGTCGGGGCAGGGAGAGGGTCCATATCACTACCAGGGGTTTGACTGGGTCTCTGTGCTAATGTGGAGATGGGCATGGGGGACACTAGACCACCAGGGCTGTGTGGGCACTGTAGAATTGGTATGGGACTGCGGGCAAGGGGGGACACAATGGACTGCCAGGGTGTGCAGGCTGCCGTGCTGGTGGCTACAGTATGGCAGCCTGCCTGTGGGTGACCACCCATATAAGTCTAGTGTTACTGGACTTATCTTTCAGTGGCACATCCTCGGACATGCCCAGAGGATGTGCCACTGATATGGACTGTGAATGGGGCTGTGTCTGGTATGCATGGACACGCCCTCTTCACAGCACCTCCAGATGCACCGCATATCATTGCTGGCTTCGTGTGGTGCATCTGCGATTCATTGGTGCATCGGATCCCTTCCAGAATCATCTTTCGGCGCATGTCAGGGATGCAACAGCACATCTCAGGTGCACTGGGTGCATCCCTTTTGTGACTCCAACCCTTATTCTGTAATAAACTGCAACCCCCTCCTCTCTTTTTCATGAGTGATCTGCTCTTAAAAAATGATAACCAGCAATATGATACAAACCATCAGGGATAGTAGGTTTAAACCAAGTTTCTGACAAAACAGTTAGATGGGGTGCATAAGAAAGTGTAAGAGTTTCAATCTCTTCTATCTTTGGAACTAGGCTCCTAACATTCAGGTGCATGAGTTTTAAACCAAGGGGGCAAGCATTGGCACCTTACCATTACCACTAGAGTAAGCTGTCAACCAGGGACCCGGAGTTACCTCAACATCCCCCTCTAACATTAACAAAGAACTTAAAACAAACATCCTGACTTTACTTCCATCTAACCCTAATCCTCTCAATAGAAAAGTTTAAGAAAGAAGTATAAAGTGTGACCCACACTTCAACAGTGTATTTCTATGTAGCAATAGAAAACCCTCAGTATCAATGTTAAACCCAATATTGTTTTACTCAGGCAGTCAACCACCACATGTTGCAATGCAGGGTACTGAACCTGTACCCTGGCTCCCTCAGACTTCCTCAAGCTCCAGTGCACTTTTCCGCACTTAGCAGCACTGGCCACTGCTACAGACACTGCCGCATCTATGCAACACCCAGAATTTAATTTCTAACCCCAACCAGACTGGGCTGCCACTACCAATCAAGGGGGTAGAGGTGCAAATAAGCAGCGCACGGGCATAGTGGCTAGTGTGTACAGTTGCTAGGCAACACAAGTGAACACTGTGATCAGGGGAAGCAAACAGCTCCAGAGGAGCTGCATGTAAATCACACTGATGTGTCTGACAGAGTAAATCTATGCTTTCAGTCGGACGGTAGCAGGAAAGTTAAATGCTGGCAGGCTAAATATAAATCAGCAATTTAAAAGTCATAAAACAGCAGCAGCAGCAACAACTTGAGAGTCACCCACAGCAGTAACAACCATTGTCAGTAGGTGATCTCTCTCGGTTAGTGTCTCCAAATGTTTAGGGATTTTTAATACCGTGGCAAGAATGGACCCCATTCTTTAGCCAGGGCATATTCAAAACTCAAGAAATTAGTACTGTATTAATCTTTGATGTTTGCTGAGAGCTCTTCTCAGCACACGCAACGTCCCCAAAATAGCTTCCTTTTGAAGTTCATAAGGTGTCACAAGTATTGGAAGCATATTTAAATGTGCCTGAAAGTTCTTTTTGATTAGTCCCATTGCTCCAAGCACTACTAGAACAATCTGTGTCCTTATTCCACATCAGTTTAGTTTCTGACTGCATATCTTGGTATTTCATGATTTTGTGTCTCTCTGTACGCAGCACACTGTAGTCACTAGGGGTGGCTATTTCAATCAGTAATGCTACCTTTGTTCTCTTTTCTTGTATTACAATATCAGGTTTTCTTGCTTCCACTTTCTTGGCTGTTGGTATTGGGTGATCCCATGTGATCATTACTTCTTCATTCTCTGTGATTCTTTGAGGTTCATGTTTCCAGTGTCTCTCTGCTACCTGTATGTTATAGTGTTTGCACAGTTTCCGTGGGATCAATCTTGCTACATTGTTGTGTCTTTCAGTATACAGGCCTTCTGCCATGAGTACTTCACATCCAGCCACAAGATGTGCAACTGCTTTCTAATTCTGTACTACAGAACCTGCACTTGTCTGTTTCTCCTGTTTTTCAATGGATTTTGTGAACCATCTTGTGCGTAGCCCACTATCTTGGGCTGCCATTATTAGTCTCATCTCATGGCCTAAATTCACCTCTTTTTAACCACTCATGGGTCAGAGCTTGATTGACCTGTGGTTGCTCCAGTAGCTCCCTGTATTTTCCACTTTAATTATGGACTTTCCAATTGTTTTTTCTTTTCTGTTGGTCTTTATCCTTATACTCCTTTTTCTGATTCTTTGCATTTTCTGTTGCTGACAATTCCTTATCTACTTTTGGATTGACATCAATCTCTGCTACCCTTCTGAAGGCTTCTCCTAATTTGATGAGTGAAGTCATTTTAGGCTTATTTTCTTCATGATGTAAGACCTTGGCTATATTTGGGTCCAAGGATGTCAGTATGTATGTATGCAACCCCACTATTGTGGATGGATCTATATGTGTAATCAATCTCAATGAGGCCCATGCCTCCTTCTGCCCTTTGGATGTATAATCTTGGCATGCACTGATTTTTGTATATTAATTGGTGAGCATGAAACATTTTTCTTGTTTTTATATCTAGCTGGTTCAATACTTTCTGTGGCCAGTCTATCACACCAAAGCTGTATGATATCACTGGAAGGGCGAGTTGATTTATAGCTTGCACTTTATTTCGTGTTGTCAAGGCAGTTTTCAAAATTAGCTTTAACCTTCTAAAATATTCCTTGCTTACTTTTACTCTCATTTGTTCATGTTGTGCTGTTGCTCCTTCATCCAGAGTGAATTCACTGATGTAGTACAAGGCTATTCTTGTGGCCAAAACTCTTGTTGCAGTGAGCACATTTATATGCTCACCTCAGAGTGAATTTGTTGATGTAGTTTAAGGTTATGCCTGTAGCCAAAACTCTTGCTGCATTCAGTACATTTATATAGTCTCTCTCTCTCTTTCTCATAGTTAGTGTCTCTAAATATTTACAGATTTCTGATAACACAAGAATGGACCCCATTCTTTAGCCAGGGCATGTTCAAAACTCAAGAAATTAGTACAGCATTGGTCTTGATGTTTGCTGTGAGTGCTCATCTCGGCACATGCAACGTCCCCAAGATGGCTTTCTTTTGAAGTTCATAAGGTGTCACAAGTATTGGTAGCATATTTAAATGTGCCTGGAAGTTCTTTTTGATTAGTCTGGTTGCTCCAAGCACTATTGAAACAATTTGTGTGTCCTTATTCCACAATAGCTTGGTTTCCGACTGCATATCTAGGTATTTCATGATTTTGTGTCTCTCTGAATGCAGGACACTGTAGTTACTAGGGGTGGCTATTTCAATCAGCAATGCTACCTTTATTTTTTTTTCCTTTTATTACAATATCGGGTTTTCTCACTTCCACTTTCTTGGCTGTTGGTATTGGGTGATCCCAAGTGATCATGACTTCTTCATTCTCTGTGATTCTTTGTGGTTCATATTTCCAGTGTCTCTCCGTTACCTGTATGCAGGGCCCCTACTTTTCTGCGGCACAGTGGGACCAAGTTCTGCGGCAAGACTACCATTTGCCGCAGAACTTTGGTGGTGGTTTGAAATTTCTGCAGAAGTTCTGCGGCACTAACAAACTACCACATCACAGTGTCAACTTGTCTTCTTGACTTCACTTTCATGGCAGTAGTTATAGCAATCAGGACGGTGGAAAGCACAGTAACACTAGTTCAAAAAAATAACAGACATAAAAATAATTTTATGCCTAAAAAAGCTAAACAATTGTCTCTGCCTTAAGGTCCTAGCCTATTGCATAAATGACAAATGCAGAGGGGATCTTATGTGATAAATAAGGTATTTCTATATGCATGCTATCTATCCCACTAATGAGGTTTCCACTGTCTATCACTTATATATTTGTATGTGCTTTCTACACCACTCAGGAGGTTCCAACTGTGTATCCCTTGTATATTTATATGCAGTCTGCGATATACATACAAATATGCGTGTGTGTGTGTGTGTGTGTGTGAGAGACAGAGATACTGCATGTGCGTGTGTGTGTGTGTGTATGTTTTTTTTATTTTAATTTCCATGAACTTGCATCCTCATTTGTACAGGTCCCATTGGAAATAGAATAGAGGAGTTACTGCAAAAATCATTTTTCATGTCAACCTGCTTACCCTGACATACTGCGTAACACCATCAGGCCATGACATGCATGTGAACCAAATGTGAGTTAGAGCTCTCCAGCCCATCACAATGTGTCCATCATGTGACAGAACACTGCACCATACCTTCCCAGGCTCTGAGCAGTGATGTGTAATCCTTGTGCTGCCTAGCCAGCTCCTAGAGCTAATCTCTGAACCTGAGTTGCCGGCATGGAAACACAGCATGCTACCCTCTGGCCCAACAGCTGTCCCTGCACACAACATTTCTAAATAACTTTTAGGTGATTCTATCAACCAATGATAATATGTAATTAATAACCCTGGCAAAAATGCGTACAGTGTAATTATTTATTTAACAGGTCTATTCTTTCAACAGGTCTACACATTATTATATTTCACTTATCTGGGCATAATTACTTTATTTTTCTTAAAAATTTAGACAGTTAAATTCATTTTTACCAGTTATTCATTTCAGATAGTGTCTCTATACCTTAAAGGCACAAATAGGTTTGTACAAAGTGAGGTATGGATTTAACAGGTCTGTGCTATTGACAAGGTTTTGTTTAAGTTGGCCATAGTGCAACATAAGACTGAAAATTGTATTAGGCTGTAGTGCAGGTTGAGCAAATATCACCATGCATGATGTGCTGTGCCACCGTCTCTGGCAGTGGGAGCTGTGGTAGATAAGTGACTGTTCATTTCTGTTGCAGAATGCAGCCATTTCATTAGCTAATGAATGATGTTATAGCAATGATAACATTACATTCTGAACATGTAAGGGAGTTTGGATATAAAAGGGGGGAAGGGAACAAGATTCTATGTATAAACAAAAATATTAATAAAAAAATCACCAAGATGAATGAATTCTATGGCACCACAGAAGTTCTGCAGTAGACTGAAAGTTCTGCGCAAAATTCTGCAGCCGCAGAATTCTAGGGGCCTTGCCTGTATGTAATAGTGTCTGCACAGTTTCCAGTGGATCAATTTGCTACATTGCTGTGTCTTTCAGCATTTGTTTATTTATTAAAATGTTTCACCAGGAAGGCACGCTGAGCAACAAGCTGCTCCTCTCCCGGTGCAACCTAGGGGGAGGGGGAAGAGAGGACAGGATAACACACAGGTTATCAAGTGAGATACAATTAGCATAATTTTACAGTGGGAGGAGAATTACATTCAATACAATTTACATTGGCTACCATAGGCACAATGCCACCTAGGTAAAAACACTGACACATTTAATACAAGAAAAACAAATGGAACAAATGACAGGGCAGAAGATAAAACAATAAGGGCAGAAGTTGGTGCAATAAGCCAGCATTCAAAGAGTAAGCTAGGTGCCGCTGGTCAGGCAGTCAGGGGAGATGGAGGGTCACAGGTGCACATGAGCAGGTATCATGTGCAGGAACAATTTACCATGAGGTAATTTGCCAGGGCAGTAGATAGGGAGTGGGCAGAAGAGAAGTGGATTTGAGGGGGGAGCTTGTTCCAGAGTAAAGGGAAGTGGTATGAGAAGGCTGCTTGGCCGGTGGAGGTCCTCTGCCAAGGGATTAATAGTTGGTGGGAGTCAAGGGATCTAAGGGCATGGGTGGGGGTAGGAGCTGAGGATAGAATGGCTGTAAGATAGGACGGGAGGGCACCAAGCCAGAATTTTGGGACAAATATAGTGCAGTGCAGTAAACAGTGATTTTCGAGGGATATGACTCCACAGGAGTTTTAGAGCACAGTGATGGGTGTGGAAGGGGACATTGAGAGCAAAACAGCAGAAAGTGTTGAAGAGGGGGTCCAGTTTAGATAGGGTAAACTTGAGAGCGGCACTGTAGACTATGTCGTAGTAGTCAAGGGAAGGAAGTATCATCTTCTGGACTAGATCATACCTCACAGTGAGTGGGCAGCTACTATGATTTCTGTAAAGGGCACCAAGCATAGGACACAATTTTTTCTATAAGGCAACGATGTGGTCAGAGAAGGATAGATGGCGGTCGAGCCAGACCCCCAAGTACCAAAAAGTATTTATGTTATCTAATGTTGTCCCATCCAGGGGTGCGTAGAAGGGGAGGGAGTGGAGCCTGGGCAGGCATTGCCTCATGCTGAAAATCATAGTGACAGTTTTTCTTGCATTGAGTGAGAGCTGATGAGAACTGAACCAGAGCTGAACTTTGTTGAAATCAGCCTGTAGGGTAGTTGTGACCTGTTCCATGGAAGAGCCGGTGGAGAACAGGACAGTGTCATCTGCATACATTTGGATAGATGCAAATGAACAAGTTTGAGGCAGGTCATTAAGAAGAATCGAAAACAGAATGGGTCTGAGTACTGACCCTTGAGGGACTCTGGTAGACATGGGGAAGAGGAGATGATAAGGCATCTGCTATTTTAACTGACTGCATTCTCCCTGTGAGGTAGGTGCTGAACCAGTTGGTGGTGGAATTAGAGAGCCCTGATTTTGAGAGGCATGATAACAGCAAGGGGTGGGAGACCATGTTGAATGCTTTAGCAAGGTCAGTGAAGATGGCCAAGGTAAACTGCCCTCTATCCATTCCTGAGAGGATGGTGTCAGTGAGCCTTATTGGGGAGGGGGATGTGGAGTGCCCCTTTCTGAATCCAGACTGGAAAGGAGTAAAGGAATTTGAGTCCATGAGAAAGGAGGTAAGTTGCGCAAGTACAAAGTGTTCTTGTAGTTTTGCAAGACTTGGGAGGGAAGAGATAGAGCGGTAGTTTGAAGTGGAGGTGTGGCACCCCCTTTGGGGAGGAGAAAGACGATGGCATGTTTCCATGTTTGGGGGACAGATGAAGTGGCAAAACATTGGTTTAGGAGGTTTGCAAGTGGGATTGTTATGGTGGGGGCAGAAAGGTAAAGGAGTTTGGGGTCCAGTCTGTTGGAGGATTTGCCTTTCGATGGGTTGAGAGTAAGTACAGCATCTAGGGCTTCAGCTGGAGAGACGTCTTTGAAGGAGGAGGTGCAAGGCCCACGTGTTTTCTGTGTTCCTGTGGTGGGTCCCTGGGGTGCATGGGGTGGCAGGGAAGAGAGGAGAGAAGCTGCACATGTCATGAAATATGTGTTGAACTCAGCAGCGATTGTGTGGGGATCCAAAAGAAGTGTGTTGTTCACATTCAGGAGCGGAGCAGGGCTGGCAGCTGGAGGAGAGAAGAGGGAATGAATGACCTTCCAGAATTTGGATGGACTATTTAAGTTTGATTGTAGGGAGGAGGTGAAGTAATCTGCTTTAGCTAGTCGAGTTGCTCTGGTGCATGTGTTGCACAGCATGCGGTATGTGGAGAGGTCTTGTGCAAGACATGAACATTTATGAATACTCCATGCTTTTTCATGGGCGCTTTGACATTCTATAAGTTCTTGGGTGATCTATGGCAGTTGGTTGCCATGTACCCTTGAGTGACGTAGTGGGGCATGAGTATCCCAGACATTGAGGAATGTGGTTTGGAAGTGTAGGAGGGCATCATCAATGGAGCAGTTTATATGTGAGGGGACCCAGTTTGCAAGGGCTAGGCTGTCTAGTAAAGGGGTGAGGTTGAGGGATTTGAAGGATCATTAAACTAGAAACTTGGGGGCGGATTTGTGGACTAGGTATATAATATGGTGGTCGCTCAGGGCATCAGGGAGTAGTCCAGCATTGATAACTCTATGAGGGTGGGTAGTCACAGCCTGGTCTATTAACGAGTGGTTGCCAGATTTGAGGTTAAGGCGGGTGGGCTCAGAGATGATTTTGGATAGATTTAGTGTGGAGATTTCTGTTCAGGTTTTATTAAGAGCTGGTGCAAGCCAATTGTGGTTGAAATCACCCCTAATGTATAGTTCCCCTGTATGGGTTAGGGGGGAGATTTGAGCAAGTAGGTCACAGACAGATGAGGGTGGGGTGTCAGGCCATCAGTATATACCAGCAATGTAGATTGGGAGAGAGAAGGGGTAAGCCTGCTGTACCTAAAGCAGTTCATAGGCGTTTGGTTCAGTCTTAGCTAGAACTACTGAGTAGTGCAGGTCTGAGCTTACATATATGGCCACTCCACCAACTCTGTTAGCTCTGTCCTGGTGGGCCATGGAGTAATCAGGGATAGCAATCGCGGAATCACAGATATTTTTATTTAGCCACGTTTCTGAGAGATAGAGATGATGTAAGGGCACAGTGAGCTGTGAGTACCTGTAGTGAATCAGTTTTGAGGGCTACACTTCTTATGTTTAGGTGCAGGAGGCACAAGCCTCATGGGAGAGGGCCGCCAGGGAGATTTGTGGTAAGGTGTGTAGTAGGGTAGGGGGCTGCTGAGTTTGATAGTGTAGTGGTAGATAGGGGGCCAGGGTTTGGGTATATGTTCCCTGCTGCAAGGAGCAGGAGGGCAATTGTTATGTAGTTTACTATCATGTGCAAGCACCATGAGGAGAGTGAGTGCCACCTTCATAGAAAGTGAGGACAAGTGTGAGAGACAGGTCGGGTGTTAATAAGTTAAAAAATATTACAGGTGTGAGAGGGGTTAAAAGAAAGGGGCAGGGACAAGGGGCAGAGTGAGACCACTTTTGGGAGTGTGGGGAGGAGGTCACCGAGTTGGAGAGGTAGAGGAGCCTATTGGGGATAGGTAGGTAGGGTAGAGGATGGAGGATTGGGGAAGGGTGGCATAGTAGACAGAAGAGGAGGGAGGCAAAAGAGTAAGGAGGTTAGAGGGGACATGTCTCCGGATCTGAAGAAACAGTGTTGTGCTACTAGCTCAGGCAGCTCAAGAGTAGAAGATGAGAGGAGCAGGGGAGGCAGCCAGGAATAAGATTGGTTCTGGATAAGTTTATGAAGCCAATGGAAGGAGGGCTTTTGGCAGCCAGTGGGAGAGGTAACTGGGAATAGAGGCAGGTAGATAGTGTATTTAAAGAGTGGTGGGGAGGGGTGGTGGGGTCCAAAAATAGACTGAAAAGAGCTGTATCACTTGGTAAAGATGCACAAATAAAACAGTTACAGGCTAAGTTCTTTTCTTTACACAGTACTTTTGAATTACAGCAGTCTAATAGCGCAGGCAGCAAGGAAAAGACAGAGTGGATTGGACCAATCAGAATGGGCTTTTGAAAAGGTGCCGCTTCCGATTGGCTGGTGCTGCAGCTGTACTTTGGCAGAATTTGAGCCCGGGCTTCTGGTACTGGTCGGCAACTATGGAGGTACCAGCTGACCGGGGGAGCTGCAGCAGCCCTGTTCAAGGGCAAGCAGCTTAGCAGAATTTGAATCCAGGCTTCTGGTACTGGTCAGTGGCTGTGGAGGTGCCGGCCAACCAGAGGAGCTGTAGCAGCCCTGTTCAAGGGCAAGCAGCTTAGCAGAATCTGAGTCCGGACTTACAGACCTTCTGCCATGAGTACTTCACATTCAGCCAAGAGATGTGCAACTGTTTCTAATTCTGTACTACAGAACCTGCACTTGTCTGTTTCTCCCGTTTTTTTTTATGGATTTTGTGAACCATCTTGTGCGTAGTCCACTATCTTGGGCTGCCATTATAAGTCTCTCATCTCGTGATCTAAATTCACCTCTTTTTAACCATTCATTAATCAATCAATATCTTTATTTTGCCAGGTGGAGCATCATTGAGACAAGCTCATTTACAAGATGGACCTGAGGCAAAACAATTGCCAACAGGGTTAAGGCATAAAAGGTTGAGTGAACATACATAACAATTACATAGTAATAACAACAACATAATAACATATAACCATCACATGAAACAAGATACTTCCACCAGAACATAGCAATAGGTTCAACAGGAGGTAGTGCCATTTAAATACAGTTGCACAGATACAGATATATGGATATGTCTAGCAGGTATAGCTGTATAGTGCACAGGAAATTATTGCTGCTGTAGGAAAAAAACTATTGCCCGAGTGAAGTCAATACCTAGTTATCCAAGAACTGTCTGTGGTGGTATTTAAGCAACTATATATAAAAAAATAATAAAATGAATTAAACTAGTGTGATAACAAACCTATTTACTCTTCAGTCTGGACATATCTTATCTGTCTATTCTATCGGTAATCATGTCCTATATATTGTGGAAACAGCCTCTTGTTTACCAAAACATACCAGTTGTTCCTACTGCTTGGAAAAGATATCTATGAACAAAACAATGTTAGCCTTAACTAAGGGACTTCAGGCAGCCAGAGAAGTTAGGGAAGCTAGAACATTTCCTGGATAATATGGTTAGAACCCTTCCAATCGTTTCTAATTCAACTCAGGAGCCAAGTCCCTTGAATTTCCCTGGCACTATGACTGAGAATGAAAATCATTCCTCAGCTGAAGTCATTACTTCATTAACAAATTGTAAAGAGCCTGTGATTGGTAGTAATCAATCACCTACAATTAGGCAATCTAATTGTTTCCCTGCTCCCTCAGCATCTAATAAAAGAAGAAGTTGTCTTCCTGATGATAACTGGGAAACAATTTCAAAAAGAAAATATAAAAAGGGGAGAAGAGCTGATTTTGTACAGCCAGTGCCATTGGATCACCCTCCCCTTATAAAACCAAGCTGATCAGGACATTTTATCTCATAATAGATACAGTACATTACAACACGTACAAATGGATCAAGATATACAGGCCAAAACTATTAGAGAGGATCTTTCAACTATCATAATAGGTGACTCAATTGTAAAATATCTAACCTCCTATATAAACAATTCGGGGAACAACCAGGTTCAAGTGTTTTGCTTTCCTGGTGCTAGAATAGAGGATTTAACACTTAGAATAGACCAGCTTATTACTAGTCCATCAAATTTCATTATTCATGTTTGCTCAAATAATGTTGGTTATACACATGAAAAGGATATCTGTTTTGAATTGGCTGAACTGGCGGAAAGAATTAAAGACAAGAGTTGCAAAGTTTTTATTTCCGGCATTCTCCCTATTCCTTGTGTACAACTTGAAAAAAATAAAACCATCAAAAGAATTAATGCAAGATTACTAAACTGGTACTTTTATATTTGTTTAGTTTTTATTGACCATTGGACGCATTTCAGTAACAGTTTATCTGGATACAACAGAGATGGTTTGCATTTAAATAAACAGGGAGCGATTAGGCTCTGCCAGAATTTTCAATCTCAAGTTCCTTCGATCAGTTTAAACTAAGAGGGTTGGGGAAATGAATATATCTGACTCTCTAATAACAGATAAGCAAAATAATAAACATATACCTAATCATGATTTTAAATTTCTACTACTTAATGCATGAAGCTTAGGTAACAAAATGGACGAATTAAGAATTAGGATAAGCAGCGAAAAGCCGGATATAATAGGCATCACCGAAACCTGGTGGCCAAATGAGTTGACTTGGGATATATGCATTCCATGTTACACTTTATTTCATTTAAGCAGGTTAAACTGAAAGAGTGGCAGTGTCGCTTTTTTACTGCTTCTACTCTGTTAAAACTCAATATATCTAACAAAATTAAAATAGTCTCTAGCTCAACTGAGACTCTATGGTTAAACATAAAACTTCAAGATTATAAAAATCTTGTTTTGGGCCTGTGCTCTAGACCTCTGAATTCCAAATCAAATTGATTACAAGAAATTATGTCTGAAATGGTGGGCACTGCTGATTTAGGAAATATTGTATTTATGGGTGATTTAAACTTGGGAGATTTAAACCAGGCAACCAATTATGCAACATCCAAGATATCAAAAGACTTTCTACATATATGTAATGAACTGAATCTAACTCAACATGTAACATTTCCTACCCGAGGCTCTAATATTCTGGATATTGTTGTGTGTAGTGAAACAATCAACATTACACAATGTAGTGAAACAGTACCACTGAGCAATAGTGACCACTGTTCTGTAAGTTTTGTACTTCATAACTCTCACAAAAAAATCTATTAATATCACATAAGTGTTTGCATTTCACAAGACAAACCATCAAGCCCTTAATGAACACCTGTCAATCATTGACTGGTCTGTTCATTTAGATTCAGACAATATAGAAGACATATGGAAATCCTTCACTTCTATTATCATGGATGCTGCATTCAAATGTATTCCAAGAATAAAGAAAAATAAATCTTTAATTTACCCAAAATGGCTTAACATTAGATTACAGAAACCAATAAAAAAGAAAAATAAATATTATAAGAAATACAGTAATAATATATGTAAAAGAACACAAAAAGCATTTAAACAAATTCAAAACAAATGTAAGAAGGAAATTAGAAAGGCCAAATTAAACATGGAAAGATCTTTGGCAACACATGCAAAAAAAGGGGACTGGAAAATGTTATTTAGTTATATCAATTCTATGAAAAAACAAGAATGTGGGGTGGGTCCAATTATTTCTAACAATATAATCTCCAAGACCCAAAGGATATGGCAGAATACTTAAATGTTTAATTTTGTACATCCTTTACTATAGGTGATGACATGGTTAATCATTTAGTCTCAGATAACCAAGGCATTAATAAAATTGATATTCCATTAGATATTCCATTATTAAAAATAAACTAAATGAAATAAAGAAAGGTTCCTCTACAGGTCCAGATAGCATTTCTGGCAATTTAATTTTGGTTATGAAATATCACCTGTGTGTTCCTCTCAAAATTCTTTACTATAAATGTCTAAATACAGGAGTACTAACAAATGAATGGAAACAAGCCAATGTGACTGCACTATTTAAAAAAGGTGCAAAGAGCTCCCCTGATAATTATCGACCCATTAGCTTGACTTCCATCTTTTGTAAAATATTGGAAAGGATCATTAAGGATGAATTAAGCTCAGTCATATCAGGCTTAGATGAATCACAGCATGGTTTCACAAAGGGGAGATCCTGCACAACAAACTTGGTTAGTTTCTATAATTTCATCAGTGAAAATATTGATAAGGGCATCTCATATGGTGTTATTCTGCTAGAATTAAAAAAAAATTGATTCTACTCCTCACTGGACACTAATTTATAAATTAAAGCTCTTTAGCATCAACTGAGTATACATTAAATGGATAATAAATTGGCTATCTGACAGGAAACAACAAGTGATAATAGATGGTCATACATCAACCTGACAAAGGGTTGAAAGCGGTGCTCCACAAGGATCTGTTTTAGCCCCTTTAATATTCCAGATTTTTATATCTGACAAATGACGATCACACTAAAATTACAAAATATGCAGATGATTGCAAACTAGCCAATGTTTGCATGAATTCAGATGACCACAGACTTATTCAAGATGATAAATGCAAACTGGAAGCTTGGTCCTTGAAATGGAATCTCCATTTCAACAAATCCAAATGCAGTGTCATTCATTTTGGTAAAAATAATAATAAAAAAAAATACTATCTTTATAAACACTTATTAATCAATAAATCCTGTAAAAAAAGATCTAGGGATTACTGTTGATTCAGGTCTTAATTTTGATGACTACATTACCAACATTATTGGTAAAGCTAACAAAATATGGTGGGCAATTCGTCATAATATTTCATGAAGAAGCCCAGACATTCTACTGCCACTGTATAGAGCTTATGTAAGACCAATCTTTGATTCTGTATCACAACTCTGGTGCCTGTTCAGAAGGAAAGATATTCTTAGAGTTGAGAGAATACAAAGAAGAATCACAAAATCTGTAGTATTAAATAAATCACTCACCTATGAGGAAAGACTATCTAAATTTAGTATGTTTTCACTGGAGGAATGGAAACTTAGAGGTGATATCCTATTTGTATGGGATATTATTCATGATCAAAATCTTTCAACAGAATGTGGCCTAGATTTCAAACGAGTATACATAAACACTAGAGGCCACCCATTGCGACTCACAAGAAATAATTGCAACTCTAAGAAAAGAGCATATTATTTCTCTCAAAGAGTTGTTAGACCCTGGAACATGCTGCCTTTGAAGATCATTATTAGTGAAAATAAGACTTTTAAAAACAAACTAGATGGCTATATGAGATCAGAAAATCAACTGAAATACTATATGTAAACTATGAAGCTTTATTTGGCTTTATAGCCTTTTTGCTTCTATCAGATCTTAGTATGATTCTTAGTAAGGTAATGAGCTAAAGTTTATACAGTAAACATCGTTGGAGGAGTCATAGTGAGCAGGAGTGGCAGTTCCTCTAGCATAAAAGTGCAAAGAAGATTGAGATGTAAGAGTCCTTTGATAAGTACTGTAGGCATGGCCTGGCAAGTGGGGTGGGAAGGGGGTATAGGGAGTGGGGAGGGAAGGTCAGATGAGATAGGAGAGGGTTGGACATGATGGCCAAGGGTAAGGGCTTGATTGACCTGTTGTTGTTCCAATAGTTCCCTGTATTTTCCACTATAATTATGGGCATTCCATTTGTTTTTTCTTTTCTGTTGGTCTTCATCTTTATACTCCTTTTTCTGATTCTTTGCACTTTCTGTTGGTGGCTGTTCCTTATCTACTAGTGGATTAAAAAATCCATCTCTGTTGCCATCTCCTGAAGGCTTCTCCTAATTTGATGAGTGAAGCCATCTTAGGCTTCTTTTCTTCATGATGCAGGACCTTGACTATATGTGGGTCCAAGGATGTCGGTATGTATGTATGTAGCCCCACGACTGTGGATCTTTATGTGCAGTCAATCTCAAGGAGACCTATGCCTCCCTCTGACCTTGGGATGTTTAATCTTGACATGCACTGGTTTTTATATATTAACTGGTGAGCATGAAGCAGTTTTCTTGTTTTTATATCTAGCTGGCTCAGTACTTTCTGTAGCCAGTCTATCACACCAAAGCTGTATGACAGCACTGGAAGGGTGAGTTGGTTTATAGCTTGCACTTTATTTCGTGTTGTCAAAGCAGTTTTCAGTATGAGCTTTAACCTTCTAAAATATGCCTTGCTTATTTTTGCTCTCATTTGTACATGTTGTGTTGTTGCTCCTTTCTCTATTCCCAGGTATTTATATACTCCCTCTTTCTCAAGTTCTTTTATGTCACAGCCCTCCGCCAGGTTACCGTTTTCTTTATGAGTTAACTTTCCTGCTATAAATGTTGCTTTGGCATCTCTCTCCAAAGTGAATTCGCTGATGTGTTATCAGGTTACTCTTCTGACCAAAACTCTTGTTGCATTGGGCACATGTATAAGGCCTCTCTCCAGAGTGAATTTGTTGATGTAGTGTAAGGCTATTCTTTTGGCCAAACCTCTTGTTGCATTCAGCACATTCATATGGTCTCTCCCCAGAGTGAATTCGTTGATGTAATTTAAGGCTATGTTTGTAGCCAAAACTCTTGCTGCATTGAGTACACTGATATTGTCTCTCTCCAAAGTGAATTCGTTGATGTGTTATCAGGTTACCCTTCCGACCAAAACTCTTGTTGCAGTGAGCACATTTATATGGTGTCTCGCCAGAGTGAATTAGTTGATGCATTATCAGGTTACTCTTCTGACCAAAACTCTTGTTGCAGTGAGCACATTTATATGGCCTCTCTCCAGAGTGAATTTGTTGATGTAGTGTAAGGCTATTCTTTTGGCCAAAGCTCTTGTTGCACTGAGCACATGTATATGGTTTTTCACCAGAGTGAATTCGCTGATGTGTTTTCAGGCTACTCTTATGACCAAATCTCTTGTCGCACTGAGTACATTTATATGGTGTCTCACCAGAGTGAATTTGTTGATGTTGTCTAAGGCTATTCTTTTGGCCAAAACTCTTGTTGCATTGAGCACATGTGTACGGCCTCTCTCCAGAGTGAATTCGCTGATGTATTATCAGGTGATCCTTCCGACCAAAGCTATTGTTGCAGTGAGCACATTTATGTGGTCTGTCTCCAGAGTGAATTTGCTGATGTTTTAGCAGGTTATCTTTCCGACCAAAACTATTGCCACACTGAGCACATTTATATGGTTTCTTGTGAATTTGGTGTGGTGTGGTTCTATGCAGCACAGTAAAACTCATGTCAGTATATTCAGTTGCATTTAGCTCACTTAAACTCCTCTGATATTTGGTACATTTAAACTGCCCCTCTCCTTCATGAGTCTGTTGTTGTACAGTGATGAGTTGTAGGTCATTGAAACTCTTCCTGCACTGAGGATACTGTTGGGATTTCTCTGTCATGTGACTCAGCTGCCGATTCTCAAACAAGGACTGCTGGCTCCCAGTCTCACTGCACTCAAATTTCCTGCTGACTAAAAATAGATATTTGATTAGTATTTTCTTATAAGAAACAAATGTGTCAAATGTTTTTCCTTCCATCAACTTTTATGAGATTTAACATCAGAAATGTGTTCAAACATTTCCATTTTCAAATATTTTTGTTTAAATTATTCCTTCTGCACCATTTCAATTTATTGTTTTTACTGATATTTATAGAATGTGTCTAACCAATTCTGGCTTTTCATTGGTTGAAACTCTGTCACAAGGAAGTATGCTAACAGGTAATAAAACATGTCAGGAATGATCTGCTAACCCAAACCAGTAATGAAATGGGACAAAAGATAATTAAGTAAATCATACAGAACCACATAGAAAGTTCCCAGCAGAGTAAAAAATGAAAATTACATTTTCAAAATGCTGACAATTATCAGAGACAGAGGTAAGACTGAGTAAAATATCAATTAACAAAAAATACACAGCACTCCAGGCTAGCATTTAAATAATTATTTTATATATTTTAAATGAAGCAAAAAAGTAACATACAAATTATTTATTACAATACAGACCATACACATGAAGCAAACGCTATAAGAGACAGATATTCCTATACTTTTTAAGCCTTTATGCATTGTTGCTACTTGTGCTTATTGAAACATACACTGCCATGTTAATTTTGCTGGAGCCCTGCTCTAACAGTCTTATAGGTAGCAGGTAGAGTTCAACCAACTGCCTAGTAAATAGCTCAGCACAAATATTGTAGGTTTGGCAGCTTTAGTAATGCTGCATACAAGAAAACCTTAAAGCTGCTCCGAATGAGGAGTTCTTTTAAGAGTTGCTAAACAAAATGCTATTTTAATTCTAAAACTCCTTCATTGTTGGAGTGAGTGACCTCAGCACTACATCCAGGTCAGATTCCACTTAAATTCAGTGCCTGCTGCCAGCTTGGTGGTGCTGAAGGCTGAGGCACTGGACGCCCTACTTCGTGGCACACTGGTGATCCAGGTTCGGGAATGAACCCGGGCTATTGGAGGTCAGCAATGGGGGAGGGTGGAGCTGGATGGAACTACTAATTGGCAAGCTCTCCTCTCCAGGGAGGGGTGAGAGCTTCCTCTGGCTGATGGCTGCCACCTGGTGGAGGCTGGGGAGAGCATGGGCCAGAAGGAGCCAGGCGCTAGGCCTGGGGTGGAGGAAAGGGGCCATTACCAGGGCCATGGGACTGTGTGCCTCCACATGTGTGCATCCCACTCCTGGGGCAACTGGGTGTAAACAGAGGAAAATTGCCGGCAGCAGGATGATGACCGACTCCCCACAGGCTCCGCTCCTGGACCAGGAGTAAGGCAAGCCCCAGTAATTCAGGGTGAGAGAGCTGGGGGGGTCCTCTGGGGGGGGTCAGTCAGATGGGGCATAAAAAAATGTTAAATGATAAAAAAAGTTCAGTGCCCACTATGAGCAGAGCAAGTGAGCAGATCATAAACACTGAGCAAACACTAAAAGAGACAGGTATTCATATACTTTTTAAACCTATATGTGCTGTTGCTACTTGTGCTTATTGAAACATATTTATTAGAAAATTTGGAATTACAATCCTTTAAGTAAGAACTCATTTCCAAAGGTTCCACATCCACGAGAAACAAACGAGAGTAATAACAACAACAAGCAGATTATAAGCATTTCATGACAGTAATGCAGAGATGGGGGCACTACATCCAGGTCAGATTCCACTTAAATTCAGTTCCTGCTATGAGCACGGCAAATGAGGAGGGCACACAGTTCCGTGCATGGAGACGCACATGTCTAGCGTGTCCAGCATGCACGGCGTGTAGGACTGTGCACATATTAACTAAGGTTTTAAAAAGTACAGATGCATTAAGGTCTCAGCAAGCATGGAAGGACAGACTGATATAGATGCTTTGCTTCAAAGCCTGTGCAACAAGGGCAGCATCTCTAAATGTAATGTCTGCAACATGTACTTTAGAGTAGAGGATCGTAGCACTATAGGAAAAGATTGTATGAAATGCATTACATTTATTAACACAGTGTATAAATTAAACAATGCACTTGGGGAGTTAAAACATTTAAAATAAATTATTAATCTAGAAAATGAATGCGGCATCATTCCTAACCCACAAATATGAAAAGCAGATGAAAATACTAATGCACCATTACGTAATAGCCAAATACATAATGTCACTGAGGATATAGGACAGAACAGATCAAATAAGCAAGTAACTAAAAAATGAATAAGAGAAGAAGACCATGCAGCTGGAGAAAATACACATATTCAGGACCAAGAGGCTAGCCATACTAAAAATTAAAAAATGTAATGGTAGTACCACAAATCCTAATAACACAAATCATATACACAAATGCTCACAGCCTGGGAAATAAGATCCCAGACCTGTAGGCAATAATGTCAGAGGCTAAATTGGACATAGTAGCAATTAGTGAGATGTGGTTTACCAGTAACCACACTTGGGAGACTTCAGTACCTGGCTATGTATTGTTCAGAAGAGACCGAGGTGCAAAAGGGGGGAGGTGGCCCTGTATGTCAATGAAAATATCAAAGCTACAGAAATTCAGAATACACATAAGGAGCCAGAAGAACTGTGGGTCACCCTGGAAACAGGAAATGGGACAGGCATAAGAACTAGGGTTGTCTACAGGCCCCCAGACCAGGGGAGGACATAGACACATTACTGTTAGAAGATATACAAAACATGACAGCTAAAGGGGAGGTTCTGATAATGGGAGACTTCAACATGCCGGATACAGATTGGTCAATACCAGCAGGAACATCTGCCAGAACTAGACACATAGTGGATTCCCTGCAAGGGGAGGGCCTCAAACAATTGGTACAGCAACCCACAAGAGACAGGGCTATCCTAGATCTAGTACTGACTAACAAGGAAGGGATCACAGATCTTCAGGTAGAAGGTCACCTGGGGGCCAGTGACCATCACATGGTATGGTTCAATTTGGCTACTACATCTAAATCATCCCATTCCAGGGCAAAACTATGGGACTTCAGAGGAGCTGACTTTGATAAGATGGCCAACAGAGTTAAGCTAGCCCTGGCAAAAAGAAACACAGATGAGGGGGTACAGGCAAAGTGGGCAAGCATTAAGGATGCAATACTTGAAGCAACATCCCATTGTGTTAGACAGAAAAGGAAGTGCAAAAGAAGAGGTTCTCAAATACAGTAGCAGAAAAGGTCAGAGCCAAAAGGCTGGCCTTCAGGAAATATAAGGGAACACAGCGGGATGAAGATAGGGAGGCATACCAAACTGCCCTAAGGGAAGCAGGGAAGACAGTAAGGCAGGCAAAGTCCCAAACTGAGGAAACACTAGCACGAACAGTAAAAGAAGGTGACAAGACTTTCTATAGATACATTAGTGAAAGGAGAAAGTCCAGAGGGGGTATTGCTAAGCTCAAAGGAGAAAAGGGGCATGTGAGGAGGAGGACCCTGTAAAGGCATCTATCCTAAATAGATACTTTTGCTCAGTATTCTACGGAAGAGAAGGTAGGGCAGGGCCCACAGCTCAGCATCATGGACACAGGGGAGGGAGGTGAGCACTACTCCCTTCACAAAAGAAAGGGTCCTACAAGAGCTTGCTAAGCTCAGGGTGGATAAGGCAATGGGACCTGATGGCATACATCCCAGGGTACTTAAAGAGCTAAAGGTGGAACTAGCAGAGCCATTAGCAAAACTGTTTAGTGAGTCTCTGAGCACAGGAGAGGTCCCAGAAGACTGGAGAAGGGCTCATGTGATCCCGCTCCACAAGAGTGGTAGCAGGAGGAGGTGGGAAACTACAGACCAGTCAGTCTTACCTCAGTAGTAGGCAAGATTATGGAGGCACTCCTTAAGGAAAGGATAGTGCAACACCTGGAATCCATAGGGGCACAGGATCCAAGACAGCATGGGTTTACAAAAGGACGGTCCTGTCAAACTAATCTCATAGATTTCTTTGACTGGGTAACCAGAGTGGTGGACCAAGGGGAGCAGTTGATGTCGCCTACCTTGACTTCAGCAAAGCTTTTGACACTGTTCCACATAGAAAATTGATAAATAAGCTGGTAGCTCGGTGTCAGAAGTTAGTCAACTGGGTGGCAAACTGATTGACGGGCAGAAAACAGAGAGTTGTGGTAAATGGTATACAGTCAGAAGAGATGCAAGTCACAAGTGGGGTACCTCAGGGATCAGTCCTGGGGCCAGTCCTCTTCAACATCTTCATTAGTGACCTTGCAGATGGACTAAAGGCTTGTCTGTTTGCAGATGACACCAAGATCTGCAACAGAGTAGATGATCCAGATGGGGTGGGCAGAATGAGAAGAGATCTGGATAAACTGACCAAATGGTCAGAAGAGTGGCAACTGGGATTTAATGCAAAGAAGTGCAAAATCATGCACATAGGGAAGAGAAACCCTGAAGCCACCTATAGGCTGGGAGGGGAGTTGCTAGCTGTCACAAAGGAAGAAAGAGACTTGGGTATCATCACTGATGACCTGAAATCATCCAAGCAGACCTCTAAAGCAGTAGGTAAGGCTAGGGGGGTGTTAGGGTGTATTAGTAGGGGTATCACAAGTCGTAAGAGGGAGGTAATAATCCCTCTTTACAAGACACTGGTTAGGCCCCATCTGGAGTACTGCGTGCAGTATTGGAGGCCACCTTCACAAGGACATTAACCAAAATTGAGGCAGTCCAGAGAAGGGCAACAAATGGTGCAGGGACTGCATCAGAAGACATATGAGGACAGATTAACAGAGCTCAATATGTATACCCTGAGCAAAGGAGGAGAGAGGTGATATGATCGAGGCATTCAAGCACCTTAAGGGCATTAACAAGGTGAAAGAGTCTAACATGTTTAAATATAAGAAAAATAGCAGGACAAGAGGACACAGCATGAGATTAGAGGGGGCTGATTAATGGGGAATGTGAGGAAATTATTTTTCACAGAAAGGGTGGTGGATGCATGGAATGGCTTACCACAAGAAGTGGTGGCTATGAATACAGTGCAGGGCTTCAAACAGGCATGGGATAGGCATAAGGGAGCAATACAAATGACTATGAATAGATAGGCCACTGAAAGAACAAAGGCCGATGGCACATTTATAAGGTAGAAAAACAAATGGGCAGACTGGATGGGCCTTGTGGTCCTTATCTGCCATCAACTTCTATGTTTCTATGTTTCTATAATGGCTGGTGGACAGTCACAAAAGGAAATGCCCAAAAAAAGGGACGACATGCCCTGACCTCAAACAAAATTACATTACAAAACCATTTTACTATGTTAGAAATAGAAAAGGAACCCAATACAACAGAGCAAGACTTAACTAACATGATAATGCTGAGTGACTCAATTGTCAGGAACTGTGACACTACCTCCTGTTCTAACACCAAAATAAATAAATAAATAAAATGCTCCTTTGTTACCCAGGCACAAGAATAGCTCATATTCAAAATCAAACAAAGTAATTAAAAATTCAGAAACAAACCAAATAGTTGCATTACATGTTGGCATAAATAACAATGGAAAAACACATGAAAAATACATATGCTGGGAACTGTTACAAACTGCTACAAACATCAAACACAAGGGTGCCCATGTAATCATTTCTGCTATTTTTCCAGAACCTAGAGTGGTAAAAGAAAAAAAAATGATACCATTATTCACATAAATACCATACTACAAAACTGGTGTGAAAACAACTCAACTGACTTTTTAAATAGTTGGCAACACTTTTTCGGAAGAAACAACATTTACAGTAAAGATGGGTTGCATCTGAATCCTCTAGGTGCTAAAATATTAGGTAACCTTCCCAAAGAAAAGATGGAATCCATTAATTTAAACTAATAAAGAAGGGGGTGGGCCTACTTACTAAAACTAAACAAACTCAAAACGATAACATAAAACTCATATTAAATGACGTAAGTAGTCTACATAATAAAGTGACAGAATTACAATCATCATTCTATATAAATCAAATTGATATGGCACTCCTAACAGAAACATGGTTAGATGGAAAAATACGTGGGGATACAATGTAATAAAATCAATAAGAAAAGATAGAAGTGGAGGTGGTATAGCAATTTACTTAGCATCAAATATAACATTTATATCGATATCACAGAAAAAATAAAACTCAGTACTGACGAGACAGAATCCTTACGGATTTGAATAATTGGTAATAGAAAAAAATATGTATTACGCTTATGTAATAGGCCCCCAAACACCAATATAAACACCAACATCAAACTAATTGAGGAAGTCAAAAATGCACTTGATTATGGTGATCTATTATTAGTAGGCGATTTTAGTTACCCAGATACTGACTGGAATTTAGGAAGTGCTAGCTTAAAACAAAGTAAGAACGTTCTAGCTTTTTGTGATGAAAACAATTTAACACAACACATAACTTACCCTACTAGATTAGAAAATATATTAGACTTAGTTTTCAGCACTGAGGAAATAATAATATAATTGTGTACAATCAATGGCCCGATAGGGAATAGTGACCACTCAACTGACAACTGTATTCTTCACAATAAACCAAAACATACCAAAAATAACAGGTAGTACAGAATTTTATTCATATAAAACTGCAAACATAAGAGAAATAAATGACAACTTAGAAAACATAGACTGGTATAATATACTTGGCGATATGTCAGTTGATTCATTGTGGGAGTTTATCAAAAACAAAATTCATAATATAATTAATAAACATGCTAAATGCATACAAAAATATAAAAAGAATAAAAAAACAAAATGGCTTAAATCAAGCATTATCAAGCAAATGAAATTAAAAAAACAAATTGTATGCAAAATTTAAAGCGAATGAAACACAGCATAACTGACCTACATTCAAAAATATGCAACGTAAATGTAAAAATAAAATAAAGCAAAAAAGAGATTTGAATTAAACCTTCCAAAAACAGCAACAAAATCAAACTCCAAACAATTTTATTGTTATATCAACTCATTAAAAAATAATAAAGAATTAACAAGCATTAATAAACAAAATAAAAATACTACTGATCCTACTATGATTGCAAACATCTTTAATGATAACTTTTGTTCCATTTATTCTAAACAAGATTCATCAATAAATATCAATACCAACACAACTGGTTTAGAACCTCATCAGTTTAGAAAAGGAGGACATCATTAAACATATAACTAAATTAAAAAACTAACTCCGCTCCGGGATTAGCTAATATAACACCTATGACGCTTAAATTATGCAAAATCATATTTGGGTACCATTAAAGATTCTTTTTGAAAAATCAATAAATAGGAGTCCAGTCCCAAATGACTGGAGGAAATCAAAATCCTATTTTTAAAAAAGGAAATAAATTAGAGGTAGGAAACTATCAGCCAATCAGTCTGACCTCAATGTCACGTAAAATCCTATAATCATTAATAAAAAATAAAATACTAGACCACCTAAAGTCTAGTCCTCTATTTGTCACTGGTCAACATGGATTTACACAGGGTCGTTCACGTATCACAAATCAATTATCATATTATAAAACAATTAGTAGCATGTTGGATAAAGGTACCCTCGTCGATAATATTCTATTGATTTCAGTAAAGCATTTGATAAGATACCACATCAGGCCATAAGGCAGAAATCACATAAATGTAATAATGACAATTATCTTATTAATTGGATAGTAGACTGGTTGGAAAACAGATGTCAAGTGGAATCTATTAGGGGACATTTATCAGCTGAGGGATGAGTAACAAGTGACGTACTTCAGGGTTCTGTCCTCAGACCAATCATTTTTCAAATATTTATGGCAGAACTACATGACAATATTAATAATGCCATCATTAAATATGCTGATGATATGAAACTCTGTGGCCCATGTAAATCAGAGTCTGAAATCGAATTACTACAAGATGACATCAATAATATTGCGGCATGGACCGTAAAATGGAGAATGAAGTTAAACACCGACAAATGCTGTGTTAGTAATATGGGAAAAAATAATAAGCATCATATTTATACTTTAAATGGTAATCCGCTCCCCAACAAAACATCAGAGAAAGACTTAGGTATAATTATTGATAAACATCTGGGCCCAGATATTCAGAATGCGCCAGGCTGTGGCACAAGCCTGGGCGCAGTGCAACTTGGCTGTGCAGGGGCGCTGACTGGGTGATATTCAACGGAGCTGCGCAATAACACAGCATCGTTGAATATTGCACTCTGGCCACCCGCAGTGTGCATGGCGCAGTGGTACTGCACCAGCGCAAGTGGCCAGAGTGGAGCAGGGGGATGCACTAGCGCAAGTTCCGTTGCGCTATGCGCAACAACCGCGATATTCAAAAGTGCACATGCAAATGGGGCCATAATGTTTGCAAGGCGCAAATGCCACCCCATTGCCCCGCTGACTGACACCGTAGGTAGAATCCATTCACATATTTGGAATGTGTAGTATGGTACGGGCTGCACGCCCATTGGCTCATGCTGTGGACCAATGGGCATACAGCCCTACCTACGGTGTCAGTCGGCGGGGAGGGGGTGGTGTGCTGCGCCTGCCGCTGACTGGGGAGGAGCGGGGCAGTGGGGCTCAGTGGGCAGGTTGGGAGAGGGGTACCGCTGGACCACCAGGGATATTTGACTTACTTTTTTTATACAAATGCCCGCGATCGGGCTGCGAGCGGTCCACTGGACCACCAGGGATATTGGACTTAATATTTGCAATATAAATGCCCATGATCAGGCTGCGAGTGGTCCACTGGACCACCAGGGATATAGAACATGCTATTTTCTTATACCTAAGCCCGCGATCGGGCTGCCAGCGGTCCACTGGACCACCAGGGATATAGGACGTGCTATTTTCTTATACCTAAGCCCGTGATTGGGCTGACAGCGGTCCACTGGACCACCAGGGATATAGGACGTTATTTATTTCAACAGATGCCCATGATCAGGCATGGGGAGGCGCCGCGACGGAGGTGCAGCTGGAGCTCGGGTGGCCACCCACAGGTGGCAGCTGCCGTGTTGCGCCCTGCAATACAGCAGCTCACCTGTGGGTGGCCAGCCGTTGTTCCTTTTTTTTTTGGCTCACCTGTGTGCAGCACAAGTAGGGGTTGCACATGCATGGACTCAGCACATCCCGGGCTGAATTTTAGGATGTGCAGAGTATGCATGGGCACGCCCTTACCTCGCCACATATATTACTGATGCGCTCCAGCGCATCGGGATTTGTGCCAGGCACAATCCCCATTTGAATATTGCGCCGGGGCGCAACCCTTTTGAATATCTGGGCCCTAGGATTTAAAGAACAACACACATCTGTTATATCTAAAGCAAATCATACAATTAGAGCAATTAAGAGAAATATAAAGAGTCAAGACTACAAAATCCTTTTATCATTATATGAGGCATATGTAAGACCAATATTGGATTACAGAAGTCCCTTATGGAGTCTGTATACAAAAACTGATATTAAAAAACTGGACAGCGTTTGATGTAGGTATACTAAATCTATTTCTACTGTTAAAAATAAGTCGTACAATGAGAGACTAGAAACACTTGGATTATGTAGCACAGAACAGAGAAGACAATGGAGGGGATATATTTCTATACTTTGAAATCATGAATGATCCTTTAATGATGAATGAGTTGAACATTACATATAAGGCTAACACCTTGGTTACAAGAGGTCACCCATTGCAGACAAATATACATAGGTTCAAGTACACTCAAACGAAAATGTTTTTATACTCTACGCTCAGAAAATTTGTGGAACAGATTGCCAATTGACATAGTATCAAGTAAAAACAACATTGTGTTTAAAAAGCAACTTGATAGATTTATCTGCAATGGTAGTAACCTAAAATATTACTCTATGTCCTAGATGGAGCCAAAATATGGCCTACCTGGCCTTTTTTTGTGCTCCTTTAACCAAGTGAAGTAAACCAAGTGAATTATTGTGGTTCACATACCAATGAAGTGAAAACAACTCAGTAAAATATCAGTCTGCAGTTACCCAGTGTGAAGTACAAAAAAGCAAAATCACATTATTTAAAAGCAGGCAGTCACCAAAGTTAGACAGAGTACAACACAACTGCATCCCTTCATAGCCCTTTGAGCTAACAGCACCTCAGACGGGGGGGTCTACATGCCTCCACAGTGAGAAGAGCCTGCTGCCATGCTCCCCAAGTCATTGCTTGCAGGCATCCTCTCAAAGCCCATTGGGCTAACAGCACCTCAGATGTGGATCTACACACCTCCACAGTGAGAAGAGCCTGCTGCCACGCTCCCAGAGCCATTGCTTGCAGGTACAGCCTGGACAGCGTTCCGGGAACTCGAGGCTGTGTGGCTGTGTCTGTAAATTTTCTAAGGACAATTGCTTTTCTCTTGGGACAGCTCTTATTGGTCATCCGTGGACCATGAGCTCCTTGTTTGGTTCCATATCCTGCTAGAAATATTCAAATTCCTCCTGATTGGACTATGTCACTACCATCAACCAGTTTATTTAACCTTTTTTTCCCCCAATCCACTATTACCTCTGATATCGGGACTGTTTTAATACTCAGTGCTGAATTTCTTTGGTTTAAAGTGTAATTTTAACTGTTTAAGTGTCTACTTTTCCATTTGCAGATTATCTTGTAAAGCCAGTAGAAGGCAACAAGATGTGTAGGTTGCAATTCTCTTCCCACTGCTCTCCCCTTACACTTCTAGTCCTGTGTCATTCATACCTAAAGCAAATTATCTTCATCCTAACATTCATTGGTATGATCTGTAGAAAGCCTCTACTACCCAACCCAGAATGGCTTCCATCTCCCTCCTACTGAAACCCTTCATGGTTCTTACCCTTATCCCAGTCTACCCCTCTTCACCTATAGCCACTTCTCTCTCTGCTTCCCTTCCAGATACCTCCTTCATCCTGTCAATCACCCACACTGCTCCTCTTGTAAACAGACCCCCCTTTCCCTACTACCCTCCAGCATATCTGTTTTCCCTTCCTAGTCACTTTGCCTTTCTTTGTTTCCTTATCTCCTTCTGTAACTACAAAAGTCCAAAACTACACTACTTAATCCCTCTTCCTTCATCAGGGAACATCCACCCCAACCTTAGTCCTACTGCTTCTCCTACCCTGACTTCTTACCCAAACAACATGTCTCCAAACCCCACTTCCACTACAACCCTTCCTAATGGGTTGAAGCTCCTCCACCTGAATATCTGCAGCCTGCTACCTAAAATTGACCTCCTACAAACTCTCATAATTTCACACACCCCTTACATCCTAATTATTACCGAGACATGGATCAAAAACAGCATCCCTGACAATGCCATTGATATTCCTGGGTATTCCCTCTCCAGACAACATTGATCGGGTCGCGGAGGGGGAGTGGTCATGTATATCCTGTCCTCATTGCAGTTTACTACCACCCTAGCTACCTCCACCCCAGCTACCTATGAAGCCCTTGTCACCCGCATTACCCTTCCTTTCTCAATCCCAATCTTTGTGGCTGGCATTTATTGCCGCCCAAGCATTCAACCCTCGGTCATGACTGAACTCTTAGCCAATATCACCTGCCTCTCACAGTCTGGTGAACTGCTCATAACAGGCGATGTGAATCTAAATTGGTTGTCTCCCAAGTTAAACAAGCTAAGCAATGACGTCACTGCTCTAAACCTCACTCAATTTATACTTGAGCCCACACACCCTAATCCCAAAACACAAAACCACACCCTGCTTGACTGGGCACTCACAACCCACCTGCACCGTGTCATTAACTCTGGTCTACTCCCTGATGCCCGTAGTCCTCACAACTCCATTTTCATTGTTTGTAAGGTACATTGCCCCAAACTTCCCCCTAAAATCATATAGCACTGGTCCTTTAAATCCTCAGACCTTGCCCCACTCAGCTCTGCACTTGCTTCCATCGACTGGGTTCCCCTCTCTCCTGCCATTTCTATCGACCAAGCCCTTGACTATTTTAAGAATACATTTATTGTCACCTAGAATGCCTTTGCTCCTTTTAGAAGGATCAGAGTCCGTGGGCTTCACCTCCCCTGAATCACCCCTGAACTTCTGTGGCCTGCTTCAGAGAATGTGATTGGGCCTGGAGAAAACACAAATCTACTAAGCATCCAAACAACTATGCCAAGTACAGAATGCTATGCAATTAATGTACTAAAGCTACTAGACTGGCTAAGATTGATTATTTCAACTCCTCATTCCTGACTAACATTAACTCTCCATCTAAATTCTGGAGGGTAGTTCATGCCCTATTCTCCCTCCCTCTCCCTCACCCCCTCCAGTTCTCAAAATAAATAACTCCCAAGTTTCAGACCCCAGCTCCATGACCAATGAATTTAATGTCTACTACATCCTGTGTGCCACATCTCTTCTAAATTCCCTCTCCCCCTTGCTGCCTACTAATTTCAGCCCTTCACCTCAGCCAGTGCCTATCCCTTCCCTTTTTCCTTTTCTACTATCTCCTCTGAACAAGCTCTTAGTGCCCTCCTATCCCTGAACCCCTCTAAAGGCTCACCAGATGAGCTTGATCCTAAACTCTCTACCTTTCTGCTTCTGCAACTGCTTATCCTCTATCCCTAATCCTTAACCTCTCCTTTATTTCTACCCAAGTACCCTCATCCTGAAAACATGCTGTAGTCCTTTCTCTTCCCAAGGGTGGTGGCACATCCACTCCTGGCAACTATTGCCCTATTTCCCTCCTTACTACTCTTGCCAAACTTCAAGAACATTTAGTTCTTTCTCAACTATCAACCTTCCTCTCCAATTCCTCCTTCTTCAACCCCTTCCAATCTGGTTTATGGAAGAACCACTTAATAACCACCTCAGGCTTACTGACTCCATCCTTTCAGGGATGGATGATGGTCTGATCACCTCGGCCATCTTTGTCAACCTAGCAAAAGCTTTCAACACTGTTTCCCATCCCTGCTTCTTGATTCCCTCTCCTCAGCTGGCCTTGCTATGTCAGACACCAACTGGTTTAAATCCTACCTCACTGGCAGGACCCAATCAGTGAGAATCCTTGATTCCATCTCCCCTCCACTCCCCATCAAAACTGGTGTCCCTCAGGACTCAGTGCTTGGTCCCTTACTCTTCTCCATTTTCCTTAATGATCTTCCCACTGCCTGCTCATCCTTATCTATCCACATGTAGGCTGATGATACTGTCTTATATAGTTCCGGCAAAACCCCTGCTGCTGTGGAAACCAGTTTATAGCATGACTTCAACCAAGTTCAGCTCTGGTTTGCTTCTCATCAGCTTTTTCTAAATGCCAAGAAGACAGTCTCAATGACCTTTGGCACAAGAGACTCTCTAGGCTCCAAGCCCTACCCGCCTTCCACACCCTTGTTGGGACCATCCTGGAGGACACCTCCTCATTTAGATATCTGGAGGTTTGGCTGGACCAACACCTCAACTTCTCTGTACATACTGATTCTATCCTGAAGAAACTGCACCCCAAGCTTGGTGCTCTGTACAGGAATTATAGTTGCATCCCATTGAGTGCAAGGTGTGAAACTGTACAGAAGATGATACTCCCCATCTTTGACTACTGTGATGTAGTCTATGGTGCTGCACACAAATCTTCCCTGACCAAGTTGGACACTCTCTTTAACATCTTCTGCAGCTTTGTTCTCAACTCCCTTTCCCACTCCCACCACTGTGAACTCTATTGCTGTCTAACCTTCCTTCCATTATCTCACAGACACATCTCACACTGTGCCAAACTAACCTCCAAATTCTGGTTTGGAGTGCTCCCCTCCTATCTCTCATCCTCTCTCTCCACTCTACCTTCCCCCACCCACTGTCTCAGACCTAATGACACCCACACCTTGATGGTCCCTCGCCACTCCACCCTCATGGTCAAACTGGTTTCACCCATCACTTCCCTAAAATTTGGAATTTCCTCCCCCCTGAAATATGACACTCCTCCTACTCCTACTTCCTTACCTCTGCCCTACACAATTAACTCTCCCTCAGCTGTTCCTGATTTAACCCACCCTAATACCTATCCCCGGTTTCTGCCTTCCTACCCTGGCTCCCCCGGTAGGATTCTCAACATCCTGAAGGGGGAATCAGGAAATGGCTACCCCTTCTTCTCATACTCAGTTCTTGCCTTTCCCCCTCTCTTCTCCACCTGCCCTTCTGGGTCACCCGTGTGCACAACCGATCCCCATCCTTTTTACTCCAACAGCACTTGCGTACTACCTAGAGCCTGCTCCTGGTACACTTATGCACTATCATTTTTCTGTTGCATTGTTACTATTTTGTACATGTATATGTTCTTTTTGTATTGTTTTGGACATGTATTGTAATTTACACAATGTTCCGCTACTGTTTATTGTACAATATCTTGTATTCCAACTGTTGCATAATCTTACAATGCTGTATTGTTTGTACTACCCACATACTATTGTAACTGATCATCTTTCACAACCCTATGTAACCTCCTCCCTTCAGGCCATACCATGAGATAAGCAACTTGTAGTTCAATGTGCCCTTCTGGTGCAACATTTCAATAAATAAATAAAATCACCTGGTTAAACAATTGAAAAAAAAAAATAAAAAATAAAAGTCACCCTCTCCCCTGAGGGAGGAAAATCTTATTTTTTTAATGTAGGTAGTCAACAGAGACAGTCAAAATACAATGCAGCTGCAGCAACTTCATTCTTTATTTATTTGAAATTAATCCAAGTGGGATGACTCCATGAGACACAGACCCTTGTTTTCACAGTGGTCCCAGGGAAGATAGCAGCAGTCATCAGGTTAACTAGTCTAGCAGAAATAGTTGCAGATAGGGTAAAGTACACACAGAGAACACAAACAAACTCTAAATATAATCACATCTAAAAATTAGTCAAAACAAGAACAGAAATTGGATTCACTGCTTTTCTATAATACAGATGACAACTAACTACATGTAAATCCAGATAATACAATGCAACCAAGCTTATTCCAAGATTATAAAATCTATCACATGCAGAGAGATGCAGGGAATTACATCTATGACCTAGAAATTAGAAGTCACAGAGATCATTTACTGTTGTTTAAAATCCTACAAGATAAGCAGCTTATGGAGGAATGTAATATGAAATATGCAAATAAAACAAATAAACTTAGGTGAAACAATAAACAATTATTTGTACAAAGGGCATTCAGAAATAAAAGAAAATATGATTTCACTATTAGGGCAATAACACAATGGAATAAACTTCCACAGACCATAGCTGATGCAACAAAAATTGAACATTGTAAGGGTACATTAGATGAGTACTTTATGGACATCTAACTCTATTACCAACATGGTGTGGGAAGGGAGGCTTGATGGGTCGTTTGGCCTTCTTTTTCCTTAGTAAACCATGTAGACTGCAAATACTCCATCTAAGCAAGCAGTTATCAGTTCCGAACATGGTTGCCTGCATGATGTCACAAGTTAGAACAACAGTATCTTTAGGCAATGGGAGATCTTTCTTGCATCCAGTAGTCACTGTCTTATGAACTTTGAGTTCCACTAAGCCAAGTGAGAACGTTTCCATTATTCAGGGCCAGCCTTGTGCACCGTGCTGAGAGTAGCACTATGAGCTAATCTGTGCACAGCTAGCTTGGGGGAACATTCAGACAGCAGTACACTCAGACCAGAGTGCTCCAACAGTTCAAATCTGGTGCCATGTTGGTGCAGGGCATCATTACTATGCATTGTGCTGAGACAGCCCCAGACTGAATATGGCCCACTGGAACTCGATGAGGATACCACAGCCCAAATAGAATAGCATTAGGGCTCTGGTGGGCCACAATCAGCTCTAATATGCTAATGAGACCACTGGGCATGCAATGCTCTATCAGCCATCTGCATGCCCCATATGGGTTCACTAGCATACATGCATGCACCGCTCCCTACGAGTGTCACTCCTGTAGCTGTCTAGAATACTGAAAATAAGGCATCAGCAGGTGTCTGTGTACTTTGGGTTATATTGAGCAAAGCAGTAAAGATCCCCATATTTAGAACAAGCCACATGCACTGCACTGACAGGAGCAATGTGCAGTGATAAGTGTGCAGCCAGCTCAAGGGAACTTTCAGACCATTAGCACCCACTGACCAGAGCACACTGTTTGACTAAGGGGTCATGTAAGCACAGTGCATCTTGACTATGCACTGTGCTGAGACACCCCTAAACTGAATATAACCCACAGGAGCCCAATGGGATAGTACAACCCATACAGGCTAGTGCTAGGGCTCATTTGGGCCATAATCAGCTCTAATATGCTAATGAGACCATTGGGCATGCAAAGCTCTATAAGCCATTTGCACACCCATTATTGGTTCATTAGCATGCACAGCTCCCCGTGAGTGTCAATTCTATAGCTGTCTTAAATAATAAATATAAGGCATCAGCAGGTGTCGGCAGATTGGCCACAGTCTTTAAGAGGTTCTACTGGAGAGCCACAAGAACAGGTAGGATAATACCCAGTACAGATGAAGCCACTTAATAGAGATGGCTCCGTGGATCTATATTTGTCCCCATTAACCGATCGTCCCGATTATCAGGATTGCTACATGTAGCGTTGTTTGGGTGGCAAAAACACAACCTGTCAGTGAAAAAAAAAATGCTAATCATGTAAATCTTAATTATTAGTCTATTTATTCAAGTGCAGCAGTGCAATAACTTTTTTTCCCTTTTTTAGTTTGCTTGTGACATTACAAAGTGCTATAGAGTACTGTACAGTAATAAGAAAATTAAAGCTTAGCTTGCTTCATTCCAGTTACAGTCCGGTCACCCAGTCACTCAGTAGCAGTGAAAAAATCCAGGATTTTGCTTTGCCTTGATTCGGTGCAGATCATATTAGTTCTCCGCTTCTCGAGTTCTGTTAGGTCTCCCCATGAAGCCATGTCTCCATTTTGTACACACTAGGTCATGAGACTACATAAATGAACCAGGGCATCTGCGTTTAGGATCGGACTCAAAGTAGCTTGTCATCCCCTTAGTGTCAGAAGAGTCCCATGCAGGACTCGCTTAATCATAACCTTTTCACAGCATCATAAATTGTAACATCAGAGGCTTCCCCTTCTGTTTCGGCATTCTCATCAATGTTGACTAAACTGGCAAACTCCTGTGAGGACATAAACTCAGGGGTGGCAACATTGAGGAGATCACCGATGGGGTCTGATTGGCTACTCGATGCTCCAATAGATGGCTCGTCACCAGCATTGACAGCATCATCAGATGTTTTAAAGCCACCTTTTTTGAAACCGTGACGGAGAGTTAAGGTGGATACAGTCTGCCATGTCCTGGCAATCATGTATGTCGCATCCAAAATTGTCACAGCTTTGGCAATTGCTGCTGCCGTAGCTTCCCCTCCTTTGTCGATTATATCTACGATACGAGCCGCCATCAGTGAACGATAGTGGCCTTCAGGTTACGAATTACACCCATATCCATGGGCTGCAATAGGATCATGGTGTTGGGAGGCAGAAAAACAATTTTTATGTGTGGGAACATTCTGATATCATTGGGGCGAGCTGAGCAATTGTCCAGAAACAGTAGAACATGTCTACATTTGCGCTTGAGCTCTCGCTCCCATACAGTAAGCCAGTCCTTAAATATCCAAGCTGTCACCCACGCATTGGATGATGCATAGTCAGAGACAGGCAGTGTTTTGAGGTCTTTGGGGAAACATTGGGGGTGCTTGCTTTTTCCAGTGAGGAGCAGGGGACGTTTTTCCGTGCCTTCCACGTTAGCACACACAAGCAGCGACACTCTGTCCTTTGCCCCCCCCAAAAAAAGATCAGTCTGCTTATGGACATGCCCTCTGTCTGGATAGCCCCTGAAATAGAGGCCAGTTTCAACAAAGCGGGCAGCACAGAAGCGACCCAGTCAGTGGCTGAATCCGTGTCGGCATCAGATTGTTCCCATGTTCTTTTCTGTACAAAAATGCTGTGCCTTTGCTTCTACCTAGAGAGCCACCCATCAGTAGCCTCAAACGTTTCATGCCCCAGCTGAATGGCAAGCTCATTGGCCTTTTTCTTTAGGAGAGCTCCAGATAGCCGTACTCCCCTATCACAGCCCCATTAAACCATAGAAGAAGGGCGTCCTCAACTTCTCTGTCTTTATCCTCGCATTTTCGCTTCCATGCGGAGTTGACATTTGCTTGCGACTCACTAATTATAGAATCCCTATTCAAGCTAATTCTGCCAGCTTGACTTTTAGAAATGCCAAAATCTTTGGCAACACTGAACAGTGAAGCCTTCGGTGCTTGCAAGGCTTCTACTACTTTAACTCACTGTATGAGCGTGAACTCAGTATTCTTGCCTGACATCTTGCAGAAAACTCTGTCTGTCACTGGTTCCTAAGTAACAGTAGTGTGGAAAAGCGTCCCAATTAAGCAAAAGTGGTGTCCCGCTTAACAGAATAGCAACATCATTGAAATGAATGGGGAAAAATCGGTAGCCAGGGAAACATCCCGATTAACTGAACGTCCCCATTAACCGCTTCCCTATTAAGTGGAATGTATTGTATTGTGAACACTTATCCTATAAGAAGTAGGGTAAATAACAAAAGGTAGTGAGTTTAAAAAGGGGTAAAACAGCAGGATGTAAGTATAGGTAGCTACAGGCAGAAGGAAGCAGGACACACATTGTATAAGGTGAGGTGATAAATCCATTTAAGGAAGGCTAGGAAAAGAAGAACGTAGCCAGACATAAAAAGGAAGCAGTAGAGCATGGGGAAGGGCAGCTGATAAAAATACTGGTAGAAGTAAAAACAGGGAACACACTATCTAGTGTAAGATGAATTAATTTCAGGTACTCAGAGGAAGTAGGTTATTAAACATACATAGAAGACAGAAAGGAAGGAACAGTGCAGATTTAATAGAAAAAAGGCTTAAGCAGGTAAAGACATGGGAGTGGCACAGGGTAACAGATGTGGAGTCACTTATTTTGGAACAATTTCTGGGAGCTGAGGTGCTGCCACATTTGCACTCACCTCTCTAAGTTGAGGGAAGAGGCCATTGGACTCAAATACGAGATGGCAAGGATGTAGAGGACCCTTTGCCACCCCAAGGGACCACCAAGGAGGCAGCCACTGCCTCAGAGGATGGCTAGGCAGAGGCATAACAAATGGACCTTTGTGGGTCCTGGTAGGGTGGGGGTGTGGGTTGGTTATATACTCCTCAGCCTGTGCTCTACAAAATTCCTTCACCATACTGGTAGAACAGGACAGCTGAGAGGAGGCACCCAAGAAAGTGGCTAGGGAGGATTTTTTATTTAGCGTTTGTTGACCGGAAAAGAGGAACAGACAGTTCTGCTGATTTTCAACCTCATCCCCGGGGGAGGGGGAAAGAGATGGATACTAACAGACATTGAACCAGATTGAGCTGTTAATGATATTTTTAGTGAATGGGGGAAATTAAGCCAGGACACCAGGGAAATTCCCCTACTCTGTTGTCACTTCCTGTGGACAGGATGGAGGGGCTCAGTTTGCAGCCGGACACAGGAGGAGGAGGAAGTGCTGATGTGGCAGAGAGGCAGGATATGCTGAAGGAGGAGGCCTAGTTTCAAGGCCTACAAACTTGCAAATGGGAGAGGAAGATAACATGGATTGGTCTCAGATCATGGAGGATGCTGAAGGAAAAACCCAGGTACCGTACACCTTGCCTGATAATGTTAAGGCTGTATCAGATAAAGAAAAATTAGTTTTAGAGCTGCTAAGAAAAGAAGAGCAGTTTAAATCACAACATGAAGCGCTGCAAAAAGAACTGTTACCTTTGGATGCTGCAACTATGATTTCTGTCGTGCCGTTTGATGCACCTTGTGAATCTGCAGTGGCAGAATCGGCAAGTTCTTCAGCTTTATACTTACAGTCAAGGATTTTAATACATTTTCTGATGAAGCATGCCCTTTGGAGACTGTTCCCCTGCTTGACAGGCCTGTCTGTCGACCTGACAGTAGTGACGAGCTTCTGGTGAGTCAGGCGAGCTGACAGGGCCGAGGGTAGTGCATCAGTGTCAGACGATTGAAGGATTTCTCTACTGGAATGCGGAAATCGCCTATTGCTTCAGGGCAAGATGTTCCTTCATGGGTGAAGACTGGACAAAAGAGTCGGCTCTGCAAAAGCTGGATGGATACAAGGAGCTGATGGACGATGGCTCCCAGATAAGACTTGGGAAACTTTTTCAGGTACTTCTGTGAGTGGTTCTCCCCTTTGGAGGCAGTTTCGTCAGTGTTTGCATCATCTACTGCTGTAGCATCGGGAGGGGGGGGTTACCGGACACAGAACTATTAATGGAGGCATCGGGACCTTCTGGCCAGGCTTGAGACCTCTTCACCTGGATTCCACCCCTCCCAAATGAAGACAGGAGACGGCGTGGGCCTTTTTTTCAGACCTGTTCAAAATAACAAGGTTGAGCAAGCTCCTCGCCGTAATGCTGTTCATCTATGTAGAGGTGGTCTACAAGAGCATCCAGATAGGATTTATGTTGCCAGGACTTTATTACTTAATTCTATGCATTTTCGTTGAAGACATATTTGCCCTAATATATATTAGAGGTGAAGATTATTTTGATGTCAGCTTTAAAACATTTATGGGTTAGACACTTTTGGAGGAAATATGAATCTCTTAAAATGACTGCATTATGGACACCCTTTTAGGCAATACCATTAACAAAACCCTCTTTAAAACTATTAATATCATGTTTAGGAATGAGGGTGTTAATGTGGGAGATATTCTTTTTGGTTAGGAAAAAATGTGATGTGTTAGGGCTCTGGAGCGCATCATGGATTCGAGGGAATTTGGACAGGGAACTGAGATTTAAAGTTAAATTACAAATAGTAGAAAATGAGGTTCGCCATATACCTAACAGCTTTTTTAGGTAAAGATAGGGGTGTCTGTTTTACCCAGGTCAGCCAAAAGCTTGTTATAAGTGTGGTAGTGGTAGGCACCTTAGCAGTACTTGTGATCTGGCACGCTGTGCTTTGTGTGGTGACTATGACCATGATAGTGCTGTTTGTAGAAATGTCTTCGCTGTAATTTATGTGAAGAACAGGGCCATGCATACCATCAATGTCCCCGGCAGGTCAGAATAGACCTGAGGCCCAGATAAGGACTCCCTTATCAGTCAGGCCCAAGATAGATGTAGGCCGAAGGGCTGCATCCTTCGCCGAAGGAGAACCCCAAGCTAGACCAACTAGTCACACCGATGCTTCTCCCTCTAGCCCTACTCATACTGCACAGGCCCCTTCCGAGATACTGGTGCTTCCTTTTCTCATACCCTGAAGAACTTGTGCCCTCTCAGTCTTCTCCCTGTAATTTCTAACTTACAGAAACCTATGCCCCCCAGGAACTGATTTTCAGCTCCCTAAAAGGGTGACTAGGTCTGTTAGTAAAAGTAAGGCCCAACCTGTACAGATCCCACTTCAGAATACCTATCAGGTACTTCTAGATGGAGATATGGGTTCTGAGTCTGATGTTTCTTCCAGGTCTGAGGTGGTCTCAGAGATGGAGTATGACAATGACACGGTTCTGTCTGGTAGGGGAGTTAAAAGAAATTAGGAAAAAAAAGGAAAAAAGATAAGGATTAATTTTTCTTTTCCCTATTTTGTTTTATGACCTCCTTACGTATAGCTTCTCTTGATGTTCGGAGTATACAGAACATTAAGAAAGAGCTGCAGTTTTATCCTTCTGTAAGGATTTAAAACTGATATCCTTTTTACAAGAAACTAGGCTTCATTCCTGCATGATATTTCTTCCACTAAGAGACTGTGGCCTGGGATTTCCTTTTGGACATTTGGGGGATGCTGCGGATGGCTTAGGGATTTTGTTCTATACATCTCATGTCAAAGTCCAGCAAATTTAGATATTGTCCCTGGACGGCCCTTTTGGTAGATTGCTATTGGTATGGGTTTCTGTACGCTTGATTAACACTTATGCTCCACAAAGTAAAGCAGCTAGAGTGGATTTATTTAATATTACTAAGTTTTCTTTTACTGAGCGACATGTGCTCTGGGAGGGATATGAACTGTGGTTAGATTTAAAACTTAAAGATAATATTCAAAAGAAGGTTTATTGTCATTCTCATGCTCTTAGAGATACTTTATTGCTTACAGGCCTTAAAGATGCTTATAGATTTCTGTACCAAGATACAGGAGCCACATATTATAGAAGTGCATTGTCTACACGTATAGATTTCATTTTTGTATCTCAGTTTTTATATCCTCAAAGATTTCAGCTTTCTTTTTCTGAATTTACTGATCATGTTCTGCTATTATGTGATATATCTTTCCGAAATATTCCTGCTAGATTCCCTGCTATTACTCGGAGGTGGAAGTTGAATGTTTGTTTTTTACAACACTCAGAGCTTAGATTAAAGTTGGCAAATCTATTTTTTTATAGGAAATCTGTGGCAGAATTTTACGAGGATTGGATGCATTGGTGGTTGGATACAAAAGAGGAATTTAAAAAATTGTTTATCGATTTTGGTAAATTTACTGGTAATAAGGATTATTCACGATATTTGCACTATAGGGATCAGTTTTATAAACTAATGTCCTTACCTAATGTCTCAGACTACAGAATTAAAACTCAATTGGATGAGATTAAAAACAAATGTTTTTCTTATCATGCTACTAAAGCAACTGTCCAGAATACAGAATTTAGATATAGTACGACCACAAACCTTATTCTGATCCGTATCGGCCTGTAAGGATACTGTTCTTCATAAAGTAATGACGGGTCTGTATGATAATAATGGCTGTTTGAAAACTTCAGATGTGGAAATGTTGAAGTTGTACATTCTCATTTATTTCAATTTTGGGTACAGAACCTGTTTCTTCACATATTTGGGCAAAATGTTTCTTATTCTATTCCTCAGCTAGATTCTGTTTTAATTACTGAGCTAGAAATGCCTATTTCTGCCCAAGAGGTTAAGGGCGCAATTACTAGATTAAAACCGGGGGTTTCTCCTGGGATAGATGGTTTATCGCATGAGTTCTATAAGCAGTATATAGATGAACTAAGTGTCATATTACCACATGTATTCCATTCTTTGGTTGAGACAGAAGACAGATTCGTGCGGAACTTTGTCTCAGCATTGGTAGTTTTTATTTTTAAATCTGGAGATAGATGTGATTTGTGTAATTGGAGGCCTATTAGTCTCCTTAATACTGATTATAAAATATTTTCTTCTATTCTGTGTAGTAGATTACAGAAGGTGGCATCCGTGCTTGATACATCCTGCACAAACCTGCTCTGTTCCTGGGAGGAACATTAAACAAAATTTACTGTTATTAAGGGCACTAACAGAATTTGGTAAACAAAATAAATTGTCTGGGTTTCTTTTGGCCCTGGATCAGAGGAAGGCTTTGATACTGTTTCTCATGCTTTTCTGTTTACTGTTTTACAATATTATGGATTACCTGGTCAAATGCTGGCATGGATTACATCCTTGTATAAGGGTGCTTCCTTTTCCCCCATAGTTAATGGTTTGGTAGGGACAAGTATTGATTTAAAACGGGGGGTTCGTCAGGGATGCCCGCTAAGCCCTTTGCTTTTTACTTTTATATTAGATCCTTTGATCAGAGGGATAATAAGTAATGATTTGATTTTGGGTGTTTCTCCAGGTATGGATATTTCCCTCAAAATCTCTGCTTATGCAGATGATATGTGTCTTATAGTGCAAGATTCAGTCTCAGGAATTAGGCATTACAACAGTTTGAGGATTTTCTAGATTTTGGAGTATATTTAAATTATGATAAATGTTTTGGTTTACAAATAGGTTTAGGGATGTGGGTACAAATGATTGGTTCTGTTAATATAGTACATTCTTATATTAAGATTTTAGAATTTATTTTGGATCTTGTGATGTGGCTTCTTTGAATTGGGAAGAGAAATTAGTGTTGGGGAAAGAAAGGTACAGATGTGGAAATCCTGGACTCTCTCAAAATTAAAACGGGTTTCTATTATTAAAAGTTTCTTCTTCCCATTTTTTGTATATTAGTTATGTTTTTCCTTACCTTTAAAATTTGAAACTCGATTATTAAGTTGTTTTTCAAATGTTATGGGGTAACAGGTTAAATCCATCAAAAGAGATTTACTTATCTGCCAATCCAGGCTGGGGGCTTGGTATGATAAATCCAGTGGTTTTGTTCTATTCTTTCTTTTTAGTTCTATCTTGCATAATGATTCAAATACTACTGAGGATTTATGGATGGATTGGACGGATGAGCTGTTTAGCTTTTTTTCAATATTGGGGATCAAAAGGAATTAAGAAGGTCAAAGGTTTGAACCTTCCTGATTTTGCAGTCCCTGGTTTCAGAAAAGTAAAGCATGGCAATACAAAAGCAGAGGCTTTTTACTGAATAGAAAACAGATTTATCGTAGGGATCATGGAAATGAATTTCTTGGTTCGGTAGATTTTCCAAAATGCTGTCCATCTAGACTGCAGTTTGCATTGAAACTTTAAGAGACCCTAGAGTTCCTGTGCATATGTGGATGTTTCCTGGCTTTGTTGTTATGGGAGATTAGGGTCCGTGGCAATTGGAAACATAAGGCGGTGGAGGAAAGGGAGTGTTTAAGACCAGGGTGTGATGGGTTATTAGAAACCCTAGAACATTTTTATATTAATTGTCCATATATTGTACTTTTTGGCTTGATTTACAGAGTAAATGGAAGTGGGGTCCTATTAATTATGAATCCTTAATTTTAGGGGACTACTCAGGGTTTTAAGGAGATATCACCCTAGTACTCTGAATGTGATCTTTGCCTGCATAAAATATCATCTTTGGCAAGCTCGGTGTCACTATTATTTGCAACATGCTGTTTTATTAAACTCTGTTATTATTTCACAAATTGAAAAAGCAATACAAAAAGTTAAAACTTCTGATTTTTTAAAGATGGATAGGAGGACATTTGCTATATTTTGGAAAAATGTAGAACATTTATTTTGATTTACTTTTCTTGTTTTTTGATTGGTTTTGGATGTTCATTTCCTTTGTTATTTATATTGCTGATTTCTTTTTTTGAGTATTTTTTTGTGACTTCCTATGATGTTATTTCTCTGCAATAAAGAATTCCCCTACTCTTTTTCAAGAAGTACCATGGGTTCTTTAACATCCACATGAACTACAATCACAACAAGCAGATAGGACCTCGGTTTAATGACTCATCCAAAAGACTGAACCTTGGGACTGCAGCACCTCCTTCATGCACATGCTGTAGGGGTCCTCAGTAGGGGAGACCCCAAGGTGGACAAAAGAAGACCCCTGTCATGGGGAAAGTACATCCTGATGAAGGACTGCTTAATTAGGGAGACAGACTTAGGAGAGGGAGCTGGAGAGTAAAGAGAAGTAAGGTGCCTATGAGCACTTTGACTCAGTGGGATAGTGAGTAGATCCAGTAGAGTTCCCCACTCTGCGAATATTGACTGAACTACGGTTGAGTCGAGAGACCATTCATGAGGATCTGTCTCTGTTCTGCTGAGGCGGTCCCCCAGTTCGTTCTGTACTCCTGGCAGGCAGAACGCTTGAATTAGAGCCTTGTGCTCCAAGCACCATTCCCACACTCTCATCGCTTCTCTGCATAAGGGGTAAGAGTGAGCACCGCCCTGTTTGTTGATGTAATACATCACTGCTTTGTTATCCGTTTGAAGGAGAATGCTCTTGTGACAGAGAATGTCCTTCAACGCCCGGACCGCATAAAGGATGGCTCTCATTTCCAAGACATTTATGTAAGCTGGGACTCGACCTGAGTCCACGCACCTTGAGTGTGGAGAGCCTGACACTGAGCCCCCCACCCCATCAGGGACGCGTCTGTGGTAATGGAAATCTGATGATCCAGAGGAGCAAAGGGATACACTTCTAGGAGATTGTTCTCTTACGACCAGCAGGTGAGTGACCTCTTTAGAGGTTCTGTCACCTTGACGAGAAAGGACTGCGGGTGAGTGGTTGTGGACCACTGAGTACTGAACATCCACTGAGAAGTTCTCATGTGAAGGCATGCTAGGGGTACAGTGAACACCGAGGATGCCATGAGACCTAGCATCTGTTGCATCGAGGGAGCTGGAACCGAGTTCTCTCTCTGATGTGACAGGCCATCTGAAGAATATCACTCCTTCTGTCCTCTGGAAGAAAAGCCTTCGCACAGGAAGTGTCCAGAAGAGTTCCTATAAAAAGGAGTCTCTGGGAGGGCTGCAGCTGTGATTTTTTGAGGTTTAGCAGGACTCCCATGGACGTGAGAAAGCTTGAAGCCGTGGCTACGGCGTCCAGAGTTCCTTGCCTGGAAGGACTTGCTAGAAGCCAGCCATCCAGATAAGGGAACACTTGAATTCCGATCTTTCTGAGATGCACTGTGAGAACTGTACAACACTTTGTAAAAACTCGTGGCGCCGAGGATAGTCCAAAGGGCAGGACTCTGAACTGATAATGCTGTCCCAGAGCCACAAACCTTAGGAATTTGTGATGCTTCGGGTGAATAGAAATGTGCTGGTAAGCATCCTGCATGTCTAGAAAGGCTAGCCAGTCATGCTGATGAAGCAAAGGTAACAAGGTTCCTAGTGAAATTATTTTGAATTTCTCCTTGGGCAGAAATTTGTTTAGTCTTCTGAGGTCCAAAATGGGGTGCATGCCCCCGGTTTTCTTTGGAACCAGAAAGTAATGGGAGTAGAACCCTGTGTTCCATTGGTGCAGTGGAACTACTTCTACTGCCCTGTTGTGCAGAAGGCCCTGGATCTCGGAGGCGAGAAGGTCTGACTGAAGCATTGACACCCTGGGCTGTCATTTGGGGGGACGATCCAGAGGGGTCTCCACAAGATTGAGCGAATATCCCTCGCAGATTATCCGTAGGACCCATTTGTCTGAGGTTATGGACTTCCATTGATTGTAGAAGTGCATCAGATGACCTCCCACCACTGAGGAAGAGTCCATCTCAGGCAGCTGAAGTGGGACTTGGGCCAACAACTCAGAAGGTGGCACTGGGTGCTTTGGGTCCTTGTGCCTTCTGTTGCATTTTCTTTTGAGGCTGGGGGGCTTGGTTTTTATGAAAACTTCCTCTGCCTCTGCCTCAAAAGGACTGATGGTTATGGAACTGGCGTTTATGAACACCCCCTCGAGAGGGAACAGGAAGAGGGCGAGCCAACTTAATGGCTGACCTAGTTTTTTGTGTAGCTTCTAGAGCCTGTTCTGCTTGAGGGCCGAAGATACACACCATCAAAAGGTAAGCCATTACCTGCTGCTGTGCATCATTCGTAAAACCTGAAGTACACAGCCAGGAATGACGGTGGGTACAAATGCCGGCCGCCGCCGCTCTGGAAGCAGCATCAAAAGCATCCATAGCTGCTTTAACCTGCTGGCTGTTGGATTCGATACCCCTGGTAATGGTCTGAAGAAGCTCTGACCTTGTATCCGATTCTGGAAGAGCTTCAACCATCTGTTTGAGCGAATGCCAAAGAATATACTTATATTGAGAGAAATAGCCCTGGTAGCTGGCAATACGCATACCCAGGGTGGAAGCAGCAAAAACTCTCTTACCTAAAGTGTCTATCTTACGAGATTCTTTCTTAATAGGTTGAGCTGTAGTAGTTTGGGGAAGGACGACCTTATCATTCTCTGTCAAAACTACAATAGGATCTGCAAAGGCTTGGGACGCCAAAATGGGTCGATCCTTGGGGGCTGAGTATTTTCTATCTATGGGTTTAGCCACCGAAGGAAGGACAGCAGGATTACTCCATACCATTTGAGACAGCATTTCAAAGGATGGCTGTACCGGAGGAGTCAAATCCATAGGGATCTCCGGAACATGGAGATATTGGAGTCTTAGCAATTTCCCAGGATCAATGTCTGTAGTTTGGAGAGAAAGGGTGGAAATCAAGTTTTTCAGCAGAGACTTAAAAGAGAGGTCCTCAATTACAGGCTCTGCAGCAGGAATAGACCCTGTTTCTTCCACTTCATCACCCCGCCTAATGTCTGGGTCAGGCTTAATGTCATCTCCCGACAGTCCAGGAGGGACTGTATGGACAGGAAAGAAGTGAAAATCAGATGGAAATGAGGAAGGAAAAGGGTTAAGGGAGGAGTACTGAGAGATGGACGACACCCTAAGGACTCCCGGCGCCACAGAGACGCATGGCGCCCGGCGAAGGCTGCGGCACGAGGATGGCACAGAAGCCACTACGGCACGAGGATAGTGCGAGCTGCACACAGAAAGCGCGGCCACGAGGCGAATGGTGCCGCAGCACCACATGATGCTGAGGACGGCGCCAAGTAACTCAACAGCACCGAGGGCGGCGCCAACAGATTCCTCGAGCTGAAGAGCGGCCTCGGAGTAGCCACCAGCGCACCAGGGCATCAAAAACACCCCAAGACTCCGAAAAACAGGATTTGAGGAAAGGAGGAAGAAAGAGCAGGAGATAGAGGCATCAGTGTGGCCCCTGCGCCACAGCCATATGAGGGGGGAAACACCTAAGCACGGAGTCGATGGCACCGAAGAGGGTGTCACACGACCAGGGAGGCTCAACCACCCTGCCTGGTCTCCCAAGAAGCCGAAAGGCTCCTGAGTGACCCGGCCAGGCAGCTGGATCAACCTCCTAGCCCACTGCTCCATAAGAGCAGCCCAGTGACGAAACTGCTCATCTGAAGACCTACCAGAGGGCGGGGTAGGGCTCCGATGTCGAAGACGTCGGCTACCAGAAACAGAAGCTGGCTCCAAAGGAGGAGACTGGCAACTATGCTCCAATAACTGACCGTCTACTCGCAGACATATCAGAGGGCGACCTTGAGTGATGCCTTCTCTTTTTAAACCTATGGGCAAGGCTCGAGGCTGAACGGTGCCGAAAAGCACCATTTATTTTATAGCTTGAGGGACTGCCCGCCCTCGACATGGACTGACCATTGTCAGACCCTCCCCTCAGAGAAGGCGGCGGACCGGTCCAAGCCCGGCTGACTGAACAGCTTTCATACGAAGTCTCCCTACCATCACCTGACCTGCTCATGGTCGACTCCGTCAAAGTAGGCTGAGACTTCTTTGTAAATGAGAATAAACTTAAGCGATACTTATTCCAGATATTACTACAAAACAATAAAACTGAAAACTGTTTTGAAGTTTGACGACTCCCGGTGGGCGAGCGACGTCATCACTGAAGTGCACTCGACGGCGGGAAAAAAGGAACTGAGGCGGTTGGAAGGTTGATGCTGAGGTATTCATTACCGCAAGAGCAGAGGCTCGCGGTGCCACTCCTTGCGGCGCCGTCTCAGGCACTGACCTTCCGACAAAAAAGTTTGCTCCCGATGGGTCCTAGTGCCTCCGGTGCTGATCCTATTAGTGTGAATGAGTGGTGGAGACTTAGGTCCAGGAAGATCTAGATAAAGTGCCCTAACAAGGCAAGAATGAACCAGGAACATTTACATATAAAAACTAAAGTGTTCCAAAGCTGCACAATGATAAAAGAGGACTGCCCAATACAAATCCCTAATATTACTGTAAAATGCTAAGGAAGGGGTTATCAGCTGGAAGGAGTGCAGCTAGGTACCACTGAGGAGGAAAAGGATCTAGGGGTGGTGGTAATGGGGAAAATGAACAACAGAGACATCAGGAGATCTAGACCCTCACTCTCAGGTTCTTGGCAATAATGGGAATGCAAGAAATCACAACTACGTTGCATCAGAGTAATAAATCTTGCTTATTACTACCAAAAGGAAAATCACAGTTGCCCTAAGTACTTCTTACCATTAGGAACTGGGAGCCAATGCTATGCATTCCCTATACCTCGAGGAATGTAGAAATCTCTGGGTCTCCGAGGTAAAAGACGTAATGTCTTACATTATATACCAATGATAGTTGCCATAGTTAGTGTAAGATAGAAACATTTCTAGTTACAGAAATAAGCCCTATTGGTTAAATTAGAGGTGGCTCCACAGTCCTAGATAACATTACATAATTCTGTTATAGTCATCACTGAGAAAATAAAGTACAGTTTGTACATAGCGATGTACTAATACAAAGCATCAGAAGATGGCAATGCCAACTCATATATCATAATACTACAAGGATACAAGTGTCCTAACATCTTGTAAGCAAGTAATACACGTGTATATTACAAAGTAAAATGTATAGCAATCATATGCATACATATTCTGACATCTACTCTTGTACGGTAGATGTCCTTAGCCCTATGTGTTACTATAACATATTTATAAGTGCTAGCTGTCCATGGTGTACCTCTAGGGTATCAGTTAGTGTGCAGGGACCTTGTTTAACATTCCCCGCCTTGTTTTCAACATAAGGGGCAAGACAAACAAAAACAAGGAAGTGGAGACAGAGCAGGTGTCATTTACAGACCCAACGCACAAGCCTTGTAAACGAACTGCAGCTGCTCATGGTGTTGGCGGAGTGTGTGCCGGAGGCAGCAGAGCATAATGATAAGGAACAATATCAAAAATGCCTGTATTATAATAAAACCTTTAAAGGTAATTTCCAACCAGGTATTAGTCAGTGCACTATTAAAATCACCATCATTAATAAGATCACATATTGCTTCATTTGCTTTGGTCATATTATTGCTAATGTGAATGAGGTGTGTCTTTCCTGTCTAAAAGTGACTTCAGTGTTAAACTTAGAGGATCAATATGTACATTAAAGTAAGATAAATACTCTGAAAGAGCAAGAAGATAATCAGGGTCACCATCAATGATATCTGGTTCCACAAGGGGAACAGAGGTGATAACTGTGTGCCCAATAATAGCTGTCTGGTAAGGGACGAAACAAAAATTGGGTTCGGTAATAACACATAACTGAGTTCCAGAAGTAAATTGCTTAAAATTAGTTACCACGTAAAAGTCACCATCCAAATTATATTGCATTTTCACAGTAGGTAATCTCCATTTTTGTAGTTGTACTGGGCAAGTGTAAGTCTGGCTGGAAATCCATGTTGACAGCTAATGAACCTCCTTCCGGTAAGACTGGTACAGTTGAGAAGCATCTGAAGCAGATGTTGAGTCCTGGTATTCTGTGCCATTGGGGGTGATATCATCATCCATGGACAAGGACCAATCTATACTGTATGGAGAATATCCACATACAGGTTTAATAACGTCAAGTACGCCACATCGACACAATTAAATATACCCTTCCTTAGCACAACAGTCCGTATGCGGTAAGACCCATGCGTCCAGAAGTGGATGAAAAACCAGAAGAGGTGGCAAGGCAAGGAGTTCTCTGTAGATTTCTTCATCAAGGTGCCCAACAGAGTGTACAGATGCTAGTTTATCAAATATAGCTGTATTGGGATCAAAACATGGTAAAGAAATGGTAAAAGACACAAACATAGTATCCTTAATGGAACATTTCTTAGAAGTAAAGCAAGGACCTCTATTAGGGTGCCTGGTCACAAAACCCAAATTCCTAGCAGTAGAAACAGCAATTGAAACAGATTGTAGCATACACATGGCGACACAGGGGATTTGCAGTGAGGGCAGTACCATTTAGAGATACGTCTATCATGCATAATATCATGGATTCTTCTGGATTCCAGATCGCAGAAGAGATTGTTGATGGTAGTAATAATGTGTGACCCATTGGCAGCGCATAGTATTTCACAGGCAATGTATTGCTTGTCTGCCTCCTTATTGTTCTGTGCAATAAGAGCGTTAATCTTTTCTTTAGAATCTCTAAATGCCTTAGCAATGTCATGCTTATTATACACAGTGTATCTTTCTTCCTGACTAAGGCCATCCACACCATGCAATAATGGGGGTATGATGCCATTTATCATACCAGCTTCAAACTACTGTGAATGTGCTTTGATAGTAGCAATGTTTGCTTTATTCCAGATAGGCACTGTAGTACCAAAGAGACCAGTAAGGGTGCCTATGGCACCAGTGACATCCGATGTGTCAAGTATGTTTATTTTATGACTTTGTGAATCATCTTTCTGAGAAGTAGGTTTTCTCCTAAAATTGCCTCAATGCTCAGTGGTGTGTACCCCGGCAATAGGGTCTTGATTACAAATCTGAAAAGTTGCTAAGCTATCAAGTAACAAAGTACTATAAAATAACAATGTGTTAGTAGTATGACACAAACCAAATTATTTCATATTCCAGTATGTCGAGTTAAACAAAACAGGTATATGCATATACTGTATGTTACTAATAAGTGTGCCAGGTAAAGCAGTGGCTGTGAGACCACTACGCGAGAGCCAGGGTGTTGATTTGGACATTCCAAAAGTTCTGTCAGTGGGGGTAACACAGATAAATACATGGCAGCTGAGGCCATATTATTATGGCACAACATTTCTTTGCAGAATCCTTAGAAAGTGTATTACACTATGGGTGGGATATTCAGACTGCACCAGGCAGGGGCGCAAGCCTGGGCGCAGTGCAACTGGGCTGTGCCAGGGCAGGAATCAGGCGATATTCAACGGTGCTGCGCCATGGCTCAGCGCCATTGAATATGGCACTGAGGGTGCATGCACAGTGCATGGCACAGTGGCACTGCGCCAGCACAAGTGGCAGGCAGGGAGCAGGGGGATGCACCAGTGCAAGTGCAGTTGCGGTAGTCACATCAACTGTGATATTCAGCACTGGGCATGCAAATGAGGCCATTATGCATGCAAGGCACAAATGGGGCCATTTGCATGTCATTATGGCCCCATTTTCATGCAATGTACCGATCCCCAACAACTTACACCTGGCGCCCTGCCAGGCTGCAGCTGTCGGGGACCAATGCCCTCCTGCCCCTTGGTGGGCTCCTCTCCCCCATTCACCTTACCACGGGCATGTGTAATTTTAAACCCTGGTGGTCCAGTGGACTGATCCCCATCACCCAATCATGGGCATGTGTAAATATATGCCCTGGTGGTCCAGTGGACTGATCCCCATTGCCCAATCGCGCGCATAAGATATATATCTCCCTGGTGGTCCAGTGGACCGATCCCCAGTGCCCGATTGTGGGCATGTGCAAATATAAGCCCTGCTGGTCCAGTGGACTGATCTCCATCGCCCGATTGCGGGCATAAGATATATATCTCCCTGGTGGTCCAGTGGACCAATCCCCAGCGCCCAATCATGGGCAAAGGTTAAAAAATCACTGATGGTCCAGAGGAAACCCCCCCAGCACCCAATTTTGGGTGGAATAATCTAAAGACACCCTGGTGGTCCAGTGGTACCCCCCTCCCCACCCATTGAGGCCCTCCATCCAACCCATCCCCGGTCAAGCGGTGGGTGGCAGCACCCGACCCACAAGCTGCCCGCCGAATGACAATACGAAATAGGGCTGCATGCCTACTGGTCCACTGCGTGGGCCAATGGGCGTGCAGACCATACTGTACTACACAGGCCCGAAATGTGAATGAACCATTCATATTTTGGGCCTGTGTAGTACAATATGGTCTGCACGTCCACTGGCCCATGCAGGGACCAATAGGCGTACAGCCCTACTGTATGCTGTCAGTCGGTGGGCAGCCAGGTGGCTTGTGGGCAGGGTGCTGCCACCCACCACTGACTGGGAGGGGTGCAGGGTGGCAGGGGCCTCAGTGGGTGGGTGGGGAGGAGGTACCACTGGACCACCAGGGTGTCCTTAGATCATTCCACCCGTGATTGGGCACTGAGGGGGTTGAGGTTCCACTGGACCACCAGGGAGTTTTAACTTAAGCCCACATTCGGGCAATGGGGATCGGTCCACTGGACCACCTGGGATGTCTGTAGCAGAGGCCAGCGAATGGGCAGAGGGGGGCACAACACCCCCTGGGCAGGGGGCATGTGGACCGTGTCCTGGGAGGTCAGGTGGCCACCCACAGCAGGCGGATGGTGTGTTGTGCCTTGCAATATGGCAGTTCATCTGTAGGTGGCCAGGATTTGTTCCTGGTTTCACCAGGCACAACTTTGCACCCCCCCCGAGCAGCGCAAGGCAGGTATGTGCCAGTATCTGTGCCGCACATCATCCTAGGCTGAATATTGGGATGTGCCACATATGCATGGGCACGCCCCCTGCACTTGCACCACATACATTACTGTTGCGTCCTGGCACATTGGGGGTTGCACAGTGCCACCTGCTCCATTGAATATCGTGCCTGGGGTGCATCGATGGGTTGCGCATGGTGCAACCCTTTTGAATATCCTACCCAATGAATGGTCAATTAAGGTAGTAATATTATATAAACCCGAATGCCTAAGAGAGGTTTGGAGCAAGGACAAGATACCATTTGGGGATAATTTTGCATTGGGCCATCAATGAAAAGTTCCCTTGGAGAGTTTGGCCACGGGGAGTATTTGTCCTTGAGACTTGGTTTGCCACTCAATTTGAAGGGTAGATTTATCAGGAAGAGCAACAACTGAGGCAGTGAGGTAGGCACCTGAACCTTCCTGAACTGTAATCAAATTGTCAGGGAATATTGATGGAGACTCCCTCTGGGGTAGTGGCAGGTGGATCAAAATGAGGAAGGATGTGCTTTACTGTGCCTTGGATGCAGGGGAGTACCCCTGAGATGAGGAAAACATGGAACAAGATTGCCATCATGTCAGTGTAGCCGAAAATGGAGTGAGGAAAAGTAATTATACTCCTTTATACAGTTTCAACTGGTTTTTCATGTAACCGTTTGTCAGTCAATTTGTTGTTTTGCACGAGTCTAATTTGACAGATTGCTGGACTGAGCTTGTTAACAACTGGGTAGGGTTCTTCCCACTTGTTGGGGAAAGGGTGTGTTGGATGCGCAAATCTGAGAACCATTAACCAATCCACTTCTTTTGTGCGTGTTTGTCAAACTGAATTTTGAATGGTTGCTGGGCTTTACCCATGCAGTTCGCAGCATACAAATGAGTGTGCATTAGGTCTTTTCTCAACTTTTCCACGTGTTTATCCACAGAGACATGATCTGCAGTGGGAGTGTGCAGGTCAAACAACAGGTGTTCAGGTAATCTCATACTTCTGCCAGTCATCACCTCAATGGGTGTCAACTGAGAGGTGGTTGAGGGTGTGCCCCTAATTGCCATAAGGAGTAACATCAGTAAGGAATCCCAATCCTTGGGATTTTCCTCAATAAATTTGGAAAGTATTTGTTTAATCTGTTTAATCTGTCTGTTGGCCATCTCTACTTGACCTGATGATTGTGGGTGGTACGGTATAGAAACAAAGAAACACAGAATTTGATGGCAGATAAGGACCGCTTCTCCCACCTAGTCTGCCCATTTCCCTACCTGATGGATAAGCTGTAGATTCTAGTTAATCAACAGCTTACTTCCTCCAGAATTGTCTTATGCCTGTCCCATGCATTCTTGAATTCTCCCACTGTTCCTGACTCCACAACCTCCTCAGGAAGGCTGTTCCATGCATCTTCAACCCTCTCTGTGAAAAAATACTTTCTAACATTACCTCTGAGCCATCCTCCCTCTATCTTCAAATTGTGCCCACTTGTTCTTGCACATCTCTTCTTCTGAAATATACTACCCTCTTGTACTCTGTTAATTCCCTTGATATACTTGAAATTTTCTATCATGTCCCCCCTCTCCCTCCTTTCACAGAAACATAGAAACATAGAATTTGACGGCAGATAAGGACCGCTTGGCCCACCCAGTCTGCCCATTTCCTTACCTAGTGGATAAGCTGCAGATCCTAGTTAACCAGCAGCCTACTTCTTCCTACCCCAACCCCCTAGAATTACCTTATGACTGTCCCATGCATGCTTGAATTCCACCACTGTTTTTGACTCCACAACCTCCTCCGGAAGGCTGTTCCATGCATCCACAGCCCTCTCTGTGAAAAAATACTTCCTAAATTACCTCTGAGCACGCCCCTCTATCTTCAAATTGTGCCCTTGTTCTTGCACACTCTTTTTTGAAAGATGCTACCTCTTTGGACTTTGTTGATTCCCTTGAGGTACTTGAAAGTTTCTATCATGTCCCCCTCCTCCCTCCCTCCCTCCCATCCACGAGGCTATACATATTAAGCTCCTTAAGTCTCTCTTCATATGTCTTCCGGTGCAGACCCTGCACCATTTTAGTTGCCCTCCTCTGGACAGTTTCCATCCTGTCTATGTCTTTGCGGAGATTGGGTCTCCAGAACTGCACGTAGTACTCTTTCCTCAAGGGTATACATATTAAGCTGCTTTAGTCTCTCCTCGTATGTCTTCTGGTGCAGACCGTGCACCATTTTGGTTGCTGTCCTCTGATCGGCCTCCACTCTATGTCTTTGCAGAGATGGGGTCTCCTGAATTGCACGCAGTACTCCAGATGGGGACTCACTAACTGTCTGTACAGAGGGATAACAACTTCCTGTTTTCTACTGTTGATGCCTCTCCCTATGCATCCCTGTATTCCCCCAGCCTTCTTACATTGCTTGCCCACCTTTAGGTCATCTGATATAATTACTCCTAGGTCTCTTTCGATTTTTGTTGTTATTAACTCACCCCCCCAATGTGTACTCTTCCCCTGGGTTTTTGTTTCCCAGATGCATTACCTTGCACTTCTTTGCACTGAATCTGAGCTGCCACATATTTGACCATTCCTCCAACCTTGCCAAGTCCCTTTTCATTCTTTCCACCCCACCTTGTGTATCAACCCTGTTGCAGATCTTTGTGTCATCTGCAAAGAGACATACCTTTCCTTCCAGGTGCTCTCCAAAGTCACTTATAAAGACATTAAAGAGGACCAGTCCTAGTACCGAACCCTCCGGTACCCCGCTAGTTACCCTCCTTTCTTCACTGTGAACTCCATTTACTATTACCCTTTGCGTCCTGTTGTCCAGCCAGTTTTTTATCCAGGCTTCCACTCTGGGACCCACTCCAAGGCTGGCTAACTTGTATATTAATCTTTTGTGTGAGACTGTGTCAAATGCCTTGCTAAAATCTAGATGGGCCATATCCATAACCCCTCCCTGGTGTACTACTTTGGTCACCCAGTCAAAGAAATCTATTAGGTTCATCTGACATGACCTTCCTGCTGTGAAACCATGCTGCTTTGGGTCATGTGCCTCACTGGCCTCTAGGTACTCAACAATTCTTTCCTTCAGAAGTGATTCCTTCATTTTCCCTGCCACTGAAGTCAAACTAACTGGTCTGTAGTTTCCTGCCTCTGCCCTGCTCCCACTTTTGTGAAGTGGAATCACATTTGCCCTCCTCCAGTCCTCAGGTACCACCCCATCCTCCCATGATTTGTTGAAGAGAGTAGAGTGGTGTTACTAGTTCTACCCTTAGTTCTTTTAGAATTCTTGGGTGAATCCCATCAGACCCCATTGCTTTGTCTACCTTCAGTTTCAAGAGTTCTTTCAAAACCCTTTCTTCTGTGAATGGACTGGTATCGACCTCTCTATTCAGTGTTTCTCTTTTGTTTAGTTTAGGTACCTCCCCCTCCTCTTCTGTTGTGAATACTGAGCAGAAATATTCATTCAGTATCCCTGCTTTTTCACTGTCACCCTCTGCCCACATTCCTTCCCCTTTATTAAGTCTCTGTATCCCTCCCTTGGTCTTTCCTTGCTCCCTAATGTACCTATAGAAGGTTTTATCCCCCTTCTTAACAGAGTTGGCTATCTTTTCCTCAGTTTGTGCCTTTGCTATTCTGACTGCCTTCCCTGCCTCCTTCTGCTTTAACTTATTTATGTATTTGCTTTTGTTAACAAGGTAAGCACGCTAGACAACCGAGTGCCTATTTTCAGGTGTGACCCAGGAGAGTTACAGAGCACACAGGTAACAAAATACAAGTCAAGGAAATAGAATACAAAGTAAAAGATTACAGTCAGGAGCTGCAGGCTCTACATAGGTGAGAGGTACAGGTCACACTGAAGCAAGCTGACAAGTTATAGTATACAACACAACGTAGGGAGTCAAGGTATTCTAATATATCTATAGACTGATAAAGTTATCTGTCCTGCTCCTTCTGTGTTTCCTTATATTTCCTGAATGCTATCCTTTTCTCCTTAACCATCTCTGCCAACTCTTTTGAGAACCATAGTATTTTTTTTCCTTCATTTTGTTTTGTTGATTTGCTTCACACAAAGGTGTGTTGCCTCTTCGATGGCTGTTTGATTATTTCCCATTGTTCCTCCACCCCTCCTTCTTGCCCGTTTGCTAGTGCTTTTCTGAGGCACTCTCTCATTTCCCAAAGTCAGCCTTCCTAAGTCCAATACTCTTGTTTTTATGGCTTGACTCTATGGCTGTGTTATTGTGAACCACACTGTTTGGTGGTCACTTGTTTCCCCAGATAGCTACCACTTCTAAATCTGAGATCCTTTCTCCTTCCCCATTTGAGAGTACCAGGTCGAAGATTGCTCCCTCAGTGGGTTCCAATACTAGCTGTCTGAGGCATGCCCCTGTAGGGCATCAAGAATGACCCTGCTCTTGGATGTGCCTGCAGCAAAGGTACTCCAGTTAACATCTGGCATATTCAGGTACCCCATCAACAATATCTCCCTTTTTTGCCATTTTAAGGATTCCTTCTATCATTTCTTTGTCCATTTCCTCCCCTGAGATGGGCGTCTGTACACAACCCCTATGTGGATTGTGGTGCCATTTCCTGTTTCCAGGGTGACCCATAGTGACTCATCAAATTTCTGTTTACTCTTTAGTTCTGTTGCTTTAATCCCTTCCCTTATACAGAGAGCTACTCCTCCTCCTCTTTTACCCACCCTGTCCCTCCTGTAGACTGTGTATCCTGGTATGTTGACATTCCAGTCATGGTTTTCTGTGTACCATGTTTCAGTGACTGCCACAATATCCAGGCATCCCTCTTCCATCAAGGCCACTAGTTCAGGGAGCTTGTTGCACAGATTGAGGGCATTGGTAGTCATCACCTTCCATTTATTTTCTATGGCCTTACCCCTTTTAGCCCCATCCCTGTCCTTACCACCATTTTCTACATTTATCCCTGTCCTGCTCCCTACTGACTTCTCTACCTTGGTGTTTACCTCTCTAACTAATGTGTTTTGTCGGGGGAGGCTGGGATTTCCCTGCTCCTTTTCAGTGCCTCCCCCTTGGCTAGTTTAAATGCTTGCCAATGAAGCATTTAAACCTGTCACCTAGGATCCTGGTTCCCCCCCAGACAGATACAGATCATCGCACCAGTATAAGCCTGCATCCCTCCAGGTGGCTCCCCAGTCTCCAGTGAAGCCAAAACCCTGAGCTCCACACCAGTTTTTCAACCATTAATTGTATCCCTTGGTGTGGAATGCCCTAGCATCATCCTTGCCATAGACAGGCAGCACCTCTGAGAAGGTTACTGTACATGCTACTTGTCTAAGGCCCCTCCCCAACTCCACAAACTCCTCTTGCACCATTCTGATCCCATTCTCAGCCAGGTCATTTGTCCCTAGGTGGATAATGACATCCAGCTCCCTCCCTCATGCAGCTGCTCCCACAATCCTGAGGATTCATTTCCTGTGCCTCAGAGCCGTGGCACCAGGCAGGCACCTTACCTCCCTATCCCCTTCCTCCCCCACTTCTATCCCCCTAATGATCGAGTCCCCCACCAGTAGTTGTTTCCTTCCCCTGTGGAGTCTCATGCCACCCTCCTGTGGGTCTCCTTTGTGGAGGTTCCCAGCATCCTCCTTGGTCTCCATTGCAGGTGCCTCCATAGAGAAACCACACTTTGCCAGAACAGCATATGAATTGTGGAGAGGTACAACTGGAGGGATGCACCTCTGTTCCACCACCCTCTCCCTCTCTGAGCCCACCTTGGTTCAACTGCTCCTCTTTCTTGGCAACATCTGAGGTAACAGTGGTGGCCCTGGTGGTCCCCGGGTGGGGGAAGAGGTTTCACGAATCCTAGCCAGGTCAGCCTGGAGACGGGCAACCTCCTCTCTCAGACCAGAGAGGTGCCTGCAAATAGGGCAGCATCGCAGCCTCCAGAATGTCTCCCGGAACACTGCTGCTCCACAGCCATTGCACTGCACCACTCCCATATTGACTTATTTTGTGTCCCCTCTCCTGTTGCTTTGTATGCTTACTGTCTCCTCCTTCTATGTATTTTTACACTTACTTTCCTACTGCATATATGTCCTTACAACTCTCACCCTTCCTGTTCTGGGACCGGAAATTCCTGTAGTCTTCAGTAGTCTCCTTCTTCCGTGCTTGGATTCAGACCTCCAGCAGCCAGGGAGGAGAAAGAGTTGTTTTGGTTTTTTTAGGTTCCTTCAAGGTTGATGAAACTAATGTGTCTCAGTGATCCTTCTCTTCCTACTGCCAAACAGGAAGTTCCTGTTGTCAGTCAAATCTAGTGACTATAAAAGTAGAACTGGCTTTGGGTGGGAGGGTGGAGGGGTGGGAAGGAGGGCAATTAGTAAAAAGTCTGTAGTTCTAGACTGCTGTATCTTGCTCTGAAACCAAAGTTCTCTGTCAAAAACAGCAGGAAGCTGTAATTGGAGATAGCTGCTTTTGTTCTCCTCAGCTGCTAAGCCACACCCCCAATTAGCCTCAGCCTCTGCTCTCACTCAGTAAATTAAGCTGATACAGCCCCCTTCCTTAGAGAAACACACAGTGACTTTCTCCTTTTTTTAATTAAATGAGACCCCCTTCTTCTAATAAAGTATCTGTTTGCTTAATCCAAATAGGTACTGACTCCTGCTGAGATAGAAGTGATTTATCAGTAAAAAATCTGTAGTTCTAGACTGCTGTATTTTGCTCCGAAACCAAAGTTCTCTGTCAAAAAGAGCAGGAAGCTGTATATGGACAATTAATATGTGGAACCTTTGGTGAACTCCAAGGAGTTCCAGGGCTTCTTTCATCAACTCACCTGTAAAACTAGTTCCTTTGTCGGAGTCCACCTTAAGAGGTAGGCCCCACCTGGAGAAAATCTGTTCTACCAGGATTTTGGCAGTGGCTTTTGCAGTACATGTCTTGGTGGGGAGAGCCTCAACCGACTTAGAGAAGAGATTAGTTACTATAAGGGCACATTTGTCATTTCTACTGGTATTGGTGAGAGGACCAATGAAATCAATCTTTAAAGCATGCCAAGGGCCAGAATGCCATCATGGTAGTAATTTGGTGTTCCTTTTGATTGGGATGGGGTTGTTTTGTGCACAAACAAGACAGTTATCTGTGTACTGTGTGCCATCCTTGGTCATACCAGGCCACCATGCAGTGGCCTTGAGCCTCTGGAGTGTGTTTTCCAACCCCTGGTGTATAAATTCGGACCTAAGTTGATGAGGGACCACCCACAATTTTGTGGTGGTGTTATCTGGTTGGTACCAAATGAGCTTGTCATCTGGGGACAAGTGTAACTTACCTTCATGCCTTCGGTATGGGTTGTTTGCAGGTATTCTCCTCGGTGCCTTTGTCCAAAAATCTGCACACATCCTTAAGTTCAGAGTCAGCATGCTGGGCTTCTGACAAATCCAAGGGGGAGAGCGGTTCAGGTTTCTTCCAGACAGCTGCAATGTGCACAGCCACTCTGGCTTCTGGATAGTCCATCATCCAGATGCCTCCCCCCGGCACCTTCTTTAGCAAGGTTGTCAGCTGTGTCATTGAGGCATGATAGGGGTCATGTATGGAGTGGGCCTTAACCTTATGTACATAGAGTTTGTGTGCAAATTTCTCTGCCAGTGAATGAATGCATATAACTAGTTCCTTGTGTTTCACTGGGGTGCCGTCAGAAGAGGTAAAGATGTTCTTCTGCCAGAGAGGCAGAAATTCTATAAGAGAACAACAAGCCCAGTTAGAGTCTGTAAAAATGATGGTTTCCCCCGGCTCCATGCTGGATGAACTCAAGGGCACAGGCTACCGCTGCCATTTCTGCATACTGTGATGATGCATACTGCAATGTTTGGAAATTTTAACAGTGTTACCAAAAGGGTAAACAATGAATATACCCATTCCTGCTATCTGTTCTCCCTGATAATAGGAGGCTAAGCTGTCTGTGAAAAAGTGACACAGTGAGGTGCTCTCAAGTAATTGTGGTGTAGCAGGAAGGAAAGGTCCTGGATCTGGTAGATGAGGTGGCTGTAATGTCCTGTCATGTGGTTCTCCTTGGAAAAGGAGGCCATGCACCAGCACGGATGGCATTTTGGTTGCGTGAACCTTGATGTCCCTGTCCTGGAGAAGGAGGGACCAGTGTGTCAGTCTGGTATTAGAGACTGAGCCATCCTTTACTCTGTCTGAGAGTAGGAAAGTTGTAGAGGTGTGGCTTGTACTAATGATCAGAGGGGAGCACCCAATGATATACAAAAAGTGCATGACAGCCCAGTAGGTAGCCAGAAGGTTCCTTTCACCAAGGCTGTACTTCTGTTCCACTGGGGTCAAGAGCTGTGATGCATATGCAGTGGGTTGTAGGATGCCATGGATCTTCTGGGCCAACACTGCAGACTGTCAGAGGTGGCAGATTCTAAATGGAATGGCAAGACTGGATTGGGGTTGACCAAAGCTGGAGCTGAGGCCAGAGTCTGCTTCAGTGACATCACAGCCTGGGTATGTATGGGGCCCCAAGTCCAGGGAACATTCCTTTTCAGTAGTTCATACAAAGGGGCGGCCTCTGAGCAAAATCACAAATAAAATCTCTGGAATAATTTACCATACCTAGAAATCATCTAAGGGTAGCCACACTGGTGGGGAGTGGCAAGTCCTGTAATCCCTGTATCTTCTTCCAGGTAGGGCTTCTGCCTTTGTCTGTTTATTTTTATTTAATGTAATCAGTTTACAACCTTTGAGCCAACGGCTCATTTACAAAGGTACCTCGTCAACAATGGTAGATAATACAGTTAAAATAGAAAGCAGAGTACATACAAAGAGGAGCATCAGTATAACAGACACGCATTAATGGCACCTGGTTACAGCAAACATTGGTAGTGTAATACAGAGCAAAAAATGGTATAATTGACAGCAGTAGCTGGGTAGCAAGTAAGTTATGCATAGGTAGCATAGGGAATGCAACGTGGGTCTACCAATCAGTAGTGATACAGTTGGTAGAGGGAAAAAAAATTGAAGTAGTGAGGTTGTTAGGAATAAGGAGGCGAGGGGATGGAGCAGCCCAGAGGGCATTGTCAGGGAGGAGGGGGTGGGGTTAGGGCATCATTTAGGCACAGGAGCAGCAGCACTTGCTGAACAGCTCGCTTTTGAGGGCATTTTTGAAAGTGGAGATGGTGGGGGTATCAGTGACGGCCCGAGGAAGATTGTTGTACCATGCAGGGGCTCTATGGCAGAACAATCTCTGACCAAGTGAAGTCCTAGAGCAGGAACCAGGAAGGTGGATTTGCAGGAGGTCCGGTGCTGACAAGGGGCTGTGCTGGAGGGAGGGAGGGAGAAGTCAGCCGGTGGGAAAAGTCAAGTAAGGTTTTTTAGAAATGATGCCGTTTGGTATAGTAGGCGTTCATCGGTCAAGCATTTGTTGCAAGGTCATAGAGTTGGCAGGTATGGTGAGCTTAGGGCCCTGTGATTAGCCTGCAGGCCTTATTTGGAGGAGGCCGAACTTTTTTGAGGAGCCGTCCTGTTGGCAGCCCATAGACAGGCAGTCCATAGTCCACCAGGAGAGTATGGAGGAAGTAACTGCAAGCCGGAGGGCATCGGGGAGACAGTTTTTGTAGCAGTGCAGGATACAGAGTCGGATATTGGTTACAGAAGCGAGTGCGTCGATGTGGGTATGGAAGGAGGTGCTGAGTCAAATAAGATCCTAAGTACTTATAGGATTGGACTTGTTCAGTTGTAGTCCGGGCGGAAAAGGATACGGAGGGAGATTGGATGATTTATTTTGAGGTGGGCGAAGAGCATGGTTTTGATTTTTAAGATTTGACAAGCCAATCTTTATAGCCAAGCCTCAGTGCAGTCAAAGGCCCTTTGTAGGGAAACCTGGAGGGATGTGGGATTACAGTAAGTGGCAAAGAGGATGGTATCATCTGCGTGCAGCAGTATTTTCCCAGGGCATGCACTGGGCAGGGTAGGTAAAGCAAGAAGAGAAGGGCCCCAGGATGGAGCCCTGTGGAACCCCTGAGAGGATCGAGCGTGGGTCAGAAAGAGTCCCACCAATTTTGACTCGTTGGGAGGCGGGCGGAAGGTAGCTGGAGCACCAAGCCAGTGGTCAGAGGCAAAACCAGTGTGACAGAGGGCTTCCAGTAGTAGGGGTGGGAGACCGTGTCAAGGCCTTTGATAGGTCAGGAACACAGCCCCGCCAGAAGCCAGTATCAAGGAGGAGTGAAGGAGGAGGCGAATTCAAAGAGCAGTGCTAGTACTGTGTCCTGCACGGAAGCCGTGCTGTTCAGGGCAGAGGATGTTGTATTTGGTCAGGTATTCAGTTATTTGTGCAGCAACTAGTTTTTCCAGTGCCTTGGAAAGGGGAGGAGAATGGAGATCCGTGATGAGTTCCAGCTAGGACCTGTCACCCCTTTATGGATCAGATAACTTGCAGTTTTCAGGAGGAGGAATTGTCCCAGGCAGAGGGATTTGTTAAGAAGGCAGGTGAGTGGGTGAGGACTTGATCCAGGACCAACCGGAGAATTTTGTGGTCCAGGGAGACGCCACTGGGACTGTTGCCTTTTAGAGCACGGTTCAGGTGCAGTCTGGCTTCCTGGGTAGTAACCCTACGAAGGTGGAAGCAAGGGTGATGGAGGGCAGGGGTAGGATGGGGGGGTGGCTGATCAAAGAAGTTACTGGGGAGGATTGGGCTAAGGTCTGTAAAGGTGGTGTTGAGTAGGTTTGCAATGTCGGCGGGGTCTGTGATGGTGGTGTTGTCGGTGGTAATCTGGGATGGGGGAGGGGAGCGGGTGTTCCCATTCAGTTGTTTGACCTTATCCCAGAAGGTGCAGGCTCCCCAGGAGGCAGTGAGGTGGCCTGATGTGGTCAGCTTTGGCCTTCCTGATTGCCCATGTACACTTGTTCACGCAGCATTGTAGGCCTGTCTGTCAGCTGGGCGCCTAGTTTCAGTGTACGGTACCAAGGTCATCCTGTGTCTGAGCAACAGTGAGAGAGCAGGGTAATCCAGGGCAGGTTAGGTCTTTTGGAGTGGATGGTAGAGATGGGAGCAAAGAGATTGCAGGCTTTATTAAAGGTGGAGGTAAAGAAGGCAGAGCGGTATCTATATCAGGTGCATGGAGAATGGGGACCAGTCTTGCAGTTCAGGTACTGCTTAAGGTTTTTAGGCCATAAGGTCTGAAGCCGGCGAGGCAGCGCTGTGCAGTGGGTCGGGTAAGGTGGTCAACCAGCGGAAGAGCACAGGGAGTGGTCACTGAGTGAATCAGGGAGGACTTGGATGTCCAGAATTTTAGGGGCGGTTAGTGAGGATGACATCGAGGAGGGTGCTAGTACCTCTCTTGGGGTTCCACGAGTGGGTTGGGAGACTAGCTGGGTTAGATCCAGAGCAGAGCAGGAGTCCAGTGGGGAGGATGAGGGACAAAGCCAGTTCACATTGAGGTCCCCAACTATGATTTTGTCAGCATTGTGGGGAAGGGTGGCAAGGTAGTCAGTGAGGATAAAGAGATGGGTTTTGAGTCTGGGCGGGTATGTAGGCAGTGGTGAGGGCAAAAGGATCTGGCGGGGTCCGGGGTAGCTTAATGGAGGGCTTAGGCCCCATTTACAAGGACACGGTGCAGGGGAGGCGATACCAGTGAGTGAGCTCCTGGTGTAGATAGTGCAGCCACCCCACGTTTGGTTACTCGATCCTCATGATAAAGGGTGTAGCCAGGGAGAAACAAGGAGTCAGGGGTGGAATTAGATAGCCACGTTTCCACCAGCGCAATGATGTCCGGTTTGTGCTGAGAGACCCAACATTGGAGAGAGTCGAATTTTTTCAGGACGCTGCATATATTCATGGAGGCGATCAGCAGTCCGGGACGCCCTCCTGCAGAGGTGGTCCTAGTGGGTCCAGGATTGGGGTGGATATTGCCAGATAGGAGTAGTAGAAGGACAACAGTTCTGGCCAGGGCACGGCGGTATAGATTGAGCCTATGGCTATGAGGAGTTGGGGGTGGGATCGTAGAGGAGCAGGGGATAGGTAGGGAATTAACGTCGGGGAGGGCAAGGATAGTAAGCTGTCCGAAAAAGGAATGGGGGGTGGCGAGGAGATGGGAGTTGAAGGTCAGTGTGCATGGACATAGTAGGTGAGTAGGAACTAGGTTGGTGGAATTAACGGTGAAATAGCCTGTAGCCTAGGGAGATAAACGGCTGGAGGAGGGGGAACCAGGAGGAGGATGACGGGGAGGGAATTTAACAGAAGGTGAGCAAGCATGGCGAGCAGGTGGTAGAGGAGTAGGGAGTTGAGATAGCTGTACTGCCTCCTAGAGAGTGTGGCTGCCACTTTAGATTAGTGGTAGTGACACGGACCCTGGTGGTCAGGGTATAGGGTTCAAGTCCCAACTAGGGCAGCACAGAATATGCCTGGGAGAGGGCGGAGAGCCGTAGTCAAGGGGACAACGTGGGCTGGGAAATTGGCCTCCGCAGGGGTGGAATGTAGTGACTCCTAGTGGTCACTAGGTGTAGGTACAAGGGAGGAGGGGCAGGTCTAAGGGTGGTAATTGGAAGACAAGGGAGAGGGTGAGGAAGGGGTAGGGCAGAGGAGGGAGTATAGGCGGGGTGGTGCAGGAGAGGTGAAGGGAGGATTCCAGGATAGGTAGGCAGACAACAGGAAGTGCAACAGCAGTGGGGTCCCTCTAGTGGTGTGCCGATATAATCTGCAAATGAGAAAGTGGGGAGTTAGAAATAATGGCAGACAGGAAGTGATGTCAGGGACCAGTGCCTATAAAGGAAATGCCGGCCCAGAGTGGATGGGTGGAGGGGCGGGCGGGGCAGTTGACACGTGAAGCGTGTCGACAGGCTAACCCCCCCTCACAAATGCTGCTGCTGCTGCTAAATGAGGTAGTTTAATTACCTCAGCGCAGCCGCCGGCTTCTCCGTGCTCCCTGGGGGGAGCGATGTTGTTTCTGGGGGTGTGGTTGTTTGTTCTGGGCTGGGTGGGCAGGCGATGACTACAGGAGACTAAACCAGGTCACCCCTAGTTGTGCCCCAATGGTAGCAGACCAAGAAAGAGTACCTCTTTCTGGCACATTTATGCTTTTACTGGGTTACATTTGAGGCCTGTCCTCTGAATGAAGGTCAGCAATTCATCCAAGAGGTTTAGATGTTGTTCCTGTGTGGCTGTTGCTGGCAACAGGACATCTACATACTGCAAGAGGCACTGGGGTGTAGAGAAACCCTCAAGAGCATCTATCATGTGCAGATGGAACAGGGAGGATCCACGTGTACTGCCTACATTCAAAGGTAAAGGTGAACTTATATTGACTCTTCGGGGCAATGGCAATGACCAGAAACCATTGGAAATATCCAGGGCACTGAACCATTGTTGGACAGGGGTCAGTAGTCATAGAACATCTGATGATGATGCCACCATTGGGGCACAACTAGGGGTGACCTGGTTTAGTCTCCTGTAGTCAACTGTAAGTCTCCATGTGCCTGTGGGTTTTTTTTCACAGTCCACACTGGGGAATTTGCAGTGGAAACACATGTCCTGATTACACCTTGCTTGAGAAGTGACTGGATTGTTTCCCTAAGAGAAGGCAAGGCCTCAGATGGAAAAGGGTATTTCCTTTGCCTCTCATGGACTGGGCTTGTCACCTCAATGACAATATGCATCTTTCCACAATTGTGCTTGTTGGTGGCAAATGCCACCAGAAGCCTTTGTAGGATGGAAAGGAGCTTTGAGAAAAGTAGGGACGGGCGGATATCCGACCCAATAAATAAATCCGGTCGGATTTTACACTTTTTGACCCGATCCGACCCGATCGGATACTGCTCTATATATCAGGTCAGATACTCATTTTCAAGTCCAACAAAGAATTGGGAAGTAGTGAAATTTCTGGACACGTCCATTGCCTGTGTGTGCATGTGTGAGCGAGTAAAAGAAACTTTTCTTTTGGATGTTGAGAAAATACTCAGGGACTAAAAGCTGGCTTGACGTTTTTATTTCATCTCCAATGGGGCAGATATAATGTTACAGGAAGCATGACGGGGTTGTAATGAAAACGGGTTGCCTGGCTCAGGAAAAACATTGTAGCTTCCGAGAATAAATTAGTAGGACAAACAAATGTTGAAATGGAGGCTTTATCACAGTTTGTACATAACATGTAATATACGTGGGCCAGCGGAAAATTAAACAGTCACATCAGACCAAGTTTCAAATACCTGTTTATTTTGCACCAGTTACTTGTTATTGTTTTACTTGTTTATACAAAAATGCTTAACAAACAATTGTGCTTTATCCATATCCAAGCAATGTCTGCCTTGGAAGGTACTATCAGATGAGAGCAGAGGCAACGGAAATAAATTTGTGCTGTTCCAGTTATTACAGGAGAAACGGAGGTTGTGAATAGGCTACTTGATTAAAATTGTGCTGTTGTGTGCTGTTCAGATGATTATTGCAGATTTCCCCATCTATGTATCCAACCTGATAAATATCTGGATTCAGTCGGATAGTACTCTGGGTAAATCCAGATCCGATATCTGGAACATTTTTGATATCCTCCCATCCCTAGAGAAAAGCCTGTGGTTCTTAAACAAACCTATGACATCATAATCTTCATCATTTGTGGATATTGCTGCAACCACTTGTGAGTCAGGAATCATGACAGTGTGGTACTGTCCCTGAATCTGTATCAACATGTTGGCCAGGTCTACCACACAGCCGCATGGTGCCAAGAAGTCAACTCCGATAATACTAGGGTGATTGTGCGGTACCATCAGCTGAAAGGTATGATACGCCTCCAAGTGTCCCAGTGTCACAGGTAGTGGCAGGGAGTGGTACGCAGGTAGCCTAATTCCATCTATGCCAGACATATTCGTCTTCGATCTGGCAGACCAAGGTGATGTGGCTGGATTGTCATCATGCAATACAGACACTGTCGTGCCTGTATCCAGCAATACTGTAAGTAGGCGGCCCCTGACCTCGGCCTCTGTAGAGGGCCTTCCATTTGTATCCAAGACTAGCTTGTTTACAATATGGACTGGGGCCTGCAATTGTCAATCCGTACTAGTAGAGGCATGGGGAAGCTCCTGAAAGAGCGTTTGGGCTTGGTTCCTGTGAACCATTTCACCATGCTGTACTGATGCTATACAGGGAGCCGCTTCTTGGTTGAGGCCTGTAGAGGCCTGAGAGCCTGGATTTTCAGTATCCCTGCGGCCTGTTGAGGCCTGCCTTCCCAGTTGTACAGTAGCAAAGGCCCGAACTGGGATAGCGTCAGCTACAGAGTGCACTTGCCTGAGAAGGCCTTGGAGGCTTCGGTTCTCATCGGCTATTTCCCTACACGAAGGGCCTGATCTCGGTTGTTTACCCTTGTTATTTTTATGGTGTTTCTTATTTTTATGGTAGTTCCAGTTCCTGCCCCAGGATTGTTGTCGGGCCTGTTGGGGTTGCTGGTTATCTATAGGGAGGGGCTGTTTCTCTTGGGCCTGCCCCTCCACCATGTAGTGTGTTGTGGCCTCCGGAGTGGGTTCCACAGCAGCTACCTTCTTGCAGCCGGAGCCCGAATCATGGATGTACAGTTGATCAACTCTCTCCTTTTTCTGAAGAATGTCAGAAAACTTCTCCATGGTGGGATAGGTGGTTGGCTTTATCTTCTCTCGCACTGCAGGGTCCATGTTCAGAAGGAACAAGGTCTTGTACTCAACAAGGTCCGCATCCTTGCCTTCTCCTGCAAGATTCTTTCCTGCTCGGTAGGCCAACCAAAGCCTCTGGTGGAAGGTCGCTGGACTTTCCTTCAGATTTTGTTTCACAGGGTATGCAAGCATCATTCCCACCACACCTGGGTTATGTTCAGTAATGAGCTCAGCTGCCACTTCGTCAAAGGTGGAGTGGCTATCCTGTCGGATGGCATCAGGGAGTTTCGCCCACAGGCCAGGGTCAATGATCTGGTGTAGAATCTGGACTTGGTAGTCTGCAGCGAGACTAAGCATTTCGCATTTGGAATGCATCTTTTCCAAATGGCAACTGAGGCTGTCGGACAGGCTCATCCAATCAATGCTGTCAGTTATCTGCCGAACAGAGTGGGACAGTTGTAGGGGATTGTTGGGATGATCATTCAGAGGTAGATTGTCTTGGGTGCCCTGCAGGGCTGCCTGAGCTGTGGCTTCGGCCACAGTCCAGACTATCTGTTCCCAAGTAGCACTCTCCTGCAGCAGCTGCTTAATCTGCATTCAGAGGGTCCGTTTGCTTCTCTCGGGAAGGGTCACAGTACCTAAGGCATTATCAATCATTTGTTCTATCTCTTCACTATCATCCACAGAAATAACGGTGATTGGTGGTGCCATTTGGACTAGGCCTGAGCCTGCTCCCCCCCATCATGGGGGTCGACATGTTGGCGTCGCCCATGATGGTAGTCATGCCGTCGATGATGTAGGGACATGGGGTTGTGTGACGGGGGTCTGCCATGTTGTGGATGGTGGGACGGGGTCAGCGGGCCATAGTAGGGGTGTGACTGGGTGTTGTACTGAGAAATGTCATCATCTGACTCCTCCTTTTCAAATGATGTCGTCAGGATCGGGGCTATGCCACCCATTGCCTTGACATGACCAGCCAGTACCTCTCGCTGATGGCGCAGGTTCACTATTTTACATTCACATTCATCATGACTAACTTTTGTAGCATTCCCAATCCACATCATCCTGTAACTGCTTCTGTAACACTCTATACGTGGTGCTCAATTCGCGATTGTCCCTAGTAGCTACACCTGAATCATTACGTACCTGATTTATCTCATCCTGGAGCTCTGTCAATTCATCCTTGATCTGGTCATTAGTTCTGTTTAATATATCATTCACTAGCAATGTCTGCCTCTTATCCTATCTCAAACTTTCACAGTCCTGCTTCAACATATAGAGTTCCTGCTCGTTTTTCTGAACAGAATGATGCAAAAGTGAATCCTTTTCATTCCGTAGAGTTTGGAGCCCAGACTCCAAATCCTGCTCTCCTTTCAAACATTCTGTTTCCCGCAGTTCCATCTCCTGCTTGAGAGATGAGACCTGCAGATCAAAGGTTGGAAACTTCACTTCAGAGGCCTCCAGAGCAGCGTAGAGAACCGTGACCAGCAGCTCTTTAGCTTCCCACCTTCTGGCTCGTGAAACAGAGAGCAGTGTAGGAAGATGGCAGCAAAGGCCAACAGGATGCTGGGATGCACTGCGAGAGGCATCTCCTCCAGGAGCAGGGAGGTGATCCTGCCTCTCAACTGATCAGGCCACACCTGGAGTACTATGTGCAGTACTGGCGCCCATATCTGAAGAAGGATGTAAAGTTACTGGAAGGGGTATAATGCAGAGCAACAAAGATGATCCAGGGATTGGAAGACAGGCCATATGAGGAGAGGCTGAGAAAGCTGAATATGTACTCCCTGGAGGAAGGACGGGATCAAGGGGACATGATTGAGACCTTTAAGTACTTAAAAGGGATAAACAAGACATGTATTGAAGAGATATTTAAGCTAAGGAGTGGGAGGGATGCAAGACAGCATGGTCTTAGATTGGAGGGGGGAAGATATAGGAGGGAAATGAGAAGGCACTTTTTCATGGAGAGGGTTGTGTCAGAATGGAAGACTCTACCGGAGAGGTGGTATAGAAACATAGAATTTGATGGCAGATAAGGACCGCTCAGCCCACCTAGTCTGCCATTTCCCTACCTAATGGATAAGCTGCAGATTCTAGTTAACCAACAGTCTACTTCCTCCTACCCCCCCACTAGAATTGCCTTATGTCCGTTTCATGCATTCTTGAATTCCCCCACTATTTTTGACTCCATGACCTCCTCAGGAAGGTTGTTCCATGCATCCACAACCCTCTCTGTGAAAAAATACTTCCTCACATTACCCCTGAGCCATCCCCTCTCTGTCTTCAAATTGTGTCCCCTTGTTCTTGAACATCTCTTTTTCTGAAAGATGCTACTTTGTTGGACTTTGTTGATTCCCTTGAGGTACTTGAAAGTTTCTACGCCCCCCCTTTCCTCGAGAGTATACATATTAAGCTCCTGTAGTCTCACTTTGTATGTCTTCTGGTGCAGATACTGCACCATTTTGGTTTCCCTCCTCTGGAGAGCCACCACCCTGTCTATGTCTTTGCAGAAATGGGGTCTCCAGAACTGCGTGAAGTACTCCAGATGGGGTCTCACCAACTGTCTGTACAGAGGGATAACAACTTTTGGTTTTCTACTGGTGATGCCTCTTTCTATGTATCCCAGTATCCCATCAGTCAACCCTACTGCCTTCTCACATTGCTTGCCCCCCTTAGGTTATCTGATATAACTACTCCCAGGTTCCTTTCCATTTTTGTTGTTGTTTTCAGTATCTTCTCACTCGTTGTGTACTCTTCTTCTGGGTTTTTGTTTCCCAGGTACATTGCTTTGCACTTGTTTGCATTGAATCTATGCTGCCATACCAGGGTTTTATTTAACTCCAAAAATTGATTAGCGTTTTGCTCATAAAAGTGCTAAAACATTGTGAAAATGCATAGCACTTGCTCTGTTTAACAAACATAACACTTCTAGAAAACCTATATAAATACTTTCTGTACAGTTAGCATTGTCCCAAGACAAAAACTGCTAATCAATTATTTAAAACCCTGCATACATTTGACCATTCCTCCAACCTTGTTTAGTCCCTTCTCATCCTTTCCACCCCCCTTGTGTATCAACCCTTATGCAGATCTTTGTGTCATCTGCAAAGCAACATACCTTTCCTTCCAGTCCCTCTGCAATGTCATGTATAAAGACATTAAAAAGGACTGGACCCAGTATGGAACCCTGCGGTACCCCACTAGTAAACCCCTTTTCTTCACTGTGGACTCCGTTTACTATTACACTCTGCATCCTGTTGTCCAGCCAATGTTTTACCCCAGCTACCACCCTGGGATCCACTCTCAAGCTGGCTAATTTGTTTTTTAATCTTTTGTGAGGGACTGTGTCAAATGCCTTGCTAAAGTCTAGGTAGGCCATGTCCACAGCCCCTCCCTGGTCTACTACTTTAGTCACTCAGTCAAAGAAATCGATTCGATTAATCTGACATGACCTTCCAGCTGTGAATCCATACTGCCTTGGGTCATGAGCCCACTGGTCTCTAGGTACTCAACAACTCTTTCCTTCAAAAGTGATTCCATGATTTTCCCTACCACTGAGGTCAAACTGACAGGTCTATAATGTTCTACGTCTGTATCCTGTAAGACAGTGGATAGTTTCAAAAGGGGATTGGACAGGGTGAGATTAATTAGGAAGGAGGTGGGGCAGCTGCAAGGTAAGGGTGCTAGCTGCACACTCGAGCAGACTTGATAGACCATGTGGCTTGTTTCTGCTGGCAAATTCGTATGCTTCTTTTAGCAGTGTCTCCATTCACTTCCTCAGCATGGATGTCAAGCAGACTGGCCTATAATTGCCAGCATCCTCCCTGCTACAGCTTCTGTGAAGTGGGGCTACATCTGCTCTCATCCAGTCCTATAGAAACATCACTGTTTTTAGTGAATTATACGAGTGTCAGAGGTGCAGCCTGCAACTTTGCTCTTCCTCAGACCCTTGGATGTATCCAGTCTGGCCCCATCATCTTGTCAACTTTCTGATTTGTGAGTCTCCTCGGGATTCTCTCCTGTGAAAAAGGATTGGTGTCTCCTTTCCTCCTTCCCCCCGTCCAGTGCTCCAGATGCCTTTATGAGACCCCTTCCCTTCCTCTGTTAACACCAAACAAAAGACTCTGCTCAGCATATCTGCCTTTCTCGGCCCCCATCTACACAGTGCTCATCTCCTTCTTAACCATGCAGTCACTAGCCTGGGCTTCCACTTTTCACTTATATACCTAACAAAATGACCTGTCCCCTCTTTTTATTTTTTTTTTACCCCCTGAGCTATTCTTTCCTCTATTTTCACCTTTCTGCTTTTTTTGTCTAAACGTTTTATTAAGTTTTGCAAATATAATGTCATGACATAAATATGGGATATGACATGGGTGACAGTGAGACAGCAGAAATATCTCCAGGAGCTGCCACTGAACTCTGGAGATCCCACGAGTGGCTAAGCCACAAGTGGGATATCTAGAGCTCAGTGACAGTAAGTGGAGATATTTCTACTATCTCACTCTCACTCATGTCATATTCAAGTTGTACAAGTGTGTGTCTCACTTTTTTCCATTTTATTTACATTTGTTTGTTGAAAAAACTGAAAAGAATTGAATTCTGTGCTTTTTGCTGATTATAAAAAACTATAAGGTATCTGTTAATGAAACACCCCTCATTTTCTAGATCTTTTAATGCTGAACAAATCACGTGCTCACAGCACCATGCTATCATTTTTCATTTTCATTTTAAAGTTATTTGCCTTTGTTGAAAAAGTTAAATAAAAAATGAATTTTCTCCTCTTTTTATTATTTATAAACAAATAAAAGGTAGTTATAAATGAAACGCCCATCATTTTGTAGATCTTTTTGTGCTGAACTGCTTTTGTACGTGCAGTACTATGTAATCATTTTTTGTTTTAAAGTTATTTGCATTTGAACACGGTTAGTACTGCTGCTGAGGCCGAACATTCTAAAGAAGTTCCGAACCTTGAGTGACATACCCAAAATACAGGTTACTCACCTGTAACAGGAGTTCTAGGAATGGTATATGTCGTTCATCCACACTGTCTGGCAGGTATCCTTGCCGCTTTAAATCTTGCCGGAAGGTCTTCAAGCTGGCTCCTCCCACCCACCCGGGTGGTAAAACTCCCGGCTCCGCCCCATGACACCAGAATCTGGCCCGCTGGAAGCTAGGTTGTGCGTCGAGGCGGGGAGGTCGGGAGTCGTAGGATGAACAACATATACCATTCCTAGAACTCCTGTTACAGGTGAGTAACCCATTTCTAGGACAGGACATGGATATGTTGTTCATCCACACTGTCTGGCAGACTCTAGCAGTTCTCTGGGAGGAGGGAGGCAAGCGCACACCCCTTAATACTTACTTGGAAATAAGGACTGGAGACCGAGGCCCCAAAACCAGCATCCCGGCGTGACTCAAGGTCAATGGTAATGGGCAATGAAGGTGTTGCTGACTTCAGGTAGCAGCCCTGCAGATTTACTGGATAGGGACATCCCTGGAAGCAGCCACCGATGCAGCAGTATGGCGGGTAGAATGAGCTCTTATCCTCTGGGAGGTTCCATGCCCGCCAAACTTATGAGAGATCTATGCAGGAGGTGACCCATCTGCTTATCGTCCGCTTGGCTGCAGGTCTGCCAGGTGCGGCTTCAGGCGTGGTGTGACAAACAGCTGGCGAACCTTTCCCGAATCCAACCCGTGCGCTCCTTGTAATAGTAGCGCCCTTCTAGAGGTCAAAGTATGGAGCTATATTCGCCTCGAGGTGTGATTGGGGTAGAACACGGCAGAGTCAGCACCTGGTTAAGGTGAAACTCGACACCACCTTGGAAGGAATTTCGGTGGGGCGTAGGACAACCTCTGTCCTGTGGAAGACCAGGTAAGAGACTTGATGCTAGCGCCTGGAGTTCTCCCATCCTTCTGGCTGACGTGATAGCCACCAAGAAGGCAGTCTTCCATGACAGGCGGGGAGATCACACCTGTGCATTGGTTTGAATGGCTTGCCCATGAGCTTTGCCAGTACCAGCAGTAAATCCCATGGAGGTGGGGTTCCCGCACTGGAGGAAATGTGATCAAGGCCTTTGAAAAGCGCCCGACCACCACCTTCTCCTGCGCCACTGACTGCTGGACGGCCGCGCCCGGTAATGATAGCTATCAGGTGCACACCCTTAGGGTCGTCGACCTAAGCCCTTGACTAGATAGGGACCATAGATAGTCCAAAATGCTGGCCACAGAACAAGAGGAAGGGTCCAAGCCCTTGCCCCGACACCAAATGGAAAATCTCTTCCATTTGAAGGCGTAGCATTTTCTGGTCGACTCCTTACGGGACGCCTCAACGACGTTGAGGACCTCGTCGGAAAGACCCAAGGCCTGGAACTCTAGCCACTCAGGAACCAGGCCGTCAGGTGCAGGGATTGAAGGTCCGGATGGAACACCTTCCCCTGATTGACTGAGAGCAGGTCCGGGCGAGCTGGAAGCTGCCTCGGGATCCTGGAGCTGAGGCTGAGGAGATCTGGGTACCAGAACTGGCGAGGCCAGTCTGGGACTATCAGAATCACCTCGCCCTTGTCCCTCCTCACTTTGAGCAGGACCCTGATCAGGGAAAGGGGAAAGGCGTAAAGAGCCGGGTCCACGGCCTCGAGAAAGCATCCTTGCAGCAAGCCCTGCTGAGGCGGGCATGAAACAGCCTCAGCTTCGCGTTCTCCCTGGAGGCAAATAGATCCACCAGAGGTGTGCCCCAGTGGGAGAACAGATCTTGTACTACCTCTGGCAGGAGAGACCACTCGTGCGATGCAGCCCCTATCCGGCTCAGGGCATCGGCCAGGGTGTTGGAGGCTCCAGCCACATGAATGGCTAGGAGATCTGCCTCCAGGCTGCTCACGAGAGACCAAATCTGGAGCTTCCTTGCATAGAAGCATGGAGCGCGTCCCGCCCTGGCGGTTCAGGTAGTACATGGTTGTGGTATTGTCCGTCTGGACTCGGACCACTTGACCCCAGAGAAACGGAGCAAAGGCGGTGAGAGCTAGGTGGACCGCTCGGAGCTCTAGCAGGTTGATGTGGCATCGGGACTCCCTCGGGGACCAGAGGCCGTGCACTCGGTGTTCACCCAGATGGGCACCCCAACCCATCAAAGATGTGTCGGTCGATAGAAAGACAGTCGGCTCGGGGCGGACAAACGGGATGCCCTCCTGCAGATGGGATGGAACAGTCCACCACTGGAGAGCGTTCCACATCTCCTGGGTCGTCATCACAAGCTGGTCCAAGGGATCGCAGCGTTGTGACCACTGGCTGGCCAGCCCACAGAAGGGGGCGCATGTGCCAGGCTAGCCCAGCGGACTACGCTGGTACAGAGCCGCCATGAGACCCAGGGCGCAGGAAGTCCAGGGCAGGTGCAATTGCCCAACCAGAAATGATTGGGCAAAGGAGAAGAACCTCGGCCCTGTCCGCCGGAGCCGTGCTCTGGCTCGAGAGAGACTGAGCCTGCCCGATGAACAGTATCACCTGCTCGGCTCGAGTCTGATTTGGCCTCGCTTGATAAGAAGGCCGACTTGAGAGCAAACCTGGAGGGCCAGATCTCTGGACCGCTCCGCCTCCCTGTCTGGAGGGCTGCTATCAGCCAATCGTCCAGGTAAGGGTACACCCGGACCCCTCGGCGCCGCAGGAATGCTGTCACCACTGCCATGCATTTGGTGAAGACCCTGGGAGCCAGAGAAAGGCAGAAGGGCATGGCCTGGAACTCGAATAGGGATCCCTGTGCTCGGAAGCGGAGGAATCTCTAGTGAGACGGACGGATAGGGATGTGAAAGAACGCGTCCTGAAAGTCCAGAGAGCAGAACCTCACGCCGTGTTCCAGAGATGGTATTATCTGAGCCAGAGTGACCATTCTGAAGGTTCGAGACCTTAGGAACTTGTTTAGGTCGTGTAGGTCGAGAATGGGGCGCCAGCCCCCCGTCCGTTTCGGGACCAGGAAATACCTGGACACAAACCCCGGGTCTGAAGGAGGGTCCTCCACCTCTCTTATCACCTCCTTCTGGAGGAGGAGAGCGATGTCGGCTTGACGAGCCGCCAGTGAGGCTGGGGACCCCGAAGCCCCTCCGAGGGGCGATGGCTCTGTAGGGCGGTGCCTGCTCGAACTCTAGAGGCAGGCCTCTTCCCACTACCTCCAAGACCCACCTGTCCGTGGTAACAGTGGACCAGGTGGAAAGGAAGTGCCGGAGCCGTCCCCCACACGGGGGGAACCAGGGGTGAGGCGACGGGGATGGGGGCGACACCCCTCAGCCTGTCACTGAGCAGGCTTGGAGGAGGGACCGTCGAGGGACCTCCTGGGCCTTTTCCTCCTTGCTTCCTATTGGAGGAAGCCACGACGGCTTGGGTTTGGGGTACCAAGGTTGAGCCTGCTGGCCCTGACGTTGCTGGGCCGGGCGCGCCGCAGGCACAGAAGGGCGAAAAGGTTTAGGCTGAGGCTTACGGCCTTTGTCCTTCTGCGCAGAAGAGACCGAGTCCAAGGTGGCATTGGACTTTTCGATCCTCTGGAGGTGACCTTCCACCCCAGGGCCGAAGAGGTCAGTCCCCAAAAAGGGAACATCCGCCAACTTGTGCTGGGTATCCAAGGTGAAGGTGGATATCCTCAGCAGAAACCCCGCCCGGCCGCATAGCCACTGGGTCGCCAATGATCTAGCACAAAGTCTCGATGTCGAGAGCAGTCTGGAGCTGCTGCTTTGCCACTGCCCTGCCCTGGTCCTGCACCTGCCTGACCGTGGTCTGCAGGTCCGCAGGAAGATGAGGAATGACCTCATCCAGGAAGCCCAACAGGGCATGGGAGAAGTGTGCCATCAGGACGGCCGAACTAGCCTGACGAAGGCCGAGAGATGATGCAGCATAGACTTTCAGCCCAGCATAGTCCAATTTCTTGGATTCCTTGTCGGGTGGTTTGTCCACGTCCCTGGCGTTCCCGGTGCGCCGGAAAACGCTGTCGGTAACCAGCCCCTCCGCAGAGGGGTGTTCCAAGAAACCGGACAGGGAACCGGTAGGGACCGTGTACTTCCTCGCCATCCTGGCCAAAGGTGCAGGGCAGGAAGCAGGACGCTGCCATAGTTCCAAGGCCGGACCAACAATGGCCTCGGCCACCGGAAAGGCCTCCATAGGAGAATCCCCTCAGTCCAGAATCTCCGTGAGGGGATATCTGGCCCGTTTAGAAATGGGTTCGAGCTTCATCCCAGTGGACTCCGAGATGAGCCGAAGAAGTCCCATAAAGGACGATGGGCTATCGTCCACTGACTGCCCCCCTGAGGACTCCAAGTCCATCCGCTTGGAGAACAAGGAGGAGTCATCTTCGGACTCGGACGAGTCTTCAAAGAGCTGCCTCGAGCCAGAGACACCCTCCAACTGCCGAGGTTTGTCGGGAGTGAGAGTGACCGACAGCCTATGGGGCAGCCCCTGAGCCGACCGAGAACTCTTGGTCGGAGACCCAACTAATGGCTGAGGAGGCGGCGGTTCCACCAGAATCGGTGGGGCAGCTGTAATAGGCTGAACAACTGGCCTGGGAACAGGCTCCTCGACCACAGCGAGGGGTTGTTTTGGCTGCTCCGGTGACAGCCACTTAATGGCCGGTGAAGACGACTGGGTCGGCTTGTTCCCGGCCAACAGAAGCTGTTGCTACATAAGCTCCCTTGTGTTCTGGGCGCAGCTTCAAGCCTCCTGTCCGGGAGGAGAAAGAAGAGGAAGAGCGGCGACGCCGCTTACCGTGGTGCCGAGACCGAGATCGCCTATGACGGCGGGATTGGCTGGACTGCGAGGAGGTCTGAGACCGAGACCGAGAATCTCGGCCAGGCCGAGGTCGGCGAGGCAGGGTGCCGAGGATCGGTACTCCCTTCAGCTCGGATAATTCCACCGACGGCTCTGGAACCGGAGGCACAGAAGAAACGTGGGATCCTCAACTCTCACGGGGGAACCCGGGAGAGGGATTATCAGCTTCACCAGCGACCAGCCCGTCTAGCGAATTAGAAAAATCTCGACAGTCGTCGGTGTCTCGATCAACTGGCCTGGCGGGGACATCGTGAAGCCAGTGGCGAGCTGAGGTGGGCGAGAGTCAACTGTCGACCAGGGAGGAGATCTTTCCCGCTCCCAAGAGCGTCGACGCTGGGACTTACCCTTGCTCTTTTTTGACCGAGGAATGGTCCAGAAGAGGTAGAACCCTCGCCTTTGGTCAAGAGGGTCAGGCACAGCTCCTTAAAAGAAGCCGAGTATGAGGCGCCGAGAGAGAGCGGGATGAATGCCGCGGTAGAAGATGGAGCGGCCCGCGCCACCTCCTATTCGAGGGCTATCATCTGCTCTAGCTGTTCTGCAGAGCCCGCAGCCATGGACACCGCCAATCGGGCCTCCTTTGACTTGACCGGAGGAAATCTCTTCTCAGGACGCCCCAACTGCAAACAGGCAGCACGATCCTCGAGGGGCATGAGGCCGAGAAAGAAGGCACAGGTCGCAAGCCTGTGGGTCGGCTCCGAGGCCTAGCAGTAGACGACGCGGGAGCGGGTCCGCTCGAGACATTTTCTGATTCGCAGGGGCATCTCCCAAACCGAGTCGATTTGTCCATCGCAGCCGCGAGAAGAAGAAGACCGAAGTCTTTTAGAAGTTTTCAAAACAAGTTTGAGAAGTTTGAAGAGTTAGGAACCAGTCTTTAATCGCAGAGCGTTAAGGAGGGAACCTGAGCTTCCAAGCGGTAAGGAAGATCTGGCGTCATGGGGCGGAGCCGAGAGTTTTACCACCCGGATGGGTGGGAGGAGCCAGCTTGAAGCCTTCCGGCAAGATTTAAAGCGGCAAGGATACCTGCCAGACAGTGTGGATGAACAACATATCCATGTCCCTAGAAATGAAATTATATCCACTGTGACATACACAACATGAAGATATGTGATCTCTCACATGTGGTCAATGAGCTATCTCTTTTATCTTACTGAAAAGAGACCCACACATGTTGTATAAATGTATATGCTTACATGCAGCTTCTGCAGAAGAGTTTCAAATTCATAGCCACAGAGTTAAATACAATGGACCCAATTCTAGAAGCACCCCACTTATGTCACAAGTTGCGACATTTGAGGGGTGTAGTTGCGCCAAGGACCCTGCACCCAATTCTCTATCGGGCAGGGTCCCCAGTGGCTAAATACTGTGACTTGTCACGTGTGATGACTTGTGGAAGACCTAGGGAAGAGGACCCTAACAAGGGGAGACTGGAGAATTATACTAAAAAAAGGAATGCAATGCTCTGTGAACAGGCTGCGGGCTATTCATTATAATTTCCTCCTTAGAACCTACTATACCCCAGCTTAAACACACGCCATTAATCCCCAGAACCAGGACAGTTGTCCCAGATGTGCCACCCAAGTGGGATCATTCTTTCATATGTAACCCCTAGGTGGCACTATCCCAAGGGCTACTACCCGTGCCTGCTTGACCAGCTGCAGGTTGAGGGGCCTGGGTACTAAAAATGGGTGCCTCCACCCAGAGGACAGGGTTAGTGGTAGCGTAGCTGACCTGGGTACAGCCCTCTGGGATGCTGTTACCCCCCTCTTTTCCCTCTAGTGGCCTAAATAATTCACAGAATACACAATTGCAATTTACATCTGACAACAATTTTAATCTCACACTTGTTGCGCTTACCACCAGGGCTGGTTCAGCTGGCTTGGCCCTGGAGATTCCCTAAAAATAAGGTTAAACACAGCAACAAACAGTTTCACAGTGTTATCTGTACAGAGGAACACTACAACTAGTTTAAGTGCAAAAAGATTTAGATCTGATTTATTTAAGGGGGCAGTGACAAGGAAGGGGCGGAATCTGGTGGCTGATTTAAGATCTGAGACATTCAGATTATCAGGCATGCACTCAAAGGTCCCTGTGATACAGTCACACATACTCTGGGTACCCAGTTGAAACTACGGCTAGCCTGAAGCACTGTACAGGGTAGGCCGGCATTGCAGCTGGTAGGAGCCCTATTGATGGAAGAATTAGTCATGCACAATAACTCAGAATTTGTAATGCGGAGCCAGGGGGCTCAATTTGTGATAATCAAGCAAAACAATTAAGTCAGATGGCACACTTTTGATTGAGCTGATGTTGCGAGGAGCTACCCTGGTGTTTACTCATGCTACCCAGTACAGGACACAGGGCTAATGAACTGGAGACTTCAGGATGACTTGCTGGTTTGCCAGGAGAAGTAGGGCCCACGCGATTCACAGTGGTGTCATTCCTGTTCATGATGTTAAGCAGGGGGCTGATCCCTGGACTGGTCGCTCGTTGATGGTCTCTCTGTGGTGTGAGCAGCTGTCTGGGCAGAGTTGTTGAGACCCAGACCTGTTGGAGATGAATGCGGATTCAGTCCGGTAAGTGCTGGATACAGCTTCCAGCAAGCATGGCACATTAGGCAAAGTGGGGAACCATATCATGACCCACAATCCACAATCAGCACCCTTATAGTAAAGCAAATAAATACCACAGTGTGGATGGCAGTCCAATTGCAATCACAGTGTCTCTGCACAAACCGTACGTTCTGCGGTTGTTTTGGATTTCCTGACAGGCCGATCGCGTGGAAACAAATCTTCAGTCCTCTTCAAGCAAAAAGGCAGTCATAATTCAGTAATTCTGGTCGCAAAACACTTCAGATTCAGTCTGGTTACAATTCAAACTGAAGGATTTCTCACAAGGGAAAATGAGGCAGGTAGGCCAAGCACAGCCTTCCCACCAGTTTCCTGTACGCAGGAGCAGCTGCTTGAATATCTTGAGCTGTTCACTTTCCCGACTCCAATCTCAGACTGACTCACGGCTGCAGGCAGCTTGGGACTTTCCCCAGAAATCCAAAAGGTTTGGTTGGCTGATCCATCTGTCTGTCACAGCTAGAGCTCCCCCTCCAGGTCCATTTAAACGCCAAAGTGTAAAAACTACAATTCCTACAGAAATTCACTCCCACAAGACCCCTGGGGACAGACACCATTTTTGGGTCCCCAAAGATACTGATCGGTCCCAATAGGCAGTCCAGAACCAAGATGGTGGTGCAATACCGAAATGTCCATGCTGCAAAGGAAGGCAGATTAAGCTACAACATTATCATTATTAAAGCAGATAAGCAACAAACAGTCACAGATCCTTAAAGGGCTCCCTCCGCACAAATAGCGATGGCAGAATGGAGCGATAATACAGCAGCCCTGGCGGGACTCAAGCCTGAAACTACTCGGCCCCACCCAGATTAATTATACACCACAAAATAGGCAGCTTCTTAAAGAGACAGGCACAGAGGCTAACTGGGCACTCGCATGCAGAACATTTTTAAATCGCTAGGACACATAATGCCAGCCTGACAGTGGGCATTTAGGCACACCCATGAAGGGTTTTAGGAATGCCCATTTGTAGGGGGTTACACATATGGTTTGGACATGCCCAAAAACTGCGAACTTCTGGTATGAAGTGAACAGCATACTTAATAAGGTTCTAGATACTGAACTCTTGATTGATCCCATAGAGATTCTTTTGGGGCTACTAAGGTATGATCCCAGCTTGAAGAGAAGGAACCACCTACTCCATAAACTAGCTTTTGCAGTGGGTAAACAACTGCTGGCCCAATCCTGGATGAGACATACTCCCCCACTGGTAGCCTTATGGGTACAATACTTACTGCACAATACGAAGCTTGAACACACACAGTATCAGGAAAATGGGCAACTTCATAAGTATGAAGAGATATGGGCACCGTTAGAAGGGGTGCTGGGGAAGGGTTGGTTCCCCACTTGGTAAACACTACATTATAAACTAGTTACAAGCTGGGATCCAAGAGGGATATCCCTTGGGGGAAAGAGATAGCCGCTGCTTACTCTTTAATGCTGTTTATTTCTCATCCAAGATACTAACGGGAATTCTGTGACGTACAAGTATTTGGGTAGGATGGACTGTTGTAGACATGTACAAGTGTACAGCAGTGAAGATCTACACACGTAAGCCAGCTGACCTTCCATACCAGGAGAAATTTACCTAATCTGAGTCTCATGCTGTTTGTCCAGTTACCTGTACCCGATTACTCCATGTATAATGTATTAATTATAATGCTATGTAAATATACAGATGTCTTGGTTTGTACCAAATGCTGACTTTTAAAATAAAGTTTACAAATAAAAGAGAGACTATGTCTTATAAATTACTATAATCCATGTGGGAGCCATACCCTTGGCTCTGGCTGCACATGCCATGCAGGCGTGTGGGTGTTCATCCCTCTAATACTTGGCAGACATCATGGTTATCAAGTTCTAGCTGACTGGACAAAGGACCATGTCTGCCATGACCACAAGGGACACATAAGAAAGGGATTGTGATACAAAAGTGGTGTACTGACTGATAAATGTACTAAATGCAACAAATCCAGCCTGAACTGGTTTTTGGGAGACAGCCTTATAGCATGCCACCATGGCACTGCCATATGCACCTCCCCCAGAGGGGCAGAGCCAACCATGTGGGTTAAGGTGTGCTGGCTGACCTCCTTACTGGTCATCCAGCAAAGTGGATTCATGCTGAAAAAGAGACACTGCCTTAAAGGTTAAAAATGCAAGCTCCATCTCAAAAGCTGTGAGACCCTTGCAGTCAGTTTTTAGAGGGCTTCCTGGCTGCTAGCCTTTGATCTGCGTCTTAGCCTTCAGAGTAAGAGTCTGCCTGCTGTAATTACTTTATAGTCCTGTCATGACCTCATGTAATTAAATGCATTAAATGATGTAAATGCACTGAATATGAACTAACCAACCTGTTCTTACTACAAGTGTTTCAGCCTGAGAGAGGTGCCTAGTCTTCAAGTTCTGAAGTGTCATGTTCCACCTGCAGAAGTATGCAAGACCTTTGCGGTTGATAGCATGAAGTCGGCTGCAAGCTCTGCCAGCATTTTAGTATGCAAGGACAAAGCCTCCTGCTGCAGCACCTGAACCTAATTCAAGACATCTGCTATAAGTAAAGCAGCACCAGCATTAAAAAAACTTCTTAAATAGCTCAAGATCTCGCCAATCCAGCCAGCTACAGTTCAGGAAAAATACTACCTCATAGTTAATCTGTGTTCTGATTGCTTAAGGGCCCCAGCCTGCGTATGCCATCCATTGCACACCTACAGAATTCATCAGGCCTGCACCATATAAGATCTAATTTTCTGGGTACCCAGTTCATGTGTCAGATTGCGGGGTCTTGCACCAAAAGGAATACCGGTACCAGTGTGGGCACTAATGTAAAAATTTTCCATCCATGCAGCCAGCTAGTTAGTCAGGGCTCTGACTACTTAAAGGGTCTGGTTTGTGGCCACTGATTTTCAAAGTGATTTACAATGTACAACCATAACCCTCTAAACTTTACATTTAACCAATGCAACTTCCTTGTGAATAGCATACCCTCTATTCCAGTCCCCTGCTCCTAGCCCTTCTCCCCCATGTAAATAAATTGTTGTTCATTCTTGCAGATCCTGTCTCATTATAATATTATTTGGAGTGAGTCTTTAAAAGCAAAAGTGCTGAAATGTGGGGAACTGTTTATGGGGTCGTGTCTGGGGTGCCTAATTGGTGTTGTGGGTGGGTACAACATCCCAGAGGGTTGTACCAAGTAATATGTTGTCCACTGGAAATATACTCTGGGTGGAGGCACCGCCAATGGGTAATATATACAAATAGATGTGCATGGTTTAATCTAAGCTTTGAGAACCCAGGCCCTTCAACCTCGTTTCAGCCAGGAAGTCGGGGGTAGTGACCCCAGGAGTAGTGCCATCTAGGGATTACATAGGTATATTAGGGAATGAAGAAAGACCAAGGGAGGAATCATGAGGCTTAGTAAAGTGGAGGGGAAGTGGGCAGAGGGTTACAGTGAAAAAGGAGAGATACTGAATGAATACTTTTGCTCAGTATTCACAAAAGAAGAGGAGAGGAAGGTACCTAAACCAAGCAATAGAAGCACTCTTGATAGGGGGCTCAATACCAGTCCATTCACAGATGAAAGGGTCCTGAAAGATCTCCTAAAACTCATAGGGGTCAAAGCAATGGTGCCTGATGGGATTCACCCCAGAATTTTAAAAGAACTAAGGGGTGAACTAGTGACACCTTTTTAACAAATCATAAGAGGATGGTATGGTACCTGAGAACTGGAAGAGGGCAGATGTGATTCCCCTCTACAAAAGTGGGAGCAAGGCAGAGGCAGAAAAACTACAGACCTGTTAGTTTGACCTCTGTGGTAGGGAAAATTGATGGAATCACTTCTGAAAGAAATAATTGTTGAGTACCTAGCGGTCAGTGGGGCACAGGACCCAAGGCAGCATAGCTTCACACTCGAAGGTCATGTCAGATGAATCTAATAGATTTCTTTGACTGGGGGACCAAAGTAGCAGACCAGTGAGAGGCTGTGGATGTGGTCTGCTTAGACTTTAGCAAGGCATTTGACACAGTCCCACAAAAAAGAGTAATTCAATGTGCTTACGCAACTGGATGATATGATATGATAATGCTTGTGTAACTTGAGTAACTTTAATTTTATGTGGCTTTCTGCCTCTCTATCCATGGGATATACCTCCTGTAGGGATACGATGCAAGGAACTCTAGTGAGGGTTCCCCCCTACAGGTGCCGTAAATGAATGAGTCGGCTAAAGGTAGGATACGAAGAAGCCCACGGGTAAGAGAGGCTAGCCACTAGAGGAGGAGGGGTGGATGGTGGGCAACCAAACGAATCCTGAGGGCATCCAGGAAAAGTGGCACATTTGAGCTCAATGGGGGAGTGATGTTGTTGCTCCGCCCATTGAACCTCGGGCTTAAAGCCCTCCCATTTAATGTGCTTACGCAACTGGATGATATATTACGATAATGCTTGTGTAACTTGAGTAACTTCAATTTTATGTGTTTTTTCCGCCTCTCTATCCATGGGATATACCTCCTGTAGGGGTACGACGCAAGGAACCCTAGTGAGGGTCCCCCCCCCCACACAGGTGCCGGAAATGAATGATTTGGCTAAAGGTAGATTAGGAAGAAGCCCAAAAAGAATACCTGAATTGTCAAGCATCGAAGAGAAAAGTGATTAATGAATTCTGTGAGAAGGGCTAACTTCCTGAGGAGAGAGGGGAAAGCTGGGCCACCATCTGCCTCCACCAACAGTGGAACCTAACTAGCTAAGAAGAAAATCACTAATTCTAAGTAATATTATGACCATTGGCGCGGAGGAGGGGAAAAAAACCCTTTGAGGAGGAAACCTCTGGGGATCCAAGGCCTAGGTCGCCTTCCCTCCAGGCTGACAACATTTGAACTGAGGATGTATGTTTTTAGAAAGAAAGGGTTCGGTAACTAGAGGGATACGAGTAGTGAGGATGATGATGGAATATGGAAGATTCTTAAAAGAAAGCACAGATCAAAGATGGAACATGAGGCTGCGTGCAGGTCGATTGCGAATATGAGGCAAATTAATGCTGCTGATGATCGCTGCAGGAAGTCGGCGGGTTGATGAGGAAGCATAAGATCGATAATAAGTATGATCGGTTGAGTGAGGCGAGGAAGTAGAAATTGAGGTTGATAAGGCTTGATTATGCGATGTGAACAATTAGATCCTGCTGTGGTCAATGAATAGCATCAGAGTCAAATATGGAATGCTCGAGGGAACGATGGAACTAGATAAACCTTGCTGGAATTAAGGAGGGTATGCTCGAGTAGTCAACGTGAGATAATAGATCTGGAAGCAAGACTAGGAGGGAGTAAATCCATTCAGGAGTCAGAGCAGCAAGGGGTATCCAGATGTGCTCACGGGGATATTCCAGATGAGTGAATGAGGAAACCAATGATATTGCAGACTGGCTTGATGGAGCGATGCATTTGATGGAGCTATGCGAGTGAGCAGACACCTAAGTTTAAGAGGCATTCTTGATTATAAGATGTAAACGATTAGCCCGTGAACAATTAGATCCTGAGGTTGTAGTCGATGGGGTAGTACGGTATTGGATGATAGGAATGTTAGTGTAAGCGATTTAGATAGATGAGCTTTGGAGTGATGCTGAGTGAAAGATGACTGGAGTCATGAACGCGACATGACTGGAGTTATGAACTCGATGTATTCAGCAGGATAGCTGCAGCTGATAGGTGGCATAGGAATTATGATAGGTATGCCCAAAAAGAATGTCGAGAGTAGGCCGAGGGTGGAGGGAAGGGAACTGGAAGAGGAGGAGACGGGAAAGAACCGAAATGAAACTGGCACGAAGGAAGTACACCAACGAGACACTGGGAAAAGAGGTAGAGTCTGAGGCCAATAAGGGAAATCCGGGACCAGAGGCAATTCAGGTGAAGGTATCGAGGATCAAAACTGGATGAAGTACGATGGGGAGTGAGCAAAATTGGACGAAATATGAGATCAAGTGAGGAGAAGAGCGGAGGGAAGCTTATGAAGGCAGAATTCTGGAGAGAAGGTATGGAACTGGAAGAGGAGGAGACGGGAATGAATGGAAACAGAACTTGAATGAAGGTATCAGGCACCAGGGAGTGAGATGAACAATGATGTTCCTCAAAAGGAGACTTACACCGAGGCTAAGAAGGCGTATCAGGAATCAGATGATCTGCGAACCACAGGGCGAGTGCAGGATGGCGACCAAGGGGTTGCAAATCGGACAAGATACGAGGAGAAGGGAAGCCAAGAGTGGAAAGAATCCACAACAATCAGGATGAGAAGAAGCACTAGGCTGAGAAAGGGAGCAGGAATGGAAGAGGCATGATGAGAGAAAGACGCCATGAAGGCAGATACTGGACAGCGAGGTATGAAAGTACGAAGGACGATAGGGAAGGCAATAGGGTAGTACAGGACCCAGCCGGAAAGGGAGGAGAACTGTACGGGGCGAGTTGGATTAGGCCATACACAATTCAGGGTAGGTGAAGCCATATGGAGCAAGGGAACAGCGCGAACTTGGCAGGAAACAAAGTCAAGGCATGCCGAGAGAGGGATTGAATGAGAAGAGCAGGTCGAGGCCAGGCATCATGGAACTGAGGGGTTAAGGAAAAGAAGGATCACCTGATGAAGGGATCGACTAAGGATGACATGGAGCAAATAGACTCCTGAAGGAGGAAGGCACTGCAAGGGGGGCAGGAGGGCGAGCTGGATGAGGTGGCACATATGCCCGGGTCGACCGAAAGTTGGATGGAGTCAGCCAGGGAAGGCCAGAGGATATGAATAGCAAATGAAATGAATAAATATGTCATGGCATGATGAGATAGAAGCCATGACTGGATTGAAACCAGGATGGATGAGTATGCAGAAAGAGCCCAGGAGAGGGAGCAGAACGAGGGACGCCGAAGCAGGAGAAGGTGATGGGGAAAGTGAGGTAGGAAAAGCTACGCCAGAGTCAATGGAAGTAGAAGAGCACGGGACAATCGAGATGATTGGCGGCAGAGGGAACGAGAGCCATACTAAACACTGGAGATACAGTATATGAATTATTGAACCTAGTAAAGAGACGGGGTGAGGAAAAGCATGGTCAAAAGGTTGGAATACCACAAGGAACAGACAGGTGAAGCACACATATCTGTTGAAGCTGGTGAATACGAGCAGAAAGAAGTACAGGGCATACCCTCAGAGCTGGGGGGAGGGGGGAGAAGGGGAAACATCAGAAAGCACCAAGATTCGCAGAAGGGAATGATCAGCATGTGAAGCGGTCTACAAGGGAAGAGACTGAAAACAAAGAAGGGTTAAACTTGCAGTGCAGAATTAGACAGGCTCCCAAGGGAGACTAGTACCGAGGATAACATGGAAGGATGCAGCTGGTAGCTTTCAGATTCTAGCGGTGCAGGAATACGAGGTGGCCAAAGGTGAAGGAAATAGGGGCAGCATCCAAAAGCTGGCAAGCTGCATGGAAGGAAAGATCTGAGAGGCGGCCGCGGTGGAAGACTCCAAGGATGAGGAACTGCTCGATCCGAGAGTAGGCGTGCTGGTGCACTGGGAGGTTGCAGAGCTGCACAGAGGTCAGAGGAGCTGGAACTGCAGCCGCCGCCAGTCAGGGCGGCATGAAACCTGAAGCAGGCATCAGAAGATCGAGTGAAAGGTTGAGCAAGATGAAGAAGTAGAGACTGAGGCCGATAAGGCATGAACGGGTGATATGAACAAGTAGATTCGGATGTGGGGGTGAGGAGAGAAAAGAGGATTCAATAGAGTGATGCAAGTAATGAGACTCCTCGAAAGGAGATATACTTCGAGGCCAGGAAGGCATGTCTGGGACCAGACGGTATGTGAACTAGAGGGGAGATACTCTTAATAGAGCAATGTGACCACATAGACTTCTCGAAATGAGGTAGAGCCAGAAATGAATAGAGTGATGTGATGAAGTAGGATCCCTAAAATGAGGTATAAATGTGAAAGAAACTGGAATGAGAGAGGACAGCCTCCAGCCAGCCCTTGGCAATGGGCGACAGACAGGAAGGCTTGGCAAGGCCATAAATGGAAACAGAGTTGAATGAAGGTGACTGACGCTGCAGGCTAGAGGGAGAGGGAGAGGGAAACCATGACGGAAAGAATCCATAGTGGCTGATGACAGAATGTATCCAGGAAGGAAGGCTCGATGAGATAAGAAATGGGTAATGAGGACCGGAGCCAGGAACTCAATATATAGGCGGGAGGGCCTCGGATCAATGAGGTGGTATATGAGGTGTGATCGGTATGCCCAAGAGAAATAACAAATGAAGGTCAGACTGAGTCGGTGGGCATGAGAAAGGCACCAGGATGAATAGGAAGCAGATGAGGTACAATGGTGGATGGAAGCCATTAAGGCAGGCACTGGAAAACGAGGCATGAAAGGATGAATGACCGTAGGGATGTCGGTGGGGTAGCAGAGGACCCGGTCAGTACATGGAACATCTCAACTATGGGAGTCTAACGAAATAACACGGACAATGGAGAAAAGTAGAGCCTCACAAAAATGAGATGCAATAAAGAAAGTCAGCTGAGGCAGAACCGGACAGGGTACGCACAGTAAAAATGGACAAAGGCAGAAGCAGGCACACAAGCCCCGGTATAACAAGGTGAGCAACTGTCGTGAGCACTTGAGGAAGGTAGTAAGTGAGGAGGAGTCAGCAGCCTTCATCACCTGGACCTCGGTGGAAGCTGCTGCAGGAGAGTCGGGTCCGGAGTAGGAGGGAGCCGGGAAGCAAAAGAGCCAATCGGGTCCCCCATGCACAGGACAGGAAAGTCAGACTGCAGGAGCGAGGGAGCCGCGGAGAAGACAGAAACAGGGTGGGCAATCAGTCGGGCCAGGGCGGTGTAGGAGAGGGAATGAGAAGAAGGGTTATGCAGCTTTCTTAGGATGAGGGGAGCAGGCAGAGGAATGAAGAAGAGGAGCAGGAAACAGTAGGGCAGGTGCAGGTAGCAAGGAGGCACGAATAGTCGGAAGCGCTGAAAAAAAGCCAGATTGGGACACCGCCTGGGGAAGCGGCACCATGCAGGAGCACCGGAACCGAGAGAAGGCATGGAGGGAGAGAAAGACAGATGGGAAGGAGGGCGAGGCATCATGCTGACAAGTGGCCGGCTATACGGCAAAAGAGAAGGGACTGAGAAACAGAGATGCCCCAGGAGACAGCCGGTGAAAGCGGCGCACCACAAAGTTGAGACCAGGAAGCACAGAGGAGGGAACGGGGAGGTGAGCGAGGAGTCAGTGGAACAGCAAGGGGTGGGACGGCACATGGAAGGGCCAGAGGAGACCGACAACAACAAAGGTGGAGAAGGGATGAGGCCTGGATACGGAAGCAAGGAGGAGGCAGAAGGAGAAAGCAGAGGGGGATGCAAATGTTCACGTTGGCAGGGCAAAAGCAGCAGGAAATCCAAAATGCGGACAGTGGAATGGGATAGGAGAACGAGCAGGCAGCTGGAGGCACTGCGAAATGTGGAGGCCTTGAGAGAACTACTAGAGGGAGAGGGAACAGCACCTCCGGCTTAATGAAATGAATCCTGAGGGCATCCAGGAAAAGTGATGCATTTGAGCTCAATGGGGGAGTGACGTTGTTGCTCCGCCCATTGAACATCGGGCTTAAAGCCCTCCCATAAACGGTTAGCTAGCCTGGGAGTTGGTCCCAGGGTAGAGTCTGGGAAAATGATTGGCTGGACAACAGGATGCAGAGGGTAACAGTAAACGGAGTCCCTTCCAAAGAAAGTGGGGTTACTAGTGGGGTACCGTAGGGTTCGGTACTGGGACCAGTCCTCTTTAAAGTCATTATTGGTGACATTGCTGAGGGTCTGGAAGGAAAAGTATGCCTCTTTGTAGAAGACACAAAGATCTGCAACAGTGTTGATGCACCGGGGTGTATGGAAAGGATGAGAAGGGACTTGGCAAGGCTGGAGAAATGGTCAAAAGTATGGCAGCTTAGATTCAATGCAAAGAAGTGCACAGCAATGCACCTGGGAATCAAAAACCAAGGGGAAAAGTACACAATGGGGGGAGCCCTAACAACAACGATAATGGAAAGGGACCTAGGAGTAGTCGTATCAGATAACCTAAAGGTAGACACACAATGTGAGAAGGCAGTAAGGAGGGCTGGGGGGATACTGGGGTACATAGGGAGAGGCATCACCAGTAGAAAACAGGAAATTGTTATCCCTCTGTACAGACAGTTGGTGAGACTCATCTGCAGTACTGCATGCAGTTCTGGAGACGCCATCTCCACAAGAATATAGACAGGATGGAGACAATCCAGAGAAGGGTAACAAAAATGGTGCAGGATCTGCACCAGATGCTGTATGAACAGCGAATAAAGGAGCTTAATATGTATACCCCAGAGGAAAGGAGGGAGAGGGGGAAACATGATAGAAACTTTCAAGTACCTCAAGGGAATCAACAAAGTCCAAGAGGGTAGCATCTTTCAGAAAAAGAGATGTGCAAGAACAGGAAGGCACATTTTCAAAGTGGGGAGGCCAAGGAGCAATGTGAGGAAGTACTGTTTCATGGAGAGGGTGGTGGATGCATGAAATGGCCTTCCTGAGGAGGTTGTGGAGTCAAAAACAGTTGGGGAATTCAAGAATGCATGAGACAGACACAAGGTAATTCTAGTGGGGGCGGGTAGGAGGAAGCAGGCTGCTGATTAACTAGGATCTGCAGCTTATCCAAAAGGTAGGAAAATGGGCAGACTGGGTGGGCCAAGCAGTCATCTACCATTAAAGTATACATTTCACTTTCTCCATTATGAGCTAACCTAGTACTTTGTTCATCCAGCTAAAGTTCTTTATGTTGAGCTGGATATGCCATTACCTTGCCGCAGATGGCCACCTTATAAGCTTCACATTTAATATTTGGGGCTGTCGCTGGAGGGTCACTGTCCTCAAAATATGCAAGTGTCACCATGTTTAACCAATCATGTATTCTTTTAGGAGACTAGAGTTACACTGCCACTTTGGAAGCCCCTTCTCATGCCGTCCACATTCAACATGATCCCCGCCAGAGTGTGATTGGAGATCACAATATCATAAATATAGGGGTTGTTAATCCAGTCACCTAACCCAGATCAGATTAAACGCATGTCTAGCCTTGAATATGTGGAATGCACTGGCAAAATATATCCCTTTGCTATAACCGTGGCCCCATAAATCCACACAGTTTAGGTTTGTGGCCAGTTGTATAAGGGCAATTCACCCAGAGGGGTTCTGTTTTATCCATTTTAACTGGGCTTTTATCTATGAGGAGTCAAACACTCAACTTAAGTCACCCCCAAGACAATACTGGATGTCTGGAGCTCCAATAAGGATTGTGCCCAAATATGAAAGAATAGAAGGGTCATTTACATTCAGACCAGGAAGGGCGAGGAAAAGAAAAAGGATTCTACCTTCCTGTTACTCTCCCTGGTACTAGCAGCTGCAGACAAGACAGCTTACGCTGCAGCTTGTTTTTGATATAGTCCATCACTTTCACTAGACTGACATTTTCTCTGATGTGGAGGGCTTTTCCCACTCTCTTCAGGGTAGCCTGTATGGTATGCTTTCAGTCATGGCGAGGGAAGGGGGGAGGAACTCCTCACATGGAGGTGCATACTGCCTGCTGTTGACTTTCTAAAGTCTGCGGTGGAAACAGGTTCACCGGGGGTGGGGTATACCAGTGAGTATCGAATCCAAAACTGTGATAGACTGATAACTCACAGCTGCTGCAAGTGCTGGCCTACAACTGTTAATATTCATGGAATATATCAATTCCTTAGCTCTTTCCACTGACACCCCCACCCGCAGAGAACATTGCCAATAAATTTCTGCCACCAACAATTTTGTCAAAGACGAGATTAGGCAAGGGTTGTAAATAGCATCCTCCTCCCACCAGGCCACAAATGCACAGGTGCAACTGGTAGGCATAAGTAAACCGTCCCCAATTACAAGGGAAATCCCTCCTTATACCCCTCTCAATAATGCTTTGTCCTCATTGTGTCCCACATGGAAAAGTTGCTCCCACACAAAACAAATGAGTAGTAAATAGAGACTTGAAAGCAAATGTTCACACTATTCTAAGATGCTAAATCCAAAAACTGTACAAACATGTAGTGCCCCAAGGAGCACAACCAGGTGCCCTACTGAAAACAAAGTCTTGCCAGATAACCTAGGCAGGGCCTGATAGGGTGTGTGGGGACCCCAATAGGACCCATTTAGTTATCCCAGGACAAGGAAATGTGTATGGGCCCCCAGAGGGCAGTGATAAATCTCATGAGTGAAAACATGTTTGTTTAAGCACTAGTTACCAATACACCACAGCAGCCCCTGTGCCCAGTAAATACCCCTGCATCCAGCACTGTCCTCCCCAGCGCAGCCAGTTGCTCCAGTTAACATCCCTGTGGCCAGCAACCCCACTGTAAATCCCTTGCAGAATAAACTGCCTCTCCTGCAACCTGCTCTCCTGCACAGCCAACGCCAGGGCTGACGACAAACATTATTTAGTAGTACCAAAATGTACATCCACACACTAAAACCACTGCTGATAAATTAAAAAAAAAAAAAAGAGTCTAGACCACAGAAGAATGACCAAAGTGAGTATATTTTTATCTTAAAATGTTCACAAATTAATCTAAGTATTCTGCCACATACACGTGGATGTCAATGAGCCTGATTCCGGGTTTTGACATCCACAATATGGTGCCACGCTTTACGTACTCATGCTCAGCAGCCCTGATAGGTGCTGCCATTCTAGCCCTTTTTTCAGTTCTGTGCTGCACAGAGTACTCCAGGCTTGGCCTTACCAGGTATCTGTAGAGAGGCACGATCCCACTCCGCCCTCCTACTGGTGAATCCCCTGCCACTGCATTCTGGTGGCCTTAGGATATCTCGTGTTGCACTTGGCTAATGTCTTGAGGATAGTTGTTAATGATTACTCGAAAGTCCTTTTCCACCTTTAGTTCAGTCAACTCTAACATGGTATGCCATCAGCACAATGAAAATATTACTGCAAAGGCTACAACAGCGACAAATCTCGCCAGGTTGCTGTGGTGGTCCGCTGTACAATGGCACAGTGACTCCTGGTGTTTCATCCTATCCTGAGCCAACTCTGACTTGGAGTTGGATATTGAGAGATGGGGAGTGTGGGGGGTATAGCCCTCTGCAAAAATACACTTTGTCCTGATGGGAACAATGCTGACAGTCAACACTGTTCCCATCGCTGTCAGGCATGTCGACAACATTGTTGTTGATGTGTTGACATGGAACTCTCTGACACCTCCTATGTAAATTCTCTGTTTTGGGGTTCATTTTTCCAATATGCATAACCTTATATTTTGCACTGAATTCGGGCACATTTTGCAGCATATGCAGGTCCTTTCTCATGGCACTAATCCCCTCCTCCATGCTACATATTTTTGTTTCCTTTGCATATATGTTGATCATTGTCGGTATGCCCTCTCCAACATGGCAGGTGAACATATTGAAAAGTTCAAGTACTGAACCCTGTGGCATACCACTCATCACCTTCCTAAATATAGACTGAGTTCTATTTACCACCGCCCTCTGTCTCTCCCTCTGCCCACTGCTTTTCCAATTGGACAACCTTTCCCCAACCCAAGGTCACTCAGCTTCTTCACAAGCCTCCTGTGCAGCACCAAGTTGAAGACACTGCTGAAATGCAAGCAGAGGACATCCATATCCAGGCCTTTGTCTGCTGCCTGTGACACCGAGTTAAAGTAGTCAGTGAGGTTTGTGTGGCACAACCTCCCCTTAACAATTTCTTAGCGTTCTATATGTATGTCTTTTTGACATCATCACTATAGCCTCATAATCTCATACTCCCTGCTCCTCTAACTCTACACTTTTTTTCTTATTCCTCCTACCCCTTCCTCAACAACGGTGAGAAAAATGCCATATAAACTCATTATCAAGCTGTCCACTTACTGCAGGGAGTGTCTTCAAGCAGATTCTCCTGCTGTGTGGCTTTACTTCCTTCCACATCACCACATGGGCTTCCCTCATCATGCACAAACAGCGACAGCAGTTCCTCCTTTGGGACGTTGTATCCTGAGCATTAAAAAGAGAAGACACTGGTTACTATAAATGCCATTTACAATGAGAGCTGGATAATGGTAAAAAAAGGACAATTTAGGAAACATCTGAATTGCACCCGTAGTTGCTCATAGTTTAAAACTGACAGCTAATCCATAACCACATCTGTATTCCATCCAAAACTACAGACTGTCCACTTCTGAAACCAAATTATTACTTTCTGTGTGTTTGTATTCCTGGACCCAATGTTCTCTTCTTACCTATGTATTCAAACACAACCCTTTTCCATACTTATTCTGCAGCCCTGTTCTCCAACACATTTACATATTCCTGTACTACATATTGTCTCCATACCTACATATTCCCATACCCATTGTTCTTTCCATACTTATGTATTCCTGCACACGCTGTTCTCACCATATTTACATATTCTTGCAACACCTCTTCTTTCCAGACCAGCATGTTCCTACACACACTTTTCTCTCCAAATTTGTATATTCTTGCACACCTTGTTCTCACCAAACTTATTGTACTGCCGATGGAGTCCGTCTCTCCAACCACAGCACAGAAGGTAAAGGAATCAGAAGCAAACTGCTTTTGGCACCCAGATCCATTTTGGACTGTTGCAATGTGACTTGTGGACTTAATCCGGAGTTGCAACCCAACCTTTACAGTCAGCCAATCTAAGGAGATTGTGTGCATCACAGAGACTGGAGTGGTGCCTACCTTCCTCCCCCCACCACTTTTATCTGGGGTCTTCAACCGCACTTTATCCCCTTTCAGGCTATAGCACCCCTCTTACTCACTCCTCCTCCCCTCATATGTCTCCACCCCATTTTGTTACACTCCTTCATCATCTTCACATCAGGAATTAAAGGAACAGCAGCAGATAAATATATAAACATTTTACATCAACAGTGAGAATGTAAAGTATATTGTAAATACAGCTACTACATGACAGCAGCATACAACCAAACAAGTCCTTGAATCTACTTTTTCGCCACTATTACAACAAGAAAAAACAAAATAGAATAACAATTTTTTTTTTATATATATTTTTTGTTCCTCTCCTAGGCTGGGGGTGGTACCTATGGTCCCCCCCCCCAGTCTGACCTCTCATATCTACTCTTCCCAAACCCCAAGCTCTTACCCCATTCCTCGGTCCTATGCAATGATCCACCACGACGGGCACACAACCACCACCGCGGGATCCGGGGGGGGGGTCCCGATCAGAGGGAGCATCCAAGGCTGAAGCTGGGCAACGCCACAAGGCCGGCCATCAAGCAGCACTCCGAGGTATTTTTTCCTTACCCCCTACACACACAGCCATGCAATGACGTAAACATGGAGCTCCCATAGACGTCTGCTGCGTGCGTCCCCCCGTTGTGCTCCCAGCGGCAGTAGTACCTCCGGCCTCCACCAGAGGTCACCACCGTGCCAGGATGCCACTGGATCCCACCCCAGGGAGAGGAGAGCTGTCCTCCAGATGCTCAATCCTACTTCCTCCCTGCCGACCCCCAGTTCCCGGGCTCGTTCCCGAACTCGGGTCACTGGTGTGACGCGAGGTGTGGCGTCCAGCGCCTCAACCTTCAGTGCCCCCGGGCTGGCAGGCAATAGAATAACAATTAAAACAAAATTAAAATACAAATAAAATATTACCACCAACAAGAGTCATAACTTACATTGAGTCATAGCTGCTCCTGCTGCAGTACCACCTATATAAATCCCCTACAATCACACACCTCTCATCATTATATATTTTTTGCCTTAAATAATAATCCTACTAAAATGAACTTAAAATCAATATAAAACCCTTTTTATACATCAGTTCTATCAAAATTATTCTATATTTGGGTACTTGACTTTCCCTATTACTTCTACTCACTTCTTCTTTACCATAAACCAGCTCATACTCAAGTCTTGCTCTTTTACAGCCTCCTATTCTGTTTTCCTTAAAGCGACTTACCAACTTCCCCCAATGTCATGTTTGCGGATCACCTTCCCTTCATTGAGCGATGCAAAGCTCAGCCACCCCGAAGTTAAGTATTAAATATATTCAGATGCTTAGTTTTTTAACATTTTTGTGCCGCAGTTGTCTCTGCATGTTTTTTTCTTCGTTTGAAGTTCGCGCATGAGCAGTGCATCCGCATGCGTGAGTGACATCAGCGCAGGGAAGGTGTTCCCACTGCACCTTTCTCACTGCTCATTCATTCGTCTTTCCTGGACCCAGCCTCAGTGAGTTCAGATCCAAAACTGAACTGGCAAAAATTACAGCACTGATGACTGAAACGGTTTGTTATATTGGCAGCTGAAGCCAATACTTGCTTTTGGGATTGCAGAAGTGGTAATTTCTCCCGATTTTCAATTTTACTCATCTGACTAAGCTCTGTGTCCTAGGTCCATCGGTTCTAGGAACATCACAATCTATATTGCTTGAGTACAGTGTTACAGCTTTAGTAAGTGCTGCAAGTACATAATTATAACAAGTCTGTATAAAAAAGACATTTTTTTAACTGAGTGGAGCTGTAATCTGTAGCGTATTGGGACAGAAAAGGACGACTTTTGAACTGAGCAGATTTATAAATTGCAGTAAGCTTTTCAGTATTGGCACATAGAGGTCTGTAGTAAATGGATGACTTTTTCAACAGTTCAGAATTGTAAAATGCAGTAAGAGTATAAGCACTGAGCTGAACGGGTCCAATCCCAAGAGAACAGTGCAATAAACTGTGTATTTTTGGCAAGTGCTGCTTCCAGTGTGATTGCTTCAGTAAACTGCATTTGCTATTGCATTTCTGATTGTCACCATCACTATAGACAGTTTATATTTTTTCCTGTGCTCCTGTGTTTTCTTGGGCTCATTTGGTGTTCTCATGCAAGCACCTTAACACTGATCACCAAAGTATGCTTAGATGTGCATGAATAAAGGGACATGGTGCACAGAACTATTTCTCCAGCTTGCCAGCACCTCGCTAAGTTTATAAATGAATGCAATAAAATCAGTTATATACTGTACATAGTTATACCGTACATAATTTACAATGTATCTCAAAATTAAACACTTAGTTTTTTAACATTTTAACATACAGTCTTTATTTATAAATAGGATTATAGCATCATTGTATGTGCTCCAGAGCATCTGCAAAAGAAGAGACTGCAGTTGCCATCCTCTCCCGACACTGTGGTACCAATGTACGGCTTCTATGGTGTTATACTGCAAAGTGTGCTAGTCAGTTTGGCATACTTAGGGAATAATGTCTGAACCAAAATATGGGCTACCCAGCAATGAATGCAGGGAGTCTACACAATGCACTATGACATCGTAAGGCATGGGAGACAGTATAGTAAAGCATCTGTTGTATTTGCGGTACACTTTACGTATGTGCATCAGAGTTCCACTGTAACGGGAAAAATGGGAAAACACAAACAGCTTGACACAGACCGAAGTGGTAATGAAGTATGGTGACATAAGTGAGGAAGGGTGGTTCAGATATAATCTAACACTTGAGTACTTGCCGCAAGGAAGGGTCCCTTTTTGTAGTGGACCAATCAAATGGTACTTAGGCTATCTAAACATAAATGCAGTCTCTTTCTCCATGAAAAGGTTATTGGCAGTGTCATTTTTAACCTTGGGGGATGGGGGACGATCACCGACTGTACTGTATTTTTTGCTCAGTTCATAATGCACCTGGAGGCACACATGTAGCGTCAATAAGCCAATGCCAGGATGGTATTACAGATGCTTATGCAGACGCTAATGACAGCTGCAGTCTGTAGAGTTCCTGAGCCCTTAGAGGTAACACAAAGCTGGTGCAATAATTTGTAGCTTTGAATTTATAACATGCCGTAAACAGGGGAACCAGTGACTTCAACACATTACTCAATCACTGATACATCTAAGGGGGAAAGTACAAGCAGGCCCCCCGCCCCCAAGCACACACATACACAGAGAAGAAAGCTATAGCGTAGACCAGTTGGCACTAGGGCAAAGACAGACCCAAACGGTATAAATAATTTACAGATAATAAAAGTTCTATGCTGCAGCATTTTTCTAAGTGTATGTGTGCGGCTGGGGGTTTGGAGTGGTTGGGGTACAAGGTGCCTGCTTGTAATTTCCACCCTGTGCTCCATCAGAGCGAGTGACTGATAAGTCAATTGGCGGGATGTCACTACTGACTAGTAACAGGTGAGGAATTTGGACAAATTGGATTTGGACAAATTGTAAGCCATTTATCCTGCTCATGCAATGCCACCAGATTGAGCCGGGCTCTCAGTGTCAAGCTGGGTGGCCAGCAACTCGTTAAGCATAGGGAAAGCAATCCCACCCCCCCCAAAAAAAAAGAAAGATAAAAACCCAGGGTACTATCACTAGCATTTGTGTGGGCAGATCGATGCTGGGAGTAACGGAACACACACCATACCTTGATTTTGCACAGTAAAATGACAGCAACGAGGGGAACCAAACCGTAACACTAAGCAGCAAAATATAACATTAACAGTCCGTGTTGCTAAGTCTGCTCTCGCTGCTGTACTGGAATGGATCAGGACTACTGCTGCGACTGCCTGAGCTACTGCCCACATCATTCTCGCTGCTGTCATAAGGTCATCCCTATGGGGATCTACTATGCAGCGGCTGTCAAATTGTGGCACTATATCAGTGTCTGAAAGATCACTGTTAGTGCAGGACAACATAACACTTTCATCATTGGACCCTGAAGATTAACTGTTTGACATTGCCATTGTCGTGCTGCATGCTGCGACCAAGAGCTCTGCTATCAAGACAGAATTGCTGTGACCAAGAACTAATTTTAATTGCAGAGCACAGATCTCCCTGTGGTGACGTTGCAAAGGTAATGAGTGTCAAAGGTCACCAAATACAGGCTCCAATACACAAAATGACACTTCCTGGTTTGCGAGGGGGGAAAACCTGATTTAATTTGCTAAAATAGGCTATGCATCTATCAAAATACATTGTGAATCAGTTCTGTATGCAGTCACCTTGCAGTAGATGCGTTCATATATTAAAACTTGGTAAATCACTTTAACTTCCCTTCCCCGTACTCCCCCCTTTCTATCCTACACCTTTAACTACTCCCTTCACAGATCCCACTCCCCCTTTCATACCATCCTCTACCTCTCCCCATACATCCACATCTATAGCTCACAACTCCTGGACACCAGGACCATCCATCCTTCCTCCTAGTTTCCATGCCAACATGCTAACCTTTATTCTAACCCCTCCCCTGCTCTTCACCCCCTTACTAAAAGTACCAATTGCCAGCCGCAAAAATTCTAATAGGACTGCTACTACTGCTTTCAGGTGATACAGAACATAACCTTGGCCCAGACGTCTCTCTCCCCTCCCAAGTACCCCATGGCTTCATAATAGCACATGTAAACATTAGTAGCCTTCTCCTCCCTAAGATCTCTTAACTTTAGTTGCTAGCCTGTGACCTCAAACCAGACATCCTCATCATATCCAAAACATGACTAAACACTAAAATTGCTGATGCTAGTATCTCAATACCCAGTTACTCCACTGGTATCTCAATACCCAGTTACTCCCTCATTCACCAAAACCGGTCCAACAGTGGTGGAGGTATTGCTGCCACATCTATCACCTCCTCCATCCAGTTCACCCCATACTCAAAACTCCCATCCCAAAAACCTGCTAACTATTTCTGTTAAAGATACACCTCCCTTCCTCGTTGCCCATCTGTATTGCAGGAGGCTATTGCTGCCCTAGTCTCTCTCCCACCTCTGTTTTCAATTTACTAAGTATCCTTCAATCCCACTTCTATACAAGTGAACTCCACATATTTGGAGATTTTAACATAAACTGGCTAGCACACTCCCTGAGCACATACAGAAGTTAAATCTCTCTAAATTTAACCCAGCTAAACACAACTACACAAAACTACTTCCCAATAGACTGGTCATTCACCTCAAATCCCCATTATATCTTCTCAGCTGGTACCTTACTGATCTCCATAAGTGACCACTACCAACTAATTTACTCTGTTCACAAAATCCATCACCCTAAAGTCCCTCCACCAACCCTTCTACTCTGCTCAATTAAATCTCTAGACTTAGCTCCTTTACTACATGAGCTATCAAACTGTGATTCACCCCCCATTTACCATGCTTCCTCAATAGACACTGCATTACAATACTTCCACTCTAAACTCCTTTCTATCTGGGACCACTATGCCCCCCTAAAGAGCACACACACGTGCAGCTTCTACCTCTATTGGATCACGGCAGAGCCAGAACTAATGGTGTGCATACCAGCCAGAGACCAAGCCTGGGAAATGCACAAAGCCTCCAACACCCCTCTTGCTTTCCAAAAGTACCATACTCTAATTAGGTGTGCCAAGGCTGAATACCTTACAGCCAACTTTAACAACAACATTAATCATCCTGCTAAATTCTGGAAGGTAGTTCAATTCCTCTTCTCCCCACCATCACATCAGCCCACTCCAGTCCTCAAAGTGAACAATGTTACCCTATCTGACACCCTCCCTGTAGCCACAAAGTTCAACACTTTTTTACTTCCTGCACCTCCTCCTTACTCTCAACTCTACCTCCTACCACTTTACTAACCATCCCGCCTGAGATTCCCCTCCAATTGCCACTCAGCCGCCTCTTTCTCTTCCATGCCCCTCTCCCCTGTCAATGCCCTAAATGCCCTTGTAGCTCTTAGCCCATCTTCAGGTAAGTGCCCCTTTGATCTTAACACTAAAATCCTATATCTGTCAGCACCAGCTATAGCTATCTCTCTTTTTTTCTCCTAAACCTCTCTTTCTCTCTGGCAACCATCCCCTCTCACTGGAAACATGTTACTGTTATCACCCTTGCTAAGGGTGATGATCCCCCCTCGTCGAGTGCAAGTGTGCCAATTGGGCGCAGAAGACGGCAATAAATTGGAATCTGTGTCAGGAAATACGTAAGTCTGGGCAGCCTTTAAAAGCTGCTCAGGCCATCTCATCGGCGCAATGGTTGGATTAATGCTTGCGACGCCGGCGACCCGGGTTTAGGAACAGACTTGGATTGCTGGAGGGCTTTCTGGGGGTAGAAGGATGGAGCATCCTAAGGAAGGCTCTCCTTCTCCGGGAGGTGGGGCAGTGCTCCAGCGCAAGGAGGACCCCTGGCAGAGGCCGGGAGTCTCTCAAGCTACCAACACTTGCATGTGTGGGAGGCAGGGCTGACACAGGTGTCATTGCACGTCCCCACCTCCAAAAGAAAAATCACAGGAAATTGGGGAAGGCAGGTGGGTCCACGATCTATGTGAAGCCCTCCCTGGGGCTTCAATTAGTCACCATCGCCACCACTCTCCCGACCAGTCACTAGTTCCGCAGCTCGGGTTACCAGGGGCCAATGCCACTGCCCCACCCTCCAGGGGCTAAGCCTTGGGTAACTGGGGGAGGATGCAATAAACGGTAGGTGGAAGCTCCAGGGGCAGTGACCAGGGCTGAGGGACCAACAGTAGGACCTACCAAAATAAAAGAGCATAAAAATAATAAAAGCTGCTCAGCTCGTATTCTCCCACATGAGCCGTTTTCTCTTTCCTTTTCTGGCTGCACAGAGCAGGCCAGGGTGCAGGGGGACAGCAGCAGATTGGTGGAGCCATCCTGGACACATGGAGCGGATCAGGGCATTGGAGGACCACAGATTTTGTCCCACGCCACCCACCCTGGTCCCGACCTCTATTATATGCCCAGGGAGGGCGGAGCAAGGAAATCAGGAAGGATCATACTGATGGATAGCAAACAAGTGGGAAGAAGCTCTGCACTCTACCCCCCCAAAAAAAAAAGACTGGCCGGAGAAGAACTTTGAGAAGGAGAAAAAGAGCATCTGGTGTTAAGCTCATTGCTGGAAAGGGGGGGGGGGACCCTGTCCAGCCACTGTAGTTTAAGCCTAACCTAGGTACTGCAACTCTGTTTATAGTGAAACTGTTTACTGTGAAATACTGTACCTAGTAATGGGGGTACCCGTTTACTGTGGGACTGTATCTAGGATTAGTGGGCGACCTGCTTAGTGCGTAGGTGTATATCTTGAACCAGTAGGGAACCTGGTGGTTCGCCCAGGGAAACCTACTTGGAGAGGGATGGGACCACATGTCATTAGGGCCAGCATCTTTGGGAGAGTGGTGGGGTGCACAGGGTGTGGGGCAGCCATGGTACTGGACTGGGCTTTGAAGCTCAGTGGTTGCCCCGTGTTCTACCAGCTGGTACAGCTCAGGGAGGAGGAGGTTGAGGGGATTAGGAGACAGCTGGGGGAGGTATGGGTGGGGAAAAGGGCTGGGGCTATCCCACGCAGGTTGCACTAAGCACTAGAGGTGGGGGCATAGGGAAAGGAGTGCAGGAGAGTTCTCTGGAGTCACACAATAACCCTGAGAGAGGGGGCCCAAAAGGAGGACACTATCAAGGAAGCAGGTAGGTATCTGGAGTCCTTGCAGAGGGGAGCCAAAAGGAGGAGGACACTCACAAAGAAGTAGGCAGGTGGCTGGGGCTGGACCAAAGAAAGCAAGGTGGGAGGTGGGTTGGGTATTAAGCTCAGCATCCGCTTCAATCCTTTACTTCTGCTTGAGGAGGAGGGAGTGCTGGGGGGAGTGGCCATGAGAGGGGCGGTTAGCAATGGAAAGGGAGTGGGGGACAGGAGGCAGGGGCCGGAAATCAGAAAAAATAGGGGGGAACAAGGAATGTGGGAAAATGGGGTTGGGGGATCAGAGCAGGCTGAGGAGGAGGGGGGCAGAGGGAAGAAAGCGCAAGAAGAAGGACCAGCTGGGAAGAAAGCGCAAGAAGAAGGACCAGCTGGGAAGAAAGGGCAAGGACAAGGACCAGCAGTACAAGGAGGATGCAGTATATGGAACTGAAGGTTTGGGTCAGTGGGCACGACAGGCAAGGAAGGGCTAAATGTAGACAGGAAGGAAGGAAGGATGAGCCAGGCAAGATTAGCAAATGGGGTGGAAGGACTAGTTGTGAGCAGTGATGGGGGACTAGCAGTGCACAGAAGGATACTCAGGAGGAGGAGAGGCATAGGATCGAAGTGGAGCAGGTGGCCATGCTCAATATGGAGAGGGCGGCAGGTGGAGCCCAGATCGGCAGAGGAGCAAGGAGCCGGTTGGGGAAGTGGCTGGCAGAAAGGATGAGGAGGGACATGGAAGGGGGAAATGGAGGAAAGGGGGTGGTTAGAGTGCTCCTGTTGGTTGATTCTATGATCAGGGGCATCAAATGGGGTAGGGAGGGGGAAGCCTGCCAGGTTAGAACAAAATGCTTCCCTGGACTAATGGTGCATAGGGCCAAGCATGAGGTATATCAACTGGCAATAGATTGTGGAGGTTCCTTGGATATACTGGTCCACCTGGGTACCAATGATGTTGAGGGAAATGGAGAGCTGGAGATACAGGCAAGGTTCAGGGAGCTAGTCAGGATTTGTCCTGATGACACAGGATGCATGATTTCCGCTGAGGGCTAGTGGGGAAAACAAGATTAGGGAGATAAATCAGTGGCTCAGGGAGTGGTGTGGGGCCAGCAGGTATGAGTTGATGGGGGATTGGGGGGAGACTTGGGAGGATAAGGGGATGTATGCTAAGGATAGGCTCCATCTGAATTTGGAGGGGAGGGAAATCCTTAAGCTGAAAATAGAGGGGTTCGTTGGTGAAAGGTGTGGTTTAAACTTGAGAAGGGGAGAGGGATGGGAGAAGAGGCTGTCAAGGGGGTGTCCGATAAAGGAGGGACTCTATCTCCACCCCCCCCCCCCGGGAGCTGGAGAAATGTGGGAAAAGGCCAACCAGTTAGGTGCAGACCAGGGGGAGACAGAGACCCCACTGGAATGCGAGCAGGGGAAATGGGAGTATAGGGAAGGGGTGGAGGGTGGTTCTGCTAATTGCCAGCAGCTTGGGCAATAAAATGCCAGAGCTCCAGGTGATGCTAGCTAAGGGAGAGGTGGATGTGGCAGCTGTAACTGAGACCTGGGCCACCGTATGGCACGACTGGGACCTGAACCTGGAGGGTTACACTATGTTCAGGAAGGAGGGAAGGGGGGTAGCACTGATAGTCAATAACTGCATTGGCATAGGAGGAGTGGTGGAGGAGGTGGAGGGGACCATGGAGGCAATTTGGATCACCTTGATAACAGTGGTCCCGGTGGTCGTGAGGGCTCGGTCACTGCCCTCCCCCAGCAAGCCCACAGGACTCCAACCCGAAAGCGCCAGTGGTCCCGGTGGTCGCGAGGGCTCGGTCACTGCCCTCCCCCAGCAAGCCCGCAGGACTCCAACCCGAAAGCGCCAGTGGTCTTGGTGGTCGCGAGGGCTCGGTCACTGCTCTCCCCCAGCAAGCCCACAGGACTCCAACCTGAAAGCGCCAGTGGTCCCGGTGGTCGCGAGGGCTCGGTCACTGCCCTCCCCCAGAATGCCCGGAGGACTCCAACTCGAAAGTGGCAGGTAACAGAAACGCATTCACAGCCTTTCAGCATTGAAGCAGCCCCTGGACTTGCTCCCTCCCTCGGTGGTGCGGCTACCTTGGCGCCAAATTTAAATACAACAGGAGACTCTCCGTGTGGGAAACGGAGCTCAGACTGAGCTGAACCTCTGCCCCTACATTTTCCCGCTTGACTCTTGTTTTTACCTGTATTTAAAACTGTATTTTCGATCATGTTACAAGCATTGTGTGTGTTATAGTAATATGTCTATGGTTACCTGCTTTTTCTGACCTGCTTTGCATGCCTTGCCTCCTTCTGTCTGAAATGCAGCTGCAGCGGCCCCCCTGCCCCGCAAGCCCTACCCCCACCCCCTTCTCCTTTGTCTCTGCAACCTCCCCATCCCATATCTTGCCCTACTTAATTCACCTTTTGCTCTCCTTGTCTCTGCAGTGGTCCCGGTGGTGCCGAGGGCTCGGTCACTGCCCTCCCCAAGCAAGCCCGCAGGAATCCAACCCGAAAGCGCCAGGTAATTGAAATGTATTCACAGCCTTTCAGCATCAAAGCAGCCCCTGGACTTGCTCCCTCCCCTCAATGGCACGGCCGCCTTGGCGCCAAATTTAAATACAACAGGAGACTCTCCGTGTGGGAAACGGAGCTCTAGCCCCGCCGCCCCCACCACCACCCTTGGTCGGCTCTCAGTTATATAGGCTGTGGTGAGCCACGTGGGGGCAGGATATAAGTATCAGTCCTGTTTGCCATCTGCAGGTTATATCCTATCACCACTAGTGGCCGCAACATCAGCCTATCTAAGTCTCTCTCATTTACAATTCCTTTCCTAATCTATCTCACCCTACTTCATTTTTCTTTTCTTTTTTTTTTCCCTCTTTTCCCCATCCTTCCTCCCTGTTCTACCTAATCACCCTCTGCTCTGCTCTGCTCTCTGCTCTCCCTGCGCAGTCTGCGTGAGGTAGGCACCGACACACAGTTGCTGAATCCCTTGTGATCTTAATCCCCAAATAACCTCCTTCTCCTCTATTTCTGCTCTTTCACACCCCATTCCAGTCCACTGGAACTGTTCTATTCCCCTGCCTAAACTCCCCTGCTGCTCTTTGGGGTCACCTGGGGCTATGGCCCACCCTCCGCATCCGCTATCCCCCCTCCGCTCCCCAACTCCTCTCCCTGGCTCTCCATGAAAGGGCTCAAGATTGCCCACCTGAACGTGCAGTGCCTTCTACGCAACCTAAATGAGCTCACCGCCTGGATTGCCCTCCTCAAACCCGATATCCTGGTCCTTTCCGAAACCTGGCTCAAACTCCATATACCCGATGCCCAGTGCTCCCTACCGGGGTACAACTACCTCCGACATGACAGGTCAGGTAAGATGAAGGGTGGTGGGGTGATTATCTATTACCTAGCACACCTCAACCTGTCCCTCATTGACCACCCTCCTACTGACCTGCCTGCATGTGAGTTCCTCCACGCCCTCCTCCTGCTGGGTCATTCTAAGAAGATCCACTTGATATGTACCTACATCCCACCTAAGAATGGTCTTCGGGGACTCTCCTCCCTGCTCAACTGTATCAGCAATAAAGTGCGTCTCAACGAAACTCTCGTGCTAGGTGATTTCAACCTCAACTGGTTGGGGGCAAATCGTAAGTTGTATGAACCTCTGCTTTTGGGCCTTACACTTAGCCAAGTCATTACCGAACCCACCAGGCTTTCCTCTAGGGGGAACTCAGGAACCCTTATAGATTGGATCCTGTCGAACAGGCCTGCCAATATCTTATCCTCAGGCACTCTCCCTGATGCCATCTCCGACTACTGCCCTATCTTCTGTGTCGGGGGCATCTCCCCGCCTAAGATCCCTAGCAAAATCATTGAACTGAGGGACTATTCCAAGTGAGCTGAGGGACTATTCCAAGCGAGCTGAGGGACTATTCCAAGCGAACTGAGGGACTATTCCAAGTGAGCTGAGGGACTATTCCAAGCGAACTGAGGGACTATTCCAAGCGAGCTGAGGGACTATTCCAAGCGAGTTGAGGGACTATTCCAAGCGAACTGAGGGACTATTCCAAGCGAGCTGAGGGACTATTCCAAGTTTAATCCCCATGACTTCCTGGATGACCTTCTAGCTGTTGACTAGTCTGGCGTCACCAGCTCCACCAACCCCTCACGAGCTTTGGATCTATTTCTAGCCAAGCTAATCCCCCTTCAGAATAAACATTCCCCCCCCTTACTAGGAGAAGGGTGAGGGGCACCGTCACTAAATGGCTAAATGGAGACCTACTCTCCCTAATGAAGGCCAGGGATAAATGCTGGGCATCCTACAAGGCCTCCCATAATGATCATGACCTGATGGCTTATAGGCACCTCAGAAACACCTGTAAAAGAGCCATACGCTCTGCTAAAAGTGATTTCTGCAAAACTGAATTACTCTCCTCCAGCAGTAACCCAAGGAGCTTCTGGCAACATATTAAAAATGCTATTGGGGGATCGGCTAAAGCACAGGTTACTGACCTGCTCATCGTTGGGATCTGCTGCAATAACCCCCACACCATCACTAATACCTTCAACTCCTTGTTCTCCAAACTGCCCCCCTCCTCCCCTCCCCTGTCCCCTCTCATCCGCTCCCCAGGCACCCCCGGTCTTCACCCCGGCCCCCTTTCCAACTGAGGCCAGTTACTCCTAAAGAGACCCAAAAGCTGCTCTCTGGCCTCTCCCCCCATAGCGGAGCAGGTCATGATACTCTCAAGCCGAAACTCCTTAGACTGGGTGCCCACCTCCTTGCCAGACCCATCTTGCACCTATTCAATTCCTCCATTAACTCAGGGATCATTCCCGACCTGTGGAAAGTGGCCAAAGTTGTTTCTATCTTAAAACAGGGGAATCCTAAGGATCATCAGAACTACCGCCCCATTGCCATTCTGTCCACCTCCAGTAAACTGCTCGAGAAAACCATTGCCTCCCAGCTCTCCCAATACATCCTGGACTACAATATATGCTCTCCTGCCCAGCACGACTTCAGGAAAGGGTACAGGACGTCCACCGCCCTTGCCACTGTCACCTCCCTGATCAGGGCAGGCACTGATCAAGGCAATCTCACTGGGGCCATTTTCGTTGACCTGTCCAAAGCTTTCAACAGAGTTAACCACTCCCTCCTTGGCTCCACACTTCTATCCCTCGGGTTCTCCCCTTCTGCTCATGCTTGGTTCCAAAACTACCTTTCCAACTGACAGCAATACACCTACTTCAATCGGACATCCTCCAAGTTTTCCCCAGTCCTCTGTGGAGTACCTCAAGGGTCCGTCCTTGGTCCGACCCTATTCTCACTATTTATCAATGACCTACCTTCCGTCACTACCCATGCCCACACCACCCTATACGCAGATGACCTCATCCTCCTGGCCAGCTCGTGGGACATCTTCACTATTAACTCCCAGCTTAACTCCGACTTTGAACGCATACATACTTGGCTGGGGGAACCACAGGCTCACCCTCAATCTCAAAAAAACTCAAGCCATGTTGTTTGGGTCCTCGAACAAAATAAAATCCTGCCCTGCTCCTCTACGTATCCTCAGGGCCGATGACTCTCCCCTTGAGACAGTTACCTCTGCCAAGTACCTAGGTGTCATCCTTGACCAGCAGCTGGACCTTACCCTACACATCCGTAACATCTGCAATGCCACAAATTGCAAACTTGGCCTAGCTTATCGAGCCAATAGCTGCCTCACCCCTGCCACCCGCCTAGCCCTCGCCCGGGGGGTCCTCCTCCCCTCTCTCTGCTACGGCCTCGTAACTTTTGCCCCAGTCCCCAAAACCAGCCTATCAAAATGGGACACAGTCTACAACGTTTGCCGCTTCGCGCTTTCCACCCCTTCCCTCACCCAACGGTGTGATCTCTACAACCGCCTAGAGTGGCTCCCCCTGGAAAAACATCAGTCCTTCGTTATAGGTAACTTCATCGACAACATTGTCCGCTCTGGCTCCCCTACTGCCCTTGCCCTTCCCCTTATTTCTAGGGCCCCATCCTACCACCTCAGGCCTGGGACAACCCAGGAACGTCTTGTTCCTAGGACCAGCACCCTCGCAGGTGATTGGTCCTTCCACATTTGCGCCCCCAAACTTTGGAACTCGCTCCCTGAACTAGTCAGGGCCTCCTCCTCCCATCCAAGCTTTAAAGCCTCCCTCTGGAATTTCCTGAAACCTTCTCCCCCCTGCCCCTGCACCTTGTAACCTACTCCGTTGCCCCCTCCCTCCCCCATCCCGGTTGGGTGGTCTTCCTCTTCTTCACTCCCTCGCCCCTGCCCTACTTGCACTTCTCCTTTAGCTCCGGCCCAGCAACCTGGTCCACCCCCTCCGGCCTTTGGCACCCCCCGCTTGCACTTACCATTGTCACAGTTACTGTTTATGCATAGTGTTTACCTTGTCCTAGCGCTAGCCTTGTAATGCCTGTTACTTCCTTGTCTCCCCAAACTGACTAATTGTGAACTCTACCAATCCGCGCTTTAGAGTGATTTCCTGTGTTATTTCCTGTATTCCTCCCGTGTATTTTCACTATTTCAGAGCCACCTTTGTAATGCCTGGCTCTCCTATGGACTTTTTCCTATTTCTGTAACTGTTAATTGTGTGATGTCTGACACTGGTAACTCTCCCGGGTCGCACCCATTCTGTAACTGTTAATGTACACTGTATGACACCTGTAACTCTCCCGGGTTGCACCTGAAAATAGGCACATGGCTGTCTAGTGTGCTAACCCAGTTAACAAAAGCAAATAAATAAATAAACACGGGGGGGGGGCAAGAGAGTAAAAATAGGAATGGTGTACAGACCCCCAGCGCTGGCAGAGGAACTGGACGAGAGTCTGGTGGCAGATGTTGGGAGACATTGTAGATTGGGCAGGGGAAGGGTGGTGGTGTTGGGTGACTTAAACATGCCAGGAATAGACTGGGGGACTATGACATCCTCGGTGGTCAGGGAACAGAGGTTGTTAGATCTCTTTCAGGATGCGTTCCTAACCCAGCAAGTGGGGGAGCTGACCAGGAAGGCGCGGATACTGGATGTGGTCCTGGCAGACAGTGACCAGACTGGGGGCCTGGAGGTTAGGGACTCATTGGCGGGGAGTGACCATGCCACAGTCTGGTTCTGTCTGGACCTAGGAGGGGAAGAAAGCTGCACAAAGATGGAGGTAACTGACTTCAGGGGGACGGATTTTAAGGAAATGGGAAGGATCCTTAAGGAGCATTTGAACGGGATAGGGCTGGACATGGATGCTGACAGTAGGTGGGAAATCATCAGAAGGGGAGTGCAGGATGCTACCAGCACTTGTGCAAGAGTGAGACACAAATGCAGTAGGGCCCAAATACCCCCCCGGTGGTTCCGGGAGGTTCAGAAAGAGGTGAGGGAAAAGAAGGCGGCCTATGGGCATTTCAAGTGCTCAAGGAGTAAAAGGGATCAAGGGGAGTGTGAGCTGATGGCCAGAAGGGCCACTAGGGTGGTGAGGGCAGCTAAGGCAAGGAAGCAGCAGAACCTGGCCAGGGAAATTAGGAGAGGGAACAAGGGGTTCTTTAGATTCATTGGGGGGAAAAAGAAGGGTGAAGGGGCAGATTAGTAGGATTAAAATGGGGAGAAATGGGCACAAGACCAGGGGGTAGCAGACTGAGGTACTAAATAAGTACTTTGCCTCAGCTTTTACCAAGGAAAATGGGGGGCTCTATAATACATGGGAGGAGATGGTGAAACTGAGGAGGGGGAACCCTTACCGATCAGCTGGTCTGGTGAGAGGGGGGAGTCATCACTGGCAGTAGGGGGAAAGGCAAAACAGGGAACGAGGAAATGAAGGTGGAAATCATGGTAGAGAGAGTGAGGGAAGCCCTCAGGTCCCTTAAGATGGAGAAAGCACCGGAGCCAGATAAATTACATCCCAGAGTACTGAGGGAACTGGCAGATGTCCTGGCGAAACCCTTGGTGGATCTTTTCAGCATCTCTCTGAGGACGGGGTGGGTGCCCCAGGACTGGAAGGTTGCGCATATAGTGCCTACTCACAAGGGTGGATCAAGTGAGGTGGCAGAGAACTACAGGCCCATCAGCCTGACATCAATGGTGGGCAAGGTGATGGATGGTATTGTCAAGGAGGGACTAGGCAGGAACTGGAAAAGTTGGGGTGCCTGGACTATAGACAGCATGGCTTCATTCAGGGGAAATCGTGTCAGACAAACCTTGTAGAGTTCTATGATTGGGTGATGAGTGCCTTGGACCTGGGTAGGCCAGTGGACATCCTCTTTCTTGACTTCAGCAAGGTGTTTTACTCTGTTCCTCACAGGGGCCTGTTGGATAAGCTGAGGGAAATGGGTTGGGGAATCAGATGGATAGGGAACTGGCTCCAAGACCGGATCCAGACGGTCATGGTTGGGGGATAGTCTCATCTCCAAGGAGGGTCATTAGTGGGGTCCCTCAGGGATTGGTCCTTGGGTCCCTCCTGTTCAGCGCTTATGTCTGACATAAGGAAGGTTATCAGGAGTGAGATGAATCTCTTTGCTGATGACTCAAAGCTAGGGGCAGTGGTGGATGGGGAAGAGGGGAGGATGGCCCTACAGGGGGATCTGGAGGCTCTGGAAAGGTGGTCTAGAAACTGGAAATTGAGGTTCAATGCAGGGTACTGCACCTGGGAGCCAGAATCCCGGGCCAAGTGTGCACCCTTGGGGGGGAATGCTACAACTCTCGATGGCTGAGAGGGACCTGGGGGTAGTGGTGGATCTCAAGATGAACAACTCGGAGACTTGTAGGAGGGCAACAGCCAAGGCCAACAGGATGCTGGGATGCATCGCTGGGAGGATCACCTCCAGAAAGAGGGAAGTGATACTCCCTCTATAACGGCTTGGTGAGGCCATGCCTCGAGTACTACATGCAGTTTTGGAGGCACACTTAAAGAGGGACACTGAACTCCTGGAGAGGGTCCAGAGGAGGGCAGCCAAAATGATCTGGGGCTTGGGGGAAAGGACCTGGGGGAGAAGCTTGAAGAGTTAAATATGTACACATTGGAAGAGAGGAGGGACAGAGGTACATGAAGGGGGTAAATATGGGGAGGTGCAGTCAGGGTGCTCCAATGGATGGGGGAGCAACTAGAGGGCATGGGTGGAAGCTGAAGGGGGAGACTCAGGGGAGAAAGAAGGAGGTGCTACTTCCCTGAGAGTGTGGTAGAACCATGGATTGTGCAGTCTGGGGGGCTGGTGGAGGCAGAGACTGTGGAGGGGTTCAAGAGGGAGAGGTCCAGGGGAAGGATTCTGGAAGCAAAGTCCAATGCAGCGAGAATACCCTGGACTGGGAAGGGAGAAACCCAAGAAGTTGGGAGCAGCAAGGTCAGCTTCCAGGGTGGGGGCTGAACAAATGAGCAGACATGAAAGATCACTAAGCCTCTTCTGCTAGCCTTTTAGTATGTTAGTACGTCTGGAAACTACCGTCCTATCTCCCTTCTCCCCACTCTAGTCATGCTTCAAGAACGTTTGGTGCTATCCCAATTTTCCTATCTTGACTCAACCACATTCTTCACCCCTTACCAGTATGCTGTTTTTGAAATTTCACTCCACCACTCCCTCTCACCTTAGCTCACTAACTCCATACTCAATGGTATGGGTCAGGGGCATGTCACCTCAGCAATCTCTGTTGACTTCGCCAATGTATCAGCACTGCCTCCCAACCCCTCGTCCTGGCCACACTCATCACCAGTGGGCTCTCACAGACTGCCATCAGTTGGTTCCAATCCTACCTAATAGGTAGGACCCAATCCTTTACAATTTGTGATAAAATATCTCCCCCTTCCCATTAATACTGGAGTCCCTCAGGGCTCTGTGTTGGGCCCACTGTTATTCTCTGTCTTCCTAAATGACCTTCCCTATACCTATCTGTTCACCTCAATCCCCATGTATGCGGATGATACAGTCTTGTACACATCTGGTCTCTGCCCTACTGATGTTGCAACCAGACTACAGCTTGATTTCAACATTTAACACTGACTTTGCTCGAATCAGTTATTTCTGAATACTAAGAAAACAGTCTCCATGAGCTTTAGCACTAGGCAGAGATTCTCTCAGCTCCCACCCTTTCCCACTTTTCACACCCTTGACAGGACCATGCTATAGGACACCTCCTCCTTTAGATATGTTGGGGTCTGGCTAGACCAGAACCTCAGCTTCTCAGGACACATCAATGCCATCCACAAAACACTGCACCCATGACTAAATGTTCTATACTGGAATTGTGGATGCATCTCACTGCCGGCTTACTGCACACTGATCCAGAAAATTATCCTCCCCATATTGGACTACAGGATGTAGTCTACAGTGCTGCTCCCAAATATTCCTTAACCAGGCTGGACTCTCTTTTCTATTCCTTCTGACATTTTGCTCTCAACTGCCCTCCCCGCATCTATCACTGCAACCTCTACCAGTCTCTTTCATTCCCCTCCCTATCAAACAGGCATCTTATCCACTGTACCTCCTTTCTGCTAAATTCTGGTTTCATTCACTCCTCTTACATCTCTCCTTCTTCATTTTCCTTTGTATACTAAAATGCATGTTATTACTGTACTCCTCACCATCCAGTTTGTACTTTGTCTTATTGTATACTGTAATGTATTTTATTACTGTACTTCTCATCCAAGTTGTACTTTGTGTTATCGCATACTGTAAAGTATTTTATTATTACTGTATTTCTCACCATCCAATTTATACTTTGTATTATTGTATGCTGTAATGTATTTTATTACATACTTCTCACCAACCAAGTTGTACTTTGTGTTATTGCATATTGTAAAGTATTTTATTATTACTGTACTCCTCACCATCCAATTTGTACTTTGTCTTATTGTATACTGTAATGTATTTTATTACATACTTCTCACCATCCAAGTTGTACTTTGTGTTATTGCATATTGTAAGGTATTTTATTATTACTGTACTCCTTACCATCCAATTTTTGCTTTGTATTATTGTATACTGTAATGTATTTTATTACTGTGCTTCTCACCATCCGATTTGTACTTTGTGTTATTGTATACTGCAATGTGTTTTATTATTACTGTACTTCTCACCCTGCAATCTGTACTTTGTGTTATTGTATACTGTAATGTATTTTATTATTACAGTACTGCTATTGTCTTTGTTACCTCACTGTTATCCCCATCTCCTTCTCCCCTCAAGACACACCTGGAAATGAGCATTTACTATTCGGTATGCCTTTCCAGTTTTTTCCTGGTAAACTATTTAAATAATAAATGAACAAATCCCTATACTTGGTGTTCCTACCTGGAGTGCATGATACCGAAGGAGATGTGAACAGCCATTTGTTGTATTATTTGTTTCATGGTTGTTGCTGTACATGTCCAAGTGCTTGGTGTTTATATTTGGAGTGTGCAATACAGAAGGAGATGTAAACACCCATTTGCTGTTTGTTTCACTATTATTGTTGCTACTGTACATACCCTAGTACTTGGTGTTTATACTTGGAGTGTGCAGTACAGAAGATGTAAACACCCATTTGTTGTTTGTTTCACTGTTGTTGCTATACATATCCCTATACTTGGTTTTTATATTTGGAGTGATGTTAATAGCTATTTGTTGTTGTGTTGCTATTTGTTGTTGCACTGTTGTTGCTGTACCTATCCCTATACTTGGTGTTTATCCTTGGAGTGCACCATACAGAAGGAGATGTAAACAGTCATTTGTTGTTGTGTTGTTTGTTGCTACTGTATATATCCCTATATTTGGTGTTTATACTTGGAGCGTATGACACAGAAAGAGATGTAAATAGCCATTTGTTGTTGTTTGTTAATTCACTGTTGTTGTTGCTGTACATATCCCTATATTTGATGTTTATGCTTGTAGTGCACGATACAGAAGGAGATGTAAACAGCCTTTTGTCGCTATCTGTTGTTTCACTGCTGTTGTTGCTGTACATATCCCTATTCTTTGTGTTTATACTTGGAGTGCACAATACAGAAGGAGTTGTAAACAGCCATTTGTTGTTTGTTGTTGTTGCCATACATAGCCCTATACTTGGTTTTTATACTTGGAGCGTACGACACAGAAGGACATGTAAATAGCCATTTTTTGTTGTTTGTTGATTCACTGTTATTACTGCTATATATATCCCTATACTTGATGTTTATACTTATAGTGCATGATACAGAAGGAACTGTAAACAGCCTTTTATCACTGTTTGTCGTTTCACTGCTGTTGTTGTGTACATATCCCGATACTTAAGTGTTTATACTTGGAGTGTACGATACAGAAGATGTAAACAACCACATGATGTTTCATTGTTTTTGTTGCTGTACATATCCATATACCTAATGTTTATACTTGGAGTGTATGATACAAAAGGAGATGTTAACAATCGTTTGATGTTTCACTGTTGTTGTTGTTGTTGTACATATCCCTGTACTTAATCTTTATACTTGGAGTGTACGATACAGAAGGAGATGTAAACAGCTATTTGTTGTTTCACTGTTATTGTTGCTGTACATATCCCGATACTTGGTGTTTATACTTGGAATGTGCAATACAGAAGGAGATGTAAACAGCCATTTGTTGTTTCACTGTTATTGTTGCTGTACATATCACTATACTTGGTGTTTATATTTGGAATGTGCAATACAGAAGGAGATGTAAACAGCCATTTGGTGCTGTTTATTGTTTCACTGCTGCTGCTGCTGTTGTACATACCCTTATATTTGGTGTTTATACTTGGAGTGTACAATACAGAAGGAGATGTAAACAGCTGTTTGTTGTTTCACTGTTATTGTTGCTGTACATATCCCGATACTTGGTGTTTATACTTGGAGCGTACAATACAGGAGATGTGAACAGCAATGTGTTGCTGTGTTGCCGTTTGTTGTTTCACTGCTGTTGCTGTACATATCCAAGTACTTGGTGTTTATACTTGAGTGTGTGATACAGAAATGGCTGTAAACAGCTATTTGATGCTGTCTTATTGTTTGTTGTTGCTGTACACAGTGCTATACTTGGTGTTTACACTTGGAGGGTACAATACAGAAAGAGATGCAAACAGCCATTTGTTGTTGTTGCTGTACATATCTCAATACTTGGTGTTTATACTTGGAATGTATGATACAGAAGGAGATATAAACAGTCATTTGTTGTTGTGTTGCTGTTTCATTGTTTGTTGTTGCTGTACATATCCTTATACTTAGTGTTTATACTTGGAGTACACGACACAGAAGGGGATGTAAACAGTCATTTGTTCATGTGTTGTTGTTTGTTGTTGCTGTACATAGCCCTATACTTGGTATTTATACCTGGAGTGTGCAGTACAGAAGGAGATGTAAACAGCCATTTGATGCTGTGTTGTTTGTTGTTGCTGTACGCAGTGCTATACTTGGTGTTTACACTTGGAGTGTACGATACAAAATGAGATGTAAACAGCCATTTGTTGTTGTGTTGAACATGAGGTTAGAGCAGTGCAGGAGGAGTTTGGGATGGGCCTAAGGCAAGCAGCACACACAGTATCCTTCTCAGAGGTGCTGCCTGTCTATGGCAAGAGTTAGGCGAGGGTACTTCACACCATGCGATTCAATGGATGGTTGAAAAATGGTACGGAGCACAGGGGTTTGTCTTCACTGGAGACTGGAGTTCCATCTAGAGGGATACCAGCCTATACTGGCAGGATGGTCTGCATCTGTCCAGAAAGGGAACAAGTCTTCTGGGTGATCAGTTTAAATGCTTCATTGGCAAGCTTTTAAACTAGTCAAGGGAGAGGCACGGATAAGCAGCAGGGAATTCCCAGCCTCCCCCTACAAAACAGGGTACTAAATGAGGTAAAGCCCAAGGTAGAAAGGTCGGTTGGGAGCAGGACTGGGGTAAATGGAGAAAGCAGTCAATGAGGACCAGGATGGTGCTACAAGAGGTAAAGCCATTAAAAAATGGAAAGCAATGAGTACCAATGCCCATAGTCTGGGTAACAAGCTTCGTGAATTAGTGGCCTTGATGGAGGAGGAACATCTGGATATTGTGGCAGTCACAGAAACATGGGGCACACAGAATCATGACTGGGATGTAAACATACCAGGATACATTATCTACAGGAGGGACAGGGAGGATAAAAGAGGAGGAGAAGTAGCTCTCTAGATAAGAGAATGAATCAAAGCAACAGAACAAAAGGGTAAACAGGGAGGAGAGGAAGCACTGTGGGTCAATTAGGAGACAGGCAATTGAACTACAATCTGCACAGAGATTGTATACAGACCCCCATCTCAGGAGGAGAAAATGGACAAGGAAATGATAGAAAGTATCCTTAGATTAGCAGAAAAAAGGGATATGTTGCTGATGGGGGATCTGAATATGCCAGATGTTAACTGGAGTGCATTTGCAGCAGACACTTTTAAGAGTAGGGTCATTTTAGATGCCCTACAGGGGGCATGCCTTAGGCAACTAGTATTGGAACCCACTCGAGAGGAAGCAGCAGACAGCTACAAAAAGGGGTGATGAGGAAAGAAAGTAATCAGGTGTCTAAAATTCTAATAGCCCACAAAAAGAGCATTCAAATGACTAACAGGGCTTACTTGTAGGTGTCAGTAGCAATACATTAATAATGCCTCCTTGAGGTGTCTCATGCTATAAGAGACTCCAAATATGAGATTTGGGCAATGATATCATGAAGGGAAGCTGAACAGTTCTGTCTGCCCGAATCTCATGAGAGGAGTCTCATACCATAAGCGACAAACCTCAGAAGCCCTAGTATCTTATTATACATTACTCAAGTATAACTAGAGTGAGTTGTAATCAGATTAGAGTCCCACACCACAAGGGATAACCCTTGGAGGCTCTAGTATCTTATTATAAATTGCTCAAGTTTAGTTGGAGTGAGTTATAATCAGATTAGAGTCTCACACCACAAAAGACAACCCTCAGAGGCCCTCGTATCTTATTATAAATCACTCAAGTTTAGCTAGAGTAATTTATAAATCAAATTATAGTTTTTTTTCTTTATTATGCTGTCCATCCCTAGCACTAAAGTGGAGTGCTCCCTCCCAACACTCCTGTACAAGAACACACTGTACACAAGAAAAAAAGGTATAGTGGCTCTGCGTGCTGATTGGCTGAAATATCATTTGTTATTCATACTAGCAGATCAAACATCTAAGGTTTTAAGAATGTATCGCTTTCAAGGAACCTTGAGAAAGAAACTGATGTCAAGGATGGGCAAGTTTTATGTACGATGGTACTATGAGGTCTGAATGATAGTATTGTGGGACAGGAATGTTGATAATGACTCTCGCTCCTCTGTATTACTGGGATTTTTTGAACACTTTAGTGTGGTATTATTTAAGGTGTCCATATATTACTTTGTGTAAATCGCTCAAGTTTAGTTAGAGTGATTTATGAGATTAGAGTGTTTTTTCATTAGGGCTGCAGGTAGGTGGAGCCTGCAGCCCTCTTGCATCAGCTCTAAATATGAACTGCCAGATTCAGACTGCGGAGCACTTCCCTTGGAGTTTTCTGATGATTCTTCCACATCTTTGCAGCCCTTCAATTAAACCCTTGCAGCGCTCGGTCAAATAGATTCATTCTAGTCCTTTCGGCAGCCTTGTAGTGCTTCAGTGAGCACAAGAAACACGTTTTATTTTGAATCCCATTTGGTAAACAGCATTTTTAGAGCTACTGCAAGACAGACAACAGCATTTAATTGAATAGTAGCCTCAAATTACATTCTTGGTCATCTCTCCCAGTGTGTGTGTGTGTGGGGGGTGTAGCAATGATTTACAGTACTTCCTCTAAAGAGCTGATTTATGTTAACCTTTTCAGGGCCTATGTAATTAGTGGCACTGGAACCCTCATGGTTTTATACTTGTAGGAAGGGTAAATATATGCTAGGCAGCTAATGTTTTAGGGGGGTTCAGAGGTTGCAAGGGGCATCCTAGGGGAATTTCAAAGAATCAAAGTGGTGTCAACTGCAGTGTTCCCAGATTCAACAAAGCATTTCCCTGCAAGGTACCCTCCTTTTCCCTGTATTTTCCATGTAAAACTGGGACAAAACTCCTATACCTTTTCCTGTATGCTCAAATCAATATATGTACACAACTGACTTCATTATGCCCGTTAGTAAAATCACTATAACAAATGTTAAGGCTGTTTTTATTCATTTTAAATGGTAAACCTCACCTGCAACATATTATAGAGGCTCTGGAAACATTTTTGAATCTTTCAGGCTTTGCTGTCAATGTTCACATATCTCCAGAACCTCTTGATGGTATTATAGCATTGTTTTAATATACTGACACAGCTGGATAGCCTGGCTGAGATGCGGCACATCATATTCAGTGGGATCATACTGTTATCCATTTTGGCAATGTACTGATACAAGATAGCTTTAAAGAGATGCAGTCTAATTTTCGGAGGGGTCCTAATTTTACCCATTTCTACAATGTACTGATACAGGTTAGCCTGGCTAAGGTGCAGTATCTAATTTTCAGTGGCGTCTTACTTTAACCCATGTTTGAGTTCCAACAGAGGATACAGCATCTAACTGCAAAGCAGTTCCAAATTACATCCTTGGCCATCTCTCCCAATGTGTATAGCAATGATTTACAGTATTCTCTCTGAAGTGCTGATTTATGTTAAACTTTTCAGGGACCTATCTAATTAGTGGCATTAGAACTCTTATGGCTTTATATTTGTAGGAAGGGTAAATGTTAGCAAGCTACTGTTTTAGGGGGTTCAAAGGTTCCAAGGGGCGGCATAGGGGATTACAAAGAAATCATGGGGGTGTCGATTGCAGTGTTCCCAAGTTGAACAAAGCATTTCCCTGTAGGGCAACCTCATTTTCCTTGTGTTTTCCACGTAAAGCTGGACAAAACTACTGTACATTTTCCTGAATGCTCAAATCAATACATATATGTAGCCAACTTCATTATGCCTGTCAGTAAAATATCTATGACAAATGTTAGGGATGTTTAATGTGGACTTTAGCCTTGTTATAACGTACTGGCATAGGATAGCCTGGCTGAGTTGCAGTATGTCATATTCAGTGGGCTCATACTTTTATCCATTTTGGCAATGTACTGACACAGGATAGGTTTACTGAAATGTAGTATCTCATTTTCAGGGGTCCTAATTTTACCCATTTTACAACATACTGATGCATCTTAGCCTGGCTGAGATGCAGAATCTCATTTTCAGTGGGGTTTTACTTTTACCCATGTTTACATCTGCATGCAATGTACTGACACAAGATACATTTACTGAGATACTAATGGCTGCTGCGTGCAACATGATGGTGCTGACATAAACAATACGTATGAGAGTATCGCACATATGCAGTCATGTCAGTGTTGCCATGTTACAGCTCATTCTGGAGCAAAATGCGCATGCGTGATTATCAAGCCTGCGCAGTTCTGTAATCACAGCTGCATTCACTAAAATACCACCAACAGCTTAATCTAGTTCAAAGTCAATTGGCATTCATCTGTATCCCCCTCTCCCAGGTCGTGCCTGAAAACAGGCAGAATTTCTCTAGTGTATTTACCCGGTCAACAAAAACTAAAAAAAAAAAAAGTATCAGTAACATCTGATGTGGTGAGATCACAGCATATTCTTTTCAACACTCTTGCCACTCCTAAAAGCTTTCCACAGCTGTATCGGCTCTGTCTCTTGTGGGCTGTTACACCAGTTGTTTGAGGCCCTCCCCCTGCAGGGAATCTACCATGTGTTTAGTTCTGGCAGATGTTCCTGCTCATACTGACCAATCAGTATCCGGCATGTTGAAGTCTCCTATTATCAGATCCTCCCCTTTAGCTGTCATGTTTTGTATATCTTCTAATAGTAATATGTTTTTGTCCCCCTTCCCGGTTTGGAGGACTGTAGACAACCCCAGTTCATATGGCTGTCCCATTTCCTGTTTCCAGGGTGATCCACAGTTCTGACTCCCAATGTGTATTCTGAATTTTTGTAGCTTTGATATTTTCATTGACATAAAGGGCCACCCCCCCCCTTGCAGCTTGGTCTCTTCTGAATAGTACAAAGCCCGGTACTGAAGTCTCCAGAGTGTGATTACTAGTGAACCATGTCTCACTAATGGCTACTATGTCCAGTTTAGCCTCTGTCATTGTTGCCTGCAGTTCTGGGATCCTGTTTCCCAGACTGTGGGCATTTGTGTCCATGATTTTCCATTGGCCAGATTTCAGTGCTTTAGTTGTTGGACGAGGTCCAGCATTTCCCCTGCTTATCACATGGGGTGCCGGACCTTTTTCCTTACCTGGTGATGCACATGAACTACAAACATGCTGAACTCCTGTTTGATCACTAGCTGAGGGGGGAGGGGTGTTATTTCCATTCGATGTATTGGGTGCTGAACCCTCTCCCCATTTGCTAGTTTAAATATTCTGCAAATATGTCAAACATCTGCCCAATGCACTGACTCCCTTGTTAGTCAGATGTAGCTTACTGAATTTAAAGAACTTTCTCTCCCAAAACTGTTGCCAGTTACCTACAAATCGGTGTCCTTTTTTCTGGCACCAGCCCTTGAGCCACATGTTTAACTCCCCTATATCCCCTTCTCTGACCTTCTATTCATCTGCCCCCCTCTCCCAGACCAGCAAGATCCCCAAAAAGGAGATGCCTGGTGAAATAGATGACAATTTGTCTCCCAGCCTGTTCAGGAGTTCCTTGGTCTCCACAACAGACTGGCTGGTGAGATAGTTAGTCCCTATGTGTACCAGTACATCAATATTTTCTCTTTGTCTTGCACAATTTTAGCAATGTAGCCAGTGTCTCTCCACGCGGATGTACCTGGGAGACACAGTAGTTACATAAGAATTTACTGTAATAGTAGATCTTAGAGAGAGGTTTCTGCAGTAGGTCATAATATGTAGGACTACACCCTCTCTGATCAGGACCGCACAGGAAAACTTTTCCAGCAATGTCTGGCGGGGATTGCCCACCCGATGTCACCTGACTGATGTCAGTATGACCCTATATAGTTGGCAGTCCCCACGTCCGCCTTTCAGTTCTCCTGCTGGAGATCCAAGAAGGATGAGACAGGAGAAAGGATGAAATCCGGGAACCCAGTTCCAAAACCTGAAAAGAAATGCAGAAACTGTGGGAAGGAGGGAGGAAAAAAGGTGACCTACTGCAGGAACCTCTCTCGAAGATCTACTGTTATGGTAAGTTCTTACGTAACTGCACTATCCTACTTCGAGAGGGTTCCTGCAGTACTGTAGGTCATAACATGTAGGAGTGAATCTCAAGCGGTCACTCTCAGAGAGAAAGAGAAAGTTATGGGAGGAGAAGCAACTGAAATGACAGAACCGGTTTGGCCTAAGACAGTAGACCCTGCAAGACAGCAAGGCCAAACCCCGCCCTTCACCTAGAGGCAACATTCAGACTATAATGCTTCATGAAGGTATGGACCGAATTCCAGGTTGCTGCCACACAAATCTCTGCTGCAGAAACATTCCTGAAGAACGCTGTAGAGGAGGCCATGCCTCTGGTAGAGTGACCTTTGACTTCCCCCGGGAGAGGTTTGTTGTACTTCTGGTAACGGAAGTGGATGCAGTTACAAAGCCAATTCGAAAGGCACTGTTTTAAAACTGCCAACCCCAAAGCTTTTGGGGGCAAAGGAGACAAAAAGCTGAATGGACCTTCTGGATTCTTTGGTATGGTGGATGTAGCACCTCAGGATTCTGTGAATGTCCGATGTGTGGAGGAGAGCCTCTCCCCTATTCAAACGAGTTGGATAATAAACTGGGAGTTCGACTGTCTGATTCAGGGTGAACTTAGAAACTACCTTGAGAAGAAACTTAGGATTTGTATAAAGGATCGTCCGGTCCTTATGAAAAATCAAATACGGCTCATGAAAAATCAAATACAGCTCCTTATGCATCAAGGCCTGAAGCTCAGAAATTCTATGAGTTTTGGGCCACTAAACTTGTGAAAAGGGAGTACGTCACACACCTCCAGAAAACAAACCTAGGCAACCATAGAATATTCTGGTCCCACATTAATGAACTGATTAATGGTAAAGGCAAGTCTGAACCAGGCTACATTGAGGTCAAAGGTCAACTGCTGAGCGAGGACCTCCAAATCACCTAATCCCTCAACCTCCACTTCACAAACCTGGACTCACACAAGACTGGACTACCCCTCCCAAATACGGAGTCCAGAACACCTGAGTCTCCCTGCCTTGACCGATCCACATTCCACCTGAGTCCGGTGAAGGCACAGAAACATAGAATTTGATGGCAGATAAGGACTGCTTGGCCCACTTAGTCTGCCCATTTCCCTACCAGATGGATAAGCTGCAGATTCTAGTTAATCAACAGCTTACTTCCTCCTATCCCCACTAGAATTGGCTTATGCCTGTCCCATGCATTCTTGAATTCTCCCACTGTTCCTGACTCCACAACCTCCTCAGGAAGGCTGTTCCATGCATCCACAACCCTCTCTGTGAAAAAATACTTTCTAACATTACCTCTGAGCCATCCCCCTAGCTTCAAATTGTGCCCCTTTGTTCTTGCACATCTCTTCTTCTGAAATATGCTACCTTCTTATACTTTGTTAATTCCCCTGAGATACTTGAAAGTTTCTATTATGCCCCCCCTCCCAAAATAGGTTCTCATCCTCCTGAAGTCCCTGAAAGTAAAGGGCTTAGGAGGACCTGATGGGATCATCCCCAGGCTACTAAAAGCCAGAGCCCTAGCACTCTCCAGACCCTTGACCTAGCTCATTAACTGATTCTTACTGAAGGGTGTCATCCCAGATCTGTGGATGCAGGCCCATGTGGTTCATATCAACAAGGGTGGCCAATTGGTAACTACAGGCCAAGCTCCCTGCTCTGTATCCTAGCAAAAATCCAGGAAAGGCTCGTCTATGGGCAAATCCATGACTTTCTAGAGACACACCAGCTTCTAGCTCCCTCCCAGCATGGCTTCAGAAAAAAAACACGGCACAGACACAGCCCTGACAAAATTCTCAGCAGATGTACTCAACATCATGGATGAAGGGATTCCAATGGGAGTGGTCTTCGTTGACCTTTCCAAGGCCTTTGACCTTGTCGACCACAAACTCCTGCTATCTAAGCTGGGTAGACTAGGTCTTGACCTCATGCTCTTAAGTGGATCGAGAGCTACTTATCTGGTCGTACACAGAGAGTCATGTGGAATGGTGCTATATCTGACCAGATTCCCCTAAAACAGGGAGTACTGCAAAGGGTCAATTCTAGGCCCTCGTCTCTTCTCCATGTTCACAAATGATTTAAATGGCCACTGGTGGGGTAGCTCTGTTGTCCAGTATGCTGATGACATAGTCATATACTGTTCCCTGGACAACTTGGAAGACCTTAGCCCCCTCTTCCAAGCTGACTTAAAGTCACTAGAGTCCTGGCCAATTGAGAAAGGAATGGTTCTCAACACTGGCAAAACCAAGGCCATGTTGATTGGACCAAGATCCCTCAGCTAAGACTAAACACAATCCCTACAACTCACCTCTGTCTCTGGCAACAGTATTGAAGTTTGGCCTCCCTAAAATATCTAGGCCTGACACCAGAGCAAAGTTTTATCCTAAAGAATCACATTGACCAAGTGTCCAAATCCATTCACAGCAAACTTGGAACCCTCTACCACCGAAAGGACCAGCTGATTCCTGAACCCAGGATCTCTATTGCCTATAGCGTCTTCCTCCCCACACTGACCTACGCCACCCCAGTCATGCACAGCACGGCTAATCTTGAGGTCAAAAGATGCAGGTGTTGTATAACAAGGTTGCATGGTTTGCCACACAGGCTCACGCTAGAAGTCACCACTGTGACACCCTAGCTCTACTAAATTGGCCCTCACTGGATGCTCACCTCCAGAACCCTTTGCTCAACCTTGCATACAAGCTACTTAGCCCTTCCCCTCCACCCAGCATAACTGGGCTCATTGCCTCCAAGCGCAAGCCACACAACCTCCAGACTTCAGGCCAAACTCTTCTTGAAGTACCTAGAGTGAGAACCAAGGCGGGTGGCAAGTCCTTTTCCTACGCCGCCCCATTTCTGTGGAACAAACTTCCACCCTCAGTGCAGGAAACTCCTTCTATCAAAACCTTCCACACTAGGCTCAAGACTCACATGCTAGAAGCCAGCACATGCCACTGCCACAGCACCTGAGATCTCCCCCCTCCCTCTCACACCCTGACAAATCCCAGGCAACCTTACCTAATCCTTGTCTCTCCTCATTGCTGTACCTTGCTTTTCTCATTGCTGTACCTTACTTTTCTTCCTTGTGCTATTGACTCTTATAATGTGAATAGATATTATTACTCCATGTGATTATTTATGCTTTTGAAATGTGATAAAATCTACTGCCTTGCAAACTGTGATGTATGCCTTCTCTGCATATCTTACTCTGTAATGTATCCCGGGTTGCCACTGAAAATGGGTAGGGTGGGGTTACAGATGGGAGGTTTAAGATGGAGGATTCCTCTCAGAAAGGTTTTAGAGACCTCCAGTTGAGCTATGGGTTTCCCATTCACTAGCACGTAATAAACCTAAATAGTCGACAAGTGAACTTTAAGGGAGGAGTCAGACAGGCGCAGCAGATATTCTATAATCTGAGGAGCTGAGTGAGAAAAAGGGTCCCAACCCTTAGACACTGCCCAAATGGAAAAACTCTTCCACTTCATTGCATATGTAGACCTGCTGGAGGGTTTCCTAGCCTGAACTAAGGCTTGAGCTACTCTTCGGGAGACCATTAAACAGGATTTCATTATGTCCGAAGGAGCCACACATTAAAGTGTGGGGTTCTGAGCCTTGGATGCACCAGCCTGCCCTGATCCTGGTTCAAGGTCAGTTGGCATTCATCTGTATCCCCCCCCCAGGTCATGCCTGAAAATAGGCAGGATTTGTCTAGTGCACTTACCCTGTCAACAAAAACTAAATAAAATAAATAAAAAATAAATATGCAACCTGGCTAAAGGAACCATGGAGATGGAGGCTGCCAATAGGTCCAGAAGGTGCAGTAGTGCCCTAGCCAGGAGAATCCTGGAGTGGACAACCAGGTTGACCTGTTCCTGAAGAGTCCCTGCCCTGTTCAAGGGCAGAAAGACTCTGCACTTGACCCTGTCCAAGACCACTCCAATGAACCGAAGGTTCTGGGAGGGAGTCAGGAATGACTTGGGGAAATTGACGGTGATCCCCAGCCTGTAAAAAAGGTCCAGGATAATTGAGAGGGACTACAGAAGACTGTCCGTGGATGGGGCTGATAATAGCCAGTCGTCCAGGTAAAGGAACACTGCTATGCCCCAATGATGTAAGGCTGCTGCCACACTGCTAGGCACTTAGTGAAAACCCTGGGTTCCAGGGAAAAACCAAAGGGATGGGCTGTAAAGTGGAAGTGCACCCCTGGAAACAGAACCACAGGAATTGGCAGTGGCCTTTGAAGACCAGAATATGCAGGTAGGCATCCTGCAGTATGGTAGTATTAGCCTAGAGGTTAGAGTGTGAGCTGTGAACAAGCTTGGCACATCCAGCAGACCAGACCTAGGTCTGATTCTCACAACCTCCACTTGCATACTGTGTGACTCTGAGTAAGTCACTTAACTGTCCAGTACTCCTAGGTTGCCCCTGAAAACAGGCACTTGTGCATAGTGGTCCTTACCCAGTTGCCAAAGACTAAAATAAAATAAAACAAAAATATATATATATATATATATATATATATATATATATATATAATAGTAGGGCCAGTAGTGCTACCATAGTTAGAGATGAGTAGCACTTTTAAGGTTTAAGGGGGTCAAAGTTTGTACCTTAATAACTTTGCCACCATTCAACGGATTTATGTGAAATTTGGTACGCAAGATTGGGCATAGTAGATCTTGGGAACTGCCAAGTTTTGTACCAGTTGGATATACAGCTGCTGAGTTATTAAGCAACAATGAAAAGCGCATTTACGCTTTTTTGCAAATTCTTTGCTCTTGCCTACAGGTCACACGGTGTGTGCGACCAGTCCAAAAACTTCAAAGAATGTGTGTCTGGGGTCCCCGATGTGCCTTTTGAAGATTTCATGAAAAAATATTACACGGTTCAAAAGTTATTCAAAAAACAAGTTCCCATTATAAGTCAATGGAAAAAGTTAACAAAAAGTTCAAAAGTGTCGCAAATGCATTTTTTAGTGTCGCACATGGCCCTAGTAGTGTTGCAAATCTGTCATTTTGTTTTAAGTTTGTGATCAGTAAAATGCTTAGCATTTAAAATTGGGACCCTCTAGGAACACAATTGTTTCTGTTTTCACCTAGTCGGACCCTGAGGATGCTAGCCATGTCTATTTTGGGGTTAAACACCCCAGAAATACGTTTTAATGCAGTAGTGTTGCAAAGTAGTATTGCACCTGCAACACTTTTGCAAAATTTTGTGAAAAGTATCGCAAATTGAGACACAACTTTTCCAGACTATGGCCAAAATGGCAGGAGTTCTTTGCCACCCTGCTGCAAAAAAAAGTTTGGTCTTTTGGGCTGAAATTTGGAGGGAAGGCAGCCAACATCTCACAGATGTGCCTTTTGGTGGCTTGGTGAAAAATTATTGCATGGCTGGCAAGTTACGGTACTCCAAAGTTGACGTTTTTTCCCCATAGACTAACATGGTGGTGTATGCTGCACCTTTCTGGACTCGTATATCGAAAACGGTGCGAGGTACTCAATTTTCATCATGAGTATGCATAGCCTATAGGAGAACATAGCCAGGAAGCGCATGATTCATGTGACATTTGAATTTTTTTTCTACGACGTACGGTTCCTGAGATATAAGCAATTTAGTATTCCAACTGCTCGTTTTCTGCTCACAGGCCCATCATTTTGCATACATTCTTTATACATACTGTGTTTCTCTATCCAGCTGTTGGGGGAAAACAGGGTATGTGCTTCCGTTACTGTTGTAGTTACCATTACCACTTGTGTTTCCCTATGCATTTGCATTACTGTTCCCGTGTACGCCACCGTGTGCACTACCCTTTGCGTTCTTGTTTGTGTATGGACTTGCATTCACGTTTTCCATTCCTCTCTATTTTGCCATTATTTCAACTGTTAACGTTACCATTTGCACTTCCAATTGCCGTACTGTGACCGCGCACGTCACGGTTTGTGTTTCCATACGCGCTTGCATTTCCTTTTGCGTTTCTGTTTCCTTTGGCATTATTGTTACAGTTACTGTTTACATTTACAATTGCGGTAACATCACCATGCACGTTACGGTTTGCGTTTCCGTATGTGCTTGCGTTCCCATTTCTGTTTCCTCTGTCGTTATTCTTCATGTTAACTTTACCAGTTGTGTTTACAATTGTGGTACCATGCCCGTGCGCGTTACGGTTTGTGTTTCTGTGCGTGCTTGCATTTCCATTTCTCTTTCCTTTGGCATTATTGTTGCTGTTACCATTAACATTTCTACTTACTATTGTGGTAATGTGACTGTGCACGTTACGATTTGCATTTCCACACGCGCTTCTGTTCTGTTTCCATTTCTGTTTCCTTTGGCATTATTCTTCATGTTAACTTTACCATTTAAGTTCACAATTGCGGTACCGTGCACATGCGCGTTATGGTTTGCGTTTCCGTCAGCATTGCCATTTGCATTTCCGTTTCTGTTCCTTTTCGCATTCTTTTTGCTGTAACACTTAACATTTCCATTTAAAATACCAGTGCTGTCACTGTGCACGTTAACAGATGCATTTTTGTGTGCACTTGCGTGTCTGTTTCTGTCACTGTTCACTTCAGCGACACTTTGCACTTGTGTTTCTATTAACATTTGCTTTACCATTTACATTTGCATTACCATGTGAGTAACTGTTGGCGCTTGTGTTTGCATTGCTGTTCCTGTTACTATGTGACAAGACATCATTCGGGCCCCATGCCCCCACTGCCACATTCCATTGACTATTTATTGCCCTCATTCTCAAAAAGAAGGGAAATTAGATGCAACAAACTCAGTTTAATGCATCAGTTAGGGTTGTTCCACAGTGACAAAAGCGAGGCAATTCAGTATTAGGGTTGAAGGCCCCCCTTGGACCCCCCCAGCAAACCCCCTAACCGGCATCGGGTACGTGTTGGGGTCGTTGTCCTAACTGTCACCCCATTCTCCTTATACTTGCTTCTTTACACATGTGATGGGTGAGAGTTAGCCACGACCCCAATGCGCACTCCGATGCTGGTTGGGGGTGGGCTGGGGAGTCCAAGGGAGGCTTTCAACCCAACACTGAATTTCTCACTTTTGTCACTGTGGAACAACCCTAATTGATGCAATAAATGGAGCTTTTTGCCTCTAATATATATATATATATACATATATATATATATATATATGTATAGATATAGATCTATATATAAATGTATATATCTCCAACCAGAGGACAGAGCTAGTGGTCCTTCTGCAGAAGGGGCAGGAGGCAGCATGCAGAACCTTTTGTATTCAACAAAAAGGTTCAGATTGCTGAGGTTCAGGATGGGTCTGTGGTCACTCATCTTTTTGAGGACCAGGGAAAAAGTGAGAGTAAAACTCCTTTCCTCTCTGGGACAGAGGTACGGATTCTACTGCTGTCTTCAGTCTCAGGGTTCCGATTTCTTCCTTGACCAGCAGAGCCTGGTGTGGGGCGTAATGTGAGCGATCAGGACGAGAGTTTGAAGGAAACTCCAGGAACTCTAGCGTGCACCCTCTTGAGATAAGCTGCAGGACCCATGCATCTGAGGTGATGCCCTTCCACTCCTACACAAGGGCAAATCTTCCTCCCACTGGCTCCATGCTTTTTAGTGGTGGAGAGGGAGGATGATGCAAGTCAGAATGCAGAGGGGCAAGACGGCAAGGTCCCTCCCGCCGATCTCTGGGGCTTAGCAGCCAGAGGGGAGGAAAAAGAGGAGCCCATAGCTTATGTTTTGGTCTGCTTCTTTGGGGCAGGTTGTTTCCCTTGCATCGATAAAGAATGAAAGAGCTGATTTTTTTCTAGGAACTTGCCCTATGCATGAATCAGATCAATCTAAGGGCCTGGACACTGTCCTGAAGGACCGTAATTATGTCCTTAGTATCCCCTCCGAATAGGACCGATCCCTGAAAGAGAGCGTCTTGAATGACTGCCTATTTTTATTTATTTATTTATTTTTATTTAGTTGTTTAACCAGGTATAGCACACTAAGCCGAAAGCTTTTTTACAGGAGTGACCTGGGAGCACAAGGAGGTTAAGTGACTTGCTCAGGGTCACACAGTATGCAAGTGGAATCTGTGGGATTCAAACCCCGGTCTGGTCTGCTGGATGTCACCAGAGTTGCAGCTCAGAGCCTTAGACCACTGTGCTATACTGCCTCTACCTGCACATCTGATGATAGCCCAGACATCCGTAACCAGGTGTGCCTCCTAAGGCAACCTGCAGAAGCAGAGGAGCAGGCCACCGCATCCATAGAATCATACGTGGCTCAAAGAGCATGTCAACAGGAGATTTTGGACAGATGAAGTTCTATAATAAGCTCTCACTGAGATCTGAGTTCTCTATGGATGAGATTTTGGCCTCAAGCTTGGTCATGGTGGCCTTTTGAAAGGACACCATGTCCACCTCATAATTTAGAGAGCACAGGGCACACATGGCAGAAGAATAAATCTTCTTCCCAAATTGGTCCAGCTGCAGGGACTCCTTGTTCGGAGGGGGGGTGCTCATGTGCTTGGGGTTAGCAGAGTGATCATAAGCAGCAGTTATGACTATACAGTCCACCTTAGGATGAGAACCCAAGAAGGGGACATCCTTGGGAGGGTGGTAAATCCTGTCTGCCTTCTTAGAAACAGCAGAAATAGGATGAGGCAACTGCCATATAGTGGAAGTAAGATCCTCATGTAGAGCTATCCAAGGAGAGACTGGGATGGGGAGGCAGCCTCTAGATCCAAATGTTCAGGTAGACACTTCCTCTTGGGATCCTGGTCCTCAGTTTTCCAACAGTTTGCATGTTAGAATATGCGAAGGAGTTCACTAAAGGAAGGGTTCCCCGGAGGAGATTTGGGAGATTCTTTGCCCTTTAGGGGAGTGGATAGCTCATCTGAGGAAGACTCTGATGTCTCGTGTCTCTTCCCCCTCTGGGCATTCAAAGTCTGGTAGGGTGACCTCCTGAGGGGCTGTGTCCAAACCATGCACTGTGGAATGCAGAGAACTGGCAGATGATAAAGATATAGGTGGTACTGCCACTGGGCTAGGTTGCCTATGTTCCAGGTCTGAAAATAGCTGTGGCCTAGCATCCTTCCACCAGGACTGAATGAGAGATTGAAAGTACAGTTGAGGAAGTGGAGTAGGAGGAGATGGAGGAGGCAGGTTAGCTGAGGGTGGATAACAGTGCATCCCCAAACCCAGATACTGAGGAGAAGGGTACCCCTGATAATATGGTTAGCCCGGGTGATGATATCTAGGAAAATAACCCTGGGAATAATGAGCTGTCTTCAGGCCCGATAGAATGAAAATAGCAGCCTGGTGCCAGGCAAAATTAGAAAGACACTAGGGCTTGACCTGGAAGCCTGGAAGGACCGGAAAAAATACCCGATGTGATGATGACTGGTGACACTGGGATAGCAGCTGTCGGGGTAGATGACAAAGGGGGGGCTGAACATCAGGACATCTGGTTTAGGATGAACTGACATCAGCCTCGTCACTGCCATACTCTGTCAGGGTCTTGGAAGCAGGCCCTGATGGAGAAAGCTGGTGAAAGAGATCAAAACGGTGCTTCTGGCATAAGGAGGAGCAGTAGGCAGAAGATGACTCGACACCAGGGTATCTGATGTTAGCCACACGGTTGTCAGCTTTTGCGCCAGGAGATGAAAAGGAGGTCCTATGGAGGAAGATGGCAAAAAGGATCCAATGGTGCTCCTTTCATAGTAGGAGGAGCAGCAGGTGGAAGATGACCCAATGCCAGGGTGACAGGAGAGTCTGGTGGAGGTAGAGTACCCTGGGGAGGGACCGGGGGAACCACCAGAGGAGTGGGAAGAAAGAACCACTTCTAGACATCCCTCGTCCTCCTCTGTCTCAGATGTAGGCTTTGGGGCAGGAGAAACCACCGGGGGAGGTGGACAGAAAGGCACCCGCCCAGGGAAATCAAGGGGGAGGGCTGACTAGGGGAAGTCAGCGTTCTCGGCTGGACGTTGGGTGAGACAGCATTAACCCCCAATGGGCAAGCAATGTCCAAGCAGTCATCTGAGGGTGGAACAACTAACTGACTGGGTGAATCAGAGACTGGGAGGAGGGGGACCCTCCACCAGCTTATCAGTCGAAGTCGAGTGGACTATGGGTTGCTTCTGATGAGAGCCTGACTTATCAACTGCTGGGCGGATCCAGGAGGGGCTGGGGTCTGACTTACCGGCAAGTACTAGGTGTTCGCCAGGGAAGCCAGTAGATGATTTACTAGTCAAAATAGGCAGAAAAATGGTGAAAGCACTGGCAGTCACCCCTGGAGCTGCCTGGGTTACCACAAGGTTGGGCGGTGGGGAAAGGGCCTTGCTGGTCGAAGGTTTGCTAGTAGAGGATCGGTCCCATGTCCTCTGGATGCTCCTTTTCTCTGTGCTTCTCCTTGTCTTTTTTCTTCTTCTGCTTGGACTCTGAGGAAGGGGAAGAAGCTCTGTCCTAAAGTTTCTGCATCTCCTTTTCAAGGATAGCCATCCTGGTTGGGTCTCCAGAGCCTGCTGTAATTGTTTGTGAGTGGCCTGGTTGAAGGGCTGCCAGTCAGGATAGGCTGAGATGTCATGGTTAGGGCCTAGACAGAAAAGACAAAGACAATGACAGTCCTTGTGGGGGCTCTGCACCCCACCCTTGTCACACTTCTTCTTTGCCTTCAGAGTCAGGGATGGAGAAGATATAAAAAGGTGAAAAAAGGACTAGTATCATAGAAAATAAACAAGACAAGGTGGTGATCGACTAAGCTGCAGTTTACTGCGAGAAACTAGCACAGATCGATTGTGGGAAGGAACTGGAAGGTGGGCGTGGGGACCGCCCACTATAGGATCACGCTGACATCGATCAAGTGACATCAGGTGGGCAATCCCCCACCAAACATTGCTGTAAAAGTTTGCCGTGCAGTCCTGACACCAGAGGGCACAGTTCTACATATTATGACCTACTGCAGGAACCCTCTCAAAGTAAGACCTGACCATTAACCCCGGCTGGAGGTAGGTATCAACTCCCCAAATCATGGAGTCTCCTATAATCAGAAGTGTTTTGGATTTCCTTTTTGCTTTTTTGTTTTGGTCCCTGTTCTGGATGAGTTTTGTTGTGCTAACTGCTGTGCTGCAGTGTCCTCTGCCCCTCTGTTTGATTTCAGAGATAGAGGCAGATACCTGTTTGTAGTTTTTATATGGTTTGTGGAGGTAATACGTTGGTGAGCACTGAGTGATGGGGCACCCGATTTGCCCCTCCTGACCACCTGCCAACGTCCTGGACCAACTACCTTCTGTGGTCAAGGTGCTTCAGTTAGATGTTGGGGAAATTGCAGGTGGTTCTTATAATATATTTCCTCCTAAATATGTGATTTGAGGTGTGCAATCCCTGCCCATGCTGCCTGAAGCTGAGCCCCGAGATCTCTAATGGTCTAGCATGTACAGTAAGAAAGCATGCTAAATCCTGTGTAACTGTCCTTTTGAAAAGTGTCCCACAGTACCTGCAGTTAATATCCACTCCAGTTGAGTTGCTGAGTTTATAACCTGGTTCAAGTAATTAGAAGGAGGAATATGAAAGCAAAAGTTAGATTTGTTTTGTTGTGTTTGTATAACTTGTTATAACAAGTTACATTTCTTGTGCCCCTGTAGGTGAGGTCACTGTGTGGATACCTCTCTGATCCTCCCCTTCCAGCTTTGCTACAGGAAATATCACAACTGTGCTACTCTATAAAAGGAGTCTAGCATGGGGTGGTTGGGTAAGGGATGGGTGGCTGGGCCCTTCCCCTGCCGAAAAAGAACCATGGACAAAAGAAACAAGGAAGTAATAGCAGAAACAATCAACCAACAACAAATGAAGTAGCACTGAAAGCATAGCCTAATGATAGACAAAACTGTAAAACCTATAAGCATCACCAGTAACAATTTCACAGAAGATATACCCTGCAAAAAACAATCTGAATCAGAGAAGATTACAGCTGTAAACTGTAAGCACAAAACAGTAACAAACCTGTAGGCACACCCTGTAATAATGCAGCAGAAAGTATACCTTGCAACAGCAATTTCAATCAGAGAAGATTACAGCAGTAAAATGTAAGCAAAACAGTAACAAACCCTGTGAGCACAAAAGAAAATAGTAACACACAGTGAATCTGCATAGCCAAAAGAAGCCTTAATCTTTTTCCTTGCTCTGATAATGCTGTTCCTTGCTCTGTCCTTATAAGCAAACCTAGAAGAAAAGAGCTCAGATGAAGCTAGGTTCCTTTGCCAGCAAACGTAGTCTTCCACGCCCGAGAAGAGGAAGGTGGCGGAGGTGGACAGGTCAGAGAGAAGGAAGACCTGGGGGGCTTGCCACGGGAGAAAAAAGAATGGCCCAGAGTGCTATAACAGGAAGGGAACAGGCCAAGGAGGTCAGGTCAGTGAGAGACAAAGGCTGGAATGGGAGGGATGGGTCAGAATTTGGCATGAGAGGTAGGGAAGGGGATGTGTATGGTAATGTGGGGAGGAAGAAACTGGGACTGTGAGCAGGTCTAGGGAAAAGGAAGCAGTAAGAGTGCTTCTGGGGGACTCCATGGTTAGGGAGATCAGGTGGGGGGGGGGACTTCCAGTGGTGTTAAGTCCAGGAGTATACCTGACTTGACAGTGAATCAGGCTAAACATCTTGTCTATTCTCTAGTGCAGGAGTGTGGTGGAACCTCTAACATATTAGTAAACTTGGGTACAAATGATATAGAGGGGGACAGTGAGCTAGAGATCTAGGCTAGATTTAGGGAGCTGGCCAGGGTCTGTCAGGACATGGGGTGCTTGGTCTCCTTCTCAGCCTAGGGTCAGTGTGGAGAATAAGCAAAAAATAAGGGATGTAAATGTATGGCTCAGTAAATGGTGTGAGGCCAGGGGGTATGGGTGGGTGAGGGACTGGGGTGCAACCTGGTAGGAAAAGGAATTGTACATAAGGGACAGATTCCACTTAGCGCAGAGGGAAAAGAGGTCCTGCAGCTTAGACTGGCAAAATTCATCCGCTCCAGGTGGAGTTTAAACTTGTGAGGGGGGTGGGAGGAGCTCCAGGCAGGTCCTGACCTTCTCCCACAGGCGGGGGGGGGCACAGGGCAGGAACACCAATAGTGCATGAAGTGATCCTTGTAGGCAGGGAACAGGGAGACCTCAGAGCAGGGAGGGGCAGGGAGAACACTGGAGGGTTGTCCTGATAAATGACAGGAGCATTGGAAACAAGATGCCAGAGCTTCAGGCGCTGTTGGGGGGATGGATGTGGCAGCTGTGACAGAGACCTAGGCCACTTCCAGACATGATTGGGACCTAAACCTACTAGGGTACACCACATGCAGAAGGGATAGGGTGGAGGAGAGGGGTTAGCATTTATCACTAGAGATGGCATTAGGATAAGCAAGGTTGAGGAAGCAGGGGATCAGGTGGAGACTCTTGGGGTCACCCTACAGGATCCAGGGGGTTAGTGAGTGAAGATGGGGTGGTATATAGACCACACAGGCAAGGGGAGGAAAATGAGGAAGGCCTGGTGGCTAACCTTAGGGACAATTGTTGTAGGGGAGAGGGCAATACTGTGATGCTGGGGGACCTGAATGTACCAGAAGCAGACTGGGGAACTACGGTGTCCTCAGCGGGAAGGGAGCAGCGCCTGCTGGATGTCTTCCAGGATGTGTTCCTTGCCCAGCTGGTGACTGATCCAACGAGGGAGGGGAACATCCTGGATGTGGTCCTGTTAGAAGGTGAGCTCATCAGGGACTTAGTTGTTGGAGATCCACTGGTGGGAAGTGATCATGCCATGGTTTGGGTCTCCCTTGACCAAAGGGAGAGGTAGAACACACAAAAAATTATAGTGGTCAATTTCAGAGGGGCAGACTTCAGGGGGTGGAGTAGATCCTTAGGGCTACCTAGATGAGATCAGGCCAAGCGTAGGCATGGAGACCCAGAGGGAAATTATTAAAAAGGGGCTCCTGGAGGCTGCCAAGGCCTGCATAAGGGACAGACACAAGTGAGACAGAGCGAAGAGGCTGAGCTGGTGGACAAGGGTCCAGGATGCGGTGAGGGGGGAAAAAAAGGCTGCTTACTGCCAATACAAATGTCCTCAGGGGGCTATATCCAAGGGAGAAGTATGATAAGGTAGCCAGGAGGGTCACCAGGGTGGTGAGGTCAGCCAAGGCAGAGGTGGAGCCAAGATTGGCACAGGGGATTAGAAAGGGGGAAGGGTTCTTTAGGTAAATTGGGGAAGAAGAAAAGGAGCAAATTAGTAGGCTGAGGTGGGGAATGGGTGGGTGGAGGAGGCGGGAGAGAAGGCAGAGGTATTAAATGACTTTTTTGCCTTGGTTTTTACCAAAGAGGATGACGGGGTGGCAGCACAGCAAGAGAAGAGGGAAGGGGGACTGGCTGCAGAAGTGGGGGAAATGGATGTTGAAATTCCTAGTGAGAGGGGTGGGATGCCCTCAAGGTCCTAAAAGGGGATAAAGCACCAGGCCCAGATGGGGTCCATCCCAGAGTGATTAAGGAGCTGACTGATATCCTGGCCGCACCCCTGGTGGATCTTTTTAACTCCTCCCTGCAGTCGGGGTGGGTGCCTCACGACTGGAGGATGGCCCATACCATGGCTATGCACAATGTTCTGGGCATGACCCGCTCTGGGGACAGTCTCAGGTGGGGAGTATGACTGGGGTGGTACACCTGTCAAAGAGTAATGCAGGTGTCCTATGGCGAGCTCGGGGAGGACAGAAACTTCCCACGGAGCAGAAGGGCAAAAGCTCACTTTATCTTGATATTCAGTATGAATACAGACCTTGAAAGCTGGGCCTCATGATCCTTCTGGCTTTTGGGGTTTTAAGCAGTAGGTGTCAGAAAAATTACCACAGGGATAACTGGCTTGTGGCGACCAAGCGTTTACAGTGACGTCGCTTTTTGATCCTTTGATGTTGGTTCTTCCTATCATTGTGAAGCAGAATTCACCAAGCGTTGGATTGTTCATCCACTAATAAAAAGTATGAGAGACAGCAAAACCTCCTGTAGGGGCAAAGCAACTTGCCTTATGATGGAGGAAAGAAATTTTACATTGATTAATGGTAGGACTAGAAGTGCTAATATGGGGGAATATACATATGTGGAAGGAAAGGGGGCTTCAACAATAGATCTATGTTGGGTAAACATGAATTTGATACCTTAGATAAAAAATTTACAGGGGAGAAAGAGCAGAAAGTGAGCATAGCTTGATCAAGATTCTGGTGAAACTATGGGAGAAACTTAATATAAAAGAGAGAAAAAGTGATTTAATAATGACAACATTGGGAATAAAATGGGAGCTGATAGATAATTTAACATTCAATCATACAATAATGGAAATTGGTATGCAAGAGCAAATATTAGACCTTGTGGGCACGGAAGATGACAAAAATATCATTCAGGACTATGGAGGGATTATGAAACATCCAGCACAGCTAATAACAAAAGCCTCAAATATACAGGAAATAAAAGGAAGTGGGTGGTATGAGACGGAGTGTAAAGTAATGAAAAAAGAAATAAATAGACTGACAAGGTTTATTTATTTATTGCAGTTTAAGATTAATACCTTTGAGTCCTGGGACTCATTTACAAAGGTTCCAGGTCATACACAAAACAATTAGTCAAACATATAGGTTGCAGACATTACGAAAAAAGTTAGACAAAGCGTATCGGTTACATACATTTGAACGATATAAGTTAGAATACATTGAAGGAACAGCTTGTTTCAGTCAGGTCACAAATAAAATAGGAGGAACAGGGTTTCAAGGGGATAAAGCATTTCAGTGAGGGAACATTCAGGATACAGCTCAAACAAAGGAAACAGTTTCAAAGAAAGTGCTTTTGTCTGTCAATGTAGGGTCATCAGGCCCCTGGGAGTACTGCCCATACAGAGGTGGAGTGGGTGAGCAGCCTGAGGACGGCGCTGTCGTTTTGTGGGAGGGTGAATCATGGGGGGCAGTTGCTACAGTGATGCCAGCAGCGTGGGGGCAGGGGGTGCAAGCTGGAGCTCAGTAGGAGGCAAGTGAGAGGGAGGGAACAGGTGTGGGGAGAAAACTAAGGGGAGGGGTACTGGAGTGGGGCGAAGGTGTGAAAGGAGGTTGAAATATAAACTGCAAGGGAGGTAGGTGGTGAGGCAATGGAGGGGGGTGTGCAGGAGAGGAATGGGGTGGGAATATTAGGGGCAGGAGAGGTGGGGTTTGGAGGTGGAGGGGACGGTGGTGTGGGAGGAGAAGGGGTGGGAAGGGGGTGGGTGGGTTAGTTGGGCTAAGAGTCCTGTAATTGCTAGTTGGAAGCATGCACAGGCCAGTTCATGATGCAATACAGTCCTAAGTCCTGTTTCGAAGAGGCTAATCTTATTGCTTTAAATGAGTGATGCAGGTAGCCCATTATACCATTTTGGTCCTTGGTACAAGATGGATTTCTGTGCCAGGGTGGTGCACTTAAATAGAACCAGGAGCCCTCCTTTCTCTGTACTCCTGGTTGGCTTTGATGATCTTGCCTGCTGGAAGAGTCTGCATAGAGATAGAGGTGTTAGTCTTAATTGGGCTTTCTTGACAAGTAGGCAGGTCTGGTACTGGGCTCTGAGATGGAGAGGAAGCCATCCAGTACCTGAGTAGAGGGCACAGGTGTGGGTTGAAGAATCGGCTCCTAGGGTCAGCCGGCAAGCCTTGTTTAATAGGGTTTTTATTTGATTGAGGGCAGTTTCGGTGCCCACCCCATATACTGGTAGGCCATAGTCAATAGATGCAAGGACAACATGGTCAATATGACCGGAGAAATTCAGCCTGTCATCAATGTAAATGCCTAGGTATTTAAATGAGTAGACTTGCTCTAGATTATCTCCATTAAGATTCTTTTTGTTCTGTGAGACAGTAAGCAGCAAGCTCTTAGTTTTTTTCTGGTTTAGCAACAGTTTTTTGGTGCTGAACCAGGATTCTAGCTTGTAGAAGCTGTCGAAGAGTTGGGAAGTGATAGTCAACTAGTCCCTGACAAATGCAGAAATTACGGCATCATCTGCATAGAGTACGATGTGAGCTGGGCAGGCTGAGGGTAGGGTACTGATATAGAGACTGAAAAGAAGAGGCCCTAGGATTGATCCTTGGGGACTCCAATGTTTATTTCCCTAGAACATGATAGTGAGTCTCCAATTCTGATGCACTGAGAGCAGTGAGCGAGGTAACTGCTAAACCATGCCACAGTGTCTGGGGATAGTCCTGTTGAGAGCAGGCTGCTAAGAAGAAGGTGATGGTTAATGGACTCAAAAGCCTTCATGAGGTCTATGAATATTGACCCCACTGCCATCCCTTTGTCTAAGGCGTTGTATACTCGGGAGGTGTATTCTATTAGGGCCATTAGGGTAGAGTCGTGTTTCCGGAAACCATGCTGTTGGGGCCACAATTTGTTGTACTTCTCCAGGTACTCTGTGAGCTGGTCAGAGACCACCCTCTCTAGAGCTTTGGAGGGGGATGGATATTGGTCTGTAGTTGGAAGTGTTGGTTCTAGCTCCAGTTTTAAGGACAAGGGTGACTAAGGCCATCTTCCAGGCATCGGGGAATGCACCCAATCTGAGTGAATAACTAAAAGCCTTTGTGAGTGTGTCTGCAAGCTCACTTAGGAAAAGGGCGACCAACTTCATATCAATTTGGTCACTTCCCACCCTAGTCTTTCAAAGTACGCACTTGACGTACTTAATTGTCTCAGCCCTGGTGATTTGTTTAAAGTAGAACAGTGGAGTCCCAGTTCTTGATGTTGTGGCATGGGCATGATTTGGTAATGGAGTAGTAGTAGCCAGATTGAGATAAATGGCCGGTAGTACACCTGAGAGATCAGTAAAGGCTGAGTTGAACTCATTGGCTATGTCTACAGGTTCCTGGAGTGTCTCTGTGGAGGTTGTAATCAGGTCTGGTGGGGTTCTGGGGGCACTGCCCGTGAGGGTTTTCATGGCGTTCCAGAAGTTCTTACCTGAGCTGCAGCATTTGGTAAAAAGGTCTTTATAGTTAGGTTAGCAAGAAAGAGACCAAATGGTGTTTATAAAACACAGTTAACAAAATGTAGAAAAGAATATTGGAAACTAATGGCTAATAAAAGAGAGAAACAGAAAATTATTGAAGGAGGTATTCAAGGGGGTAGTTTGGCAAAAAGACCACAGAAAATATTGGAGAATGGTAGCCAAGGGTTGTAGGACATACAGTGAGGACACACAGCTACACAGAAACATATGGGAAGCTTACTATAAAACACTTTTCTTTGATCCAGCAACTAGAGATCACATAATTAAAGATGATGATTGGGTCCCTCTCAAAGATGAAACAGTAGAAACAGAAATTTTAAATACTCTCTTGGAAGCAACGAGACACACAGCACCTGACCCAGATGGTATTTCAGTTGACATAAAGTTAAATATATAGAACTATGGATCCCATTACTAAAAAAAATGTATGATTAAATAGTGAACTCAGGAAAGATAGTACCAACATGGAAAGTGAACATAGTGATTCCCATCTTCAAGAAAGGTGACAAAGCTAATCCAATGGACTATAGGCTAATCAGTCTGTTAGATAATTCACAGAAATTTTCACAAAAATAGTACAGAAAAGAATTATGCAATGGATAATAGAACACAAATTGATTGATGAAATTCGAGTATATAAGAAAGCACACATCTAATACAATAGAAGACTATCCTCTATGTAAGGTATAAAATATCACTTAACAAAACACAGTATTTAGGATAAACATATTGGAGAAGCCTTATATATATGTATTGATAATAAAACACAAACCTAGACAGGATGTAAGTGGAGAGCAGAAGGATTGCAATCAGTAGGGTATTATAGGATCAGAAATAGCAACCATTTATGAAATACACGCTAGGGTAGGCTATGGCAGGCGGGTTTTATGATAGGACAATTGATCAATGCTATGTGCCAGCTCTTCTAATCAATAAATACATTAATATAAAAAAAGTAAAAACTATATTGTGTTTTTGTACATTTGAGGGCTGCATTTGACAAAGTAAGAAAGGATAAATTATGTAAAACATTAAGAAGAATACGGGCTGGAACAAGCTCTTATTAACACAATAATAACACTATATATGGATAACACAAGAAGTATAAGATATAACAAAGGAGATGACATCGAAAAATGTGTTACTAATAGGGGCTTAAGACAAGGTTACGTACTTTCACCAATCTTGTTTAATTTATACTTAAACAAAATGCTGCTAGGACTTCATGACCAGGAGCTCCACATGCTGAAAATACAAGGGAGGCATTGCACCTATTTGGCATTTGCTGATGATGTGATATTAATCTCAACAAGCTATTTGGGAATCAAGGGAAACATAAAAAAATTTAAGCTGGAATGGCAAAAAGCAGCTCTCAAAATAAACGGCTAAAAAACTAAATTTATGGTTTGTTATAGAACAAGAACAACATGAGGGAAAGAGTTAAAGTTAAATTGTGATGGTAATAAAATCAGAAATGTCTAGGGTTTTTATTTGGCAATCATATTTTCTTACAACTTAAAATGGAATAATCACAGGAAATATATAATTAATTAAACTAAAAGATTTACAATATACCCTCACTAGAAAGATTTGCTATTAAGTATGGGGGGTCAGTCTATAAAGGGTTTTGTGGGGGGTCCTCAATGCTAAGTTAAGAAGTCAGACACTGTTTGAGACAGAAATTTCAGGAAGGAACGAATCAGAGGGATTGGAGGTAATAGTGAATGAAGTCTATAAACAAATGTTGGGTTTACCACTAGCGGCTTCATCATCCTTAACTAGACTGGAGTTGGGATAGCTTCCAGTAAGGAGCTATATAGAACAGAGGCTAGCAGTATATTGGCTAAACGTCTTTGGTATGAAAGAAACATAGAGGATAATGTATGAGACATTATCCATAACAAGCATGTGTAGCCATCGAGTGGTTGTCTATGGCAAAACTTTAAACCTCAAAAGCGCAGCTCGAGAGGTTTTGGTTGCCATGACAACAGCGAGATGGCTACTCATGCTTGTTGTGGATAGCGGCCCATACGTTGTCTTTTATAGTGTATGGATCGTTATCACACTGAAAACAAACAATTTAACAGTATTTACTGTGGAGTCCTCACTAGGTAACCAATTTTATGGGTGCTGCTCTCCTCTGCTGCCATTCTTATCACCATGGTCACTTCCTCTTTGGTGGCGGTAATTCAAAGCGTGCATGCGAAGCGATTATGTTGCTATGCTGCACTAGTTACGTAGCTAGTGCAGCATAACAGCTGCGATGACATAGCTACTGCAGCATAACAGCTCTATTCTAGTTATGGATGTCTATCCATAACACTGTTTCACCATACACTATAAGATTACTGCGAATGTGCTTAGAAGAAACCATAATATATATACATAAGGGGTTTATATGTCCTGGATGATATACTTTATTAATCATCATTAGACCATACAGCCTTCTAGATAGCTTAGCTGAAAGTCTAGTTACACCTTTTAGAGAAATACAGATCTATATAAAAAGTAGAATTCGGGATAGTTTCATCCAATCAGAAATGGAGGTAAGTTGTAAGGCAAAAATTAGTAATTGGTTGACCCTTAATAAAAAAGGAATTTGGCATTGGAATACATATTTAAATGTTCTAAAACATCCAAAAAGAAGGAAAAGTGTAACAAGATTTCATTCTGAATACTTTGAATCTCAGAATTTATGCCAAGCAAAAGGAACGCACATGTGTCTGTAAAATGGGAGTGAATCATCTGCTTCACATTCTGATACTGGGCCCATTGTATAAATACGAATGTAATATATATTTAGGAATATATTAGCAAACTTGGCTTTGGTTCCCAGATACCAAATGAATAGATGACTAAAAAGTACAGAGAGAGAGCAGCTGAGCAAATGAGCACAATTCCACTTTATTATTGAAAGGAAAAAAAATCGTAACAGTATAAGAACATAATAAATAATTTGGCAATGACTGACTGACCCATATAAGCCAATGCAAGTATCTTTGTACAAGGAGACAGACTATCTGGCAAGGGAGAATTGTGCAAAATGATTCATGGGAAATAATGCTGGGAAAAAGGTTAAGGGTATGTGCTACACAGCAAATTAAATTAATATTAAATGATACATATGTTGTGCAATAGGTACGAGGACTGGAAGGACATAAACTGATTTGTTAATTATTGATTCTAAGATATAAGCACAATAAGATGTATTTTTAGTGATTGTTTTTAATATTTTAGTACTTATGTATGAATTAATTTGTACTATGTTTGTTTTATAATGACACTATAGTTTGTCACACAATAAAATATCTGAATCTATACACAAGAGTGGCTCACGAGAGGAGCCAGGAAACTATAGGCCAGTTAGCCTGATGTCAGTAGTGGACAAAGTGAGGAGGTCATCCTGAAGGAGAGGCTGGAGGGAGTTCTGAAGGCACAGGGTCACCTAGATGATTGCCAACATGACTTTGTTAAGGGCAGATTAAGTCAGACCAGCCTGGTGGAGTTTTATGAGGGGGGTGACAAGTGTGCTGGATCAGGGCCGGCCAGTGGATGCCCTCTTTCTGGACTTCAGCAGGGCATTCGACTTGGTGCCACATCCTGGGCTGCTAGGGAAGCTAGAGGATATGGGGGTGGAGGAAGATGGTCAGTTGGATAGGAAACTGGCTAGCGGGGCTTGTATAGAGGGTCAGAGTGAGGGTGGGGGAGGTCTCATCCTCCAGGAGAGTCATTAGCGATGTCCCACAGGGGTCGGTACTGGGCCCACTTCTATTTAACACCTATATCTCAGACATCAGAAGCAGTGTCAGGAGTGGGATGAGCCTCACTGCCCATGACTCGAAGCTGTGGGCAGTGGTGAAAGGAGAGGAGGGGAAGCTGGCTCCTCAGGAGGTTCTGAAGACTCTGGGGGAGGTGGTTACAAGACTGTAAAATAAAGTTTAATGCTGGGAAATGTAGGGTTCTGCACCTAGGGGCCAAAAACCTGACTCCTGTACACACCTGGGGGTGGGAGGCATTGCAGGTTTCTAGGAGGGAGAAGGACCTCAGAGTGGTGGTGGATGCCAAAATTAATAACTCAGAGCAATGTAGAAGGGCTTTGGTCCAAGCAAATAAAATGCTGGAGTGCATAGCCTCAGGGGTAACCTCAAGGAGTGGGGGTGAGGGACTCCTTCTGCTGTACGACTGCCTGGTTTGACCACACCTTGAATACTGTGTGCAGTTTTCGCCTCCCTACTTGCAGAGGGACATTGCTCTACTGGAGAGGGTACAGAGGTGGGTGACCAGGATGATACTGGGGCTGGGGACAGGCCCTATGTAGAAGCTCAACTTGTACTCACTGGAGGAGAGAAGGAACAGGTTGATAGAGGTCTTTAAATATCTCAAAGGAATGAATAGGGTAAGCCTCGAGGGGGGTACTTCAGCTGAGGGAGGCAGGGAACACTCAATGAAGCTGGATGGGGGAGACTGAGGGGGGAAGCAAGGAGATGCTACTTCACTGAGAGGGTTGCGAAGCCTTGGAATACACTGCCTGGAGAGTTGGTGGCTGCTACATCTGTAGAGGGGTTCAAGAAAGGCTGGATAGGTATAGGGAGAGACTGCATCTCAGAGCCCTACGGGGGAATGGAAGACCTTGTAGGGAGGGAAGGGCTAAAAACTGTGCCCTGGGAAGGCACTGATCATCGAGCAGACTCGATAGACCATAGAGTCTAATCTGCTGGCTTCTTAGTATGTAAGGTTTAAATGTAAGCCTACCCCCCCTCAGAATTCCATTTCTTAGACTATGTATATGCTTACCTACTGACACCATGTTTTCATAATTCTGCACCATCACCTCCCTGTGAAGCTCCTTCTCCTGTTTGTTCAACATCTTCCACTCCTCTTTTGAAAAAGTAATAGCAACATCTTCAAATGTTACTGGTACCTAAAAGGACACAAGTTTAATTGCCTTTTATTTCACTGCACAAATTGAAAAACCTGAAACTTTTCAGCAAGAAAGGAACACAAGGTAAAATCGTGCAGCCTAAAGTTTTTTTTTTTTAATTTCTATTTAACTCTTCTATGTCCTGTGGACCTCGACCCTTCGGGAGCACCAAGGAGTCATCCCCCTACCTCATACTTACCTCCTGGTCCCCATGGAGCCGTGGCTCCCCCCCCAAGCGAGGCTGAGGTGGGCCAGCAGGCACCCCGATACTGCAAGTGGAGTCGAATCAAGGGTAGCCAGGCAGGCAAGGGAATACAGGGGGCATGCTCTGGGCTGTCTTCCCAGTGTCTGCAGGCATTTTAGCACTTTCTTAGGGAGGAGTGGGACGCCCCTACACCAAGACATTACTGCCGGCGTTGCCACTCCCCATCCCCAATGTCAGTTCTGTGCCTGCCGTGCCCCCGGCTTCCACCAGGAGCCAGTCGGGCACCGAGTATGGATCCCTCTCCCACCCTGGAGAGGAGAGCTGTCCTCTGGACGCTCAATCCTCTCCCTCCCCTGCTGACCCCTGATGTCCCGGGCTCGCTCCCGAACTTGGGTTGCCAGCATGGCTCGAGGAGTGGCGTCCAGCGCTTCAACCCTCAGCGCCACCGGGCAGGCCTAAAATTTAATGGTGAATTAGTCAATAACTGACAAATTATAATTCAATTCTCCATTTCACCCTGGTGGGTGATAGGCTGAGGGGTGAGCCATCAAGGAAAACTGCCAGTCCTCATTTTTTGTAGTGCTGATACAAAATGAGAGGTGGCTTAGCAGTACAGGACTTTTTAAACTGCATTGCTTAAGTAAAAAAAACTCATAGCAGGGGGAGGTGGCTGTTACCATACGTGGCGCTCTGACATTCTCTATAGGTAAAGCTGATGTGGGGGGGCTACAAGGAGTGTAGACAGGGTGCCCTCAAGGTGCCAGCATTCTTAAGGTCCTGTGTTCTTGGGGAGATTAATTGGTGCATGGGGGGGGGGGATCAGCTAGGTGCCAGGAAGCTGGCAGAGAGCATCAATGCTCTAAGTGTCCTTGTTGGGTAAGCACCCTAGTGGTGCAGCTGTGGAGTCATCTGGGGCACTCAGAAAATTGGTGCCAGCCTGGAGGGGCAATCAGGTACTGCCAGCAAGGTGCTGTGATCTCAGAGATAGTCCTGTGTGCCCATAAGTGGCTGGCTGCAGGACTTGGGCAGGAGGCACAGGGGATCTTCAAAGTATGCTCCCACATAGAAGTAGAAGAAGAAGCATTTATATAGTGCTTTTCATAGAAACATAGATTTTGACGACAGATAAGGACCACTTGGCCTACCCAGTCTGCCCATTTCCCTGCCTATTGGATAAGTTGCAGATCTTGGCTAATCAACAGCTTACTTCCTCCTACTACCCCCCCAGAATCGCCTTATGTCTGTCCCATGCATTCTAGAATTCAACCACTTTTTTTGACCCCACAATATCCTCAGGAAGGCCATTCCATGCATCCACCAGCCTCTCCATGAAAAAATACTTCCTCACGTTGCCCCTGAGCCATCCCCCCCTCGATCTTCAAGTGTCCCCTTGTTCTTGCACATCTCTTTTTCTGAAATATGCTACCCTCTTGGACTTTGTTGATTACCTTGAGGTACTTGAACGTTTCTATCATGTCCTTCCTTTCTTTGAAGGTATACATATTTAGCTCTCCTACACTCTCTTTGTATGGTTTTTTGTACAGACCCTGCACCATTTTAATTGCCCTCCTCCTGTATTGCCTCCATCCTGACTATGTCCTTGTGGAGACTGGGTCTCCAGAACTGGATGCAGTACTCCAGATAGGGTCTCACCAACTGTCTGTACACAGGGATATCATTGTCCTGTGTTCTACTGGTGATGCCTCTCCCTATACATCCCAGTATCCCCCATCCCTCCTTACTGCCTTCTCACACGTTGCTTGCCTACCTTTAGGTCATCTGATATGACTACTCCAGGTCCATTTCCATTTTTGTTGTTGTTAGTACCTCCTCCCTTCTTTGTGTGCTCCATTTCTACAACCTTGCCAAGTCACTTCTCATCCTTTCCACCCCCAATACACATTGTATCCTAAAGTGCCTTACAAGCAATTAGAGACTGGTGCTGAAGTGACTGAAATGTGCAGTAGCAGCGATATCACACATCAACATCAACTGTGGGTTCAGTTCTCACATCTGGCACTTGGATTAATATCCCAGTACTGACACTGTAGTGCAGCATGAAAGGGGTGCTGCACTTCTGAGGTGCCATCTTTCAGATAAGACGTTAAACCAAGGTCCCATCTGCTTGGATTGGTGGTAGTTCAGGTGGATGTTAAAGATCCCATGGCACTTATCGAAAAGAGTAAGGGAATTTCCCCGGTGTTCTGGCCAAATTTCCCTCATTCACTAAAAATACCACTAACAGCTTAATCTGGTTCAAGATCAGTTGGCATTCATCTGTATCCCCTTCCCCCAGGTCGTGCCTGAAAATAGGCAGGACTTGTCTAGTGCACTTACCCGGTCAACAAAAACGAAATAAATAAATAAATAAACACCTACACACAGCCCTGAACAATTGCATGAACTGGCTTTATTGGAAGGGGAGTGCTGAAAGCATGAGTGCCAGTCACTCTTTGATCCTGTGAGTGGCAGGAGGTCCAAAACACCTCATCACGGTAATGGCATCAGTGTAACATGGAGTGTGAACTGGAGACAAACTGGGAGGGGAACTGGTCATCTGGAACTTGTCCCATATCAGTCCTGGAGATGTGTGTGTGGATGGTTATAAACAAACAAAGGAAAAGAAGAAATTTCTTTCAAACTATTAGACGTGAACTCAGAAAACAACAAAGAACAGTTTACAAAACTCCTTGGCAGGTACATGGAGACCCATTTTAATGGCAATAGTTCTGAGTAGAGATATAGAACTACATCCTGGTCCACAGCAAGATACAAATTTTAAAATAATCACTAGAAGCTTAAAAAACAAAGCTGATGTATTTAAGGTGTGGATACAAGCAGACCCCCCCCAGGTTGCATAGCATTAACAGAAACCTGGTAAACCCAAAAGTATCAAATGATGAAATTGAACTACTAGAGGATTATACTTTTCACTGATTAGATAGGAAATTTAAATGGGGGAGTTGTTATACACCAAATGGAAGCTGGGGCAGGCAGAAACACTCTTTTCAGGAGTAAGTGAGGGAACGGAATGTCTGCTGAGTAAAATTCCAAAATTAAAATGTAGTTACTGAAGTAATTTATTCACCATTAAAAATGAAAACAAAGCACTTTGAAAAGTTGGCACAAAAATAATGAAGTATATAACAGGAAGAAAATCGGTGCCGATCGGAGATTTTAACTCTGCTTGCGGGTGGGAATCCAAGGAGACGATCACTAGAAACAAACTTTCTACATCTACTGTGGATGCTAAACAGGTAATAATAAACTCTACAAGGAAAAGCTCACCCAAACATCCAGGCAACATACTTGATTTGTTATCTGTGTCACAGAATATTGCAGTAAATAATGCATCAGTCCAGCAACCAGTACTAGGGAACCATAACACCCTGAGCTGTGGGGTAGTTCTAACTACGAGAGAAAAAAATTAATTTGGGGAACAATATTTATATAGAAAAGATGTTTTAAATCATATAGCAGTAGTAAAACTTTTATTTTTAAACAGGAAAACATGTCATTAGGACGGAGGTCCTGTTTACAAGACAGTCCTGTATGTGAAGTCTTAGGTTACATCATAGATAAAAATACAAAAGACAAAATACAAAGACAAATACAGTGAAACAGTAAACAAACAGCAACCACATTTTAACTGCAACAGTCACATTTAAAAATAACTAAACTCTCAATAGCCTGAAAAAACTTAGGGTAGTCCACTATCTCCCGTACTGTAAGATGTAACTGATTCCAAACTGCAGCGGCCTGAGAGGTTAAGGTCCTATCACCAAACCTGTTATAACATTTTCCTAAAAATATTTTGACTGATTAATAAATGAATCAAGAGCACATCACTGACTTGCTGGGTTGGTACGAAAAACAAAATGGTCGAGACTATTCTTCATTCCATCACTAGAACTGGCCATTCAAGAATTTAACAATTTATTTTTGTAAACATGTAATGAATTTGCTCCATTTGTGAAAATAATCGAACAAAAATACACCACGTACCAAGATTACAGAAAAAAATAAAAAAATGAATAAAAAATAGAATGTAGAAATTAGCAAATAAATCGCTATCAGTGACAGATTGGGACAAGTACAAACAAGCAAGAAATGTGTCTAAATTCAAAATAAAACAAGTAAAAGCTTAGTACTATAGGAGCAACAATAATGAGACATTAGGCACAGGGAAATATTGGACTTTAAATACTAGAGAAAACAACGGCGGCCCCTACGATTCAAATGGAAAAAGATGGAGTACCGTTTAATAGTAAAAAACGGCTAATATTCTAAACAAGTATTTCATTAAGCTCCCAGATTTACTAGAGTTAAAAGACAGTAAAAAAGATAAACATAGAACAGCATGATAATAGAGGAGACCATTCAGCTCCAAAATTTAGGTTTAAACATGTTAAATGTAAGGAAGTTAAAGTAATAAGAAAATTAAACAAAGACAAAGCTCCAGAGAAAGATGGGATAGCGATACGATTTCTAAAAGATGCAATAAATATTATAACACCAGCATTGACAAACCTCTTTAACAGGAGCTTAAAGAGCCCCTGCCATGGAGTTAGACCGAACCGTTTTATTTGCATTTTAATTTAGTGATGATTTCAAAACATTTTTAATTTGTATGTGGCTCTAAATGCCACCTTTTAGGTCCGTTACTGTTGCTTTCATCGTGTCTCTGATGCCCGCTCATTTTCCCACCTGAAATACCCCTGGCAGGATATCAGATACAGAACATCATATGTAGGGAATCCGATTACGTAGTTTTTATCGCAGCTTGCAAGGACACGGAGTCAGCAACTGACTTGGGAATGGGCAGCTCTGAGAGTTTAGCGGATGTTGTTGACATCGATAATAAAGAATGGGACCATTACAAAGATGAGGGGATTGCCTTTGACAATCAGCCACTAATTTAACCTTATCAGTTTGAGCCTGAATATGACTTGAGCAATCTGTCAGAGGAAGTTGTGGAAGGGGACAGTCAGGATGAACAAGATGGCAGACTTCAAAATGCAATGTGGTACAGTGTTCACGTCAATTATGAATGAAGTCTTTTTATTTTTATTTTACACAGCTCCTGGTTAGTCAGACTGCTGTTCAGAGCATGCTCCACGGGGTATGCTACATAACAATCCCCTGCTTGTTATGTGTCCACATTCGCTATCCTCGATACATCTTAGAAGGGCAATGGTTGTTCATTGTTAATCTAGACCTCACCAACCCAACAAGTCTATGATTTGCTCAATTAATTTTGAATGATTATCTGGAAGTCTCTACAACCCCTTCCCTTTCTGCAATTTCTCTTTATGTAAAATGAAAACTCCATACCTGGTAGTAGGGTACTCCCTCCTTCTACCCAGATCTTCTCCTGTTATATAACCTCTGCTTCTATGATGAGTGTGTATCACTCCCCAACCACCACCACAGCCACCAATCACTGCTGTGTTTTGAGCAAGTGTGTAGGATTCCTTGGTGCTATATCTGATTCATAATGGATTCCTGTTCTCGCCATGTTCTCAAACCTATGCCTAGTTTGTGGTGTTGTGGCCGGTGTTACCTGTCAGCGGTCATCCTCCATAGATAAATAAAATAACAGTACGACTCGCTGATGATACCACTGACCCACTCTCCCTTTCCCAGAGTTGCATGTGTTTTGATAAATATATAACTGTCTACAGTTTTGTTGCTGAGCACTGTATCCCCTGCTCCCAGCAACCTCCCTCCTCATCACCACATCATGCAGTGCCCACCTACCTTGATCCCGTCCCCAGACCTTTCCATAGTCTGTGTAAAATTCAATATATGGTCAATTATGGCCATTTGGTGCATGACTTGTCAATGAGCATAAGTGATGACTGACAGCTCATACTACGGCCATCACTGGTGAAGATCGATTTCTTGCAAGTGTCCTTATGTACTTGTCCTGATGTGTGAAGATTCCTGGTGGTGGGACAGTGCAGATTGGGTGATGGAGGCATCAGTGTGTGTGGGGAGGTTTAGAGAACTCTGCAAAAGCAACAGCACACATATATTTGTCAGGATACAGGCAGCTTCATGACAGGACTGCAGTTCCACTATGCTTCCTTGTTTTGTTTTTCTCACAATTGCAGCTTGGGGACAGTGAATGTGTTATGCCATACTTCTCAAGAATTATACCTGTGTCTCGTTAGCTGATCAGGGGAAAAGGAACGAAAAAGGGGGTGGCTTCTGTTGGACACACAGTGCACCACATTGTTTTTCCAATGTGCATGAAGGGAGGATGTTAACATCTAGTAATAACACACACACTGCATCAGATTGTTTTTCTAGTGTGCATGAAGGGATCATATTAACATCTGGTAATAACACGCACTGTATTAGATTGTTTTTCCAATGTACAGGAAGGGATGATGTTTACATCTGGTAATAACACACATTGTATCAGATTGTTTTTCCAGTGTGCGTGAAAAGATGATGTTAACATCTGGTAATAATGCACACACCGTATCAGACTGTCTTTCCAATGTGCACGAAGGGATGATGTTAACATCTGGTAATAACATACACACATTGAATCAGATTGTTTTTCCAATGTGCACGAAGAGATAATGTTAACATCTGGTAATAACACACACACACGTATCAGATTGTTTTTCCAATGTGCATGAAGGGATAATGTTAACATCTGGTAATACACACACACCGTATCAGATTGTTTTTCCAGTGTGCACGAAGGGAGGATATTAACATCTGGTAATAACACTCACACACCGTATCAGATTATTTTCCCAATGTGCACAAAAGGAGGATGTTAACATCTGGTAATAACACACACACTGTATCAGATTGTTTTTCCAATGTGCATGAAGGGAGGATGTTAACATCTGGTAATAACACATACACTGTATCAAACTGTTTTTCCAATGTGCACAAAGGGGTGATGTTAACATCATGTAGTAACACACACACCATATCAGATTGTTTCTCCAGTGTGCTGGAAGGGAGGATGTTAACATCTGGTAACATCTGACCTTTTATTTTTGGGGTTTGGGGAAGGGGTGGGAATGACGTATTGTGCTTTCATGTTTCCTTCTCCTGTTGTTCTCGGTCATTTATTCATGAATTTATGTATCTTTGAACTTACGTATTTATGTCCTAATATTTTTTGAAATCTTGGTTTCAGAGTTTTCATTATGCCCATCATTTTAAGTGGGTTATGCATTATGTATTTACAAATGTGTAGTGTCAAGTAGCAAAAAGGCGGACTTAGCAAATTTTTCCTTCCTCCCAATTCTTTACCCCACACATCTGACCCCAACCTACCTGAAATAATATTCCAATGAGAGCAAGCTGCAGTCTTTTGGAAAGTTTCCTTCCAGCACTGCTTCCAAATGTGAGAGAGCTATGCATGACAGAGCCTGGGTTCAGCATGATTTTAGGATTTCAGTTCAATTTGAGTTCATCAAGGGATAGTTTCCGTTTGACTTAATGAGTAGCTTGGGTTTGAGTTCAGTTTGGTTCAAGTTTTTTTGTGTGTAATTTATCAGTTCGAGTTTGGGTTCTAATGAATTCACTGTACTCCCTCCATGTGGGTTCTCCTCATCTCACATGGTCTGGGCTCGTGCTCGGTTTGGGATCCTCTGTTTTACATATTTTTAGGGTTCAAGTTTGGATCTGATAAGGAAAAAAAAATCGAATGGCTTGGGTTTGTTTCAAGTTTGGTGCTCGGAGGAACTCTGGCTCTAATGACAGGTACCTGCACTGGTACTTTGCCAATTAATAAACAAAACATCTAGTGAACTCTGTTGTGAGTCACTAATGTAAAGACATCCTGAAAAGTACTGTATGCTAGATTTCAGTGACCCCATGAAAACAATTACTTTCTCATCCATTGCAGTTCCACACACTTCACTGCTGATGGTCGTTCTTATTTGCTTAGCAGCAGCCACGGCTGTTGCACTGTGGTACATCAATAAAAACGTTAGTTGGTTGGTTCATTTATCTGATACTGTTGGTGTTGCAAATTTTTGAAATTGTAATATTTATTTACTGACACAGTCTCGTCAACCTTTACATGGCCTCATAAGGATTCTGTGTAAAGAACAGAAGAATGTTTTCTGGAAATGTCATCACATTAGCGAATCACAACAGCTTATTCAGTGGCCGTCAGTGGTAAAGACTGGTGTTATTTTGAAGGGGTTTTGGGGGGGATTCAAGTGCAAGATTTTTCTGTAAATGAGTGTTGTGGGCAAACAAAAAGAAGTTATGAAATTTGTTGACAGGTATTTGCTAGTGTGATGGAGTGGTTGACAGTAATGTGTCAAGAGGAAGAATGAAGGAATGACCCTCGAAGTCCTGTGGTTTGTCTATAACCTGGTAGAATGAGTTGGTACAGTAAATGAACATTACTGTGATTAGTTCTTACTGAGTCGTTATATAGACATTCATTTCCATGTGCAACCCGTAATCTGAATTGTTGCATAATGTGATGTTCTGGAATATGTGGTGGGGGATGATTATACTTTCATTGACCATGGGGTGGGGGCTCCACTAGGTACAATGATATGAGGTTAGATATCCCTGATCATCCTGTGGATCTTCTTGCAAAGTGACCTAATCTGATGTCTTCCATATCGGGCATGACTCCACACCCTACCCAGGGGCAATCCAGGGGGCAATGCCGGTGGGCACCCCTACTGTCAACCTTTTCATGTAGTAATGCAGATTCACACTCAGTACAATAATCCTGCCCTGGAAGGCAATCCAGGGGGTATCGTCCTGAAGGAGGTAAGTCCTGGGGATGAAGAGGGAGACCAGAGTGGGCAGGCACTGATAGGTGGATTCACTGACTCAAAAAGCATACTAAATATAAAGATATGAGTATGTGTGAAGTATGTCAGCCTGGATTTGGTGTGTGTACACTCACAAGCCCTTTACTACATCTCAATCATTTCCCTGTACCACACATTCCAGCCAGTAGCCACTGTATGCACAGTCTTGATCACCTAGAGGATACATTATTTGCCTATACTTCGCTCGGGGTACTATGTGACTGTGTCCACTTAGTGCTTCTTTCCTAAATTCAAAGAATTTAAAACAGAAATGTAAGTAGGTGATGACATCGTTGGGCTTCATACAGGTTGCTTCCTCAGTTACTCACAATGGTGGTCACTCTCCTGATTTGGTCTTCCTCCTGGGGATTGAGGCCTCTGACCTGGTGGTGGAACCTGTTGGTTGGTCTGATCACTACACTGTTGGGTTCAATTTTTTGGCCCCCCTGGGTAGATCAGCCCCTGTGGAGATGGTCAGTTGTTGCCCTTTGCGGGATGTGGTCCCTGAAGACCCGATGACAGTGATGGACCTCTCGCTGATTGGCGAGACCAGCACAGATCCTGAGCTGTTAGTTATGGCCTATAATAGTACCATTTTATCAGGTTTCGATCTGATTGCTCCTGTTTGAGTTCACCCCTTCTGCTTAGCCCCAGGGTCCCATGGTTCGATGGGACTCTAAGGGAGATGTGGAGGCAAGGGCATAGGTTACAGCGATGCTGGTGGAGGACAGCCTTAGATGCTGACCACCTTATTTTGTTAGAACACTATAAACTCTATCAAACAGAAATTTCCCATAAGAAGGCAGAATTCCTGTCCAGTGAAATTGCTGTTGCACAGAATCGACCGGCTCAACTCTTTCGAACTGTTGACAGGCTGTGCAACCCAGCCTGTCAGCAGTTCCGTCGAGTCTTTTCACAAAATGAGTGTGATGAGATTGCTCGTTTCTTTTTCGAATAAGGTGGTTGACATCAGGCAGGAGTACCACCAGCTTCACTCTATGGGGGATGCTGTTGGTCGGTGTTCAATCACAGAGCCTGGAGTTTCCTGGAGTACTCTGATCTGCCGGAGTTCCTAGACATTATGAGGATTATCAAGGGGATGCATCCCACTTGCTGTAGTTTAGACCCAGGCCCTACCTCCCTGATTTTGGGTTGTAATTATATCATAGGCCCGGTCTTAGCTCGGATTGCCCAGTGCTCTTTGGACTCGGGTGAGTTTCCTAGCTCCCTGAAGGAGGGGATGGTGACACCCCTCCTGAAAAAAAGCTTCTTTAGACCTGGAGAACCTGGCGAACTACAGGCCTATCTCTAACCTTCCTTTTGTGGGAAAGATTATTGAGAAAGTTGTGGCAGCTCAACTGGAAAACCATTTAACCATCTATAATTTATACGAACCTCTCCAATCGGGTTTTCGTAAGAGGCATAGTACTGAGACTGCTCTGGTTCAGGCGCTTAATGATCTCCTGATGGCAAGAGATCAGAGACACTGCTCCATCTTGGTACTCCTTGAGTCATCATCAGCTTTTAACACTGTGGATCATGGGGTTCTGCTCGAGCATTTGAGGTTCATCTGTGGGCTGTCGGGGACAGTTCTCAGATGGTTTACATCTTTCCTTGCTGGTAGAACTCAGAGAGTTGTCTCGGGAATATTTTCTTCTGAGGTTTTCTCTCTGCCTTGTGGGGTACCTCAGGGCTCGGTGCTATCGCTCATGTTATTAGCAGTGTATATGCTACCCCTAGGAGACATTGTAAGATGGTATGGGCTGAGGTTTCATTGCTATGCTGATGATACCCAGATCTACCTGTCTTTTACCCCCAACCAGGTTAGTGCTATCTCAGTATTGAACAGCTGCCTTGTAGAAATCCAAGATTGGATGAGTTCCAGCAGTTTAAAGTTGAACCCAGGAAAGACTGAGGTTTTGGTAGTGGACCCGGGTCATAGGACAGAGTGGTTGAAGACTGAGCTCCTCTCTGGTTTAGTCCTGGGGGGTTCAGTTTCTTACCTCTGAGCAGGTTCGTGACCTGGGAGTGGTGCTCGATGATGGTCTGACCCTTCGACATCAGGTGTCAGCAGTCATCAAGCTGGCCTTTTACCATCTTAGGAACATTGCTAGGATCAAGCATCTCATTCCAGCCAGCGACCTACCTGTTTTGGTCCACGCATTTGTGACATCATGCCTTGACTACTGCAACTCCCTTTACCTAGGGCTTTCTGGGGTTATCTGCCACTTGCAGCTAGTGCAGAATGCAGCAGCACGTTTATTGACTGGGGTATCTAGGAGAACTCATATTACCCCAGTGCTGCGTGATCTGCACTGGCTGCCTATTCAGTGGCGTATCATCTTTAAAGTAGGTTTATTAACTTACAAAGCTCTACAAGGATACAGTCCTGATTACCTGAAAGAGCTCATGGTTCCTTACACCCCTTTGCAACAGCTCCACTTGGCTCACAAGGGGTTGCTGGAGATTTCGAGGGTTAGTTTAAAGTCATCTGGTGCATGTGTCTTTGGGTTTGTTGCACCTACCCTCTGGAATTTTCTGCCCCATCAGCTACATGAGTGCAGGACAGTGGGGTGCTTTAAGCAGGCACTGAAGACCTTCTTGTGGGGTAAAGCCTACCCCGAACTTCTATGATTTTATCGCTATTTATTGTATTTTCTGATTTTATCTGATTGTGCAGTGCCTTGATTTGTGAAAGGCACTATATTAAATAAAATGTATTATTATTATTATTAGAAACCCTTTAGCCCTTATTTGTTACAGTATCTGCCCCTTATTGACTGTGATACATGCCATTGACTATCCTATGTGGAATGCAACATTCAGGCTATATGACAAGTCCCATTTTGTAAAGTAACTTTGTCACAAACCCACTCCTGGGGGTCAGGTCCACCAAGCTCAGAGTGCTCACCCATAAGTGCAATCTGTGTCAGAGGGGAACAGGGATACCTTCCTCATCCTTTTAGAATGCTCACTGAGGTAACAACAGCACCTCTGCCATGAGGACCCAGGGGGTCCTTCTAACTCTGGATCAGGCCACAATACCAGTCTCGAGTCTTGTGGCCAAATATGAACCCTTCCTTGGCTATTACACAAAGCAGGAAGACCCAGGTGTCACACTCTCTTTGGGGGCAGCAGTGTAAAACCAGATTTGGGCTTCTCCCTAAAGGACATGCAATAGCCTGGTTCAAAATCCACATAGATTGGTATTCTCCCTATCCTTCCAGATTCTTTACAGACCCTTTGCTCAATTTGGTTGCTTATGGTGACATCTCTAAGCAATTAAAAGTTGTCACAGACTTTTAATACTGTTTCACAATTCACTCGCACCATGTATAACCCTCACTCAGGCAGATTTTCTTTTAGAAAAACTCACATTTTTACTAAAATACATAAATAATCATCATATGGTTACAACTAAAAAGAAAATACACTAATTTAGGTTACAGTACACAGAAACAAAAATGGAAAATATACAGGGAAACACACTAAAACTGATAGCTAAAGTCTACCTTATTTTTGTAGTATCTGAAGTCCAGAAAAAGTAGATGAAAGTGTTTAGTTTCTTTAGTCATGGCAGCCACACTTTGTCTCAACAGTTTTGTTACTGGTGTTGGAGTCCAACTAAAAAGTGTGTGCCGTAGATGCTCCGCTGTATGAGAGAGTGACTTTGGTTTGCAAGCTCTTTATATAGCCTGTCAAAAGTCCAGGTCCGGTCCTAACCTTTTAGGCCAGTAGACGTCCCTCATGTGATTCTCAACAACACAATTTCTAGCTGTTCTTTGATGCCTCAGTGTCCCACAGTAACACCACTGGCACTAATGTATTAAGAATTCACATAGGTTTGCCAGAAGCACATTTCTTTCCTTTTACTTCATAAAATGTGAAATACTATAACAGTTTCCTGGAATAAAGCATTCTGCTTTTAAAGTGCATGGTTTTATAAGAGGTAAATGGATTTTGGCATATCTTCTGAACATTTTATTCACCTCTGTTTCCTTTAGTCAGTTAAAAAGGAATACCCCTTTGATCAGCTATCCACAAGCTTTTTGACAAGTGCTCGTCAATTTCCTGGCAAGCAAGCTCGCCTTCAGGTCAAACAAAGGTCAAAACCCTTTTAAAAGAAATCCAGTCTCTTTCTACAGGTGCCTTTGTATTACCAGTGGCATTTCTTGTGGCATGTACACACACACAGAATTACATCAAATACACACACACACACACACACAACAGAATTATATCTACAAATAAGGACTGGCAGTCGGGTAGCTCACCACAACTATCACCCCTTCTGAGAGACCCACGCCCCAAGAAACAAAACATATAAAAAAAGGCAATGCCGTTGCTGGGTGTGAAATGTCTGGTTGAGCACTGTAGTTTAGTTGATAGGTGTGCCAGTGTTTGCTTATTGCTGGTATTGAAATATATGCCAATCTTATCATGCTATAATTACAGGGTATCAATTTTTACCATTGAATCAAGCAGTTGATATTTTCCATAACAACCGATTGTTATGAGATTTGCGCACTGAGAGTACCCTATCCCTGCCACGAGCATAAATCGTGTTCTCACATACATTTGTGACAGCAAGTGAAAAAACAACAGCAGCAGAATTTCAAATTAAGTCTGATCTTACTTGCTAAGTGCTGCAAGTCTGTTCCGATTCTCATCATTTCACAAGTTATTTTAAAAAAGTGTTCTTCCACTCAAACTGAATTGAAATTTATGCCAAGCAATTATACAAAATAAATTATGAGGGCATGGCTTATCTCAAACTGAAAGTAAACCCTCATCACATGATGCTTGAATAAACCCCTCGAGCCGTGCTCTCGGTGTTTAAGTAGCATCACTCGACTCAGATGTACATTCAGTTCTCATATCAACCACCTCCTTATACATTATTCTCTATATATCAATCACTTGCCACACTGTGATATAATCAGTAACTCATAGCCAGAGAAGTCATCATTCAGTCACATGCAGTTGTATCGTGTGCAATGCTCTAGCTGTACCTAACTCTTCTCTTACCCTGTCTTCCTCCATCATTCTCTGAGATTACATATTTAGAAGAGAACATTACTAATACATGCAAGTGTTGTACAATTTCCACAGATGACCTAGGCATGAAATGTCTGGTTCAATTCTGCACTGACTGAAATCTTACCTTGCAAAACACCGCAACAGCCCACAGTGACAGTTGGCACACTCCATCTGTGAGATGCCTTGGAGTTTGTTTGTGTTCAGATTTTATACACTGCTGAACTGATCCTGACATCTTATGAATGAATCACCTATTAAGCAATAAGGCATGTCAGGGCATTGGTTATACTAGGTTTACAACACGGTCAAGGACATTGTATGGCACAAGGCAAAGCCAAGTGCCTTCAGCTACTGACTGTGGGGTAAGCCTAGTACAACCAACACCCCTGCAGTGCCTTATTGCTTATATAAAATGAGTCTATAGGCATTTTTTTAAATGAACACTTAAAAGGTTTCAAAGCCACACAAAATAATCAAATGTTGCTAAATTATGTAAAATAGCACCTTCACAGATATTTTTTACCTGTCAGTCATCTCTCTTTTTTTACCTTCAATACACTGTGTGACTGTTTGCCATGGAATAGAAGAATTCAAAGCTCTGCATTATTACAATAGTAGAATGCCCCCCCCCACACACACTTGTATACATATGGAATGATACCATGAACTACATGAATTAAAAATTCTTCAGAGTTCCACTGGCACACAGTACATACACACACACACACACACACACACACACACACACACACACACACACACACAGTCCTTAAGTGGAACCAGAACCTCAATTGTATCTGTTGGCAGGTAAGAAGCAGGGAGTTCTCATGCAAACTGGTAGAGACAGAAGGGGAATTTTTCATGGTCATCAAAGAATCACCAGCAATGGAATCTCTGCAATGTATTTGATTTTTTTAGTTTGTGTATGTTAGTTTATGTTTGTAAGGAGGGGCTACTGACTGAAAGTAACATTACAATCATAGAATCTTGTTGGCAGAAAAAGACCCTCAGGTCCATCTAGTTTGCCCTTCCCACCCCATTTATTCCATCCCTTCCCTGCTGCCCCTTCATGTTCCCACACAGCCCCTTATGTCAGTCCCATGCCATATTAAATTCTGTCACTGTTCTGACCCCTACAATGTCCTCCGGAAGCCTGTTCCATGACTTCATAACCCTCTCTATGAAGAACTGTCCTCTCACACCGCTCCTGAATCTCCCTCACCCCCGTAGTTTGGCTATGGCCCCTAGTTACTGCACCATCCTTTCTATGAAATAGGCTCCTGTCTTAACTCTATTTATCCCCTTGACATAACTGAAAGTTTTGTTCATGTCCCCTCTGGTTTCCAAGGAGTACAGCCCTAGTTCCCTGCATCTCTGCTTGTATGGTTTACCCTGCACCATCTTAGTCACCATTCTGTGAACCCCCTCTAACCTGTCACTGGCCTTGTGTATATGTGGCAAATATTTACTTACTTTATTTAATTCAATGGACTTCTATTTTTAGGACCTAGTTGAAGGTTTTATATACTGAGTAAAGGTTGCAGCCATGTTTGTGATGGAAATCAGGAAGTAAGTGGCTTACGAATTCTGTATGTGACTTGTGAGTTGCCCTGGCTGGCAGGGACTTGTTTCTATCCATTGGAAGTGCTCTCTGAAGGCAAAGGCTAGAACCAAGTCTCAGCCAATCAGAACACAGGGATTTCATTGCCCATTTTATATTGGCAATTATACAAGTGTCTTCTATTAGTAGTGGTAATGACCCAATATGTGTTATTCTTGATGATGTCAGCATCCATGAAAATTTCTGATGCTGTGTTTTGCAGTTCCTCGTTGGGTCAAATGAGTGGGTGACGGAGGACAGTGATGACATGAGGCTCTTATGAGAATGTAAACTGAAATATTTAGAGTTTCTCCTGGTATAAAATGGCACAGTGTCATATTTCATTTTTTTTAAACACTTGTTTAAGTGCACTTGTTCCAGTTGCCAAATCATGCCAAACATGGTAGAATGCGTTTGTTGTAGCAAGATAGAAATAGTCCAGCAGTCCAAGTCTCAGGTGAACAATGAGTCTGTAACCCCTCTCTGGGGGCTTACCTGAAATTGCCAAGGTTGTCCCTGGATTTGCTGGTGATCTTGGGTTTCTCCACATCTATTCCTCTCACCAGCAGGTTGTTTTTTGCACCTCAAGATGTAATCCAGTGATTGCGAGTTGTCAGCATGCCAAATTCAGCTAGCACTTGCGTGAGCACCTGGAAGCGCTCTGATGTTGCTGACCACATAGTGGTCAGAAAATGGGGAGTTGGTTCATGGTCCCGGTGCCCCTCCTGATATTCCTGGGGACTGGAGACCTGAAGAGGGTCAGGCAGAAGCCAGTGGTTGCAGTATAAGGGGAATTACACAACCGGGCCACTTGGGAGCTTATACATATTAATGAGCATCCCTATACATATTAATGTGGATGCTGCCTGCCACCTGGGGGGATAGAGTTATGACAGCAGTGACAGTTAAGCTGTTGGGGCTACAGCCCTGAGAACGGGCTCAATTAACAGAGGACACTTGGGGCTATAACCTGGTGGGGGTACTGGTGCACTGAGAGGTTTGTGTGGGGCTGCACCAGAGGTTAAAAGGGGAGAGACTGCATTAAACTGAATGGGACTTTATGGAGCTGTATGGAAACTAACATGTTGATGACATTTGATCCTCTTACTGCAGCCAGTCATTCAGCTAGGTGCCTAAACTGGACACAGAGGGACTCTTGGGAAATGAAGGGGACTAATTCTGGCACCTAGATGACCCCCCAATAAATGAACAAGAAATATGGATCACTATGGATATCAATTATTGAAAGACTTCAACAGTTAATCAGAGTGCTGGGATAGTGTTTGTCAGCAAAAGTGGACTGGAAAGGGGACAGGAGGAAGGACGTCTGTGCTGAGGTTATGGTTCCCCAGGTACTTACTGCTGGACTGATCGAGACGGGAAAAGAGAGAAAGACACTAGCTTGTGATTCCCTAGATAAAAATAAGTTGCTTGTGGTTGAATAGAGAAACTGAACATGGCAGAGACCCTGCACTGAGAAGCCAAACTGGATGAGAAGACTGAGTAGATTATCAAAGTGCTACAATTGCTACTGAGGAGCCGTTTGCTTGTGTTGACTGTAATTGCTATTTTTGAAGTGACAGAGTGTCGCTGGTCATCTGGGTGCTAGCCAGGAACTGTGTGTGTCCTGAGTGAACTGTTTAAAGTGGCTGAGATCTTGCTACAGTCAAAGGAAAGAGTATGGACACTTTTAAGTTGGAAAACATAGACTGGTGTGCAGGGGGTTGTTGTTGCTGAAGTTTCCCTGCTGAATTGCACTTGCCCTTATTGAGAAAAAGGATAGCACTCCTGCTAATTGGCACTGGATATTAGTGAAGAAACTGCCAAATAACTTTAATTGCTGAGAGCTCAGTGCAGGAACTGCAGGAGGACCCCACCATTAGAAAGTCCTCACCCAGGGCCAGGGAGGGAACTTGCTAACCCTTCCCAAGTAGGACTCACTGTCTCAGGAGATCACCATTGCTTGATGGGGTGCTAGGGCATCTGTGATCCATGGCTGGGAGCTCAGTTGTAGAGCCACTCCCTAGTCTGGGCCTTCTGGGCTGGTACTGTCCTACCACTATGCTTTTCAATGGGCCAGAAGTGGCTGAAGGTGACAAGTGGCCAGAATTACAATCAAGGTGACCGGCTGCAAGATCCTTGAGCAAGTTCCATCCATACAGAGGGATCCTGACCAGCCTGTGTTTGTTGCTGCACTAACGCAAGAAGCTCCATTTCCCCTGGTGCTGAGATCTACAAAACCGTGAGTACCCAGGACCTGGTTCGTGGGAGGGAAATGGGAATCGTTGTTGTTTTTCATTCTGCAAGTTTTCTAAAAATATTACTGGGCCCAACTGCTGGCCAACCCACTGCACCAGGACACCCCGCTAGTGAAGGGTTTGAGAACCTGAAGCACTAGGGCAAGAAGTGTTCTCCATACATTGTATTAGCACTCTCATTTTTGATATCCTGCAGTAAAGCTGACAAAGTTGGAATAAAGTTGAATGGTGTGCTCTTTCAGTCAGAGTGCATTCCATTAGAAACTGTGGCCAACTAGTCCAGGGACTTTATTTGTGATTTTTCCCAGAGGCCACCCCTCTGTGCAAGTGCCTGAATAAGGATGTCCCCTGGACTTGGGGTCCCATACATACACAGGCTGTGACATAACTGAAACAGGCCTTGGCTTCTGCTCCAGCTTAGTGAACCCAAATCCAGCACTGCCCTTCCACCTGGAATCCATCACCTCGGACACTGCTGTGTCTGCAGTCCTAGCTCTGAAAGTCGATGGTACTGAAAGACCTGTTGCTTATGCATCCCAAATGTTGTCACCAGTAGAACAGAAGTACAGTCTTTGTGAAAAGAACCTTCTGTCCACCTACTGGGCCGTCAAACATTTCTTGTATATCATCGGGTTCTGACCTATCATTACCAACACCAACCACACCCCCACAACTTTCTTGCTATCAGACAGAGTGAATGATGGATCAGTATCCAACACCAGACTGACTCACTGATCACTTCTTCTCCAGGACCATGACCTACAGGTCCACCCTGCCAAAATGCCTTCCATTCTGGCCCACAGGCTCCTTTACAGAGGAGAACCACATGATGGTACACTGCGACCACCTGACCTGCCAGGCCCAGGCCCATTCCTCCCTGCTATCCAAAGCTCCTTAAAGGCACTTCCCTGTGTCATGTCTTCACAGATAGCTCAGTCTCATATCACCAAGGAGAACAGGTAGCTGGACTTGGCATGCTCGTCTCATAGCCCAGTGGCAACACTGCTGGAATATCCAAACATTGCAGTGTGGCATCATCACGGTACACAGTACTGGCAGCTGTGACCTGTGCCCTCAAGTTCATACAACATGGTACCAAGGACACCATCATCCTTGCAGACTCAAACTGGCTCTGCTGCTCCCTTACTGAATTCCTACCAATCTGGCAGAATAATTCCTTTGCGTCATCCGATGGCACCCCAGTGAAATATAAAACACTTGTGAGTTATGTTCACAAATTGGCCCAACCCTTTCAGCACAAACTTGAAATTCACAAAGTTAAAGAACACTCTAAAACTGACCCCTACCATTCCGTCAATGACAAAGCAGATACTCTTGCAAAGAGGGTGCTCGGGGGACACATAGATGATGGAACATCCAGATGCCCTAGCAGCTGTCCATGTGGCAGCTATCAGGAAGAAACCAGAATCATTTGATCCATTAGACCTGTCCATTGCACAATGTGAAGACCTACCAACTCAAGGAGGTGTTCCGTCTCTTTGACAAACAAACTGAACAAGACTTACCTACCCATAGTCCATACAAGCGACATACAAATAGGTTACATCTGTCACCAGATGACAAATTGATCTGGAATTAATCAGAGGAACTACCCTACAAATTGTGGGTGGTCCCTCAAGCACTGAGATCCAAATTTCTCCACCAGGTGCATGACACCCCTACTGGTGGACATCAAGGAGTTGAAAGCACACTCTAGAGACTCAAAATGGTTGGATGGTGTCTTGGCATCGCCAAGGATGTCTGTCACTATATCGACAACTGTCTGATCTGTGCACAAAACAACACAATATCACCCAAACAGAACGCCAAGTTGTAGTCACAGAGATATTCTGGCCCTTAGCATGCCATACAGAGTGACTTTATTGGTCCCTTGACAAATACCAATAGGACAACAAGTACATACTGTCACAAACCCACTCAGCAGGTCAGGCCCTCTACTCCCAAAGTGCCAACCTCTGAGCGTAGTCTTGTGAACAGTGAACAGAACAAGATAACACTCTTGTCTGTTTTGAGAGTTCGGATCAACCTTTGGTCTCAAATCTTGGAGGGACTCAAACTGTGAACCTCTTGTTAGCATACCCAATGCACAGGCTTAGATATTTCTGTCTTCAGGGGGCCAGATATCTTTGCCTACAGGCACCTAACCAGGTAATACAGAGATGAACCCTTAAAAACTTTAATAAAGACCTCAGATTTAAAATGCTTCTCTTTCCAGTTTGGTACCACCATTCAAGCTTATGCCTCATGTCTGCTATAACCATATACTTTTCTTGCAACTAAAATAAAATCAAAGACAGACTAAGTAATGCTCTAAAAAGAGTTTTTGCTAAAATAGATAAAAATATTTAAAACACAAAATACAGAACTTCTTATACTGCAAGACATACAAATCTTTTAAAAGAACAAGGTTTAAACAGTGCGAGTTCCTACAACAATATTTAAACTTGTCTAGCTTATCTAAATACCTGTTTTAAAGTGCTCGCAGATGTGCTCTTGTCAGATTCTAGGTAGAAGTGTCTCTGAAGGAAAACAGAATAATCCTTAAACAAACAGTAATTGCCAACCCCTTGTTGTGTGATGTCACTAGCTCCTCCTCTGCCACAATATCTATATAAAAAATATAAATCGTATACCAAAAATAGGATGTTTTTTCAAAGTATTACATTCTGCAATCCTCAGCATAACTCACATGTGTCAAATGACATATCTTTGATCCCATCATAAGCTTCCCCCTTCCAGGACATGAAAACATCTTTATGATTTTGCACTCCTGTGTAATAACGTCATAAAATGTATATGCTGAACTCAAGCTTCATAACCATATAATTAGCTTCAGGCCTTCCACGTAACACATTGTCTTCCAAATCTGTTTGTGTATAATCTCACATGCTGTTTTAGCATTTTCTCATGGCTTTCATCTTTCAGCTGAAACGGGGAGAGGGGAAGCAAGGGAAGTTACTCCAAGTGCACTGACATTTTCAGCAGGCATTTCAATACCACATTTCTGTTATATTAAAAAAAATGGTACAGCATTCTGAACTGGATGTCTATGTCACATGTACTTGTAGTTGTACATAGGAAATTGGCTCTCTGAGTGTACTCAGAAGGTGGTGGTTGGAGGGTTAGACTCATCCCCAAGGTGGGTTACTAGTGGGGTTCCCCAGGGGTCAGTGCTGAGGCCACTCCGGTTCAATGCCTATATCTCAGACATCAGGAGGGGGATCAGGAGTGAGATGAGTCTCTTTGCAGATGACTCAAAGCTGGGTGCGGTGGTGGATGGGAAGGAGGAGAGGGTGGCCTTACAGGAGGACCTGGAGGCTCTGGAAAGGTGGTCAGGAAAACGGAAACTAGAATTTGAGGGGAAGTGCAAGGTTCTGCACCTGGGAGTCAGAAATCCAGGCCTGAGGTATACCCTGGGAGAAGACATGATTTAAGCCATGGAGGACGAAAGGGACCTGGGGGTTGTGGTAGATGTCAAAATGAATAACTCAGAGACCTATAGGAGGGCACCAGCAAGGGCAAACAGGATGCTGGGATGTATTGCCAGGGGGATTACCTCCAGAAAGGCAGAAGTCATCCTTCCAATGAGCAACTGCTTGGTTAGGCCACACCTCGAGTATTGTGTACAGTTTTGAAGACCACATTTAAAGAGGGATATTACACTCCTAGAGAGGGTCCAAAGGAGGGCAACCAAAATGATCTGGGATCTGAAGGAGAAGACCTATGAGAAGAGGCTCAAGGAGCTCGACATGTACACCCTGGAGGACAGGAGGGATGGGGTGACATGCTAGATTTCTTTAAGTACATGAAAGGGATCAATAAAGGAGGCCCGGGTGAGGGTGCACCAAAAGAAGAAGGGTGAGGTAACAAGAAGTCATGGGTGTAAGCTGGAAGGGGGCAGGCTCAAAGGAGAGTGGAGGAGATGTTATTTCACTGAAAGGGTGGTGGAGCCATGGAATGCACTGCCCAGGATGCTGGTAGAGGTAGAGACTGTGGATGGGTTTAAGAGGGGATGGGACAGATACAGGGAAGAGGGTAAACCTGACTAGGCCCAATACAGGTGGAACATCTGGGACTGGGGACAATATAACCCAAGGGGGAGGGGGGATGCCAAAATTGGCCCTCAGTGCAGGTTCCGAAAATTGAGCAGACTTTGAGAGACTGTTAGGCCTATTCTGCTGGCATGTTAGTATATTAGTTACTGATCTCTTCTCTAAGTGGGTTTCCCACCAAAACTTGTACAGCAAAATCTACTGCAAAAACTCCTGTGGAACAGATTTTCTATAGGTGGGGCTTACCTCTGAAGGTAGACTCTGACAAAGGAACCAGCTTTACAGGTGGGTTAATGAAAGAAGCACTTGAACTTCTAGGGGTACACCAGAAGTTCCACATACCTTTCCACCCTCAATCTTCAGGTCAAGTAGAAAGAGCCAACAGACAGATTAAACAAATGCTTTCCAAATTCATTGAGGACAATCCCAAGGACTGGGATTCCCTGCTGTCTTTACTCCTTATGGCAATCAGGAGTCAAGGGCGTAACTACTGATACTCCAAGTAAGCCATGGCGTACAAAGTTTAGTAGCAGGGGGTAGCAAACATGCTGGCCAGCATTGCTATGCCCTCTCTAGTCCATCACGTTTAAATTCCTTTGTTTGACTTCGCAGGCTTTTTTTTTTCCCTTTCAGCTTTGTTTTGAGGGGGTAGCAGAGTGGACCTCAGACATTGAGGTTGAAGGTCTCAATTAGGTCTGCATGTTCCACCTGCATAGTGATTGGTTGCAGCATCCGGTAGGTGGTATGGCAAGTCTGGTGTAGCGAGTTTAAATGCCCCAGCAAAGTTAGAAGCCATACTATTAGTTCAGTTGTACTGGGAGTGAGAGAAGCAGTAGAAGAACTGAGGAGCAGCAGTCAGAAGAACAGACTCTGAGTTAGGCAAAAGAATTAAGACTTCATGTGGAGTGGCAAGTGAAGCAAATCTGCCTACCTGCGGGGGAGAGAGAGAAGAAATGTCTGCTGTGGTATTGGACTGGTGGTGCAGTCAGTGGCGTTTACCAGCGGGCAGCGAGCACCACACTAGCAGTGCAGATAGACAGCAGGTCTAGAGTAGGAATCATCTGATTGGAGCCAGAAACCTTGGACTCCAGTCATGGGGGTACAGGCATGAACAACAGTGGGGAAGGGGGTAGCAGTATGGCAGGTTGGTGTACAAATCTGAAATGCTTGGCTACACCCCTGTCAAGAGTACTCCTTTAACCATCACCCAGCTGACACCCTTCAAGGTGATGACTGGTAGACTATGAGATTAACTGATCATTTGCTGTTTGATCTGAACACCCTCACTACAGACAGAGTATCTGTAAACAAGTATGTGGCCAAACTGAGAGACAGATATTGCCAAGACCCATCTGTGCGCTGCACACTGCATGGGCAAGGGCCAGCAACAATCCAAAATCCTGTTTGATAAACACACTCAAGAAGTGGATTGGCAAGTCAGATTTGTTCACCCTACACACTCCTTTTCCAATTAATGGGAAGGACCCTACCCCATTGCCAACAAGCTCAGTGCTGCAGTCTATCATGTTAGCCTTTCATAAAACATGAAACTGACTGACAAATGGATGCAAGCAAACCAACTAAAGCTACACAAAGGAGTGTAATTACTTTCCTAACCCCATTGGGTGGAACTGTACTGACTGACATTTTCCTTTTCCTTATAGGTATCGCTGCAAAATGGCTATCTTTCATTTGATTCTCCTCCTCTCAAGAGCTATCCCCTGCATCCAAGGTATGGTAGATTGCATCCTTCTACATCTAAACCATCCTACTTCTGCCACCCCAGAAGGAGTATCAATTACAGTCCCAATCAAATTAATTACTGTTCAGGAAGGTAAATATGCCTTTCTCACTGCCATGGTTGTAGCCCCTGACAAATCTACCCTACAAATTGAATGGCAAACACATTTTAATGGACAAACTCTTCCAGTGGCCCACCTGTTTAAAGAAACTTTCCATGGTTGGCCAAATGCAAAAATTTCCCCAAATGGTACGTTATCTAGTCAGTAAACCAATCATTGACATTCAGGTTTATATAAATTGGTATCAAGTTATATGAGTCAATCAATCAAGCAAGCTTTATTTTACTAAGCAAAACATCATTGAGAAAAACTCACAAGATGGACCTGGACAAACAAAAAAAAATGAGACAAGGGCACAGTTCAATCCATAAGGGCAAGGGGACAGACTAAAGACCTAATACAGTAAAAGTGATAACAGAGCAATTCAGTGAAACAATACAGTTGAATCATTAATACAAATGAGTGACCCAAAATGAGCGACTAGAAATACAGTGACTCATTTTGGGCACCTTTGTTGAGGGCTATCCTGCAGAATAGCGAGGGTATGCGAAAGTGACTAGGGTTAAGGGCAATCGAAAGGGAGGAGAAGGACAGGGAAGGGGTTGCCAGGCACTGGCGTACCTGCCACTGCCAAGCTAACCATGTGGGATGATAGTGGTGTGGGAGGCTAGCTCTGGCAGTGCAGTTACTGGGTTCGAGTCTGGGAGCGGGTTACATTTTGCTGCAGCTCACTTAACTTTTGGCGAGGTATGGGTTTTGCTACCTTCCCTGACATGCACCCCCCTGGAGTTGAGAATCCTAATTAAGGGGCTGCATGGGGGGGGCAGGGGACACAACCCCCCTGCAAAAATACTTTATTTAAAAGTGGAAGTTGTGTCGCTATCGAGTGTATATCTCAGATTTGCTTTTCGGCAATATATACTCACCATAACAGTGATCGCTGTTTTGCAGTCACTATTATGACATGGTACCATATAATCTTGCTGCTCTAACTGACCCTGCCTATTGTAAGAGGTTCTCCAAAGACTCCACAAAAGAATACTGTGTACTCAATTCTATGGCATCAGCCGCCACGTACTTGTCTGTTATTTCTCCAACAGAAGCAGAACTCCCTGAATGTCTCCCACAGGAACCTGGCCCACTTGGTGGCCTAACTGCAAATTCAGCACCTGGTACCCTTACAGTATCAACAATTTGCAATATATACATGTCCCTGTACTTTCAATCTCAGACATTAGAATATGGCAGAATTGGGTATGTGTTTCGCTATTAACACATCAAAGTTTTTCAGTACTATGTTATCAGTCTGGCAGCATTCCAGACACACACAATACTCAATAGCTGGTGTAAACGCTGTAGAACATCTAGGTTTATTTAGATCTAGATTAAATCCATCTATAACGAAATCTCATTATTCTAAGAAGATGCGTGAAACAGCTGATGTCACTGGTGTGACAGACACCCGAACTGGCATCTTTGGTAGCACTATGTCTATATGGAATAGATCAGACACTGCTACTATTATCAAGGATCAAGCACAAAAAAAACAACAAAGTACAATTAATCAGATCATACCCCCTTTGTACATGGTGTGGATGGCCTTAGTCGAGAAGAAAGGTACACCATATACAACATGAAAGAAATTGCTACAAGCTTTTCTGATACTAAGGATCAGTTAAATCAACTCATTGCACAAAATACCAGAGGCAGACAAGCAATATATTGCCAGGGAGCTCCTCTGCTATGCTTATGCCTCCTATGCCATAACCACCGTCAATAACCTCTGTGATCTGGAATCTGTACATATTCCAGATATTATTTCTTAGGACAAAATAATTTCCAAATGGTATTGCCCACACTGTAAATCCTCAGCATATATTGGAATGTGTAATATGTCTCAATCTAGTTCCATACCAATATCAACTGCTACAAACTTAGGCTTTGTTACCAGGCATCCTAACAAAGGACCTTGCTTCACTGCTAAGAAATTTACTATTTTAGACACTCTGGCCCAGATATTCAAAGGGGCTGCGAATGGTACAACTAAGTTGCACCAGCGCAAACCCAAAACTGCACACCGGGGCAATATTTAAAGGAGGGACTTGCGCTAGGGTGCAAAGGTAATATATGCGGCACATCTCCAGGGGCGTGCCATGCATATGCTACACATCCCGATATTCAGCCTGGGCAGTAGATTACCTGCACAACCCTGGGATACGCTGCACACCGATGCGCAAAGTTGAGCCTGAAAAAAATGTCTCAAATGGTGGCCACCCACAGGTAAGCTGCTGTACTACAAGGTGCAACTCAGCAGCTGCTAGCCCACTACACTGTGCAGAAGCACCCATATCATCCCGGGTGGTCTAGTGGACCCCCTCCCTGCCAATCCATGATCACCTTAAATAATATAAGGAAGCATCCCTGGCAGTCTAGTGGTACCCCCCCACTGTAGCCCCGATCGTCTAAAATAAAACAATTACATATCCCTGGTAGTCCAGTGGTACCCCCCAACCCTACAGATGCTCTGATCCCTGTAAAATAAAATATTTGCCCTTCCCTGGTAGTCTAGTGGTCTCCCCACCCCTCCAATGCTCTGATCCCTGTATAATAAAATATTTGCCCTTCCCTGGTGGTCTAGTTGTAACCCCACCCCTCCCAATGCTCCGATCCCCGAACAATAAAATATTTGCCCTTCCCTGGTGGTCTAGTGGTCCCCCACCTCCTGTAACTTCGATTGCAACTTAAAGTCACCTCCCTGGTAGTCCAGTGGCACCCCCACCCACCCAGCACCCCCATCATCAGCAGGCAGCAGCATACCCACCCACTTACCTCCACGGCTGCGCGATAAATGACAGCATACAGTATGGGCTGCAATTTCATTGGTCCACAGTGTGGACCAATGGGCTAGCAGTGCTTACTTTAATAGTCTTTCACAAATACGTGAACGAATGATATATTTGCTCCTTGCATACATTATGGCACCATTTGCATACTGCTATTTGAATATCAGGAATTTGCACACAGCATAACTGTGTTGTGCTGGCACAGTTCCCATTCCTGGTATTCAGCCCTGTCTGGTGGGGGATGTGCCAGCACATGGTATTTGCGTAGTGCACATTATCACAAGTCCACTCAGCAGGTCGGCCCTCTACTCCCAAAGTGCCAACCTCTGAGCGTAGTATTGTGAACAGTTAACAGAACAAGGTAGCCCTCTTGTCTGTTTTTGTGGGTTCGAGTCACCTGAGTCCCAAGTTCTGGAGGGATTCAAACTTGTTAAGCTCTTGTTAGCATACCCAATTGTCAGGCTCAGATAATTATGTCTTCAGGGGGCCAGATATCTTTGCCTACAGGCGCCTAAACAGGTATTACAAAATGAACCCTTAGAACTTTTATGCAAGACCTAGAGAACTCTTCCCTGTTTCCCAGTTTGGTATTATGATAAGCTCATGCAAACTGTCAGCTGTAACCATCTAAGCATCACTTAATTAAAAAAAAGGAAGTTTCAAGGTACGCTAGGCAGTTTCTGGTTTTAAAATATATCTTTACTTTAAAATATGAAAACAGAAAAATAAATACAGAACAAATATCCCTAACACATACAATCTCAAAAACAAAACAGGTTTAAGTGCAAATTCCTACAACCTATACACTCAGGCTGGTTTATCTAAGTTATCCTTACTTCTTAATCTTTCAGTGATGTGATGTCCTTCCTCAGTCAGAAAAAAATATATATCTTTATCTCCCAGGTCTGCTCAGTATATTTTAAAAGTAGTCTTGAGGTGGCCTTCTCTCTGAGGTCACTTAACTCCACCTTGGTGTATTAAACTTTATATTCCATAACACAGGATGTCCAAACAAGATATTTATAAAAATAATAGGTGACCTCAATGAATTTCCTTTTCTTCATGTGACCTTTCAAACTGGTCTGTGATCTATGGACATCAAAGGATCTTTGATGTAATGCTGGCTTCCCTCTGAGGACACTCCCCACACATGCATATTGGATTTATAATGCAGTCTGGGACCTGTACCTCAAAGTCTCTTTGATATAATCAAATGGCTTTGTTGGAAGTCAGTTCAAACACATGCAGATGTTCCTTCCTTCCTGACATTTAGTGCAAATCAAATAATTTCCCCGAGGGCATTATAAAATAGATATATTGGTTCCTGGCTTCAAAGCAAATTGACAAGGTAACTGCATTTCAGATATCTGCAGTTTAAACTACCTCCTGTCCTTTGAACTTCGGCCTGGGGAGGTTTACTTGTCACTTTAGCAAGACAGTGGTTTCTCTTGACAGATCTTTCCTTAAATTTTTTTATATTTACAAAAAAAAAGATACATGGATCAGAACCAGCTGTCCAAGTGTGACAATTCCTCCCTACCTAGACTGAATTTGGGGTCTCTATCCCCCTGCATGGGATGAGCTTCCCAAATCAATTCACTCCTCATAGACCCTGGACAGGCCATCTGAGTTCTGATTTTGTTTTCCAGTCCTATGTAGAATGACCATGTTACATCCTTGCAAAGCAAGACTCCATCTTAGTAATCTACTATTGTTTTTCTCCATCTGCATCAGCCAAACCAGCGGACTGTGGTCAGTCTGCACCACAAAATGTTGTCCATACAAGTATGGCTCCAATTTCTTTAGGGCCCACACTATGGCAAGACACTCCTTTTCCACCGTGGAGTATGCTTGCTCCCTGGGGAGCAACTTTTAACTCAGGTAGGCGATAAGGTTTTCAGTCCCTTGGCTGGATACCTGACTCAGTACTGCCCCAATACCCACATCTGAGGCATCAGTCTGAACTATAAAAGGTTTGCTATAGTTGGGACCTGTCAAAACAGGAGCACTGCACAGTGCCTCCTTTAGTTTGGAAAAAGCTTCCTCACAGGCTAGGCCCCAGGTAACTTTCTTGGACATAGTTTTCTTTGTCAGGTCAGATAGGGGAGCAGCCAGGGCACTGTAATTGGGTAAAAACTTTCTATAGTACCCAGCTGTTCCAAGAAAACTCCTGAACTGCTTCTGAGTTTCTGGTCTGGGCCATGCCTGGATTACCTCTATCTTTATTTGGTTAGGACTGAGCTGTCCCTGGCCTACCACATGCCCGAGATATGCCACCTCTCCCATGGCCACCTGGCACTTTTCGGCTTTGACAGTGAGCCCAGCCCTCTGTATTCTGCCCAGCACTTCCCTAAGGTGTGACAGGTGTTCCTCCCAGCTGGTACTAAAGATGGCAATGTCATCCAGGTACGCCACGGCGTACTCCTCAGCACCATTTAACACCTGGTTCACCAACCTTTGGAAAGTGGCTGGGGCGTTCTTCATTCCAAAAGGCATTACTTTGAACTCAAATATGCCTATCTGAGTGATGAAGGCTGTCCCTTCCCTAGCTCTGTCCATCAACTCTACCTGCCAATACCCCTTTGTCAGGTCAATGGTTGTAAGGTAGGTCACCCCCCCCAATTTGTCCAGGAGTTCGTCCATCTGGGGCATTGGGCGGGAGTCTGACTTCGTGACTGCATTCAGTCCATGATAGTCTACACAGAAATGAGTCGAGCCATCTGGCTGGGGTACAAGGACTACGGGTGAGGCCCAGGGGCTGTGGGATCTCTGGATTACCCCTAAATCCAGCATCTCCTCCACTTCCCTCCTAAAGTCCTTTTGGACAGCCTTTGACACTCGATATGCTATCCGCCGTATGGGCGTATGTGTCCCTGTCTCCACATCATGTGTCGCTAAGGGGGTTAGTCCGGGCTTGGTGCTAAACAAGGGGGCAAAGTCTGCTAAAACCTCCCTCACTTTCTGGATCTGGTCTGAGGCAAGCTGGGGAGACAATTTTACTGCCTCCACAGAGGACTCTCACTTACTCTCTTCCTGCAAGTCCAGAAGGGGGTCTCCTTTGTCCGTCCCTTCCCCATGACTACACACCTCAAACGCCATGTCAGCCCTATTGGCATATGGCTTCATCATGTTGACATGGTACATCCTTTCTGTCTGTCTGCAGTCAAGTAACTCCACAATGTAGTTCTTGTCATTAACCTTCCTAACCACTCTGTATGGTCCTGCCACTCAGCCTGCAGCTTGTCTTTCTGGACCGGAATAAGGACCATGACTTCCTGACCCACCATGTACGAGCGAGCTCTGGCTCTGTGGTCAGACCACACTTTTTGTTTCTGTTCGGCAGCTGCTAGGTTGCTCTGGGCTGTCCCCATAAGCTCCTTCAGCCTTTCCCCTAAACTTAATCCACAATGGGAGTTCCCTGGGTGGCGTACTTCCCTTCCCAGTCCTCCCGGATCAAGCTTAGGGGCCCCGGTACCCGGCGTCCATAAAAGAGTTTGAAGGGGGAAAATCCTGTCGACTCTTGGGGTACCTCTCTGTATGCAAACAACAAGTGAGGAAGGTATTTCTCCCAGCCCCTCCGATGCTGTTCAGAAAACGCACGGAGCATTGAATTTAGGGTACTATTGAATCTTTCCACAAGCCCACTGACTTGTGGGTGATACAGTGTCGTGCATCTCTATACCACCCCACATTTCTTCCATAAACATTTCATTAGGTCTGACATGAAGGAAGCCCCTCGATTGGTGATTACTTCCTGCGGAAACCCAACATGGGAGAAAATCCCAAGCAAGGCATCTGTTACTCTGTCTGTCCTCAGAGAGGATAGGACAACTGCCTCTGGGTACCGGGTGGCATAATCCTCCACAGTCAGGATGAGTCTCTTCCCTGAGGAGCTGGGGGTATTTAAAGGCCCCACAATATCCATTCCCACCTTCTGGAATGGCTCCTCTACTATTGGCAATAGAATCAGGGCAGCATGGGTTTTCTTGCCTGCCTTCCCTATTTCTTGGCACCGGTGACAAGACCTGCAAAACTCCTTCACCTACTGGGTAAAGTTAGGCCAGTAGAAATTCTGGGCCAACCGCTGCATAGTGCACGCAATTCCCAGATGACCAGACAAGGGAATATCATGTGCAATCTTGAGCAACTGCTCACGATATCCCTGGGGAACAACAAGCTGCCTGCCTAGCATCCCTCCCTCTGTCTGTACTGCCCGAGTATACATAAGTCCATCTTCTCAATAAACCTTATGTTTGCCGTCACCTCCCTGTTCTCCATCAGAAACTGCCCAAGCCCAGGGGGATCACGTGATGCTGAGTAGCAGCTCCTCCGTGTAGCTCCAGCCTCCCGATTCTATAATCATTTTTTTTTTTGATACCGCAATCGGTTAAAACCCCCTGTTTTATAAAGATCCTGTTATTTAAAGCTCCAGACCCTCCGAAGAGCAAGATTCGAGCACTGATGGAGGCTTATATGAAGAAAGCCCCACAAAAGCATACGCCTCCAGTCACCCCCGAGAAGGCCCCAAAGAAATCCTGGGGCATCGAGTGGGCCTGATAGACCCAATCACCTCGGTCAAGCAACGGAGCAGGAACCTTTAACCTTAAGCAGGTTCCTGGAGGAGTTCAAGCCTTTTCGCGAGGAAGTGAAAGAGATGGCGACCGACCTTAAAGCCTTATCTAAAAAGTTGGATATGGTCTCGATCACGGCCTCGGATAACACCGCTCACATTGTCTCCCTGGAGCATCGTTTAGACAAGGTGGACCCTGGGCTAGCGGTGATCAGGCAAAAGGTGTCCCGGGTGGAGATCAAATTAGAAGATCTTGAGGCATGAGAAATAATGTGGTGGGTCTAGGGCTACCTATGAAGGGAAGAGGCCAGAATGCAGTTGTTTTCTTGCAGAAGCTGGTGGAGCAGGTTGCTGGTCCTCTCCCCTGGCCCTACATACACCATTGAGCGAGCACATGGATCATTGCGTAAAGCCACCATCAGGGCTGCCCCGTCCCATTATATGCCGCTTCCTGAATTTCTTAGAAAGGCAACACTTTCTGCTAAAAGTGAGAGCTCTACAAGAGGTTCATTGGGAGAATTCCAAGCTGAGAATTGCACAAGATCTGCCAGGATCTGTTAGGCTGAAACACACAGCATTTCACCCCATTGTGTCTAAGGTCATTGCTGCAGGGTTCAAGTTCAGGATGGGGTATCCGGCCAGGCTGCAGATGCTTGTGAATGGTTCCTGGCTTACCTACAAAGATCCTGAATCTGCTCTCTCCGGTCTAAAGCTTGCCACGCCTGATTTATTTTGGGATCCATGACAAGATTCACTCTCCTGGTGAAGGGAGTCTCGTGCTGTAATGTGGGAATTGTCATTTAACAATTTTCAAGAAGTCAGGAATGATGGTTTGCTTCTAGAAACTCTGGTTATCTAAATGGACATTTCTTAAGGAGTCAACTGTTTTGGGACATTCATGTGTTAGTCTGTTTAAAACGAGCCTGTAACCTTGGTTATTGTTTTGTGGAAAGGTCTATTTTACTAGTCAGAGGAAAGGGGGTTTTCTCATATTTTAATTTTAATGATCAGGTCTTTATTAATGAAGGCAGGAATACCCTGAATTGTTAAGGAGCAATATCACATGCAAAGTGGCCGAGTTCTGGGCCTGTGCTGGGCTAATCCCGAACTTTCAGGCGGATGTGCGGTGTGGTGGTTCAGTATCCACTAGAGGGTGCCCAGCGCGCAGGAGCGCAAGGTCAATGAAGGAGACACTATGGGGATGGCCTCCTTTTGATTGTGTTTCCTGTTTTTGGCTGGGGACATTGAAAATCCCTATTTTGTCCTTCTGGGAATTCAGTCTGGCATGATACCGACGTAATGATGTCCGTAGTCAAAGCTTAACACTCAAGGTTCAAGGTGTTGGGGTCCAGTTTGCTAAGTAGGCCACTGAACTCTGGTTTGAAAGTGCAATTTCCCTTTCCCTTCTGTACAATTTCTCGTCAGGTCTGCTATTGGGCAAGAGTCCTCTTTACAGGGGCACTAGAGACCCATTTCCCTTCTCACTTCTTGGGGTCTCTGGGCACCTGTTCACACTTCTCTAGGTGCCTTATCTCAGTGTTTTACTCCCTCACAAACATGATATGCTCTTGCTTATGGTCCAACACTTCTGGTAAGCCGCTGGGGGTTGTTAATGAACTTTAATTTCATTTCTTTCTCCTCAGGATTTGAGGGCATTCATTTACATGGGAGGACTGTCATTATGCTTGTGACAGGGGGGTTACCTCGGGAGGCTGGGGGGTGAGGAAGGAACGCAGTATTGTGCTAAACGTTGCTTGTGACAGCAAGGTGGGTGGGGGACCTAGGGTTACTAGATTTATTCGTTTGTTTCATGTCAAGTGGAAAGGGAGACGTTGTGGGGGGAGGGGGAAGGGATAATCGTGGATGGGATGGGGAGGGGGAGGGAAGACTATACAGCAGTAATATTTGGAATATGGTTGAATGTTTCTCGATATTCTTGTACAGGGCTGCTGATGCTAAGCTCATTAATCCTAGTTAGATGGCTAATGATGTGACTTTCGCTACCTGGAATGTTAAGGGGATCAGGCAAAAATCCAAACAATATCAGGTGCTCAAACATTTAAGTCTATGGTGTTCTCAGATAACATTTTTACAGGAATCCCATTTACTAGAATCTGAAGCTTTACAATTAAGGAGACAACAGGTGGGTCAGGTCTATGATGCTCAGGGCTCCACTAAATGATGTGGGGTCATGCTAATTATCAATAGAGGCATTCCCTTTATTTCCATGTAGGTTATCAAGGATCCGGGAGGCAGATTTGTATTAGTCAAAGGCACTCTCTGGTTGGTACCACTTTTACTTTGTAGTATATATGGACCCAATATTGACGACCTGGGGTTCTTTATGAGGCTGATAATTATTCTTCCAGTGCTTCCCATCAGGATCATTATGGGGGGTGACTTCAATCAGGTCATAGACTCTAACCTGGATAGGTCAGGTAGTGGACTGAGAGGGCTGTCCCCAGGGCAGAGGGCACTCAAGCATTTGGTAGAGCAATGCGGGCTCTGTGATGTCTGGCGTGTGTTGCATCCTAACTCCAAGGAAGTTTACTTTCAGTTCGATGGTGCATGGCTCGCAGTCTCGCATTGACTACATATTTATCTCTCAGAGTCTCTTGCCCGGGGTCATGTCCGCCTCGATTCAACCTGGTCCTATTTCCGACCACTCCCTTGTGGTATGTAATGACATTTCTTAACTCACCTAAAAGGGAGAGCAGATGGAAGCTCAATGAGCAGCTCCTTAAGGACGTCAAGTATTGTAAGCTTATAAGAGAGCAAATTGAGTTCTTTTTTTCATCTAACCCATTAGACAGTGCAAAGCCGGACATTCTATGGGGGGCCTTTAAAGCATACATGAGGGGGGTTCTTATCAGTATTGCGGCCAAAAGGAAAAGGGCGCAGGAGGAAGAGCTACTATCAATATTGTCCCAAATTCGATCCCTTGAAGCGAATCTCCCTGTTAGTACCTCTAATGAGGACAAGAAGAGGCTTCTGGTGGTCAAAGACAGATATCTAGAGCTGCTAAAGGGAAAAGGCAGAAATAGCTATAATTCAAACCAGAGCCAGTTATACGGATCAGGGAGAGAATGCGGGGCGCCTGCTTGCATTGTGTTTAAAACAACAGGAATCCACAAGACTTATCCCACCAATTCGGGCACTGGCAGATGGGTCCCTGAGAGTATCCCCTACTGAGATAGTGCAGGAGTTTGCTCTATATTATGAAAAATTGTACAAGGACATGGAAAATCCTCCTTGCCCTGAGATTCTTGAGGAGTACTTAAGGGACTCCCACCTGCCCTCCCTGTCAGAGCAACACAAGGGTTTTCTGGCTTCCCCCATTTCTCAGGAGGAGATCTCAGTGGTTATTGGAGGACTACCCTCAGACAAGGTCCCAGGTCCGGATGGGTTCTCCTCTTTATTTTACAAAATATTTTGTGAACTTTTATTACAAGTACTTTATCGCCTATTTCAGTATATTTTATCTGGGGTACAGGCAGACCCCTACTTGTTTGAAGCCCTGATTGTTGTTCTCCCTAAACCAGATAAGGATCCCAAGTTAGTTCAAAGTTACAGGCCCACATCTATTTTAAATCAAGATATTAAAATCCTTTCGAAGATATTAGCCGATAGGTTAACTGATGTAATAGGTATGGCCCAGGCTGGATTCATGAAGGGACATTCTTCCTCAGACCATCTGCGTACCCTCTCTCATGTCTTCTCGGTCTCCAGAGATGCTGCATTTCTCACTGGGCTGGTCTCCCTGGATGCCAAGAAGGCATTTGGTCGTGTAAACTGGAACTTTCTGTTCCAAGTTCTTGAGGCCTTCAAGTTTCCTCCTGTCTTTATATCCTGGATCGCTGCATTATACAAAAGTCCAACAGCAAAGATTTCTGGAAATGGTGCATTTTCCAAGTCCTTTTCACTACATTCAGGTACCAGACAGGGTTGTCCCCTATCTCCCCTTTTATTTAACCTGTATCTCAAACCTCTCATTCAAAACATTCTCAATAATGCGGAAATACAAGGCATCTGGGTGGGGCGTCATGAGGTCAAGATCACTGCATATGCGGATGATCTCCTTATGTACTTATCATATCTGGTATCTTCCTTCCCAGTTCTGCTGGGTAAAATTACTAAATTTAGCACCCTGCCCAACTATAAACTAAATACTAACAAATCCTCCTTTTTCCCTTTAAACCACAAGACATTCAAGACTGATATTATCCCCTTAGGTTTATGCTGGACCCTAGGACACTAAAATACCTGGGCATTAAACTAACTCACAACCCCTCGGTATGGTTTAGGGAAAATCTGGGGCCCCTTTCCCTGCTTATAACTCAGGATCTTGACAGATGGTCTAAGCTCCCTATCTCGCTATGGGGCAGGATTAACATAATCAAGATGAATATCTTCCCAAGAATTTTCTACCCTCTATCTCTCCTCAACACTTTTATCCCGTTATCCTGGTTTAAGAAATTGCACGGTACTTTCACCAAATTCATCTGGTCTGACAAATACCCCCGACTGGCTTATTATAAGTTGGCAGCTCCAAAATCTGAGGGGGGACTGCAGATTCCTCACTTGGCTATATATTATTGGGCTAGTCCTTTGGCAAAATGTCTGAAATGAGTATGTCCGGGTGCTGAAAACGTGCAGCTGATGTGGCTTAGAATAGAGTTTGACTCAATTCAGTCTATGAACCTGGATCCCCTAACTCTGTTCTATGTAAAACTGTCTCCGGTGCATGTTGCCGAGAAGTGTCCCACAGTTGCCACTTCCTTAAATGTATACGCACCACTTTGCTCCTTTTTGCAATATACCCCCCAGTTAGATCTGGCCCAATCCATCTGGAACTCCCCATCTTTCACTATGAACAAGCAGCAGATTCCTCGCACTTGGTTGCCCCAATTGGGAGATGAGATAGTATTTTCTTTTGTGGATGAGGAGGGGCAATGGCTGTCTGTAGGGGATCTTATTCGGAAATTTAGTATCCCAGCATTCTCACATTTCAAAGCAGTACAGATAAGGCACCTACTCACAATAGTGATTGGCAATACCCCTTCCCATCAGACGGTTGGGGCCCTGATCCCATAATTCTCTTCTCTACTTGGATCTTCGGGTATTGTATTCAAATTATATCAGGCTTTGTTTCACAAAAGATATGGGGACTCTTTTGGACGACGAGGTTCTGGAGCTCCATGTTTCTCCAATATCCCCCTAATTGGAAGGCTTTGTGGAGGTCCTGCCATAAATTTGTTTCCCAAGACAGGTTGCATCTTATGCAATACCACATTTTGAACAACATATATTAAACTCCAGTTAAGTTAAAGAAATGGGATCTGTTGGACTCAAACATATGTGTTAGATGCTCCCGGGGGGAGGGAACACTTCTTCATATATTTTGGTCCTGTCCCAAAATCTCCCTTTTGTGGGACTCTATCAAAGCTTTTCTGGATCCTATACTGGGTTTGCAGGAGCATTTCACGCCTGACATTTGTCTTCTAGGGGACATGTCCTCTATTAGAGTCAAAGTAAGAAGGTTTCATATTTCTATGATAGCGCTATCTGTCAAGAAGCCTATTTTAACGTCACTGAAAAGACAAGTGTACTCCAACATTACAGGAATGGGTGAATGAAATCCTTGCTAACCTGTGTACGGAAAAAGCTATTGCCAGCCTTCACAACAGATTATCTGCTTATACTCAAATATGGGATCCCTTTCACTCTCTAATTCTAGCTGCCCAGACTTAGTAGTGTTCTAAAGCAAATAGCCTTGTATACTTCTGTATAATGGTTTTGAACTTATGTGATACACTGATATGTTACTGCTGTATGGGCGGAGGGGAGGGAGGGGCAGTTTTAACATAATAAGTTGCTGTATTCTTGTTCTATTTTTCATGTTAACTGCCTCTTAATGTGGAAAATTTGTTAATAAAATTTGAATTAAAAAAAAACTGCACAAGCCCTCAGCTTCTCTAAACTAGGGTCACTTCTCTGAGCAGCTGCAAACCCCTCACACATTCCCAAGGCATGAGACAGGTTCCCTTCAGTTGCTAAACTAGGGTCCCTAGCACTAGTGTCAGGGCCCTCAGGATCACTGTCAATTCCAACCCTCTGACAAGGGGTCACCCCTCCCTGTTCGGAGTAACCCTCTGTAGCTGAGTGGTTACTTCCTACTGGGGAAATTGCTACCCCCTTTTTATCAGTCTCCCCCTCTGGAGACACAGGCTGGGGAACCAGCCTCTCAAGTGTTTTCCCCAATGGCTTCTGGGGGGCTCAGAGAACTACAATTTTCCCTTGCCGTTTGGCTACGGGTAACTGCACATACCATCCCCGGAGATTATTACCCAGGATCACATCCACTGCTAATGTGTTAGCTACAGCTATCTGTTGCACAGTTCCCCATTTCACCCCAGTCCAGGAGAACACTAGCGAGTGGCAATGTTTTCTCCCCACTCGCAAAGTCCTGTACAGTGACGTATTTATTGGGTATAAGCTGACCAGGCTGTACCAGATCCCCCTTTACCAATGTCAAGGATGCCCCTGTGTCCCTTAACCCCTGTGTCTGTACACCATTCACCATGACTGAGTGCATGTGTTCCCTCACGTTCACTGGCATGCTTCCAGGGACACACAAACAACCCACGTCTTTCCTAGCACCCGGTTGTGTATGATTGCTCACCTTTTTCGGGCACTGTCTGGCAATATGCCCAGTTTCCTTACACAACCAACATGCATTTCTTACTTCAGAGAAATCTTTTCTTTGAAACCTGGGGCTAATTGGTTTCGGTGGAGGCAGTGAGGGTTTGAGCTGCCCTGAAGGTGCGCTTTTCCCTTTCTGCACTGCCACACCTGCCCCATTTGCTCTCACAGCAGGTCTGCTCTTGGCATAGCGGTCCGAGAGTTCCGTAGCCTCTTACACTGTTTTTGGATCTCCGTCCTTTAGCCAGGTTTTTAGCTATGCTGGGCATGCCCAATAAACCTGCTCTAATAAAATCAAATTTTCAGTTTTATCAACAGAGTTTGCCTCAATTCCTTCCTACCAACGTTTTAAAAACCTGACGTTGTTTCATAGCTAGCTCCTCATAGCTCATATCAGGGCTTCTCCTGAGCTTATGAAATTTAGCTCTGTATGATTCAGCTGTTAATTCAAACTTTTTTAACAGTGCAGCTTTAAGTTTGTTATAATTATCACTGTTCTCATTGTCCATTTGACCCAATGTATCCTGAGCTTTCCTGGTAAGTCGTGGGGATAGCTGGAAGCTCCAGGACTCTCTAGGAATTTTAGCCTGAATACAAACTTTTTCAAAAGAATTTAAAAAGGCATCCATGTCCTCCCCCTCTTTAAACTCGGCTATTAATTTGGAGTTCAATTTGTAACCCAGTCCTGCAGTCCCAGTTAAACCCAAGCTATTTACCTTCTCTGATGTCACTGGTTGGAGTCGTAGCTTCTCCAGTTCATATTGCCACTGGCGCTCCTCTCTCTTCTCCTCTGCAGCTTGCTGGCGCTCTCGCTCCTTATGGTTTGCCTCCATCTGTTGTCATTCTGCCTCTCATCATTCCCACTCTGCCTTCTCTTCTGCAACTCGCTGGCACTCACGCTCCTCACAGGTCTGCCTCTCGGTTCTCTGTTTCTCGTCTCTCCTGGGACTCCAGCTCCGTCCTGCGCAACTCAAGTTGCAACCTGAGAACTTCTGGATTCAGGATATTGGTGACCTTTTCCTGCTGCTGTGGCCCTTCACTGACAGTGGCCCTGCTGTCTACCTCATCGGATCTTGACCCTGCCACACTTGAGGTCTGGTCCTTTCCAGTCATGGCCTGTGACTCGCTGCTCTAGGTATCTGCTACCATCAGAGCCTCTATGAGATTCCGCTTGCTGGCTTTCACCACAAACGGGACTCCTCTGTCCCTGCACAACTGCTTAAAGGAGTCTACAGTGTGCCTGCTGTAGTCAGAAGTCATCTTCTTTTTCCCTTACTACTACTATTCTGACTAGGTACTTTAGAATAAAAATAAATAAAACGGGTAGGAACTTAACTGTAAGTCAAGGGATATAGTTCTGTTTCCTTATTAAATAAAACACTGCCTTTCTTTTTTTCCAAGTGAGCTGAACAGTCTCAAGCTGACCCACTGAACAATGAAGCTTACACCACCAAACTTTTATGCCACCGCTGCCAACCAATCTGTCACAAGCCCACTCAGCAGGTCGGCCCTCTACTTCCAAAGTGCCAACTTCTGAGTGTAGTATTGTGAATAGTTAACAGAACAAGGTAACCCTCTTGTTTGTTTTTGTGGGTTCAAGTCACCTTAGTCCCAAGTTCTGGAGGGATTCAAACTTGTTAAACTCTTGTTAGCATACCCAATTGTCAGGCTCAGATAATTCTGTCTTTGAGGGGCCAGGTATCCTTGCCTACAGGCACCTAACCAGGTATTACAAAATGAACCCTTAGAACTCTTATGCAAGACCTAGAGAACTCTTCCCTATTTCCCAGTTTGGTACTATGATAAGCTCATGCAAACTGTCAGCTGTAATCATCTAATTAAAAAAAAGAAGTTTTAAGGCACGCCAGGCAGTTTCTGGTTTTAAAATATATCTTTACTTTAAAATATGAAAACAGAAAAATAAATACATAACAAATATCCCCAACACATACAATCTTAAAAACAAAACAGGTTTAGGTGCAAATTCCTACAACTTATACACTCAGACTGGTTTATCAAAGTTATCCTTACTTCTTAATCTTTCAGTGATGTGATGTCCTTTCTCAGTCAGAAGAAATAAATCTATATCTCCCAGGTCTGCTCAGTATATTTTAAAAGCAGTCTTGAGCCAGCCTTCTCTCTGAGGTCACTTAACTCCACCTTGGTGTATTAAATTTTACATTCCATAACTCAGGATGTCCAAACAAGATATTTATTTAAAAAAATAATAGGTGACCTCAATGAATTTCCTTTTCTTCATGTTACCTTTCAAACTGGTCTGTGATCTACGGACATCAAAGGCTCTTTGATGTAATGCTGACTTTCCTCTGAAGACACCCCCCACACATGCATATTGGATTTACAATGTCATCTGAAACCTGTACCTCAAAGTCTCTTTGATGTAATCAAATGGCTTCATTGGAAGTCAGTTCAAACACATGCAGATGTTCCTTCCTTCCTGACATTTAGCACAAATCAAAAGATTTCCCTGAGGGCATTATAAAATCGATATATTGGTTCCTGGCTTCAAAGCAAATTGATAAGGTAATTGCATTTCAGATATCTGCAGTTTAAACTACCTCCTGCCCTTTGAACTTCGGCCTGGGGAGGTCTGTGTGTCACTTTAGCAAAATAATGGTTTCTCTTGACAGACCTTTCCTGACATTTTTTTAATATTTACAAAAAAAATGATACATGGATCAGAACCAGTTGTCCAAGTGTGACATGCATTATCTGATATATTCAGAGATGTGCCATTGCTCATCTTTTTTGAATACAGTATATCCCTGAGTTACGCCATCACGCCTCAGTTGTGCTGTGCCACCACATGCGCCATTGCCGGGTGCAATTCTGAATATTGGGGTCTACGTTTGTGACATTTATAGTCTCATTACCATGTTCTGATCCAAATACAGCTATATTTGATAAACTTGCTAAAGTTCACTCCACTGGCCACCTTGAAGATGACATCTACGAGAACAGATCAAACTGCCACCTCTCTTGGTCTACCACCCGACCCTGGATGCATGGGTCTCACCACATATGGATTACTGTGTCAGAAAGGGCTATCATTATTTGTGTTGTTGTGATTTTTTTTATGTTATAAAACCTGTATGTGGCTATTCACCAGACAGCACTGATTGGTCCTTCACTCTGAACCAGGACATGACTTCTAATGACACAGATACCCTGCAGCACGATCAGCACCGTCACCGCTGGGGAACAGTGGACAACTATACAAGGTTTGTACAGAAGAGGTTCCTAGGCTGACTACAAGAATACCAAATCAGTCTTACGCCTACCCAATCCAACTGTAAAAATGGAGGTTGCCAACTGTTAAAATGATTTATAATTCTGATGGACAATACCACATTGTCATTAACCATAAACCTTTCTCCTATGGTAACAAAGTTTGTGCAATATCACACCTTAACTTTTGTTTTTTTTCCTCATCAAACTACTGTTATAGGACACACAGTGATTACTCCCATTCCCATCATGGAAACTGATGTTAGTGATGGTGACCCTGAGTATTTGCTGCTCTATCTCCATATTTACACATATTTAATGTTCACAGAGTGATTACTCCTGTTCCCATCGTGGAACCCAATGTTAATGATGGTGACCCTGAATATGTGCTTGCTCTGTCTCAATATTTACACATATTTAATGTTCACACAGTGATTACTAATGTTCCCATTGTGGAACCCGATGTTAATGATGGTGACCCTGAATATGTGCTTGCTCTGTCTCAATATCTGCACATATTTAATGTTCACACAGTGATTACTTCTGTTTCCATCGTGGGACCTGATGTCATTGATGGTGACCCTGAATATTTGCTTGCTCTATCTCAATATTTACACATACTTAATGTTCACACGGTGATTACTCCTGTTCCCATCGTGAAACCTGATGTTAGTGATGGTGACCCTGAATATCTGCTTGCTCTATCTCAATATTTACACATACTTAATGTTCACACAGTGATTACTTGTGTTCCCATTCTGGACCCCGATGTTAGTGAAGGTGTGAATATTTGCTTGCTCTAGCTCAGTTTTTACACATATTTAATGTTCACACAGTGATTACTCCTGTTCGCATTGTAGAACCTGATGTTAGTGATGATGTGAATATTTGCTTGTTCTAGCTCAATATTTATACATATTAAATGTCCATACAGTGATTACTCCTGTTCCCATCGTGGAACCCGGTGTTAGTGATGGTGACCCCTAATGTCTGCTTGCTCTATCTCAATATTTACACATATTTAATGTTCACACAGTGATTACTCCTGTTCCCATCGTGGAACCTGGTCTTAGTGATGGCGACCCTGAATATTTGCTTACTCTGTCTCAATATTTACACATATTTGATGTTGACACAGTGATTACTCCCATTCCCATCGCAGAACCTGATGTTAGTGACGGTGACCCTGAATATTTGCTTGCTCTATCTCAATATTTATACATATTTAATTTTCACATGGTGATTACTCCTGTTCCCATCATGGATATTGATGGTGAACCTGAATATTTGCTTGCTCTGTCTCAACATTTACACATATTTAATGTTCACAGAGTGATTACTCCTGTTCCCATCATGAAACCTGATGTAAGCGATGGTGACCCTGAATATTTGCTTGCTCCATCTCAATATTTACACATATTTAATGTTCACACAGTGATTACTCTTGTTCCCATCATGGAACCTGATGTTAGTGATTTACTTGGTTTACTTGGTTTGTAGGACAAAAGAAGACAGTGTGCCCTTTGAGATTGTTCTCCATATAAATGGAACATTAACCCAGATCCCATCCATCCATCCATCCATTTATCTAATTTATTCTTGAAAATTGTGATAGTTGGTGAGTCAACAACGTCCTGGGGTAATGAATTCCATATCCTGGGAGTTCTAATTGTAAAGACATTTAACCTGTTATTATTATTTGCTTTTTTAACTTCCAATTGTTTATTATGAAGTCTAGGCACAATTTTCCTTATCGAATAAACAATGCCACATTGTGCCATTTGAACTGGGGATTTAAGAATTTTAAACAGCTGCAGAAAGTCACCTCTAGTTCGTCTTTGCTTAAGGGAATGTAATCCGGTTTTTTGAAGTCTGATGTATTCTAGGTGGGCAAGATGTGGTACTAGTTTAGTGGCTCTGCGTTGAACTTGTTCCATTTTATTAATATCTGACTTTAGATAAGGACTCCAAAATGGAGATCCATAATCTAAGTAAGGCCTAATATGAGATCTATACAAAGTTATAAGGCATTGTTCAGATTTGGAGATAAATGTTTTGTTTATCCTACGTAATAATGTATTTGTTTGATTTGCAAGTCTGGAACAATAAGAAGTAGAAGATAATTTATCATTTACCAAAATTCCCAGGTCTTTTTCAACACAGGAGGTCCTAATGATAGTATTATTTAAGCAATATTCTTGTTTGGGGTTATTTTTTCCCAAATGAAGTACTGCACATTTAGAAATGCTGAAATGCATTTTATTAATATATGCCCATTGCTCAATTAAGGCAAGATCTGATTTTAAATTATGATGGTGCCCCTGAATGTTTGTTTGCTGTACCTCAATGTTTACACATATTTAATGTTCTCACGGTGATTACTCCTGTTCTCATCATAGAACCCGATGTTAGTGACGGTGACCCTGAATATTTGCTTGCTCTGTCTCAATATTTACACATATTTAATGTTCACACAGTAATTACTCCTGCTCCCATCGTGGAACCTGATGTTAGTGATGGTGACCCTGAACATTTGCTTGCTCTACCTCAATATTTACACATATGTAATGTTCACACAGACCCCTTGACATTGACACTAAAGTCACTCAGAGAGAAAAGACAAATACCTCATCCACATCGGTACCAACATCGCCGCTGCTGGAGATGGCGCTAATGCGCTCATTAATGACGGTGATTTAAATAATACACTTTCTAATACCTGGTTAGAAATTACTTTTAAAGGCTTTGTTATCATACAGATATCTTTTTGATACTAACACTTTGTTGCCTAAGGCATATGCTCAAACAGCATCGAGAGCAACTTGAATTCCTATACAAAGCTCATGCATCGGGTCTGTAAATGACAGTTTGTTCTCACCACTTTCCCATAGTGTTGTTGTCTTTTTGGTAAGGTAACAAGGGAGGATCATTATGTGAGGTCCCTACACCCTAATTGGCATCCCACCTTGCACCTTAGACAAACCTTATGCTACACATAATATGCATATGCTATACTAATATATAGGGCACAGACACCTACCATATAAAAGTAAGTGCCAGGATATATAATGATTGTAATACACTTCACTTTCACTATGCATGGAAACTGCACATAGTAAGCCAAGCCATTCATGTCTTTGCCATCTTCTAATATTATGTAGTCTGCATCACCACTTTTTGGATTTATGTATAACTAAACTACTTACTGTGTTTTTCACACACTATGCATACCTTTATTGTTCACAGATATAGCTGACTTAGTGAATATTGTATAACGTTATCATCGGCAAGCCACCTTTCTTTTAGCCAATAGGGCTTACTGGATGTAACTAAGAATAGTTCTGTCTCCTGGTTGTCATGGTAATTATCATAGCATATAATGTAATGTATTACATTTGCTCCTTGAAGACCTCCTTCACTCCTTGGGGTATTGGGGAATGCTAAGCTCTGGCTCCCAGTGTCTTATGGTAAGAACTGCTTAGGGCAACGGAGATATCCTTTTCTAGTAATAAACACATTTATTACTGATATACAACTTGTCTGTGACTTCTTCTGCATCTCTAATTATTGCCAAGAACATGTTCAGGGCTAGACACCCTAACACCTCTATGGAGGATATGGCAAAAGCCAGGCACCTTTACCAAACTATCCAGGGCATGGGTTCTATTTTCTGTGCCTCTGATTTCCCTAGACAAACCCCTTCTAATGTTCCCTCTGCTGTAGGAGCTGATGAAGGGAGTGATGATGATGGATGATAATTAGGACTGTTATAAGCCCCTTGATGACGCCTCTGAGGGTAAGACCCCAGAACCAGATGCATCTCTTGATTCAAGTTGTGGGGCTTCTCATGAGGAGGATAATTCCTCTCCGTTTTCTTTCCTGTAACACAAGGCAGACACTTTTGATCTCGCTTCTCAAAAGTCTAGCCAAGATGAGGAGGTAGACCAGGACTATAGAGAGGTGAAAGGTCTTCCCCTTCCTAAGAAAGTTATTCTCCTTATTTATAAACCCTTCAGGAAGAACACTATGAACATTCCTCAAAACCCCACTTCAGTATAAGGGGACAAGAAATACCAATTTTCAAAAACTGATACTGAATTTCTGCTTGTGCACCCAAATCCTGGACCTACTAATCAGTAGTACACTAGAAGAGTTTCAGCCTTCTAACTCCAGGGTGAAGCATCCAACTCTTTTATAGACAGGTTAGAGAAGGTTCAGAGGAGAACAACAACAACGATGGAACAGGGACTGAATCACAAGTCCTTTGAGGACAGGTTGAAGGACTGGAATTCATGTACCCTTTGGAGGAGAGGAGGGAGACAGGGGTTATGATAGAGACATACAAGTATTTTACAGGGAGGAACAGGGTGCAGGAGTATACTATTTTCCAGTGAAAAAGATATTCCAGGACTACAGGACATGAGATGAAGTTGGAGGGTGGGTGATTCAGAGGAAACATTAGGAAGAATTATTTCACAGTAGGGTGGTGGACAAGTGGAACACCCAGTCAGAGGAAGTAATGGGGCCTGAAACAATCACAGGATTTGAAAATGCATGGGATAGGCATAAGGGAATTCTGAAGGTCAGGGGTAAGGGGCAACAGACTTCTATAAAAACATAAAGGGAACTTAAAAGTGCAAATGGGCAGACTGGGTGGGCCATAGGCCCTTTTCTTCTGGTAGTGTCTATGTATCTATGTAAGTCATGAGGGGTGATGCAACAGAGCAGCATGTGATAAAGCTGGAGTTCCACTTTCTTCCCAGCTACCAGAACAAGATTCTAAGAGACTGGATTTCATGGGTATGAAGACATGTACTTCAGCCACTCTCCTTCTTCGCCAGGCCTCTTATATGGCTTAGACAGTCAAATATCAAAAGGCTCTGTGGAACTTGGTGTTGGCAATTGTCAAACAAGGTTTAGATTCCATGGCCAAAGATTTAGTGGAAACATCTAAGACAGCTCTGGAGGACTCTAAATACCAGTTCCACATGGCGGATAATAGCAATGATGTTGCCCCAAGGGTTATGGCCCTGGTTATTTCCCTGAGGAGCGTTGCTCGGCTCAGGTCTAAAAATCTTTCACAAGCCATTCAGTCCAGAGCTATGGACTTCCCTTGCAACAGAAATCTTCTCTCTGATTCCAGGACTGAGGTGTACATGAAAAAGGTTGACAAGTACAAGGCAACCTTTCAGAGTAACATTACTAAGACTAGTCCTCAGGGGGCCCACAAACCTCAAGATTGGGGCAGCAGAGGTAGGGGCTATTTTCCAAAGCCTTTTTACTCCTTTCCTCCTTAGTTTGACCTCTCTCAGTTCAGGGATTATTATAGAGGTAAAGGCAGGTGGGCCAGAGACGGTCTACTTCTACACCTGCTCCTGCCACCCAGTAGAAGCCCTGACTCCTGAGATCAGGTCGCCTCCCTTCTGCCAGTAGGGGGCCGGCTCTCCCCCTACCTCCAGTCCTGGATCCTTATCACAGACAGGTGGGTCCTGGAGTTAGTGGAAAAGGGCCTGTCTCTTCAGTTCAGAAAGAAGCCAGCCCTAAAAAAAACCTCAGGTTTCCAAATCTCTAACTTCAACAGAGAACATTCTGTTGGAATTGGAAGTAAAGCATCTTTTGGAAACAAAACTAGTGGAGAGAGTGCCTGTCCATCAAAGGGACGAAGGACTGTACTACAGGCACTTCTGACTCAAAAGAAGAAGAGGGAGTGGCGGCCTATTTTAGACCTCAGGTTCCTAAAGAGGCTCCTTCTAAAAAATGGAAATTCAAGATGGTCACTCTGAATTTAGTAATTCTCCAAGGCAGTGCTAGTTATCCAGCTGACTGCTATAGTTACTGATGCTAAAGGTCCCCTGGAGTAAGAAGTCAGAGCTAGAGAGCAGGAGTGAGATTTAGGTATAGTGGTGACGAATAACCTCAAGTTGGTAAATCAGTGCAACAGGGCAGTGGGGAGAGCTTTCGGGATGCTGGTATGTATAGGCAGGGGAGTCACTAGCAGAAGAAGAGAGGTCCTGATGCCCCTGTACCAGGCCACGGCAAGACTGCTCCTAGAATATGGAGTCCAATTCTAAGGCCACAGCTGTGTGAAGACACAGATATGACAGAAAGGGTACACAAGAGAGCAACAAAGATGCTTCAGGGGATGAGGAACATAACTTAAGAACAGAGGTGTAGGGAATTTGATTCTACACACTGGAGATCAGAAGGGGAAGGCATGATTGGGACCTTTAAATATGTTAAAGGGATAAACAGAGTGTGTTCAGGATATTTATTGCACAAGATGGAAGGCACTAAAATGAGAGGGCATGGGTTAAGACTACGGGGAAGAAACTACAGAGGCAATGTGAGGGGACAGTTCTTCACTGAGAGGGTGGTGGTGGCATGGAACAAGCTTCTGGAGGAGGTTGTGGGGTCAGAAACAGTGTTGGGTTCAAGAGAGCATGGAACAGGCACGTGGGGTTACAAAGTGTTGGAAGGGGGCATGCAGAGGGGGAGGGAGGAATAGAGTGAGGGAAAAGAGGCAGTCTGGATGGGGCAGGAGGTCCTTTTCTGATGTCAAGTTTGTGATTCTATGATTAGTGCTGCTGAAAGTGACAGTACCCAGCTTAAAAAAAACTGTTCAAATAACTCCTGAAAGGCATCATGTAAGCACTCCTCTTGCTGTGAGACGCACAGCCACCAAGCCTCAGAAGAGTGTTCAGCATGTCACAGGTGCCGCTGCCCCCGTAGTGCTCCAAACGGTCCCACAATCACAGACAACAACACAGGACTGGTCAGTAGAACCCAATGAGAACTGGATATTCGGAATTACAATTCTTTGAGTCTGGGACTCCTTTTCAAAGGCTCCATGTCTGGTTACAATGACAATAGACATGACATACAGTAGCATAAACATGGTACAGTTTGAATAACAGAAGATCTCATGCATGGAGAGCAGTAAGACATTTTGGGAAGAATAACTAGGTACACTTCATGCATCATTTAGAGAATTTCATCAACAGAATATATCAATACATGGAGAGCAGTAGGCATTAGGGTATAATATTTTAGCATAGTTATTAAAACACATCAGAAGATAACTAGAGATGGGGGGTTGAGCCTATGCCAGGGTCTGTATGGTGACTCAGAGTGATAGGACATAAGAGTGGCAGGAAATATAGAAGGAGGGGGGCACAGGAGAGAGCAGGACAGAGTCCATTGTCAGCGTTGGGGGGAGGAGAAGAGGAAGCAGCAGGAGGGAGGGAGGGTGGATGGGACGAGAAGGCAGGCCAGATCGACTGTCAGTTTGTAAGGGTGTTGGGGCAGTTACAAGAGCGTGTGGCAAGGAGGTGGGAGCGAAGGAGTGATTTAAACTAGCCAAGTTTAAGTTCCTTAGTAATAGGAGAGGGAAGGGGATGGAATTTAGCCATGAAGGGGCACAGTAGGCAAAGGCGCGCTGACCAAGTGAGGTTTTAAATCTTGGCAGCAGGTTGGTTAGTTTGAGGGAGCTCCTGGTGAATCTAGTGAGAGGGGCAGGCTCCAGGAGGGGGAAGAGGCTGGGAGCAGTGAGACCAGAGGAGGTTTTTTTTTTTGCCAGAAGACACGAGTGGTATTGTAGTCTGCCGTTAAAATCCAGCCAGTTTGTTTGGTTGTACAGGCAGCAGGTGTGGGCGGTTCTGGGGCAGCCCAGAAAAAAGCAGCAGGCTTTGTTAAGCAATGTTTTAACTCTTTGGAGGGCAGTATTGTCAGCTGCCCCATAGATGACAATGCCATAGTCCAGTATTGAGAGGACAGAGGAGGAGATGGCAAGCTGGAGGGCTTCAGGGGGGAGGCCAATGCGAGAGGTGAGATTGGAGCAGAGGTGGTGTAAGTTGTTGTGGAAAATTAGCACTGAGTCAAGAGTGATGCCCAGGTGTTTGAAAGAGAGGACTTTCTCAAGAGGCAGTGAGTTGGTAGTGTTGATGCATAGAGGGGAGAGTTTGAGTTTGTTTTGGTGATGGGAAAACAGCATTACTTTAGACTTTTTCTGGTTTAGCACAAGCTTATGTTCCATGAACCAAGACTCAGCCTCGGTAAAGGAGGTTTGGAGGATGAGTTCAAGCTGGGAGGGGTCGGAGTGGGATGCGTAGAGGATGGAGTTATCAGCATATAATAGGATTTCACCGAACCAGGCTTTGGGGAGAGAGTTGAGGTAAAGGTTAAAAAGGAGGGGGCCTAATATGGAGCCTTGTGGTACCCCAGAAAGAACTGGCAGAGGTTTTGAGATGGTGGAGTGGATTTTTACCCTGTGGGTGCAGTTAGACAGGTAGTCAGTAAACCAAGCTTTGGAGTTGTTGGACACGCCAAGTTATGAGAGAGTCGAGAGATGGAGTGGGTGGTTTACGGTGTCAAAAGCTTTGGATAGGTCAAGGAACACTACACCAGCCAGTCTGCCATTGTCAAGGGCAGTGTGTATAAAGCTGGTGAATTTGAGGAGGACCGTGGTTGTACTGTGGCCCCTTTGAAACCGTGCTGTTCAGGGGTCAGCAGGTCATATTGAGAGAGATATTCAGTGAGCTGGTCAGCCACGATGCACACAAGAGCCTTGGAAAGTGGGGGAAGAATGGGTATCGGGCGGTAGCTGCTAGTGGTAAGGCGGTCACCAGCTTTGTGTATAGAGTTAATATGAGCCATCTTCCAAACTGTGGGGAACTTATCCAGGCAGAGCAAGGTGTGGAAGGGGGTAGTCAGAAACAGATAAGAGTGGGTAAATGTCACTTGCTAGTAGCGCAGCGGTGTGGCGCAAGTAAGGTGTCTGCCTTTGGTACGAGAGAAACAAGGTTCAAGTCCCAGAGAGGGAGTGAGACAGAAAGGGGGGGGGGGGAACAGTAGGAAAAGTAAAGAAAAAGCTTATTGAAGATGAGGGTAGTGTCAAAGAGGGAGGGAAAAAAAACAGGCAGATGTGTGCCAGACAGTAGGGAGGGGTAATACCACCTCCTAGAGGCCAGATGGTATAATCGCAGGCAAGGATAGCTCAGAGAGAGAGAGAGAGAGAGAGAGAGAGGGAGGGAGATGGGGTGGACAGTGAGTTAAGAGATAGAGTAGAGAGAAGTTTGGTAGGGGGAGTGGTTAGGGAGACCTCTAGTGGGAGAAAAGTATAAGCTACTAATGGGGAAGTGGGCACTTAGTCATGTGATGAGTGGGACTATAAAGTAAGAGCCAGTCTTGGGTGGGAGGGTGGCTGGGGTGGGCGGAACAGTCGACACGTAGCATTGACAGGCAAACACCCCATCCACAGTTAGTAAGTTAGGAGGCTGCAGGTATTACCTCTTGATGCCTCCCGCTGTCCATTCGGGTCCTGGAGTGAGCTGCTTCAGGCAGCTGAAATGTGTGCTGGGGAGGAGAGAGGGGGATCCAGCAAGGCCTATATGGGGAGAACGAACAAAGGACTTGTTAATATGAAGTGGGAGGTCTGAGGGCTTCTACACATGCATAGACTGCTGTCGGTATAATCAGCACGAGCTACTGGGGACGCTAAGCTGGCATTTCCAGGGAGCCTAGAGAGAAACGTGACTACCACAAGGAAAGGTCTTGTGGGAGTACTGGGCCAGGTAACAAACAGTAGAGAGACTGGCATAATAGGCAGAAACCACTACACTGTACATGCACATAATTGCAGGGACATAGTCAGTATACTGTAATGATCAGACAATATGCAGTAAACAAGTAAATAATACAAAAGCAGTGCAAAAGCAGTGCAAAAGCTGTATGCACCTAAAATACAGTTGCGTTCACTTAAGCTCCCCTGATACTTCGGTTCCAGTCTTGGCGTTGTAGCAGCGGTTTAGCATTGCCAAATCCTACCAGTCAGTATCTGAGGGCACAGATGCTGATTCCGTAAAGAAACTGAAACACCCCGTCCACAGTTAGCAAGTTAGTAGGCTGCAGGTATTACCTCTTGATGCCTCCTGGTGTCTGTTCGGGTCCCAGAGTGAGCTGCTTCAGGCAGCTGAAATGTGTGCTGGGAATTCCCAATTAACTGCAGGAAAAAAAGAAAAAACACTCCCAACCACAAAAGATCAAAGTAAAAGCTGACCCGCCGGAGCAGCACCAGCAGCAGCAGGACACCCACCTGCGATGCCGACAGTCTGGGTTTGGGAATGGACCCGAGAGTTGGAGAGCCAGTCAGGAGGAGAAGGAATGAGTATCCATAGACGGCTCCCCTTCTCTGTGGGGGGGCAGGAAGAGTGTCTGGCCTCTCAAGTGACCCCTGGCAGAGGCTGGGGATTTGCAATGTCATGCACCCTTTCTCTTGCCCTAAACATAAGACTGACGGGGGGAATGGAAAGTAGAGAATCATGAGAAAGCGAATTCTCTCATACTCTCTCAGTCTAACTATATGGGGGAAGATTTTTCTACCTAGCAACAGGAAATTGTTTAAATTAGCAAAAACTATTTTTCTTTCGTTTTTATAACAAAAAGTAAAAAGGGGCATTGTATAATTGCAATACACCACTCCATGGTGTGGGTTATGCTGAGATGTCCCCACTTCTGGTCTGGTTTACTCAGCCTGCGGCCTCGTGACCAGACCACACCAGGCATGGGTAAATCCCAGAATAACCCACACCTCGTCTTGGCATATTGTTTTATTGAGTAGTGTATGAGTTGGGTGGTGAGGAACTGAGCACAAATCTGTGTTTCTGTTATTGTTTTACATTGCAGGAATATCAGCCCGGGGGAGGGATTAGATCACCTTGAATGTTTTCCTCATATTCCAGTGCATCCTCATATCATGCCTCATGTTGCCAACACAGTGGTGAGTAGTTGACAGTTTTGCCTATGATGACCAGGCAATGCAAGTTCAGCTTCTGGCTGATGTGCAGGTACTTAGACCATTGTCCTCTGGGAGGTTTCCCTGAATGTCTAATTATAGGTTATGGTTGCCTGTGTCTGCTGCAAGCCCTTTAATGCTATTCCACTGACTATTGCATGTTGCAAAGGTGGCACAAACCCCCTTTATGAACATACAAATCTGCCAGCAGATACAGGCCTTATGGTCTACCTAGTCTGCTCGAGTGTGCATCACTTCATCCATTTAGACAGCAGCTGCCTCCCCTACCTTTGCCCCCTCCCTACTGTTTTGCTGTTTCCTTCACACCTACCCCACTGTCCACCCTCAGAATGAACCCTTCCTTTGATCCTGTCCCACCACCTCTTGAAGCTGCTCACTGTCTGCAATGATGCTGCCTCCTCCGGCAGCACATTCAATCCTGTAACCACCCTTTTGGTGTAATAGTGCCTCCTCATTTCCCTTCTGTATCTGCCTCATTCCAATTTGAGACTGGGTTCCCTGGTTTCTCTCCCACCTTATCATTTGCAAGTAGTTGCAGTGTTCACTCTGTTTCCACCGTTCAGGTACTTGAAGGTCTCAATCATATCCCCTCTTTTCATTCTGTCCTCCAGGGAATACATACTGAGCTGTATCAATCTCTCATCGTAAGATGCACCTTCCAATCCTAGGATAATTTTTCTTGCCCTGTGCTGAACCCCCTCTAGTAGCGTGACATTCTTTTTCAAGTAGGAGCACCCGTACTGCACATAGTACTCCAAGTGTGGTCTCACCAGTTTCCTGTATAGGGGCAGGATGACTTCCCCTCTCCTCAAAGTATAATCTGCCACACCACCATGAAAGTGAGTGAATCGGTATTGGGGTTTCATTTTGCATGGCACCAAGGTGCAAGCTGTCTATCCTCCTCAGTGAAACATTTCAATGTGCCTTCATTAAAATCCTATGCAATGTTAACGTATCTAGGAATATGACAGCTAAAATACATTTTACACTCCTGAATGAACGGACATAGCAAACTTTGTCTATCACAACTGTCCCCCCCTCCACCCCCATCGCAAGCAGGAGGAATACATTTCACACTCCTGAATGAACAGGCACAACAGACTGTGTCTATCACAACTGTCCCCCACTCCCCACCCCGTCGCGAGCAGGAAGAATACATTTCACACTCCTGAATGAACAGGCACAGCAGACTGGGTCTATCACAACTCCCCCGTGGCACGCAGCTGCCCATTTCGTGCTGCGAGGTCAGTAACAATCAATACGTGATGCATTCAGGGGTTCAAACAGGATACATTTGGGAATGCCTCCCTGTGCATGTCATGACACAGTAGGCTCTTTGTGTGACACTTCTGAAGTCACAATCCCCTCCCGCCACTTCATGGACATGTAACCCCTGCAAATGGGGGTTCCCAAAAGACTTCAGGAGCTTGCTTGAATGCTCCAAGCCTGAATGGTGTTTGGCGTTTAAGCCATTTATCAGTGAGTGTTTTAGAACCTCTGGTACTGTCTCTTTAAGAGCTGTCTGCTTGCAGACATAATTAGTTGTATGGGGACTGTGTGTTTCTTTGATTGAGTACCACTCAAGTGCTGCCAATTCACCCCATTTTGCAGTCACTAGGAGTGCAAAGGGAACCTGTCTGAAAGATGTAACTGATTGCCAGAAATCATTTACAGTAATAATAAAATTACAGTTTGTCTAACCTGCTTTCTTTGCAGTCAGAACTGTCTGCCTAGTTCCCCATTCTGGTTTTGAACTGCTGAACTGGACCAATCAGTGTGGGGTAAACTAGCTCTAAAATGATGCCTTGGACGAATCAGAACTTGGGACTCATAATCTGAGCCAGCCACAAGAGGATTGTATGGGCAGTGACTCTGGGAGATGTAGTTTAGACTTCGTGCCTTTTTGGACCAACAGCAGCAGTCTATTGTGAGTGACAGCCAATCCAGTCAAGAACTGGAGGAACTCAAAGGAAGTGCCCGGGTTTTTGTCTGTTGGGAGTTTCAGCTTGAGATCTGAAAGTGAAGGGAAAGAAAACCTGTGCTCCTTCAGTGCACAGTTTCAGTCAAAACGTGTGCAAGGCCCAGAGTTCCGTCTACAACTTGTGTAACTGCTTGTTAGGACTGAATCCGTCCTGTGAAAAGAATCAAAGGATCTCTGAAGAGTAGAAACCAGGCTCACCCTGTAGAAGACTGAAGAAATGTTGAATTACACTCGGTCTGTCAGGAACTGAATCTGCTGTGTGTTCTCCTGGTTATTGTGCAGTAATTACGATTGGGATACAGATGCAGCCTGCCTGGTATAGTGCTTTCTTTTTTTACCATATAAATGTGTGAGGAGTCTCTTGGAGATCAAAAGTAGCCCTGCTGACATTGAAGGACCATATCTTCTTTGGAAGTCGTGAGTACTAATTGGGAGTCGCTCCTGTTGAATTGCCACATTAAATCCAAATGGAATTACTGTACTACTGACTGTTTAATTTTCCTTTTCTCTGTGTAGAAGGGCCCTACCAGCTTCTTACGGTTTGGACTAGCCACTAGGGCCTGGGTACCCAGGGACAGTAACTGGTAGGGATAGGCCTGTGCACAGAGCCCTAGGTAGATAGTAAAGTGATAAGCTAATTAACCTGATTTCCCCTGTCCTTGTTATATCCCCTAAATAAATCAGAGCTGTTTGTTTCAACAAAGTTATACTGCCTGAGGTATTTGTCTATATTAAAGTACTGTACTGTGATTGTTGCACTGTATCTTATTTTACAGGATGTCCCGTGCCTGAACCAGCCTTGGGGGTAAGTGTATACTGTGAAGGTAATTCTGCTATATTGTGTGGGCCACTAGTGGGAAGAAAGGGGTTGCAGTGTCCCAGAGGGCTGTGACCAAGTAAGTTTAACTATTGCAAACCCTGACCTCTGGGTGGAGGCACCGCCATTGGATCCAGGCCCCTCAACCTGTTGGTGGCAAATCAGGCAGGGGTAGTAGCCCCTGGGATAGCGCCATCTAGGGGTTACATTTTGGAGGCTCACCGCTGGGATTGTGTGTCTCTAGTGGCCATATTTACAAACCACTGTTAAGGGAAAATAAATAAATAAATAAATAAATGGGTACCCCGACAGAGTGGCTGTGCACCGGCTGGTGGAGTGGTGTACTGGGGAGGAGATCGACCCCCAAAATGCTATGCTTATCCTGGACATCCCCTGGGTATCAATAAGGACACTGTGCAGGGAGTACTTTCCAAGGTGGAAGGTTTACAAAATCCTGTGGTGGTGGGTCGCACGCTAATCTGCTCACCCACACTTTCCTGGCCCTAGTAGAGTTAGGATCCCATAGATAGCCCCAAAGTACCACAGACCATTACCCCAGAGGGAGCCCTCACTGCTTGGAGAGTGATAACTAAGGACAGTAAAGACCTGGGGAAATGAGCCCCACCACTATCTGAAACTTTGAGGAGAAATTTGCTAAATGGTTGCTGGGAGAAGGAAAACTGTGGAGGACTTGAAGAAACTATTCTTGCCACCTGGGGTGTTCCTCCCCAACACCCTCTCCTGCTCCAGTACCCGTAATGGTGGCTGAACCAATGCAGACTCCTATTTCTGCACCTGCCATTAGTCACGACTCTTACTGAAGGTTGAGGATCTTCTCTGGCACCCTCCCACCCCCAAGGGGAGGATGACTGGGAGACCTGGATGAACTATGTTGCCCCCAAGTACTAGAATGGCAATGCTCCCGGAAGCAGCGAAAAGAAGGGTTAGTAGGAGCCTCGAGAGTCCTGCCCTGGCTACCATCCGTGCTAAGCAGACCAGTAACCCTGAAGCGACTGCACAAAGCCTATCTTGAGGCCTTGAGAATGTATGGGAGCCCAGATTCTGATGAGGACCTATGGTGGAGAGTAAGAAATGCACAACAGTACCAAGGGAGGAGTTGTCTGTGTATGTCTCTCGGCTGGAAAAATTGTTGCAAGAATGCCTCAGAAAGGGTAGTTTGCCAGCGATTGAACTGGACCGAACCAGACTGGACAGAATCCTTAAGTCCCCCCCCTTCTCAGAACTGCTGTTGCTTCAATTACGCCTAGCCAAATCGACTGGAATCCCACCCTCCTATGATGAGTTAATGAGAGAAATTAGAGGAGTTGAGAAAAGGCGACCTCGGAGGACCTGCACCAATAGCTGTGGCTATGACCCGAGTGACTGAGGGTGGCCCATCAAGAAGTTCAGGGGCAGAGGTTGGCAGTCAATGAGTGCTCTGATAAGGAAAGATATGCCACAATGGGGCGAACTGTTGAGAGAGATCCGGAATTCAAAAACAGTCCCTTTATGAAGGCCACGCCTGCAAGTACGGGCCCCGACCTATATCCGACTGTATTCAGGCGGGGTGGGATACTCCACCCATGTATCTCCTGCTGATAACAGCTCCGAACTCGATTCCTTGACCATGGAAGTGGAGAAACTGACGAGATGTCTCCAAATGCTTATCACGCCGACCAGACAGAGATGGCACCAAGGTTTCCAGTTAATAATACCCGCCCTGGCTCCCAGTTAGTAGCCACCTCGGCCACAAACTCCAAAAGTATGTTTTGCTATAATTGTGGGAAGGATAGGCACATGAAAAGGAATGCCAATCCCCAAAAGACACTGACAAAGTTGCATATAGGCTACAAGGAGATTAGGAGAACAAATCAGTGGTTAAGAGGTGCACGTAAATGATCCCAGTGAGGAACTAAAAATGCTACATCACGCCCTTTGTGGCAAGGTCAGTTGCCCAGGCCCCCCACTACCGCCTTCCAGACTGGTCCAGAATAGTGGGTCCCTCCATGGAGACCACTGTAAAGGTAAATGGAGTGTCTACAAGAGCTGTATTAGACAGTGGCTCCCAATGACAATTATGTTTCAAGATTGGTATCAGAAGCATTTGTCAGACGTACTTTACAACCATTAGAAGGACTGCATGTATGAGGTTAAGTGAGAAGGCCTACCCCTATTCTGGGTATATCCAATTTGGCTGTCTTTCCCCACCTCCGTGGCTGGAGTGGCTGAACAAGTAGAGACCCTTAGCCTTTAGTGTGTCCCCCACTGGACTGTAAGGATGGTGTCCTTTGTTGATTGGAACAATGCTCATATGTTCAGAAGGCTGGCACATTTGTGTTATGAAAAACAGGGTCAAAGACTAGTAGAGCTTTAAGAGTTCCGCTTTAATTAAGAAGGCCTATGAGGCAATAGAGATGCTGAAAATATAGAACCAGAGGAACCGGTCGAATTGTATGGAAGAAGGATCCTGAGTCTCTGATCCTGCACCAAATGCCCAGTGTACCTTACAGGAGAGGTCCGTATCAGAAAGGATGTTAAGAATAAAATATTAATGTTGGATGCAACATGCATGGAAAATTGCCAGAGGGACTGCTGGTCAAGCTTCTAGTATTTTGCCCGCTAGAGCCCATGCTTATGCCAGAAGGGTAATGGTCCAAGTTCATAATGTGTCTGAAAGAGACATTCAGTAAATAGAGGTTGCATCCTGGCTTAATGCATTGTGCAGACACTGCAGTGCTACCCAGCAGCAAGAGTTCAAGGAAGAATGACAGAGTAACGCTTGACTTGTTTGATTTCGCAACTCCCGCTGCCAGCTGAATGGAAAGTGAGGATCAGTGAGAAGCTTGCCCAGAGAGACCAGGTGTTTTCTTTAAAGGAATGGGACGTAGGATGGAAGGAGCTGAGCACAATATCCGCTGCATGAAGAAGACCATTTCGTGAGAGGTCTTTATCACCAAGCACCTGCTGATATAGATGATGTGAGACGGCATCTGCAAGAGATGTTAGCGCCTGGTGAATACAAGAATCCAGAAGCCCTTATGCTTCCCCATTGTGGTAGTGAGGAAAAGAATGGACAGTAAGGATGCGTGGATTATCGGACCTAAACCGGCGGACTATCCCTGATCAGTACACAATGCCCAGCATTCAGGATGCTTTGGACTGCCTAAACGGGAGCAAGTGGTTCTCTGTGCTGGATCTCCGCGAGGGTACTACCAGATCCCGATGGCCCAGAGACCGTGAGAAGACAGCCTTTATCTGTCCGCTTGGCTTCTATGAATTCATGAGGATGCCTCAAGGGATTTCAAGTGCCCCAGCCACTTTTCAACGATTGATGGAGCGTGCAGTGGGGGACATGAACTTCTAGAGTGCCTGGTATACCTAGATGATGTTATTGTGTTTGGCAGCTCACTGGAGGAACATGAGAGCAGATTATTTAAGGTATTGATCGACTGGAGGACTTTGGCCTTAAACTGTCCAATGATAAGTGTCAATTCTTTCAAACATCAGTAAAGTATGTGGGACACATAGTATCCACCGAGGGAATAGAGACCGACCCAAGTAAAGTTGAGGCCTTGACCACCTGGCCACAGCCCAAAATCTAAAAGAACTCAAAAGATTCCTGGGATTCTTGGTTATTATTCACGTTCATCAAGGACTATTCAAGATGATCCGTTTACTTAACCTTACTCAAGGGTATCCCCAACCCACAAAATACCAAAAGTCAGCGTCCTCAAGACTGAAAGAGTGTATTTTCATCCGAAAGGAAGTATTTGGGGCCCGCTGGACTCCTGATTGTGAGACTGCTTTTCATGAGATCATATATCAACTTACCCATGCTCCAGTGCTGGCCTATGCCGATCCAAGAAAACCTTACGCCTGCACACTGATGCTAGCTTGCAAGGGTTGGAGCTGTGTTGTACCAAGAGCAGAATGGCCTGAGACCAGTGGCCTTTGCCAGTAGAAGCCTGACCCCATCCGAAAAGAACTATCCTGTACATAAGTTAGAGTTCCTAGCTTTGAAGTGGGCTATTGTTGACCAATTCCATGAGTACTTGTATGGGGCTAAAATACTAGTAAAACTGACAATAATCCTTTGACCTATGTGCAGACCTCAGCTGTTGGATGCCACTGGCCACAGGTGGCTTTCTGCATTATCTACATATGACTATGCTCGGAATACCGAGCAGGTCTGAACCACATAGATGCTGATGCTCTCCCCGAGGCCTGTTCCCCAGAATGATTGGGTCCGATTGGCAGAACCTGACATTCTGGGCACTCTGCCGGAAGTTTGACAGGGAGGAACAAATGTCCACGGACGCAGTGGACTGCATGGTGGATTGCTTGGGAGCCTCTGAGAATTGCATACCAGCAGTTTATTGCCACTTTTCTGCAATAGACATTGGTGCACCGCCTCAGCTGGACAATGATAGTATTCGCGGCCTCAATCCCGCGATCCCATGATCAAAGCAGCTTTAGAAGCCCTCTACAGGAAAGATGTGTCCAAATTACGCCCACTGATTTGAGAACTGCACTGTTATACAAAGAAGGTCCTAAGTTGAAACTGATCAATAAACTGTTATACAGAGAAACAGTAGACAGAGGGGACAAGTAGACAAACAACAACTAGTGCTGCCCACTGCCTTTCGAGACTCAGTACTGAGGTCCTTGCACAACCACATGGGGCACCTGGTATAGACAGAACACTTGACTTGGTGAGATCCAGATTCTATTGGCCTAAGATGGGGGCTGATGGAGCAACACATTCCGAACTTTGTAGTCGCTGCTTACAGAGGAAAGCTTTGCCCCAGAGGGGCTGCCCCTTGTTAACATCACCACCAGTGCACCCATGGAGCTGGTCTGTATTGATTTTCTGAGTTTGGAGTCAGATCAAAGAAATATCAGTAATGTGCTGGTGGTCACTGACCATTTCACGAGATATGCCCAAGCTTTCCCCACAAGACCAGAAAGCATCCACTGTGGCCAAAGTACTTGTAGAAAACTTTTTGTTCACTATGGGGCTCCACAAAGAATCCATTCTGATCAAGGAGAGACTTTGAGAGTCGTCTGATCAAAGAGATGCTTTCTCTGTGGGAGTGCGAGTCCAGAACCACTCCTTACCACCCCCGGGGGACCCACAGCCTGAACGTTTCAACCGCACTTTGCTAGATATGCTAGGCACCTGCACCAAAGGACAAGCCTAGATGGAGCCAACAAATTAGCACCCTGGTACATGCTTATAACTGCACCAAAGTGATGCCACTGGATTCTCCCCTACCGCCTGATGTTTGGAAGAGAAGCTCGACTACCAGTAGATGTGTGTTTTGGGGTCTCTCCTGATGGGGTTCAAGCTGACAACTATTTACAGTATGTGCAAAAGTTAAAGGCCAGCTAACTCACGCACCAACTGGCTCAAACCATGGCTGCCAAAAGAAATCTGGCCAACAAAGAAAGGTATGATAAAAGGTGAAAGCACAGGAACTCCAGGAGGGATCGGCATTGCTAAGGAAATCTGGGACTGCATGGCAAGCACAAGATTGCTGACAGATGGCACCATCTCCTCTACATTGTAGTGGGCAAACTAGATGATCTGCCAGTGTACAAAGTAAGGCCTGAGAATAATTCAAAAGATGTAAAAACAATGCATAGAAATCATTTACTGCCCATTGGACAAATCTTAATTGAGTCTGAGCCCCTAGAAGATGCCCCCTCTGGACCAGTGACTAGAGCTGCTGCTAAGAAAAGACCAAGAAAGTCTGCACCTACAGAAGCAAAGTTAAAGTGTTCCCCTCCACAAGTCCCAGTTGAGCATGACTGTCAGTCCATATCGGAAGAAAGTGAGAGTGACTTTGAATACTATCCTTCTTACGAACTGAGTCAATTGTTTCGGGGCAATCCCCTAGTCAATACTGGAGACAAAGCTGGGCCTTCTGGACTGTCTAAGCCCCCAGCTTCATCCCTGGAGCCAATGTTCCCAGAAAGTGAAGTGCAAAGCATCAGATCAGATGAAATGGAATCATTGTGCATGGTTGAACTGTTTGAGCTTTCAGGAGGAAAGAAATGAGATTGGGGCAGACTGGTGATACACCGAACAAGAAGAGCATTTTGAGTGCCCTGACAGTCCACTGCCAGTGTCGAAAGCTCTCCATGCAGCCAAATGTTGTGGACTCAGAAACTGTAACTCCTGGAGCTGAAAGTGCCCCAAGTTCTAGCCTCTCTACCCCCATGGAGACTCCCCTGACAAGTGTGGACAATGCTGAAAATGAGGCTCAGAGTGCAGAGACTGTAACAGTTCCCCTAGAAAGACTGGTGAGCTGTAAAGCCTGTGGTGCACCTCAGTTATGATTCCTTGGGAGGCCTGTGGATTGCCTCTCAATGTTGTCCATAAAGGGTGTATGTGTCCCGAGCTCACTGCCCAAACTGAGCATCAGTGCTAACTCCAAGTTACTTGTGTTGCCCTCTAAGTATGGTGCCTTGCCCATCCAGCCCCAAGGTAACTGATAGGAAGGGTCCCTCTCTTCAGGTTTCATGTACAAGAGTAATAACTTGAGTTATGGTACAATGTGTGTGTTATACTGTGTAAAGAGTGACGTACTGCAATGTTTCAGAAATGGTTCTTGGTAAAATGATGTATTGACTGATGATTACATGTGTGAGCCTAATGCAAATGTATATGGTTGCAGTTGAAACTTATAGAAAGTACTTGCTTGTAGCAGACGTCAAGCTTTTCCCAAACCAGGAAGGTGTAACCCCCTGCAAATGGGGGTTCCCAAAGACTTCCAGGAGCTTGCTTGAATGCTCCAAGCCTGAATGGTGTTTGGCTTTAAGCCATTTATCAGTGAGTGTTTTAGAACCTCTGGTACTGTCTCTTTAAGAGCTGTCTGCTTGCAGACATAATTAGTTTGTATGGGGACTGTGTGTTTCTTTGATTGAGTACCACTCAAGCTGCTGCCAATTCACCCCATTTTTGCAGTCACTAGAGTGCAAGGGAACCTGTCTGAAAGATGTAACTGATTGCCAGAAATCATTTACAGTAATAATAAAATTACAGTTTGTCTAACCTGCTTCTTTGCAGTCAGAACTGTCTGCCTAGTTCCCCATTCTGGTTTTGAACTGCTGAACTGGACCAATCAGTGTGGGGTAAACTAGCTCTAAAATGATGCCTTGGACGAATCAGAACTTGGGACTCATAATCTGAGCCAGCCACAAGAGGATTGTATGGGCAGTGACTCTGGGAGATGTAGTTTAGACTTGATTGCCTTTTGGACCAACAGCAGCAGTCTATTGTGAGTGACAGCCAATCCAGTCAAGAACTGGGAGGAACTCAAAGGAAGTGCCCGTTTTTGTCTGTTGGGAGTTTCAGTTTGAGATCTGAAAGTGAAGGGAAAGAAACCCTGTGCTCCTTCAGTGCACAGTTTCAGTCAAAAAACGTGTGCAAGGCCCAGAGTTCAGGTCTACAACTTGTAACTGCTTGTTAGGACTGATCAGTCCTGTGAAAAGAATCAAAGGATCTCTGAAGAGTAGAAACCAGGCTCACCCTGTGAAGACTGAAGAAATTGTTGAATTACACTCGGTCTGTCAGGAACTGAATCTGCTGTGTGTTCTCCTGGTTATTGTGCAGTAATTGCGATTGGGATACAGATGCAGCCTGCCTGGTATAGTGCTTTCTTTTTTTACCATATAAATGTGTGAGGAGTCTCTTGGAGATCAAAAGTAGCCCTGCTGACATTGAAGGACCATATCTTCTTTGGAGAGTAGTGAGTACTAATTGAATTCGCTCCCTGTTGAATTGCCACATTAAATCCAAATGGAATTACTGTACTGCTGACTGTTTAATTTTCCTTTTCTCTGTGTGAAAGGGCCCCTACCAGCTGCCACGGTTTGGACTAGCCACTGGGCCTGGGTACCCAGGGACAGTAACTGGTAGGGATAGGCCTGTGCACAGAGCCATAGGTGAGATAGTAAAGTGATAAGCTAATTAACCTGATTTCCCCTGTCCTTGTTATATCCCCTAAATAAATCAGAGCTGTTTGTTTCAACAAAGTTATACTGCCTGAGGTATTTGTCTATGTTAAAGTACTGTACTGTGATTGTTGCACTGTATCTTATTTTACAGGATGTCCGGTGCCTGAACCAGCCTTGGGGGTAAGTGTATACTGTGAAGGTAATTCTGCTATATTGTGTGGGCCACTAGTGGGAAGAAAGGGGGGTTGCAGTGTCCCAGAGGGCTGTGACCAAGTAAGTTTAACTATTGCAAACCCTGACCTCTGGGTGGAGGCACCCGCCATTGGATCCAGGCCCCTCAACCTGTTAGTGGCAAATCAGGCAGGGGTAGTAGCCCCTGGGATAGCGCCATCTAGGGGTTACAGACATTAAAATAGCAACAGCTATATTGATACCATATGGACTTCAGATTGCTAAAACAAGGAACTGCACCATACAGTGAAATACGTAATGTTTTGTTTTTGTACCCCTAGTACATAGATACAGTATACATTCTGTAACATGTTTTGTAGTTTCTCATCTTGTTTGTCTATGAAAGTCATTCTCCCAGTCTAGGGGTATCCAGGTGGTAAATAATGGGAGGGGGCACTTCTCAATTTAAGCAACCACAGTTCAAGGAATTGAAATACTATAACTCATTACCTGGTTGATTGATTTGCCGTGACTGGAGATCACGGTACTGGAATGGGAATCAAATTTGCTGCTGGGTGTTCAGGAGGCTGCAGGGGACTGGTTAGCAGACAAGCAAGCACAGCCCCATTGATTAAGTTCACAGTCCACTCCAAAATCAAAGTGCAAAAAACAATGTAATTAAACTTGAAAAACTGTAACAACCACTCCATGGAGCTGGCCGGGGTATCAATTACGGCAGATTTCTTTCTCAAGCTCTGCTGAAAAATCTTCTGCAACAGTCTATAGTGCTAACAGACTATTTATTCCATGCAGTTTTCCTCTAAGCCATGAAGGCTAAATCCCTGGCAGCACTTTTCGGGCTGAAAGGGCCACCAAATGAGGTAGCTTGACATGGTTGCTTTTCCTTAACTTATATCTCATTCCTTAGGTTTCTTTCTCAGCCACTAACATTTTCTTTCCATCCAGACCTTTCTTTGCAATTCCATTCCTAAACACTTCTCTCTGGGCTTATGACAGCACCAGATGTTTCTACTGTCCCAAACCCTCGGACATCTTCCATACCCTTCAAATCTGCATGGCTGCTCATTTTCTCCACACAGGCACTAATTCTTATGCAGCATACCCTGTTGTCTTTCTTAACTCAATAAGTTTAATTCGATGTTCTTTTTAGCAAGAATGAAACCACCAGAATCCTTTCAGAAATCCAGTCGCTGATGCCTCAGTTGAGGCAGTATAGCACAGAGGGTTAAGGCTCTGAGTTGCAGATCTGGAGACCTGGGTTTGAATAGCCACCTAGGTGCATACTGTGTGATCCTAAGCAAGTCACTTAACTTCCTTGTGTTCCAAGGAAGTAACCAGAGGGAGAAGGGATCAGATCAATTCCAGTACAGTAGCTTCTTCTTGCTGATTTTACAATGTTTCTTGTGGATTTTACTTGGTAGAAGGTTATTTTACTTCTTTCTTGCTACTTCTAAGGGGCTAGCAGGGTATTGTTTTGGGGCTTTTGGAATTCTGAAACCTATTTTGGTGTGCTGTAAGTGAGCTCATTTGTCTTGCTGTTTCACTGTGTAGCAGACTGAATTTGTCTTACCTCTTAAAAGGGGCTGGCAGGGCACTATTTTGGAGCTGTTGAAACTTTGAAATCTATTTTAGTGTGCTTTTAGTGAGGGTTGTCATTCCTTCTCATTGGAGGCCTATTTCTTCTGCTTCTATTTGGTGTGATTTTATTGAGGCTATTTCTTTGAATTGGAAACCTATATCTTCTAATTTCAAGCCTATTTTGGTGTCGTTGGTGAGGCTGTTTGAATTGCTGACTTGTTTGTTTTGGTATCAAACCTATTGGTTGTGCTTTGAGTTGAATTGTGATTGTGTTTTGCTTGCTTCGCTAGTTACAAAGTTTAGTGCATAGTGGGGGAAGGGTGCTAATGGTCTGACCAGGGGCCTCAGCTACCTGATTGTTTCTGGAAGGCATGGCTGGTCCCACCCACCCGGTCTGTGATTTCATTTATACTGGGGGTCTGACATCACTTCCCCAAAAAGGCAAAGGACATGCACCTGTCATAGCAGAAGCAGACATCCAGGAAAGGAACAGCAGCGAGTGAACAGGTGACTGCTATCTCAGTGGAAGGGAAGTAACTGCAAAACAAGGAGCTTTCTTTGTTACCTGTTAGCACTGCTATTTGCATTGTGGAAAGGAGGGGTAGGAGTTTGAAGATGATGTGCAATAGTTGCTTAAAGTCTGTTTTTGGGTATGGACAGGAGGGATAGGGATGTAAAAAGAAGTTGCTCAATTTATCTAGAAGTGTATAACAAAGGGGGTAAGGGAAATTATGAAAAGGAGAAGAATGTTTTGCACTGATAGAGGGGGAAGAGGGGAGACTTGGGAGAGTGTTTGGTATCCTTCTTCTGGGAGGTTGGGGGGTCACTGGTGGGCAACGAGAGCAATAGGTAGGGTGGTAGGCTGCACCAACTGCAGTGCACCAATCTTTCTAACAATTGCCTGGAGGGTGGGGGATGTTTTGTGTGCAACCACATAGAGAAACTTAGATAAGAGATTGAGGGTCTGCAAGAGGAACTAAGACAAGCAAAAGAAAATGCAGCACATGAAGGTATTCTTTGCAAAAAGTGTTTACTTAAACTTGTAAAAATAACAATACAGAAATGAATATATAAAGGCGGCACAGTCGAGCTAACGTATACCCAGTGCTTCGACTCTTGGCGAGTCTCCATCGGGGTGGCGCTAGTGGGAAGATTTCATTAATTTATGCACAGTTACAGTAATTAGTGGTACATACAGTGCATCTGTGAAAGTGATTATCTCATAATCTAATAATACCAGAACAAATCAACCAAAGTAAAAAGAATCACATGCGGTTCAAGTTGTGTAATACAAAAAACAAATTAACAGTTATCAGAGGCTTGGCAGAGGACACCAGAAGGAAGGAGTACTATGTGACTGGACTTCTCTACTGGGACTAAAGAAGTAGAGCTCTTCTACTGAGACCTTTAATTTAGGGTAAAAAAACAAACAAAAAATCAGTGTGTTTGTCTCAGTTAGCTAAAGTGGTTAACCGAACAGTTATCTAGGTGTAAATCTCAGGTGGTTGAAGAGGCTTGATTGCTGTGCAGTTTAAATTACTTGTAGAAAGATCTAGTAAGTAGGGGGAGTGGCTTAGCTAGAAGGAAACTATTTATTTATTTATTGAATTCTGTTGACCCGGTAAGCCCGCTGGGCCTAGAAGTCCCTTTTTCAGGGGTGACCGGGGGGGGAGGGGATACAGATGGTAAGCAACTGAAATTGAACCAGATTAAGCTGTTGGTGGTATTTTTAGTAATGGGAGAAATTTGGCCAGGACACCAGGGAAATTCCCCTACTCTTTTTCGATAAGTGCCATGGAATCTTTAACATCCACCTGAACTACCATCAATTCAGGCAGATGGGACCTCGGTTTAACATCTCATCTGAAAGACGGCACCTCGGAAGTGCAGCACCCCACTCATGCTGCACTACAGTGTCAGTATTGGGATATTAACCCCAGTGCCAGATGTGGGAACTGAACCCACAGCCCTCTGATCTCCTGGCCTCAGAGGTGAGTGTGCTACCTACTGAGCCACTGACACTGACAGAAACTAGATTTAAACACTGCCTTAGAAAGATTCTGTCAGAGGCTTGGCAGAGGACACCAGAAGGAAGGAGTGCTGTGTGACTGGGTTTCTCTACTGGGACTAAAGAAGTAAAGCTCTTCTGCTCTCTACACTCTTCTAAAAAACTATATTGCCCACCTTCCCTCCCTCCCAAAGCTAGTTCTACTTTTATAGGCACAGGATTTGACTGACAACAGGAACTTCCTGTTTGGGAGCAGGAAGTGAGTGATCACAGAGCCACCAAAGACGCACCATCCTAGAAGGGCAAGAGTAGCTCTCTGGCACCTTCTAGCTACTGGAGGTCTGCCTCTAAGCAAGTAAGGGGTCTACTGAGAAATATAAGATCTTCTTGTCTCAGAACAGGACAGCCAGGAGCTTAATGGGCACAGAGGCAATAAGTAAGTAGAGAGAGAAGGGAAAAAAAAAATGAGGAAAGAGTAAAGATTCCAAACAATAGTGAAGGGGCCAGAAATAAGACATGATGAGAGTGGTGCAGTGCAGTGGATGTGGAGCAGCAGTCTTCCGGGAGACGCTCTGGAGGATGTGGTGTTATCCCATCTGCAGGCACCTCTCTGGGCTGAGGGGGGGAGGTTACTCATCTCCAGGCTGATTTGGCCAGGATTTGGGAGACCTCCTCTTCCATCCAGGGACCACCAGGGCCACTGCCGTTGCCTCAGAGGTTGTCAAGAAAGAGAAGCGGTTGGACCACAGTGGGCCCAGGGAGGGTGAGGGTGGTGGAACAGAGGTGCATCCCTCCAGTTGTACTTCTCCACAATTCCTGTGCCATTCTGGCAAAGTGTGGTTCCTCTATGGAGGCACCCACAGTGGAGACCAAGGAGGATGCTGGGAACTTCCACAAAGGAGACCCACAGGAGGGTGGAATGGGACTCCACAGGGGAAGGAAACAACCCCTGCTGGGGGAATCCATTGTTAGGAAGGTAGAACTGGGGGAGGAAGGGGAGAGGGAGGTAAGGTGCCTGCCTGGCCCCATGGCTTGGAGGGACAGGGAGCAAATCCTCAGGATTGCTGAAGCAGCTGCACAGGGGAGGAAGCTGGATGTCACTGTCCACCTAGGGACAAATGACCTGGCTAAGAGATGGTTCACAGCAATGCAGGAAGAATATGTGGAATTGGGGAGGGGCCTTAGACAAGTAGCACGCACAGTAACTTTCTCAGTGGTGCTGCCTGTCTATGGCGTATGAGAGGCTATGGTGCTCCACACCATGGGATTCAATCAGTGGTTGAAAAACTGGTGCAGAGCTCAGGGATTTGGCTTCATTGGGAACTGGGGGTCCACCTGGAGTGATGCAAGCCTATATTGGCATAATGGGCTGCATCTGTCCAGAGGGGAACCAGGATCCTAGGTGATAGGTTTAAATGCTTCACTGGCAAGTATTTAAACTAGCCAAGAGGGAGGCACTGGAAAGGAGCAGGGAAATCCTAGTCCCCCAAAAAAGTCATGGTAGTAAGTGCAGTAAACACCAACATAGAGATGTTGATAGGGAGAAGGGCAGGGGTAAATGGAGAAAGTGACAAAGGCAAGAAGGACAGGGATGGGGCAAAAAGGAGTAAGGCCATCAGGAAATGGAGGATAATGAGTACCAATGCCTGTAGCCTGGGCAACAAGCTCCTTGAACTGGTGGCCTTGATGGAAGAGGGATGCCTGGATAGCATAGCAGTCACAGAAACATGGTACACAGAGAACCATGACTGGGATGGTAACATACCAGGGTACATAACCTACAGGAGAGACAGGAAGGGGAGAAGAGGGGGAGGAGTAGCTCTCTATGTAAAGTAAGGGATAAAAGCAACTGAACAAAAGAGTAAACAGGGAGGAGAGGAGGCACTGTGGATCACCTTGGAGACTGGAAGTGGCACCACAATCTGCACAGGGGTTGTATACAGATCCCTAGGTCAGGGGAAGGGAATGGACAAGGATACAATAGAAGGCATTCTTAGGATGGCAGAGAAAGGGGAGATCCTGTTAATGGGAGACCTGAATATGACAGATATTAATTGGAGCACACTTGTTGCAGCTACATCCAAGAGCAGGGCCATTCTTGATGCCCTACAGGTGGCATGCCTCAGACAGCCAGTTTCAGAACCCACTCGTGAGGAAGCAATCTTAGACCTCATACTCTCAAATGAGGACAGTGAGAGGATCTCAGACCTAGAAGTACGTTTCCATCTGGGAACAAGTGGCCATCAAACAATGTGGTTCACGTTAAACTCAGCTACAGAGTCAAGCCATACAAAAGTGAGGGTACTGGACTTCAGGAGGGCTGACTTTGGCAAGATAGGAGAGTGCCTCAGAAAAGCACGAGTAAACAGGCTAGAAGGAGGGGTGGAGCAACAATGCGGACTCATCAAAACTGCCATCACAGAGGCAACAAGCCTTTGTGTGAAGCAAATAAACAAATCAAAATGAAAGAAAAAGCCACTATGGTTCTCAAAAGAGGTGGCGGGGAAAGTCAGGGAGAAAAAAATAACATTCAGGAAGTATAAGGAAATACAGAAGCAGCAGGACAGAGAGCTGTACCAGTTAAGGCAGAAGAAAGCAGGGAGGGAAGTCAGAATAGCAAAGGCCCAAACTGAGGAAAGGATAGCCAACTCGGTTAAGAAGGGGGATAAAACCTTTTATAGGTACATCAGGGAGCGTAGAAAGACAAAGAGAGGGATAGTGAGGCTGAATAGAATGGACAGTGGGTGGGCAGAGGGGGATAGTAAAAAAGCAGGGATCCTAAACGAGTATTTCTGCTCAGTATTCACAAAAGAGGATGGGGAGGTGCCTAATCCAATTAACAGAAGCACTCTGGATGGGGGTTGATCCCAGTCTTTCACAGAAGTAAGAGTTGAAAGAACTCCTAAAATTGAAGGTGGACAAAACAATGGGGCCTGATGGAATTCATCCCAGAATTCTAAAAGAATTAAGGGGAGAACTAGTGAAACTACTGACTATCCTTTTTAACAAATCATAGGAGGATGGTGTGGTACCCGAGGACTGGAGGAAGGCAGATGTGATTCCCTTCACAAAAGTGGGACCAAGACAGAGGCAGGAAACTACAGACCTGTCAGTTTGACCTCTGTGGTAGAGAAGTGATGGAATCACTTCTGAAGAAGAGACTTGTTGAGTACCTAGAGGCCAGTGAGGGCTGAGGACCCAAGGCAGCATGGGTTCACAGCGGGAAGGTCATGTCAGACAAATCTAATTGATTTCTTTGACTGGGTGACCAAAGTAGTAGACCAGAGAGGGGCTGTGGACATGGCCTATCTAGACTTCAGCAAGGCATTTGATACAGTCCCACACAAAAGATTAATAGTCAAATTAACCAGCCTGGGAGTGGGCCCCAAGGTGGTAGCCTGGGTAAAACATTGGCTGGACAACAGGACACAGAAGGTAATTGTAAATGGAGTCCATTCTGAAGAAAGAGGGCTTACTAGTGAGGTACCGTAGGGTTCAGTACTGGGTCCAGTCCTTTTTAATATCTTTATAAGTGACATTGCAGAGGGACTGGAAGGAAAAATGTGCCTCTTTGCAGATGACACAAAGATCTGCAACAGGGCTGATACACAAGGAGGCGTGGAAAGGATAAGAAGGGACTTGGCAAGGTTGGAAGAATGGTCAGAAGTATGGCAGCTAGGATTCAATGCAAAGAAGTGCACAATAATGCACCTGGGAAACAAAAACCCAGGGGAAGATCACACAATGGGGGGGGGAGGTAGTAACAAAAACAAAAAAGGAACGGGACCTGGGGGTAATCATATCAGATGACCTTAAGTTTGCAAGCAATGTGAGAAGGCAGTAGGGAGAGCTGGGGGTATACTGGGATGCATAGGGAGAGGCATCACCTGCAGAAAACAGAAAGTTGTTATCCTTCTGTACAGACAGTTGGTGAGTCCCATCTAGAGTACCGCGTCCACTTCTGGAGACCCCATCTCCGCAAGGACATAGACAAGACAGAGACAGTCCAGAGGAGGGCAACTAGAATGGTGCAGGGTCTGCAAGAGAAGCCATACGAGGAGAGACTAAAAGAGCTTAATATGTATACCATTGAGGAAAGGAGGGAGAGGGGGGGACATGATAGAAACGTTTAAGTACCTCAGCGGAATCAACAATGTCCAAGAGGGTAGCATCTTTCAGAAAGAGTCATGCAAGAACAAGGGGACACAATTTAAATATGGGGGGGGGCGGTTCAGGGGCAATGTGAGGAAGTATTTTTTCACAGAGAGGGTAGTGGATGCATGGAACAGCCTTCCTGAAGAGGTTGTGGGGTCTAAAACTGTTGGAGAATTCAAGAATACATGGGAGAGACATAAGGCAATTCTAGTATAGTATAGTAAGAGGTGTGAAGTAGGAGGGGCATAAGGGGGAAGAAGACCACCCTCAGCACAAGTTTTTTGACTCATTTATTTATTTATTGGTTTCTTTTTCCTTAAAAAAATATATATCTGAGGATCAGTTACAGGATTTTTAGTACTGTAAATAAATAAAAAGAGAACTAAGAGAGCTTCAGTAGCAGATATGTAGTGGAATTGCAGTATAATGTGGGGAGTGGTGCAATGCAGTGGCTGTGGGGCAGCCATATTCAGGCAGACCTTCTGGACACTGAGGTGCTGCCCTATCTGCATGCATCTCTCGGGACTGCGGGATGAGGTAGCCAGACTCAGAGCGGAAGTAAACTGGGTCAGGAGTACCATCACCCCTGTCCAGGAACCACCCAGTCCAATGCAGCTGCCTCAAAGGAATCCGAGAACGAGGAGCACTTGGATGACAGTGGGCTCAGGGAGGGTTAGAGCAGTCAGGCAGAGGCACATCCCAGATCCTATTCCTCTCAAGAACTCATATGCCACACTGGCAAATGAGGACGACCAAATAGAGGTACCCAGGGAAGTGGAAGGAAAGGATGTGGAGGTTGGCAAGGAGGTGACCTCAGTGGGGAAAGCAGTGGACCCCAGAGGAGGAGGAAGTGAATCCTGGTGGGGACTCCATCATAAGAGGGATCCAGCTAGGAACACAGGAGGGGAGGACAGGGAGGTGAGGTGCCTCAGGTGCTACGGCATGGAGGGATGGAAGGAAGATACTGGGGATCACTGGGAAGGCAAGACAGGAGGGTGAGCTGGATGTCATTATCCACCTAGGTACTAATGACTTGGCAGGGAGCCAAAGGAAGTTCAGGAAGAGTTTAGGAAACTGGGGAGGGGTCTCAAGCAAGTAGCTACTTCTGTCACTTTCTCAGAAGTACTACCTGTGAGAGGCAAGGGAGAGCATAGAGTGCATGCACCAGGAACTTTAACTCATGGTTGAAGAACTGGTGCTGTGAGGAAGGGTTTGGATTCATTGGTGACTGGGGACCCATCTGGAGGGATGGAGGTTTGTTCAAGCCTGACGCCCGCATCCATCCTGGAGGGAATCCAAGCACTCAATGATAAGTTTAAATGCTACATTGACAAGCATTTAAACTAGCAAGGGGTGGCAGGCCAGCAAGGATGATACCTACTTGCTCACCCCCACAGCTAGTAATGGAACCAGTGCACCAGAGGAGTGGCTATCTCTGCAAAGCAGTGTGCAAAGATGGAGATTAGTGTCCAAAAGGTGGATAAGCAGAAAAGGGCAAAATTCAGCAGAAGGGCAGACAGCAAGGAGAACCAGGGATAAATGACAACCAAGGAAGGGGCTGGAGTAGAACAGTGAAGCAGTCTAGGGAGGTCAAATCATGGAAAGCCATGTGCAAATGCCAGGAGCCTTAGCAACAAGATGGAAGATCTGAGGCTGTCATGGTACAGTTAGACCTGGACATTGTGGCCATCACTGAAACCTGGTGTAATGATAACCATGACTGGGAGATGCCATACCTGGCTACAACATATTCAGAAGAGACAGAGCAGGCAGGAAGGGAGGAGGAGTGGCACTGTATGTGAAAAATGACATAAGGGCCACACAGATCCAGGAGGAACAAAATGGGGAGAGATACTGTGGGTTGCTGGAAAGGAAAATGGGGCCAGCCATCCCACAGGTGTGGTCTATAGACCACCAGCCCAGGAGGAAGAAACAGATAGGGAGTTGATTAGCCATCCAAAGGATGGCAGACAAGTGAGGTAGTACTGGTTGGAGACTTCAATATACCAGACGTGGACTGGAGCATCCCAGCAGCAGCATCAACTAGGGAGCAGATTTATCCTGGACTCCTTCAGGGTGCCTTCCTCAAGCAACTGGTCATGGAACCAACTCGCAGAAGGCAATACTGGACCTTGTGCTCACAAACAGGGACAGTGTGATGGGGTAACAGTGGGGGAGCACCTGGGTAACAGTGACCACCAGTCATTGTGGTTTGAAATCACAGAAAGAGCAGAACCAAACCACACAAAACACGATCCTGGATTTTAGGGGTCAGACTTTGGGAAAATGGGAGATGCTTGAAAGAGGCATTAAGGAATGGGACAGGAATCAGGGATTGAGGAACAGTGGGCAGTATTTAAAATGGGGATTATAAGAACAACAGAATTATGCATTAAGCAGGTTAGCAAGAGGAAAGAAGAGAGACCATTATGGTTTTCCAAAGAGGTAGCAAAGAAAGTGAAAGCCAAAAGATTGCATTCAGACAATACAAAAGACACAGGCAGAAGGGATAGGGAGAAGTACCAGGAGAAACAAAGGGAGGCAGGGGAAGTCAGTAAGGGAAGCCAAAGCTCAGACAGAAGAACACATTGCAAAATCAGTGGTTAAAGGGACAAAACCTTTTACAGGTACATAAGTGAAAAGAAGGACAAAGGGAGGATAGTGAGACTGAAGGGGAGGATGGGAGCGCGTGGAGGATGACAACAGTAAAGCTGACATATTGAACAGGTATTTCTGCTCAGTCTTTACTAGGAAGAGGGGTAATGGGTCTGAAGGAGTACAAGGGGTGAGAATGGTGCAGAAATGGACACAAGTCCCTTTACACGAGAAAGGGTCCTGAAGGAACTGGAGGTAATAAGAGCTGATAAAGCAATGGGACCAGATGGGGTGCACCCCAGGGTCCTTAAAGAACTAAGAGAGGTGGTGGCTGAGCCTCTGGCTATCCTGTTCAGCCAATCACTGGAAACAGGGGAGGTACCCAAAGACTGGAGGACAGCAGATGTAGTCCCCTTATACAAAAGTGGGAACAAAGAGAAGCAGGGAACTACAGACCAGTCAGCCTCACCCTCGGTAGTGGGAAAGATCATGGAAGCACTACTGAAGGAGAGATTGGTGGAACATCTGGTTGTCAATGGACTACAGGACCCAAGGCAGCATGGTTTCACCAGGGAGGTCATGTCAGACCAACCTCATTGAATTTTTGACTGGGTGACTAGGGAGGTGGATCAGGGAGGGCAGTGGACATGGCCTATCTGGACTTCAGCAAGGCCTTTGACACTGTGCCACATAGAAGACTATTACACAAACTGGGAATATGGGTGTGGGCAGGACAGTAGTGTGGTGGGTAGGTAACTGGCTGGGTGGCAGGACACAGAGGGTGGTGGTAAATGGCTGTCACTCCACAGAGGAAGAGTGACCAGTGGGGTACCACAGGGATCAGTGCTGGGACCGGTCCTATTCAACATCTTCATCAGTGACATTGCACAGGATATAGAAGGCAGAATTTCACTGTTAGCTGATGACACAAAGCTCTGTAACAGAGTAGACACACCAGAGGGTGTAGACAGAATGAGAAGGGACCTGCAGAAACTTGAAGAATGGTCAAGAGTTTGGCAGTTGAAATTCAATGCAAAGAAGTGCAAGATAATGCATATGGGGCACAAAACCCTGGCACAATATATCAGTTGGGGGTGAGGATATAGCATGCACCAAGCAGGAAAGGGATCTTGGGGTTGTCATCTCTGATGACCTCAAGGTAGGGAAACAGTGTGACAAGGCATCAGGTAAAGCAAATAGGATGCTGGGATGTATAGGCAGGGCATCACCAGCAGGAAAAGGGAGGTCATAATTCCGCTATACAAGACACTAGTGAGGCCCCACCTGGAGTACAGTGTACAGTTCTGGAGACCATACCTACGTAGGACATAGACAGGGTAGAGAAGGTTCAGAGGAGGGCAACAAAGATGGTGCATGGATTGCATCACAAGTCCTATGAAGACAGGTTGAAGGAACTGAACATGTACTCCCTGGAGGAGAGGAGGAGAGAGGATATGATAGAGACATACAAGTATCTTACAGGAGGAACAGGGTGCAGGAAAACACTATTTAAAGCGTAAAAAGATGTTTCAGGACTAGAGGCATGGGATGAAGTTGGAGGAGGACGATTCAGAGGAAACATGAGAAAGAATTTCTTCACAGAACGGGTGGTGGACAAGTGGAACACCCTGCCAGAGGAAGTGGTGGGGGCTGAAACAATCACGGGATTTAAGAATGCATGGGATAGACATAAAGGAATTCTAGAGGTCAGGGGTAAGGGGAAATAGACTTCTAGGAAAACAAACTGAACTTACAAGCTCAAATGGGCAGACTAGGTGGGCCATAGGCCCTTATCTGCCGACACTGTCTATGTATCTATGTATCTATGTAGTAGGGGGTAGGAAGAAATAGGCTGTTGGTTGACTTGGATCTGCGGCTTATCCTGTAGGTAGGGAAATGGGCAGACTAGGTGGGCCAAGCAGTCCTTATCTGCTGTCAAAGTCTATGTTTCTGTGTTTCTGTTCCACTTATAGAAAGTAGCACTGTATTTTATATATAATGTTCTTACTTTACAATATAGCTGCTATTCTAATAAGCGCTTAAAGGAAAAATGGCAGAAGAGTGGTGAAAAACTGAAAAACCAACTGACCGATGTCTAAAGCTGAATCCACACAAGACCCCCTATACACTGAGGTGGTGGGGAGCAATACAAGGTTAAATCCAAAGCAGTCGGGTTACCACCTGTCCTGATTTTCGTAGGACAGTCCTGATTTGGGCAGCTGTGTCCTGCAAAAAAACATGAAACATACTACATGTCCTGACATTGTAGTAGAAAAAAATATTTTCTGACTTTCCTCTAAACATTGCAGAAAACTACAATACCTTAACTAAAATACCTTACAATGATAAGAAAAACTAGCAATAACAAAAAAACTACAGCACTTAGTCTTAGTTCTGATTATTTAGAGAATACTAGTCTGTTGCATTGGTTGAGGTTACATATTGTCCTACGAAAAATCATGTTTCAGTAAAAAATGTCCCACTTTGGGCTTCTTAAAAGGTGATAACCCTACAAAACAGCAACCTAGACAGGTCAGGTGCAAAAATGATGAATGAGAGAATCTGCAAGAGAAAACAGAAAAGAAAATTATGACTTATTTTTTTAAATTTTGATAGAATTTATCTACTAAGACAGGCAAGGTAGACTAGAGGTGGTTATAGCCCAATACTGGAGGGAGGGAGGGCAATTTGAGGCAACAGTGGTGAGAAGAGGGTCAGAAGAAAGGAAGAGGAGACAAAGGGGCCCAGGCCAGGAAGAACGATCTCCCGGGAAACCAGGTCAGGAGACAAAAGACAAACAGAAGGAAGAAATAGGGACTTGTGAGGGGAGGAGGAGGAGAAGTGGCAACAGTCATGGAGAGGAAAGGAGGGAGCAGGTTACTATGAGGAGAGAGGAAGTATGCATTGGAGAAGGGTCTTCAGAAAATAGTTTTGCAGTGCTAGAGGGGAAGGAAGAGGAAGGTGATGAAATTGGAGGAGTAACTGATAAACGCACAGACCAAACTGGAGTGCGGGGGGGAGTTCTGCTGGGGGGATTACAACAAGGGCAGAAGGCGGAAAATACTGTGCTGGGGAAGAGGAGGAGCTAGGTATGAGAGATGGAGAGGAATGGAAGCAAGCAGGGAGTAAGAGTGGTGGAATCTTAGTGCTGGGGGACTCAACACTAAGAGGAGTCAGGTGGGGTAGCAAAGGGGAGAGGCATAGTCACATTTGGGTGGAGGCCATGCCAGGAATGACAGCAGAAAGGGTGGGACAATCTGTTTTGAAATATGCTAGAATGGGTAGGGACAAGCCTCATTTAATTATACATCTTGGGATGAATGACCTGGCTGACAAGATGGTAGATATAGTCCAGAGGAGGTTTGAGGAACTAGGACAATTATGTGAGGGGGCAGGAAGATCAGTAGCTTTTTTAAGAGATACTTCCAGTGCCCAAGGCAAGCACAACATGAAAACTAAGAATAGAGGAATTTAACAGATGGCCAAGAACCTGGTGTCATGCTAAAGGGTATGGCTGGTGGAGAGGTGGGGAGGGACCTGGGAGGACAGTCGTCCCTATGCCAAGGACAGACTACATTTGAGCGAGGAGAGAAAGAAAGTGTTGAAACAGAGGATGGAGGAGTACATAGAAGAAGTTGGGAATTTAAACTAGGAGCAGGGGGTGGCAAGTGGGCAAGAGACATGCAGAGACCACAGGTTGGGAAGCCATATAAACTTACCCCCATAACAGTGACAAAGGACAAATGGCAAGCACTACTGGTAATGCTAGTAAAGGAGGGCATGATGGAGGGAGGAGGGGTGGAAGGTGGTCACCCTTAATGCTAGGAGCCTTGGGATGAAAACTGCAGAGTTACAGGCACTCATGGCAGAGGGAGAAGTGGACATTGCAGCCATCACAGAAACATGGGCCACCCAATACAATGACTGGAACCTGTCTGTACCAAGGTAGAGATTATTTTGTATGGATAGGGTGATTGGGAAAAGAATGGGGGTGGCACTATATGTGAAGGAAAGACTGAAGTGTGTAAGGGAGGAAGGGGAGTAGGGTAGCATGGAGTCACTTTGGGTGCAAATCCAGGATTCCAAGAACAGGACTCTCAGAATGGGAGTGGTATACAGGCCACCCTCTCAGACGGAGAAGTCAGACAGGGAACTAGCAGGACAGATCAGGAGGACCTGTGAGAAGGGTAGTGTGGTGACTGTGGGGACTTCAACATTCCAGGAGTGGACTGGAGTATCACAATAACCAGGAATAGAAGGGAGCAGGTACTGCTGAAAGCCTTTCAGGACAGCTTCCTGATGCAAGTGGTCAGTGAACCAACCAGGTTGGGGGATAGCTGGCAAATGGGAAGTTTGTGAGGGAACTTAGGGTGGAATAACTGCTGTCAGGGAGCGACCACCACTCAATATGGCATTAGATTTGGGCAAGGGAGGAGTGGAATCTGGCACAAAAGTGCAGGACTTCAAGAGGGCAGACTTTAGGAGGATGGGGAAAGTGGTAAAAGGGTACCTGGCCAGAATTCAACCTTGTATGGGCACTAACCAGAGGCGGGAGCTCATAAAGCTGGGAATAGTGGAGGCAACCAGAACCTGCAGCAAGGCCCAGAGCAAGAAGGCTAGGGCTACAAAACTGAGCTGGGTGAGCAAGGTCATCATGGAAAAGGTAAGGAGGAAAAGAGCTGCCTTTAGGAGGTACAAGAAAACAGGGAGGGGGGAGGACAGGGAGCAGTACCTGAAGGAATCTAAGGAGGTGACATGGGCAGTAAGGAGAGTCAAGGCATCCACGGAGCTCAGGCTGGCACATGGCATTAAGAAGGGGGAGAAGGACTTCTTTAGGTACATCAGGAAGAGAAGGAACTATAAGGACCACATAGTAAGGATTAGGAAAGGGGGGGTGGGTGGAAGCAGGGTGCGATAAGGCAGAAGCGCTAAATGATTACTTCTGCTCAGTATTTACTAAGGAGAAGAGGGGGTGATACCCAAGGGTAGAGGAATGGCAGAAATGGGGGAGGGGTGACAGATGGGGAAATCATGGAGGGCAGAGTTCTGGAGGGTTTGAAGGCACTGAGGGTGGACATGGCACCAGGCACAGATGGCATCCACACCAGGGTATTGAAGGAGCTGGCAGAGGTCCTTGCGGGACCTTTGGCAGACCGCTTTAATGCCTCACTACACTCAGGGTGTATATCTCAGGATTGGAGGATGGCTCATGTGGTGCCCCTCCACAAGAGTGGCCCCAAGAATGAACCAGGGAACTACAGACCAGTGAGTCTCACATCCATTGTGGGTCAGCTGATGGACAGTATCCTGAAGGAGAGGCTTGTGGCCCTCCTAGAGGCCAAAGTACTACATGACAGCAGACAGCATGGCTTCATATGTGGCAGATCCTGCCAAACCAACCTGGTGGAGTTCTATGGCTGGGTAATTAGGCAACTGGATAGGGGCCATGCAGTGGATATCCTGTATCTGGACTTCAGTAAGGCATTCAACTCGGTGCCACATGGGAGGCTGGGAAGTAAGTTAGAAGGCACAGGGGTGAGTGCAAAGCTGGTAAGATGGGTAAGGAACTGGCTTCAGAGAAGGCAAGAGTGAGTTGTGGTGGGTGGGGAGCTGTCATCCCCAAGGGTACATAGATACATAGATACATAGACAGTGTCGGCAGATAAGGGCCTATGGCCCACCCAGTCTGCCCATTTGAGCTTGTACGTTCAGTTTGTTTTCCTAGAAGTCTGTTGCCCCTCACCCCTGACCTCCAGAATTCCTTTATGTCTATCCCATGCATTCTTAAATCCCGTGATTGTTTCAGCCCCCACCACTTCCTCTGGCAGGGTGTTCCACTTGTCCACCACCCGTTCTGTGAAGAAATTCTTTCTCATGTTTCCTCTGAATCGTCCTCCCTCCAACTTCATCCCATGCCTTCTAGTCCTGGAACATCTTTTCGCTTAAAATAGTGTTTTCCTGCACCCTGTTCCTCCCTGTAAGATACTTGTATGTCTCTGTCATATCCCTCTCCCTCCTCTCCTCCAGGAGTACATGTTCAGTTCCTTCAACCTGTCTTCATAGGACTTGTGATGCAATCCATGCACCATCTTGTTGCCTCCTCTGAACCTTCTCTACCCTGTCTATGTCCTTACGTAGGTATGGTCTCCAGAACTGTACACTGTACTCCAGGTGGGGCCTCACTAGTGGAGTACAGTGTACAGTTCTGGAGACCATACCTACGTAAGGACATAGTAAACTGAAGGGTAGTGATGAGTGGTGTTCCACAGGGCTCAGTGTTGGAACCAGTATTGTTTAGCATATTCATTACAGACATATCATTGGACATCAAGAGCAAGATCAATCTGTTTGCTAATGATACCGAGATGGGATCGGTGGTAGATGACCTAGGGGTGGTAGAGGTTGCAGAATGATCTGGCATAGCTGGAAACCTGGTCAGACACCTTGCAACTGGGATTTAATGCCAAAAAGTGCAAGGTGCTGCATTTTGGGGTGCAGAACCCAAGGAGGCGTTACCAGCTGGGGGAAGTGCAGCTGGCCTAGGCAGAGGAGGACAAGGATCTAGGGGTGTTCATTACAGGGTCAATGAACAACCTGGCACAATATAAGAAGGCATCTGCATAGGCCAACAAAGTGCTAGGTTGTATTGCAAGAGGTATATCCTCGAGGAGGGAGGAGGTGGTTCTGCCACTGTATAGGTCATTAGTTAGACCGCACATAGAGTACTGCATGCAGTACTGGCACCCATATCTGAAGAGGGACATTAAGTTACTGGAGGGGGTGCAGCACAGGGTGACAAAGATTACCAAGAGGCTGGGGAACTTATCATACAAGGGGAGGCTGAGGGAGTTGAACATGTACTCAATGGAGGAGAGGACGGACGGGGGGACATGATTGAAACCTTTAAGTACATGAAAAGAATAAACAAGACAGGTACAGAGGGTCTGTTCAAAGCAGGGGAGGGGATGGACACCCAGGGCCATGATATGACTGGAGGGAGGAAGGTTCAGGAGGGCAATGAGGAGACAGTTTTTTTTACAGAGAGGGTGGTAGCTGGGTGGAATGCATCACTGGCAGAAGTGGTATCCAGTAGAACAGTGGACTGCTTCAACAGGGGCTGGACAGGGCAAGGGGGAGGGTCAATGGATGGGAAGGGTGGAAAGGAGGTGCAGCTTCAGAATAAGGGTTGCTAGCTACACATTCGAGCAGACTTGATAGACCTCTAGGCCTTTATCTGCTGGCAAATTTCATATGTTCGTAGGTCGCATCTGGAAACAAGTGTCAGCTTAGTATGTTACTCCTGGTTAAACAATGTTCCCTTTCCTCGACTAATGGTTGGGCCTTATTCTGGGGGTTTGGGGTCCTCAAATCTGAACCAAGCCCTACCAACAAGCAACCTCTGAACTGACTCATCAGAGGGACTTCTGCTAGTGCCCCACAGGTCACCGAATGGACTGCCACCCTGCTGGGGTCCCAAACATAATTTCCTCCACCTCCATAAGGGGTTCACCCAGTGGGTCCCATCTCTGCGGTGGCCTCCAGCCTGGGGAAAAGAGGTAACTCTGCCACCATTACACCCTCAACTGCAAGTGCTGCCAATTCCAAGCCACGGCCCAGGCCCTACTGCCATCCCAGGCCTGCACACAATATAATCTTCCGACCCGACCACTGAACTCCCACACAGGCAATCTTTCTTTTCTGGACTTTTGGACCCTAGTGGTGCTTAGAAACAGCATAGGCACCCCGCTTGAGCAGATTCAACACTTCATATACCTTGGGGTCAACAACTGATAGCACTTTATCATACGTACACCACACAGAGAATGTTATCAAAGCAGTAAACATCTGCATTGGTTTGCTGTACAGGCACAAGTGCAGTTTGACTCCCGAGGCATTAAGGCTAGCAATGCACAGCTCAGCCATCTTTGTTATAGATTATGCACTGGTTATTTATGGCTCATCCTCCGATATGCCCCTCCAATGGCTCTCCATAGCGCTTAACAAAGCCTGTAGACTCATTACTGGAGCAGCTTGTCTCTCGAATACTGTACGTGTGACCTTTATGCTCAGAAAGGTTGGCTACAGTTAAAAGGTAGGATCAAATACCAAAGCTGCCTACTAGCTAAAAAAACAAACAAACAAAAAAAAACCCTTGGACTCACTCCCTCCCCTGGGTTTAGAAGCTCCTAAGCCTCTTCTGTAACCCGCACCGCACTAAAGGCTCACAAAAACAACTCTTCATTTTCCCTCAATGCCACACAACTCAAGGGCAAAGACTGTCTACATATAGAGCCTCACTCTAGATTAACTCGCTACACAGAAGCATCTCTACTGAAGTCAAGTTGGGCCCATAAAGCTCCGACAATACCTCACAGCAAACAGCAGTTGTGACTGTTTCCCTTAGCTGTCCCTGCTACACCAGGTATCCCAAGGTAGGTTGTTTATTTAGTAATCAGACATTTTTACACAAGGAAACCATACAAAATATAGTTCAGGTCCAGCTACTACCACTATTTGACTCCGGAGATATCCTATACGGCAGTGCCTCACAGGATTGCGTGCACAAATTAGATGTACTTTATAATGAGTTAGCAAGGTTAATCCTGACATGCCCTGTAACTGTTCACCACTGTGACTTATATAAATCATTAGGATGGGTTTCCTGGTCTAGGAGGAGGGATATACACAAAAGTACGTTTGCATATAAATGTGGTTTGGGCCTCATCCCCAAGTATTTGTGTGACAGGTTGAAAGTTTGTGATATTGATTCTTCTTTAAGAAATTCACATATTTCATAGCTAGTTGTATCCAAAACATATACAAAAAGGTCCATGCTAAATTTTAGTCAATTGGTCCAGAGTTTCTGGAATGGGCTTCAGCCTCATTTTAGGAATTTAAGTGTTAAATCTCTGCCAGTATTCATACTAAAGAAATACTTAAACTCATGTGATCAGGATGTAAATGTTTTAATCATTGTTGAAATTGTTTACACCTGTATGTTGTATACTGATTGCTTGTGACATGTACAGATTTAATGTGCTCTTGGTTACCACTGTGAATGTTTTAATCACTGTTGACATTGTTTACATCTGTATGCTGTATACTGCGTTGTTTGAGATACGTACAGATTTAATGTGCTCTAGATGACCACTGTAAATGTTTGAATCATTGTTGACATTGTTTACATCTGTATGTTGTATACTGCGTTGTTTGTGACATGTACAGATTTAATGTGCTCTTGGTTACCACTGTGAATGTTTGAATCATTGTTGACATTGTTTACATCTGTATGTTGTATACTGCGATGTTTGTGATATGTACAGATTTAGTGTGCTCTAGGTTACCACTGTGAATGTTTTAATCATTGTTGACATTGTTTACATCTGTATGTTGTATACTGCATTGTTTGTGATATGTACAGATTTAATGTGCTCTTAAGTAACCACAGTGAATGTTTTAATCATTGTTTACATCTGTATGTTGTATACTGCATTGTTTGTGATATGTACAGATTTAGGGCCAGATATTCAAAACTTTGCGCCAGGCAAAACATTTTTGCGCAGGTTTAGTGTGGGATTAGTGCGGGTCTGCTATATTCAAAAGGCCAAATAGCACGGGCAAACTGCATTAGCGCCAGCAAAATCATAGTGTATGCATGGGGTAAACTGACATGAATACAGGCGCAATGCTATATTCAACGACTAGTGCCACGCTAAGTGGTTTTGCACGACTTAGCGTGACACTTAGCACGGTGCACATTACCGCCCAGGAAAAGCTTGTCTTAACTCTGAGCAATCAGCTTAGTAAGGTGTTTGCGCGGCTTTGCGTGACCCTAACAAATAAATATGACATATAGACAAAGCCAAACATAGAGGAAACATGCTGCTAACTGATGGCATCACAATGATGCCATCATCTGCCACCAGTCCCAGCCATACCAGGCAGTAAGTGGTGACCCTGTCACCAGTGGACAGCATGGCAGTGTTGCCATACAGCACACACCTGCGGACCACTCTTCTGTGGAGACCAACAGATGCCAGCACACACATGCAGCACTATGGGCATGGAGGACGTTGAGGGGAGAGTGTATGGGTGGTGAGGCTGTGCCACAGACCAGGTGTGGCCACAAGGCTGGGACATATCATGCAGTGCACATGGGCCAGTATTGGGAATACTCCAACACCAGTGTGCCTTTCGGATAATATATGCCCACCCCAGGCCACATACCGCACAGCTGTACAACTGCCGCAGCACACAAAGCCGGACATGTATATGTCACTGTGAGCATCCCATGCCAGAGGTGCAGCATCTGTGGGTCACACAATAGTGTAACAGTAATATCCAGTGTCAGTAAACACCTGCAGGTTGGGTCTCTCACTGTGTATAGTGCAGTCATCATCACTGCCCGACACACCATAGGCAGTGCTGTGTCCACACACTACTGGCCCCTTGCTACTGTAGTGTCTGCTGTGCACTGTAGCATGACCTACAGTGTGACAGTTGCATGCAGCACCATCACCACCTGTGCCTATGCCATGTTGTCCCAGTACAGCTGCAGGCAGCAGCACATGTGAAAGTACAGTGTTCAAAACTGTATAATATTCCCTGCAGCTGTACTGGGTCCATGCATTTGCTGGCACACACATTGGCCACACAGTTCACCTCTACCTACCTTCACGTCGCTGTGCACTGTGTTGTTGCTGTGGTTTGCACTTCCTGGTTGCCATATTCAGAGCTGTCTTATTCCAGGGCTATGTTTGCCCTGCACTCCCAGCCTAGTTTGCCTGGCCTCATTCCCATGCTATATTCAGAAGCTGTTTGCCCATGGCTATTCTTTTTGAATATGGCTTGCTTTGTGCTCTGGGCTAAGTTTGCTCGCCAGGCAGTACTAATTTAGCCCCAGGGCAAAGTTTTGAATATCTGGTCCTTAATGTGCTCTAGATTACCACTGCAAATATTTTAATCATTGTTGACATAGTTTACATCCGTATGTTGTATACGGCACTGTTTGTGATACGTACAGATTTAATGTGCTCTAGGTTACCACTGTGAATATTTTAATCATTGTTGACGTTGTTTACATCTGTATGTTGTATACTGCATTGTTTGTGATATGTACAGATTTAATGTGCTCTAGGTAACCACTGTGAATGTTTTAATCATTGTTGACGTTGTTTACATCTGTATGTTGTATACTGCATTGTTTGTGATATGTACAGATTTAATGTGCTCTAGGTTACCACTGTAAATGTTTTAATCACTGTTGACATTGTTTACATCTGTATGCTGTATACTGCATTGTTTGTGATATGTACAGATTTAGTGTGCTCTAGGTTACAGCTGTAAATGTTTTAATCACTGTTGAAATTGTTTACATCTCAATGTTGTATACTGCATTGTTTGTGGTACGTGCAGATTTAATGTGCTCTAGGTTACCACTGTAAATGTTTTAATCATTGTTGACATTGTTTACATCCGTATGCTGTATACTGCATTGTTTGTGATATGTGCAGATTGAATGTGCTCTAGGTGACCACTGTGAATGTTTTAATCATTGTTGACATTGTTTACATCTGTATGTTGTATACTGCATTGTTTGTGATATGTACAGATTTAGGGCCAGATATTCAAAACTTTGCGCCGGGCAAAAAACTTTTGCGCAGGTTTACTGCAGGATTAGCGCGGGTCTGCTATACTCAAAAGGCCAGATAGCACAGGCAAACCGCACTAGCGCCAGCAAAATCATAATGTATGCATGGGGTAAACTGACATGAATACAGGCACAATGCTATCTTCAACGACTAGTGCTGCGCTTAGTGGTTTTGCACGACTTAGCGTGACACTTAGCACGGTGCACATTACCGCCCAGGAAAAGCTTGTCTTAACCCTGGGCAATCAGCTTTATGAGGTGTTTGCACGGCTTTGGCTGGGACACATCATGCAGTGCACATGGGCCAGTATTGGGAATACTACAACACCAGTGTGCCTTTCGGATAATATATGCCCCCCCCGGCCACATACCGCACAGCTGTACAATTGCCACAGCACACAAAGCCGGACATGTATATGTCACTGTGAGCATCCCATGCCAGAGGTGCAGCATCTGTGGGTCACACAACAGTGTAACAGTAATGTCCACTGTCAGTAAACACCTGCAGGTTGGGTCTCTCACTGTGTATAGTGCAGTCATCATCACATTGCTGAAATTGTTTACATCTGTATCTTGTATACTGCATTGTTTGTGGTACGTACAGATTTAATGTGCTCTAGGGTACCACTGTAAATGTTTCAATCATCGTTGACATTGTTTACATCTGTATGTTGTATACTGCGTTGTTTGTGACATGGACAGATTTAATGTGCTCTAGGTTACCACTGTAAATGTTTCAATCATCGTTGACGTTGTTTACATCTGTATGTTGTATACTGCAATGTTTGTGATATGTACAGATTTAATGTGCTCTAGGTTACCACTGTGAATGTTTTAATCATCGTTGACGTTGTTTACATCTGTATGCTGTATACTGCATTGTTTGTGACATGTACAGATTTAATGTGCTCTAGGTTACCACTGTGAATGTTTCAATCATTGTTGACATTGTTTACATCTGTATGTTGTATACTGCATTGTTTGTGACATGTACAGATTTAATGTGCTCTAGGTAACCACTGTGAATGTTTTAATCATTGTTGACGTTGTTTACATCTGTATGCTGTATACTGCATTGTTTGTGACATGTACAGATTTAGTGTGCTCTAGGTAACCACTGTGAATGTTTCATTGTTGACATTGTTTACATCTGTATGTTGTATACTGCATTGTTTGTGATACGTACAGGTTTAATGTGCTCTAGGTTACCACTGTGAATGTTTTATTCATTGTTGACATTGTTTACATCTGTATGTTGTATACTGCATTGTTTGTGGTACGTACAGATTTAATGTGCTCTAGGTTACCACTGTGAATGTTTTATTCACTGTTGACATTGTTTACATCTGTATGTTGTATACTGCATTGTTTGTGATACGTACAGATTTAATGTGCTCTAGGTTACCACTGTAAATGAGTTTGTGCTCAATGGTTATTCCTAATAAACAAACAAACAAGCAAGCCATGCTGTCTCCATCAAGCACTTATAAAGCTGCCCTAACCAGGGAGCCCTGACGTTCCAATCTCCCCTTTCTCGAGCCCCACGTCCTATCCTCCCTTACATCTCCACTCCCCTCCCCTCTCCCTTTCCCTCCCCTTGCATGCTCTCACCCCTATCCCTACCTAACGCTCCCCCTTATTCATACACCAGTCGTGTCGCGGTCTCTTTGGCTGATTCTCATGGTTTGTCCATCAGTGTATCTCCTGTGTTAAAACACTGAGAGCTATGCTGGATACCAGGCATTCACTGTACAACTCCATTCCATTGTAACATGCTTGTTCCCGGAACGTTTCGTTAAAATGTTCTGTTCTGTTTGTTGCCTCTGACATTCTGTGCTGAAATATGCTGACATAGAACCTTTGTAAAAAAGAGTATTGCTCAAAGTTATTATAATCCAAGATTTCAAACAATTAAGAAACAAACACCAAGGTGCCAAAGTTTGCAAGGTGGGCCTCCATTTTTAGTCCTCTCCCTGGGCTCAGGCTCCCAAATTCACCCACAGGCCCCTTTTCTTTGATCCATGCTCCCATTACTTTACTCCCGCGCTTTCGCTCTGTGTATCATGGATCTTCAAGGGTGGAGGACCGGGGCAGCAAGTGGACCACCCCGGCCCTACCACAGCCCTCCGGCCGAACTTGTGGGTTGAAACCCCACTGCTTCTCTCTTCTCGCCCCCCTTTGCACAATCCTCAAGAAAAATAATCTCTCTCCTATTTATACCCTCTAGAGACGGAGCCCAACACAGGCAGCAAGCAGGCTCACATCCAGACTTCACGGCACCACTAGCTCTTCCTGCCTAGCTACACTTAGCAACCAGCCCAACCACACCTAACAACCTAAAATACCCAGAGAGTGCGTACATCTATGTATGTAAGGTTTATATGAACACAATGGAATTCTCGGACACTTAGGTCGTCAGGTTTGTCTCTCCTAGTAACCCCCAGAGTCAGGACAAATGCTGCTGGCAGATCTTTCTCCTTCACTGCCCCCTACCTGTGGAATAATCTTTCACCATCAGTATGGGAAGGCCCCTCCCTATCAGATCTTTGCACTAGGCTCAAGGCCTACATGTTTAAGACCAGCACTTTCCACTGTCAAGGTATAGGGTACTCTTCCCCCATTCCAACAAATAATACTAACCTTCTCCCCTGTCACCTAAATAGTCTATTAGGCTTGGTCTTGTCTCAAAAAAAATCACTGCTCGTATGTCGAATATGTTTTCGGATTTGCTTACTTACTGTGAACTACTGCTTTTACTCTGTTACTGCCTTCACTGTAACCTGGTTAGCACTGTACTATCTCTGTAACATGTTGTACCCCCGGTTGCCCCTGAAAAAGGGACCTTCGTGGCTCAGTGGTCTCACCTGGTAATCAAAATGTAATAAGTAAAATAAATAAATTGTAATGCACAGTTATTCACATGTCAATCACATTACTTACATGTGTTCTCCATTGCTTATCAAATCAGCACTTGATCAGTACATGCATTGTGAGAATGTCAGTTGCTTGGCTATCCAGTAAAGTCCCTACAGACCATGCTTGCTGTACTTCTGTGATCTGATTATACTGCCTTCAAATAAAAATGCAATTGCAGCACCTTGACATGTGTTGCATTTATTGTTTCTTTTTATACAATGACAAGAAAGAATCCTGCTTTCTGAGTGGCCAGCTCCTCACTACACCAGGGATTTTATCCTGGCATAACATCCCAGATGTAGTGTCAGCCAACTGCCAGCCTCATAACCACACACCAAAGTACAGACATCACTACGCACCAGCTGTGGACTACCAATCTGACAGAAAACAAGCTCATGACAGAATTCCCAAAGTTAAATTTCCAGCTCTACAAAATGGATACAATAGAAACATGAGTTTCTCAGGACAAACAAAAAGGCCGAAGAAAACCCCAAACCCAGGAAGAATAAAGAAAAACAAAGGCATATTCAAATTGAAGAAAGCCAGCTACACCAAGTTGAATGCAACAGAAATGAATCCTCCACCAAATGCCAAACTGTGTGGCAATAAACATTTTAAATGACTGGACAAAAGAAACAGAAACCAAACTCAGTTTAGCCACAATAAGTCCAAGTGATTTAAACCTCATTTTACAAAACTTCTGTGCCTCTGTGAGAAACATTAGCATAGACCACAATGGGCTAAGCAGTTTCATTTGTCTGAGAGGGAGGCACAACTGGTACATAAACAAGCCCCCCCCCCTTCCCGAGTAGAAACTTTAACATAATGACACATCCTGACTTTCAAAGCTGTACCAATGTCTTCATAGCTCAGACAAAAAACTTGAGGTGTGAGGACAAAGATGAGGTTTAACACCACCCTCCCCCTCACTCAAACAGACTTGAAACTCCTGAGGTAATCAGAGGCCCTTAGCACAGAAACCCTAGAGGGACTCCTACACCGTATCTGGCTAGAACTACAGTACAATTGCACCTTGCCAGCCGCAGCTGTGACGGTCAAAGACAGATGCAGCATCTAGCTTTGAATTTAAAACAACAGGACCCGGGCTGGAGCATGCTACCGCCACCTTTAATGAGAAAACTAAAAATCGCCACCACCTGCAAGAAAAAGATCGCGATCATTGCAGAGGTACTATGTTTGCCATACAAGGACATCCTCAATGCTTGGTTGCTGCCCTTAAAAAATACATTTCAAAACTTCTGGAAAACAGTCTGTTCCTGTTTCTCTACCTTTGATGAAAGCCTGCAGGTCCCTGGCAAAATGAAAAGCAATGGTACTCATTAGAACCCCTCAGGAAAAATTACCTTGCTGCAATGTTTCCGAAAATATGCCATGATGCCGGACTACCCCACCCATATACGAATCACTCCCTGCGAGGGACGGCCATCAAGTAATTAACAAATGCCAGGCTAGAGAGTCACCAAATAATACCCATAACCAGCCACAAACAAGAATCTTCATTGAAAAGTTACTGGGCAGATGCTGCAACAAAGATCCAAATAGCACGCAATACTCACGGAGCAAGCAACGGGATTTACGTCTCAAACCTGCATCGACTCTCCAAAGGTCAAAAGATCAGAACCAGGACCCTCAGTAGCAACATCGGCGCACACCATAGCAACAGTAAAGGAAGCCCCAGCACAAACAACCACCTAGGAAGACTGCACCAAAGGAGCAACTAGCAGCACAGAATGCAGAAAAGCAGGAAGCTTATTCAACAGCACCACCCTGCAAACACCCAGACACAATAACCAATTCTTCATGCAAAGCAACATGCGTGTGTTTAACATACAGCCTGCAGAATAAAATTAAACTATCTCCTTCATGTTGCTCCATTAAAAAACAAAAACTGTTTCCATTTGGTTTTAAACTGTTCACATTTTGAAGAATAAGTAAAAATGTTTCTTCCTTAAGTTTAAAACCCTCATAAACTTTCTTGATCTTAACAAAAGTTCTACAAAGCATAGATTTTAAAAATATTTAACAAGTTTATTAATATATTTACAGGTTATTTTAAGTTACAATACAGAAATATTTTATCAAGTAGAAGGACATTTAATATTTTAATTCATTTAAAATACTAACGCGTCACACTGGCGACCCGACTTCGAGAACAGACTCGGGTTGCTGTAGGCCGGCAGGGGAGGATGACGATTGAGTGTCCGTTGGACTGCTCTCCTCTCCTGGGGTGGATACTGGGCGTGCTTCGCTCTGCAGCAGCCCCCAATGGAGACCGCGAGAACGGATGACGGCTGCCAGACTACCCACATTTCCTCCACCCTCCCGCGAGCCATGTCCACCTCAGCAGCACGGGGTCAATAAGAGTGTGCCTTCCCCCTCGGAAGAGAGGGACCCATCCAGTGAAGGGATACGCTGGGTTACCCTGATGGCTGCCATGTGAGGTAAGGAGGCTCGGGGTGGCATTGTAGAGGTGTGGGAGTCCCTGACGGCCCGAAGGAGTGGTTGTGCCCCGAGCATGTAGGGGGAAAAACAGATTACAAAAAAAAAAAAAAAAAACACTTTAAATCAACTTTTTATCATCTGTTTCCTTTTTTAACACACACAAACTGTTGTATAATAGGAATAATGCCCTCCTGGGTGGGTGATATGCTGAGATAACATCCCTTCTTGGGTGTTTGATGCCCTCAGCCTGTGGCCTCAGGCCCTAACACCCAAGATAGGATGTTGTCCCAACACAATATCCAGCCTGTTGGGTATTATTCCTTTATTAGCATAGATGGTGAAGTTTATAGGCAGTGAACCGAGGGAGTTTAAAGGTAGTAGGTGGGAGTTTAAGTAGTAGTAGTGGTGGATGGGGCTAAGGTTTGTCAGTTGAGCAGTTGAGGTTGTGTTTGCCGGCTTATTCTGCCCAGGTCTCCATTGCCCACCAGGGGTAGGACCTCCACTGCAGGACAGCTCATTGCAGGCTTGAACCGCAGCTAGACCGATGACCAGGATTCTGCCATTTGAAACATGGCATGGAAAGCACAGTTAAGGACTCTGCCTTCCTTGCTTCAGCAAGGGTGTTTGTCAGCTAATTCTGCCCAGGTATGTTAAGCCTGAGCATTGGGAGGTGCATCTCTGCTTGAACTGTGGCGTCAGAACCTTGATTGGTAGTTGCAGCTCTCTGGGCCGTATCTGACTGGCTCCCAGCCTGTGCCTGTATTACTCACTGCGCCACAAGCTGTTTGAATCAGGGACGCCTGTGTTTTGGTGCCTTTATATCTTTCTTTAAAATGTATTCTGTTTCCCTGTAAAGAGTCTAGCCAAGCATTGATTTTAGTTAAAGCCATTATTCACAATTCCAAGTTTTCTGTCTAGCCAGGATAATACTAAGTGATACATACAGGGATTACAGCTCTCTTACTTGTACTATACAGTGATTACTGCTCTTTTATAGCCAAATTTCAGTGATCACAGCTCTCTGAAAGATAAAAGTCAGAGATTATACCATTTTGTGTGTTCTAAAGTTTAAACTCCAGCTACAAAATTGGATTACTACCACTAAATCTCTTTTGCTTGCTGCACAGCTTTATTACAGCCAAGTCTCAGTGATTACAGCTCTCTGAAAGACAAAACTTGGAAATTACAGCCCTATTTTTACCTAAAGTTTAAGCCCAAGTACAGTAATGTGATAATGTCTCCTGAGACTCTTTTGCTGGCTTCTCTGCCCTACTGAAATTAGAGCTAGGTCTCCTCTTTTCGATCACACCCTCCCACTTACCTAAATACCCTCCTATTTCTTTTGCTGTCCGTACCTGCTGTGCTGCTATTTATTCCTCTGTCCCTTCATTGTCCCGACAGGTCTCCATTGCCCACAACAGGGCTAGGACCTCCACTGCAGGACAGCTGATTCCAGTCTTGAACCGTGGCTAGACTGAGGACCAGTATTCCACCGTTTGAAACACAGCACGGAAAGCAGGATTAAGGACTCTGCCTCCCTTGCTTCAACAAAGGTGTTTGTTGGCTGATTCTGCCCAGTCTCGTTAAGCCTGAGCATCGGAGGTGCATCTCCACTTGAACTGTGGTGCCCACCCACCCCCCTCACCTCACCCACCCTGGTCGGGCCCGTACTTTTATAGCTCTCTCTCTCTCGCTCTCTCTCTATCACATGTGCTAAATGTCCGATTTTCCATTGGTTCCTAATACTTCGGGGCCAGTAGAGGCGCCCTTAGCACACTCGCACTAAATCAGTCTGTACTTCATGTGGTGCGTATCTTGCAGCACCTCTGCTGATCTGCTAGCCTCCAAGTTTACTACCCCCATCTTCTGCCAAACTTGTGGATCGTGTTCAGTTCCTAACTGTTGTAACTTGTGGACTGCTCACTTGTTTCACTCTCTCTTACAAACATTGTCACTCTTTTCAGTTTTCTTATACTTAAAGAGTCATACCCACAAGGATCTTTTGGGCCATTAGGATAGTCTGTGTTACTTAGCTGTTCATATTTTCTCTACTAGCCCACTGCATTCTCTACTAAACTGCCAGACTTTCTCTACTAACCTTCTGCATTTTCTACCGTTGGTCATAGCATGGCTGCTCTCAATGTGTTTATGTTGCTCTCTGTCCCTTTCCTACTACTCTGCCTAAATGGGATTTCTCTCTCTCTATCCCTAGCACTGGCATAGGGAGTGCCAGCTGCACTGACCTCTTGGATTTTTATTTCTCCAACCTTACCTCTTTACGTCAAGCCAAACCACCACTGAACAATCTACTCTGTTGCAAAGGCTGTGCCTACTATGCTGTCCTAGCTTTCAGAAAATTGAGATGTGGTGATCTCATGCCCTTAGCCCCCTGCTGTGGTAGGCTACGGTTCCTTGCATTCCAGACTCTGCTTCTGTCAGGTGATAGTGAGTTGAAACCGGGTCCCATAACCTGCCTTTCCTCAAGTGACCTACATAAGTTACCTAATAAAGGGCTTCTAATCGTCCACATGAATGTACGAAGTCTTAACTGTCACATCCCTGAACTGGAGGCCTGGGTTAAAATGTATAATCCCAATATCCTCTGCCTCATAGAAACCTGGCTCAAACCTGGGATACCAGACTCCCTCTGCTCCATCCCTGGCTACTCCATGATTCGCCAGGACAGAGCAACCACAAAACGAGGGGGTGGTGTTGTTCTACTCCATAAAAGTAACCTTACAATGGAGCTTATCCCAGGCAATGCCACCGCTGCTGCTTGTGAATCTCTGCATACCACTATTGCTCTAGGTGCCAAGAAACTCCATATTATCTGTGTCTACAACCTATCATCTGTTGGTCTATCTGGCCTTAGGGAAATGCTTCATGATACCTCACAGATCTACAACAGACATGAGGTGATCATCATACCTCTCAACCTCCTGCCTCATAAATCAGGGACAAGGCTTAAAAAAATCAGGGACAAAGGACCAAAATCAGGGACACATCTTAAAAATTAGAGATATCCACCCAGAAGGCTGGTAGAATATGGGGCTAAGTGCAAAATGCATTTTCTAAAGAAGAACAAGTCTGTAACTTTAATGCTTTACATTGTTTTGTGCTTACAGTCCCCACTGTTTAGCCACAAAAACACAAATTTTAGGAGGGACAGAGTAAAATTTTGAGGCAAAATCAGGGACATCCCTGAAAATCAGGGACACTTGAGAGGTATGGTGATCATCGTAGGAGATTTTAACATTAACTGGATGGGTCCATCTAATAGCTTATTACTCTCCCTTATAAACAGCTATAATCTCCACCAACTGATAACCGAACCTACAAGAATCTCCCTGGGACTTCAATCCTCTACCCTCATTGACTGGTTACTGGTGAACCGTATTCAGCATATCTCTGCCTCACGCATCCTAGCTGATGCCCTAACGGACCCCTCCCCCACCTTCTGTATATGGTCAACAACTGCTCCCCCTTCTCCACCGCCTCATTTTGTAACTTTTGCGGACTTTGCTAAACTGGACCATGGTGATTGTTCTGTATGATGTATCCTGCATTGACTGGACAACTGTTTATGCCTCTTGTGATGTTGAAGTTGCTCTGCAGACCCTCTTTAATGAATTCCTGGCTGTGCAGAGAAAGCACATTCCACAAGTGACTAGTCTTGTTAGTGGGAAGCACACAAGGTGGCTACATAAAGTCCTGCTTGCTGCCATGCACAACAGAGACAACCACTGGAAGCTGTTCAAATGTACAGGTCTCCAATCTGATTTACTTGCCTACAGAGCTCTAAGGAACTCGTGTAAAAAACAGGTTAGGCTGGCAAAGAGTAAATTCTGTAAAGACCTGCTGATAAGCTCAGCTGGAGACCCCAGGAGATTTGGAGCACATGTGAAGAACTTCCTTGGTTCCTCTAAATCAGTTAACCCTAGTGAAATGACATTAAATGGCTCAAATTGCAATGATGGAAGGACCATAGCAAATGCTTTTAGCCACTTGTTCTCAGACCTATCCCAGTTGACTTCCTCCTTTCTACAATCTGGACCTCACTCTCAACACACTTCTGTTCACCAAATGCCCTTAGTAAACTCGGGGTCTGGCATATCACTTGACAGAGCACATTTCTATTTCAAGGCCATAAACTGCCTGCAGGTCTTAAAACTCCTGATGGCCATTTCAGACAACACTATCTCTGGATTGGACTCAACTGAACCTCGACTTCTGAGGCTTGCTACTCCCCTTATTGCCTCCCCGCTGGCAAAAATCTTTACACTTTCTCTCTCACAAGGTGAGGTACCTGACATTTGGAAGATAACACGCATCACACCCATCTTTAAAAGGGGTGACCCTAAGGACATAGCCAACTACAGGTCCGTTGCCATCCTCTCGGTTCTGAGTAAAATCTTCAAGAAACTTGTGGCTCTCCAAGTCACTGACCACCTAAGTTTAATCTTCTCTCCGAGTACCAGCATGGCTTTAGAAAAGGCCACAGTATCTTGACTGCACTTCTAAACTTCACATCTCATGCTCTTTCCTGCATGGATACTGGACAACAGGTGCTGTTTTTATTGATCTTACTAAGGCATTTGACCTGGTCGACCATCCCCTGCTTCTTATCGCTCTTCTGAATCTAAGTTTCTCATCCCCAGTTTGCAACTGCTTTAGTAGCTACCAAGCCGTGAAATTCAACTCCTCCCTGTCCAATAACTCCTGCACTAACATTGGAGTTCCTCCGGGTTTCATATTGGGCCCCCTTCTTTTCTCTCTTTGTATAAACAACATTTTGGATACCTTTCAACACTGCTCACCTATTCTTTATGCAGATGATCTTGTCTTTTACACTAGCTCCTCAAATGTAGTCAGCATTAACGCATCGCTGACTGCTGATTTTAGAAATGTCCAAAACTGGCTTTGTGCACATAAGACAAAAGTAATATTTTTCAGCTCTGCTCCAAAGCTCAAGGGCTGCCCCGTCCCACTGATGGTGAAGTGACCTAGGGGGAGCACAGACCAAATCAGTGGAGTCCTTTAAATATCTGGGGGTCCTTCACGACCAATCCCTTTCTTTTAGCTCCCATATTCAGACTATCTGTAAAGCTGTCAACTCTAAACTTGGTGTGGCCTGCAAAACTAGCTACCTACTTACGCCATCTGCTAAGCTAGCTATTGCCAGAGGGAAACTGTTCCCTGCCCTTACCTATGGTGCCCCTATTTTTTCCATTGCTCACAAAACAACCCTGCAAAAGTGGGACGTCACTTACAACAACATATGCCGTTATGCCTCCTCGTTGCCTTGGTTCAAGCATCACTGCCACGTATACAGCGACCTCAATTGGCTCTCCCCCTTAGCTAGTAGGCAATAAACGTTGGGAACACTTAATTCCGTTATCAGAGAAAATACTCCCTCGTCCCTTGCGGCTTTGCTTGCTCCTGCTACCTCCAATCACGGACTACAATCTGCAGAGAAATTTCTGCTGAAGGTGAGTAGATGCCGTACATCTAAAGGTGCAAGTGCCTTCCAGTGTATGGCCCCATAACTTTGGAATTCCCTTCCTCTTGGCCTCAGACTGTCAGAGTCCCATCTCTGCTTCAAAAGGGAATTCCATCGTTATCGATTACTTGCCAATGTGTGCACTTGCTTCGACCCTTCTTGATATTGCTTTCCTCCTCCCATCTTTCTAATGACCTCTCCTTATTTTTCTTCTGTCTCTCTTCATTACTTGTCCCACCACTACCACTACTTAAATCACTTCCACTACTTTTCACTCCATTTCTCTCCCTCCCCCCTTCTTCCCTCTCTCCTCTCTACCCAAAAGCCCCTTAGCAAGACTGTTATCTTGCTAAACCTCTAGGTGGATCATGTCCTTAGTCTCTCTCTGATACTTAACCTAGGCCTCCATATTTTCAGTCTTCTACTTGATTCATCTGTTATGACACTGCTTCTTACCTCTAGCTCTCGCATGCTATTCCTGGTCTCTCTCTTTTCCTAATACTGCTTACTTGAATTGCATATGTATCTTACTCTGCTGTTTCACATTGCTTAGGTAAGTCATGTTTATGTAATTTCTCTTTGTCATGATTTGCTTACTCCTGCTTTTGTAACTTATGTTTCTTCATCTCCTACTGTATTTGTTATGCCATGTACTCTTGGACTGTTGAACGATTATATGTGCTAGGTTAGTCATGTTTATGTAATGTCTCTTGTCATGATTTGCTTATTCTGGTTTACGTAACTTAGGTTTGTTCATTTTTGACTGTACTTCCTTTGCCTTGTACTATTGGTCTGTTGTATGATGATGTGTTGTGTACTCTCCCGGGTCGTGCCTGAAAATAGTCATTTTATGGCTAGTGCACTTACTCAGTCAACAAAAACTAAATAAAATATGCATGGCATGGGAGCTCCAAGGTCTATCTCCCCAAATAGTAATACGGAAGGAGAAGACAGACACATGGGGTGGGATATTCAGACTGCACCAGGCAGGGGCGCAAGCCTGGGTGCAGTGCAACTGGGTTGAGCCAGGGCATAGTCCAGGTGATATTCAATGGTGCTGCGCCATGGTCCAGCACTGTTGAATATGTCACTGGGAATGTCCGCACTCCACATGGCGCAGTGGCACTGCACCAGTGCAAATGGCAGGTGAGGAGCAGGGGGATGCGCCAGCGCAAGTGCACTAGGTGCAGCAACTGCAATATTCAGTGCTGGGCATGCAAATGAGGCCATTATGCATGCAAGGTGCAAATGGGGCCATTTGCATGTCATTATGGCCCCATTTGCATGCGGTGCACTGATCCCCAGCGACTTGCACCTGGCGCCCTGCCAGGCTGCAGCCGGCAGGGAACAATGCCCCTGCCCCTCGGCGAGCAACGCGCCCTAGTGCCCAATCACTGGCATAGTAGAAAAACATCCCTGGTGGTACAGTGGACCTACTACCCTGCCCGATCGTGGGCATATGTGATAAATTATAGACCTGATCCCCTGCCCGATCGTGGGCATATGTGTTGGTAAATAACCCTGGTGGTCCAGCGGTACCCCCCCACCTGCCCACCGAGACCCACCATCCCACACACCCCCAGCCAGCAGCGGGCGGCAGCTCCCCACCCACAAGCCACTTACCGACTGACAGCATATAGTATGGCTGTACACCTATTGGTCCACTGCGTGGGCCAATGGGCATGCAGACTGTACTATACTACAGAGTCCCAAAATGTGAATGAATCCCATTCACATTTCGAGACTGTGTAGTACAGTACAGTCTCCATGCCCACGGCCCATGCTGTGGACCAACAGGTGTACAGCCGCACTGTACGCTGTCAGTCAGCGGGTGGCCGGGTGGCTTGCAGGTGGGGAGTTGCTACCTGCCACTGACTGGGGGGTGCAGGATGGCGGTCTCAGCGGGTGAGGGGGGGTACTGCTGGATCACCAGGGTTATAGTTAAACACATATGCCCATGATCAGGCAGGGGATTGGGTCCACTGGACCACCAGGGGATATATTTATGTTATGCCCATGATCGGGCAGGGGAGCAGGTGCACTGGACCACCAGGGTTATATATTTACTATGCCCGTGATCAGGCAATAGGGGGGCATGATGCCTGTACTGTGTCTCAGAAGGTCGGGTGATCACCCACAGCAGGCGACTGCCGTGTTGTGCCTTGCAATATGGCAGTTCGCCTGTGAGTGGCCAGGACTTGCTTCTGGTTTCACTAGGCACAACTTTGCACCCCCTGAGTGGTGCAAGGCAAGTATGTGCCAGCTTATGTGTTGCACATCCCTGGCTGAATATCAGAATGCACCGCATATGCATGGGCACCCCCCCACACTTGCACGGCATACATTACCGCTGCGCCCTGGTGCAGTAGGAATTGCGCAGCACAACAACCCCCTTTGAATATCGCACCAGGGTGCATCAGTGGGTTGTGCATGGTGCACCACTGTTGCTCTATGCACAAGCTCTTTGAATATCCCACCCATGGTGAGCCATAGGTACAGAGATAAGGAAGGCCACGATGGACAGAGGGACCAGTTGGAAGGTGGTCTTGACTAATGTGAGGAATATGGGAAACAAGTTTCTGAGTAGCAGGCAATGATGATTTAGGGAGGGGTGGATGTGACAGCACTCAATAAGACAAGGACAACACAGTATTGTACCATGAATGGGACCTGAATCTGCCAGTGTACACTACTTATAGGAGGGGCAGCAGTGGCAGAGACAAGGGAACACCATATCATGAATGGGACATGAATCTGCCCGAGTGCACTATTTGCAGGAAGGGCAGCAATCACAGAGACAAGGGCAACACAGTACCATGAATGGAACCCGAATCTGCCAGGGTACACTACTTATAGGAGGGGCAGCACTCACAGAGACAAGGGTAACACAGTACCATGAATAGGACCTAAATCTGCTCGGGAACACTACTTATAGAAGAGGCATGACTCACAGAGACAAGGGTAACACAGTACCATGAATAGGACCTAAATTTGCCAGGGTACACTACTTATAGGAGGGGCAGCACTCACAGAGACAAGGGTAACACAGTACCATGAATAGGACCTGAATCTGCCAGGGTACACTACTAAAAGGAAGGGCAGCACTCACAGAGACAATGATAACGCAGTACTGCACCAGGAATGGGATCTTAATCTACCAGGGTACAGTACTTATAGGAGGAGATGGAAATTTGGCAAGGGCGCAGGGGTGGTGCAGTTTAATAGGGAGGAGATACAGTGCGGTAGTAAGGAGAGTGTGGACGGGACCGTGAAGGTGTTATGGGCCACACCACATGATGCTAAGAGAAGAAGGGTCAATGTGGGGATGGTCTAAAGGCAACCAACAGATTACAAGGCCCACAACAATGAATTTGTGGAAAACCTTAAAAAACACTGGTGTAGGGGTAGGGGCAGGACTGTGGCAGTGGCAGATTTCACAAGCCTGGGGTGGACTGGAGTACTACGGCATCTGTGGCACACAAAGAGCAATGAATCATGGACGCTTTTGAGGATGAATTTTCTGTCTCAACTGGTAGTAGAGCTGATTAGAGAGAGAGAGGTATCCTGACTTGGTACTGTCAGATGGAAACCAGGTTAAGGACTTGGTAGTGGAGGACCCATTGGCGTAGAGTGACCACTCCACTTTAAGGAGTCTCCTTAGACTTTAAGAGGGAGTGGAACCAGACATAGATTAAAGTAGTGGACTTTAGTGGGTCAGGCTTCAAAGCTCTGCATCACTCCAGTAGTATGATGATCCACCCCAACATTAAAAAAAAACACACAAAACACACACAGACATAATGGTAACATGGAATATATGAATTCAAAATTCTTCAGCATTTCACTGGCATACACACACACACACACACACACACACACAAACGCACACAGGCCTCAAGTGGGGCCAGAACCTCAACTTTATCCAATGTCAGGTGAAGAGCAAGGTCTTGTATGGCAAACAGGCAAGGACGGGGTGTTATTTGGCTGGTAATCAAAGACACACCAGCAATGAAAAGTCTGAATAGTCCTCAATTTTAAAAATTGGTGTTTGTGTGTAAGGAGGGTGAACATGAATGAAGCTGGGCCTAGGAAAAGCTCTTAATATACGCGTAAAGGTTGAAGCCATGTTTGTAAAGGACATTAGGGTGTAAGTGGCTTATGAATTCTGTGAGTTGCCCTGGTTGGTAGGGACTTGTTATCAGTAGGTGGTGCTCTCTTACTGCCATGACGAGAACCAAGTCTCAATCAATCAGGACACAGGGATTTCCTTGATGATTTCATATCAGAAAATGGGCAAGGAAATCCCTGTGACCTGATTGGCTCAGACTGGGCTCTAGCCATTGCCTTCAGAGGACACTACCAATGGCTAAAATACAAGCTCCTGCCAATCAGAGCATCTCACAAGTCAGAAACAGAATTATACCATCCTTGGACCATGGAGTAATCCAAATACAGTTAATGCCCTGTCGTGCCTTATTGCTTAATTACCACACTGTTCCTAAAGAATTATGTGAAAATTGAACCAGTCTCCCTATCACTTAATGTATCCCAGGGGGAAACAGCCCTGGCTCATGCCCCTCATAACCTACAGTGTGAATAAGGTTATTCACGTATCTGTCCACCACAAGTACCCTGCAACTTGCAGCCTATTCCACCCGACCAATAAATGAGACTGTAAGTAATGTGAGGCATGTGCAAGGGATGCTCCCATCAGCTATCTACAAACCAGGAGTCTGCTGCAGCCATACATCCACTCAGTAATGTGAGGCATGTGCAAGGGATGCTCCCATCAGCTACCAACACACCAGGAGTTCACTGCAGCCATGCATCCACTCAGTAATGTGAGGCATGTGCAAAGGATTCTCCCGTCAGCTACCAACAAACCAGAAGTCCGCTGCAGCCATGCATTAACTCAGTAATGTGAGGCATGTGCAAGAGATGCTTCTGTCAATCACCAACAAAATAGGAGTCCGCTGCAGCCATGCATCCATACAGTAATGTGAGGCATGTGCAAGGGATGCTTCTGTCAATCACCAACAAAACAGGAGTCTGCTGCAGCCATGCATCCATACAGTACTGTGAGGCATGTGCAAGGGATGCTCCCATCAGCTACCAACAAACCAGGACTCTGCTGCAGCCATGCATCCTCTCAGTAACATGAGGCCTGTGCAACGGATGCCCCATCGGCTACCAACAAACCAGGAGTCCGCTGCAGCCGTGCATCCATTCAGTAATGTGAGGCATGTGCAAGGGATGCTCCCATCAGCTATCTACAAACCAGGAGATCACTGCTGCCATACATCCACTCAGTAATGTGAGGCATGTGCAAGGGATGCTCCCATCAGCAACTAACAAACCAGGAGTTCAATGCAGCCATACAGCCACTCAGTAATATGAGGTATGTCCAAGCGATGTTCCCATCAGTGATCTACAAACCACGAGTTTGCTGCAGTCATACATATACTCAGCAATGCGAGGCATGTGCAAGGGATGCTCCCATCAGATACCAACAAACCAGGACTCCGCTGCAGCCATGCATCCACTCAGTAACGTGAGGCATGTACAACGGATGCCCCCATCGGCAACCAACAAACTGGGAGTCTGCTGCAGCCATGCATCCATTCAGTAATGTGAGGCATGTGCAAGGGATGCTCCCAGGGTTTTAAATAACTGATTAGCAGTTTTTTTAGGACTATACTAACCGTACATAAAGTATTTATACAGATTTTCTAGAAGTGCTGTGTTTGTTAAACACTGTGAGGCAAGAGCTATGCATTTTCACAAAGATTTAACACTTTTATGAGCAAAACGCTAATCAGTTTTTAGAGTTAAATAAATCCCTGTGCTCCCATCAGCTACTAACACACCAGGAGTCCGCTGCAGCCATGCATCCATTCAGTAATGTGAGGCATGTGCAAGGGATGCTCCCATCAGCCACCAGCAAACCAGGAGTCCACTGCAGTGATGCATCCACTCAGTAATGTAAGGCATGTGCAAGGGACACTCCCGTCAGTTATCTACAAACCAGGAGTCCACTGCAGTGATGCATCCACTCAGTAATTTAAGGCATGTACTAGCGATGCTCCCATTAGCTAGCTACATACTAGGAGTCCGCTGCAGCCATACATCCACTCCGTAATATGAGGCATGTACAAGGGATGCTCCCATCAGCAACTAACAAACCAGGAGTTCAATGCAGCCATGCATCCACTCAGTAATGTGAGGCATGTGCAAGGGACGCTCCCATCAGCGATGTACACACCAGGCGTTCGCTGCAGCCATACATCTACTCACTAATGTGAGGCATATGCAACGGATGCTCTCATCAGCTATCTATAAACCAGGAGTTCGCTGCAGCCATACAGCCACTCAGTAATGTGAAGCATGGGAGAAGAGGTACCAGAAGTGGAAATCACAGCAAAGAGAGTGAGGGAAGCCCTCAGCTCCCTTAAGACGGAGAAAGCACCGGGGCCGGATAAATTACATCCCAGAGCTAAAGGAACTTGCAGATGTCCTGGCAAAACCCCAGGCGGAGCTTTTCACCATCTCTCTGAGGACAGGGTGGGTGCCCCAGGACTGGAAGGTGGCGCATATAGTGCCTATCCACAAGGAGGGATCTAGGGAGGTGGCAGGGAACTACAGGCCTGTCAGCCTGACATCAGTGGTGGGCAAGGTGATGGAGGGCATTGTCAAGGAGAGGCTAGGGGGGGACCTGGAAAAGTCAGGGTGCCTGGAAGATAGACAGCATGGATTCATCCCGGGGAAATTGTGTCAGACAAACCTTGTGGAGTTCTATGACTGGGTGATGAATGCCTTAGACCTGGGTAGACCAGTGGACGTCCTCTTTCTAGACTTCAGCAAGGCATTTGACTCTGTTCCTCACGTGGGCCTGTTGGATAAGCTGGGAGAAATGGGGGGGGGACCAGATGATCAGATGGATAGGCAATTGGCTCCAGGACCGGACCCAGAGGGTCGTGAGTTGGCAGGATAGTCTCATCCCCAAGAAGGGTCATTAGTGGGGTCCCACAGGGATCAGTCCTTGGGCCCCTCCTGTTCAACGCCTATGTCTCTGACATAAGGACAGGAATCAGGAGTGAGATGAGTCTCTTTGCAGATGACTCAAAACTGGGGCAGTGGTGGATGGGGATGAGGGAGGGGCCCTACAGGGGACCTAGAGGCTCTGGAAAGATGGTCTAGAGAAAGTGGAAGCTGAGGTTCAATGCGGGAAATGCAAGGTACTCCACCTGGGGCCAGAAACCCGGCTAAGTGTACACCCTGGGAGGGGGAATGCCACAAGTCTCAATGGCTGAGAGGGACCTGGGGTGGTGGTGGATGTCAAGATGAACAACTCAGAGACTTGTAGGAGGGCAGCAGCCAAGGCCAACAGGATGCTGTGATGCATCGCTAGGGGATCACCTCCAGAAGCAGGAAGTGATACCCTCTGTATAACTGCTTGGTGAGGCCGCACTTGAGTACTGCGGCAGTTTTTGGAGGCCAAACTTAAAGAGGGACATTAAACTCCTGGAGAGGGTCTAGAGGAGGGCAACCAAAATGATTTGGGGCTTGGGGGACAGGACCTATGAGAAGAGGCTCGAAGAGCTAAATATGTACACATTGGAAGAGAGAAGGGACATGATAGAGATCTTCAGGTACATGAAGAGGGTAAATAGGGGAGGAACAGACAGGGTGCTTAGAAGGAAGGAGGAGGGGGCCACTAGAGGGTATGTGTGGAAGCTGGAGGGGGGAAGATTCAGGGGAGAAAGGAGGAGGTGCTACTTCACTGAGAGGGTGGTGGAGCCATGTAATGCGCTGCCTAGGTGGAGGCAGAGACAGTGGGGGGGTTCAAGAGGGGGTGGGACAGATCTAGAAGCAAAATCCAATGCAGCAAGAATATCCAGAACTGGGAAGGGAGAAGCCAGAGAAGGCGAGGGGGGCAGCAAGGTCAGCACCCAGGGTGGGGGCTGACCAAATGAGCAGACATGAAAGACCGTTAGGCCTATTCTGCTGGCATTTTAGTATGCTAGTATGTTAGTATGTGCAAGAGATGTTCCCATCAGTGATCTACAAACCACGGGTTTGCTGCAGCCATACATATACTCAGCAATCTGAGGCATGTGCAATGGATGCCCCATCAGCTACCAACAAACCAGGACTCCGCTGCAGCCATGCATCCACTCAGTAACATGAGGCATGTGCAATGGATGCTCCCATCGGCTACCAACAAACCAGGAGTCCGCTGCAGCCATGCATCCATTCAGTAATGTGAGGCATGTGCAAGGGGTGCTCCCATCAGCTACCAACAAACCAGGAGTCCGCTGCAGCTATGTATCCACTCAGTAATGTGAGGCATGTGCAACGGATGCCCCCATCAGCTACCAACAAACCAGGAGTCCACTGCAGCCATGCATCCATTCAGTAATGTGAGGCATGTGCAAGGGATGCTCCCATCAGCTACCTACAAACCAGGAGTCCACTGCAGCCAAGCATCCACTCAGTAATATGAGGCATGTGCAAGGGATGCTGCCATCAGCTACCAACAAACCAGGACTTTGCTGCAACCATGCATCCACTCAGTAATGTGAGGCATGTGCAAGGGATGCTTCCATCAAATATCTACAAACCATGAGTCCGTTGCAGCCATACATCCGCTCAGTAATGTGAGCCACATGCAAGGGATGCTTCCATCAGCTATCTACAAATCAGAAGTCTGCTGCAGCCATACCAGTCAGTAATGTGAGACATGTGCAAGGGATGCTCCCGTCAGCCACCAACAAACCAGGAGTCTGATGCAGCCATGCATCCACTCAGAAATGTGAGGCATATGCAAGGGATGCTCCCGTCAGCCACCAACAAACCAGGAGTCTGATGCAGCCATGCATCCACACAGTAATGTGAGGCATTTGCAAGGGATGCTCCCTTTAGCCACCAACAAACCAGGAGTCTGCTGCAGCTATGCATCCACACAGTAATGTGAGGCATGTGCAAGGGATGCTCCTGTCAGCCACCAACATACCAGGAGTCTACCGCAGCTATGCATCCACTCAGTAATGTGAAGCATGTGCAAGGGACAATCCCGTCAGTTTTCTACAAACCAGGAGACTGCTGCAGCCATACATCCACTCAGTAATGTGAGGCATGTGCAAGGGATGCTCCCAGCAGCTATCTACAAACCAGGAATCCGCTGCAGCCATGCATCCACTCAGTAATGTGAGACATGTGCAAGGGATGGTCCTATCTGCTACCAACAAACCAGGAGTTCACTGCAGCCATACATCCACTCAGTAACGTGAGGCATGTGCAAGGAATGCTCCCATCAGCTACCTACAAACCCGGAGTTCACTGCAGCCATGCAGCCACTCAGTAATGTGAGGCATGTGCAAGGAATGCTCCCATCAGCTGCCAACAAAACAGGAGTCCACTGCAGCCATGCATCCACTCAGTAATGTGAGGCATGTGCAAGGGATGCTCCCATCAGCTACCAACAAACCAAGAGTTTGCTGCAGCCATGCATCCACTCAGTAATGTGAGGCACGTGCAAGGGGTGCTCTCATCAGCCATCTACAAACCATGAGGTTTGCTGCAGCCATACATTCTCTGAGATCCAGTAAATATGTATGGACACTGAAGATTGCACCATTTGGAATCACCTGTAGCAAAAGACCCTTAGGACCATACAGAGAACAAATAGTCCAGCACAACAGCTTAGCCATTACCTCATATCTAGGTGGTTTCCCCTTTAACTACATCCTCCAGCAAGTGAATGGTATTCATATGACACCATACTACCATAGGTGGCACTTCACTATCAATCCACTAGTAGACAACGGCACTACTAGTATAATGAAAGTGCAGTACTAACCCTAACTAATATTATGACCATTGGCACAGAGGAAAAGAAACCCCCCTTTGAGGAGGAAACCTCTGGGGATCCAAAGACTAGGTCACCTTCCCTCTAGGCTGAAGATGTTTGATTTAAGGACATATATTGCTAAAGAGAAGGATATGAGCAGGGAAGATGATGACGGGTTAGGGAAACCCCAAAAAGAAAACATGGACGATGACGGAGAGAAGCCGTGAAGGCTTAAACGGTTCAAGAGGAGACAGGAAATGAACCTGAAATTGAACTTGAATGATGGAGAGCAGCCAGCCAGCCTGTAGCAAAGGGCAATGGACAGGAAGGCATGTCCTTGAGTGGAGATCGAGTACAGTAGAAGTATCAGGGACCCGAGAGGGAATGTTTGAGTAGGCGAAGTGATGGAACAGACTTACATGAGGGTTGAATCAATGGGAAGGAGTCGATCCACATGTAGGTCAGATGAGTGAGGGATATCCAGATGCACTCATGAGAAGACTGAGGCTGTGGAAGACTGATGATGATGATGATTGCCACAGGAGTGCAGCAGGTCAATGAGGTAGCATAAGACCCAATGAAAGGTGTGCTCGATTAAGCGATGTGATGACGTATACCCTGAGGCCAAAAAGGCATGCCTGGGACCCGAGCTAATGCTTAGATCGAGTGATCGATTTGAGCAAAATGGTTGATGGATGATGATAGAGGGAAGCCATGAGTGGAATGAATCTTTGATAGCTGGTACGAGATAAGGCAAGGTGAATAATGACCAGAGTCATGAACCTGATACATGTGACAGGAGGGCCACAGGCGATGAGGAGGCATATGGTTCATGATAGGTATGCCCAAAAAGAAATATAGAGCGCAGGCCAGACGAAGCCAGCCAAGGCATATTGATCAGCCTTGACTGAAGTGACTCCTTAATGGCCAGGGTGTGATGAGAACTGCAGGGCCAGAGACAGCCCAATGATGGGATGGCAGAGCGTGAGAAGGCAGCTGGTAAGAACTGCAAGACAGCAGCGGTTTGATGAGGAAGCATAGGGCCCAAAAGAAAGCAAAGGAGCGGGGGAAGGTGAGGCCACAGCATGAGGGTGCAGAGTCAGAACTGTGCCAAGATAGAGGTATAGTAGGCAGGAATACAGGAGGAGAAGGGCGGAGGTCAGACACGGGCAGTGAGGGGAGATACGAGAACCCTGAGATATTAGTAAGGTTTAAAATTTATTTTCTTTTTTGCAATACAAGTTGTGAAGCTGAAAAGAAAACTGTGATGCTACCAAGTAGGCAGAATAGTTTTGAGGGGTTATATGAGAACCCCAAGAAATGCCCAGCAATGATTAGGTATGTAGCCCTTGTGAATTGTCAGTGGTGATAAACAGCATGGATGCAACTTCAGGTATTTATGAAGCAATGAAAAGCATTACCAGGAAGGCACTCCGAGCACACTACTGCTCAAATCCCTTTAGCTAGGAGAATTAACATCCAGTGACCCGGTAATGAATAAGATGGAGGCAGCAGAGACACAGCAAAGACACATCTCAGAAGTGCAGACCAAGGGGAGTGGAGAAAGGCCTTGGATGTGGCAGGCAGTCATGGAGAAGAGAAGCCACAGAGCTGAAGAGGCAGAGCGAGTGAGAGCAAGCCACACTGCAGAGAAGCTGCAGCACTGTGCAGCCGAGAGCAGGGCTGTCAGTGAGAATGGGCTGCAGAGAGCCCATACCCCCAGGTGTCTGAGTGGGAAGAATGGGAGGAAAAATGCTGCCAGGAAGGCGGGATGGGAGTAGTGGTTCTGGGGAAACGGCGCACTGGGGGAAGATGTCACATCCAGGCGCATCACTGTACAGGAACGCAGGTGACAGCTGGAGACAGTAGCAAAAGGCCTAGCAGGTGCCGAGTCCTCCCTGGCAGGAAAGCCGGATGCTGCAGGAGAAATCACACCCTATAAACACTGGCACAGAAGGGGAGAGAACCGATGTAAGGAGGCTGACCTACAGCAGGCAAGGGAGAAAGGACTGGACTGACAACAGAAAAGACAAGGTATGGGGAAGGGTGGGAGAAAAATGGAGATGCGAGGAGGTCAGAGCAGTAGCAGGTAGACTGCTCGACAAACACAGGAGGAGTCCCAGGAGAGAATGGGGGAGATGAAAGAGCCATTGATGTGAGCGAGAGCAGCCGGAGGCCAAACAAGCAGAGAACAGAGTAGGAAAAAGTGTGGCTGACCAGGCAGCTAATGTGGCCTCCAGCTGCAAAGAAAAATGAATCCTGGGAAGGCCCAGGGTGAGTTACTTTATAAAGCCTGATGGGGGAGTGACGTAGGTGCTCCACCCAACTGAACCTCAGGTTCACAGCCTTCCCATTATAATCTAAGGGTTTAATGTTGCATGAGGTTTAGAGAAGTGCAGTGCGCACCTAGAATGTGATTAACTGCCCAATATCAAACCCTGAGGAACTCCCTTACCGTGATCATAATAAAAAGTTTCTAAAAACAGTCATACACTTTGTTCAGTTGACAACACAGGACAAGTCTAGTACTATCCATTAGTGAATGACCCAGAGCCAACATAGTCCTTCTGACTACAACTGTCACACATAGTGTTGAAAAGAGTGCTTTGGGTAATGATAGTAATGCAAGTTGAAAACCACAATAAAAACATTTAAAAAATATATAAAATACAAAACAAAAACAAACCTCTGTTGTTTCTTGCTGTCCATTTGTTTTCATGTGGACATTTGACCTGGGCACAGATTTTGCAGATGATTTCTGGGGAACGTTGAACAGTGTGGGTACAGCTTCCGGTTTCAATTTCCTACGGCATCTTGTAACAGAGAGTCCAAGGGACACCTTCAGGTTATAGTCAGGCTCAAAGCAGTCTGGGTGGAAATGCTCATTACATAATCGACTCGTTTTACTTGCAGTTATCCAGTCCTTTCGGATCTGCCGCACTGCCTCATCCCACTTACTCCTTATTAGGACATTGCTAGGGAATACGTGCAGGCTAATTCCATTCCCAGATGTATTACAGCAGCCTGGTACAACGCAAGTCAGCATGGTTCCTAGGTAATCATAAAAACCTTGATTACTATTAGAACAGCGTTTAATTTCATTTAGCAATCCATAGACGATAACTGATAGGCACAAGTCAATAACAAGGCTGTACCCCTATCGAGAGATTGTCACAAAGACATAGTAAACCTTGAGAGCAAAGCACAGAGTGGTGAGCCTGAAACAGGAATTCCATGTTGCTTTGATCTGGTGCACATCCACTGTCTTTGACACTGCAGTTATATGAAAGTCCAAATACCCGGTTATAACATAATAAGAAAGCTTTGTTGGCCTAGTAGAGCATCACCACCACCCTAAGTAGGCAAACTCCATCCACCCCCTCCCCCTACCAGAACGCAGGCAACTGGCCGTGGTAAGGAGCAGTTACCTTTGCCTCTCACATGCTGGATTTGTGGATGGTGGGGAAGGGTGGGGTTATGTGACACTGCCTGCTGGGGGCAGTGGTGAGCCAGTAGACCAAAAACAGATTTCAATTCATGTCGCAGTGGTTTAGCTGGACTTTGGTGGGTGGACAGAGGAAGTAGCTCACTATGGAATATATATGAAAATATTTCATATGGTCATTGAGGTGAGGAGGGTCCAGTATTCAACAGCTGATTTAAAACTACTTTATACCTGGGTGATCAGGTTGGTGGAAGGGAAACACCTCACATATGGTGTAGGTACGCCACTATTAGTGATGATTTCTAAGTACTGTCAAACCATCCCTTGGATAGTCTAACAGTACTTTGACCATTGTTATCTGGGAGGGTATCTGGGGAAAGTGAAATTATGGGATATGGCTGCCTGGATCAGCAGCAAACCCAGTATCACCTCAACGCAACAAATTACATAAAGCAAGGCTGGCACAAGCCATCCTTTGTTGCATGCAGCATGCAATTGACCCAGTCTGGTTTAGAAACAGGATCAAGGTGCTTTATTTTCCGCAAAGTGCCACTCGCATCAATTATTTGTAACGCAGGCACCTTGCCTCACTCTAAGGGCCTTGAGAATCAGGTCTACATAATCCACAACTGTGTACTTGGCACAGCCATGGTCTGGACATGCATGAGTTAAAAAGTAGAATCCGTGATTGCAGACTTCACACATCAGTGCACAGCACCAACGATTTATATCCTGTTGTCATGCACTGCTGTTAACAGTGTACTGACGCCTATGTGTCATACTAGACAGACTGGCAGAACAGCACCACAACAGTGTACCAATATCTATGTCTCATACTAGACAGACTGGTAGAACAGCACCACAACAGTGTACAGACACATACGTGTCATACTAGACAGACTGTCAGAACAGCACCACAACAGTGTACAGACACATACGTGTCATACTAGACAGACTGGCAGAACAGCACCACAACAGTGTCCAGACACCTACGTGTCATACTAGACAGACTGGCAGAACAGCACCACAACAGTGTGCAGACACCTACGTGTCATACTAGACAGACTGGCAGAACAGCACCACAACAGTGTACAGACACCTACGTGTCATACTAGACAGACTGGCAGAACAGTACCACAACAGTGTACAGACACCTACGTGTCACACTAGACAGACTGGCAGAACAGTACCACAACAGTGTACAGACACATACCTGTCCTACTAGACAGACTGATAGAACAGCACCACAACAGTGTACAGACACATACGTGTCATACTAGACAGACTGGCAGAACAGCACCACAACAGTGTACAGACACATACCTGTCATACTAGACAGACTGATAAAACAGCACCACAACAGTGTACAGACACATACATGTCATACTAGACAGACTGGCAGAACAGCACCACAACAGTGTACATACACCTACGTGTCATACTAGACAGACTGATAGAACAGCACCACAACAGTGTACTGACACATATGTGTCATACTAGACAAACTGGCAGAACAGCACCACCAGAAAATCGCACAATTTCACAAAAATGCAGGACATGGTGGTGTCTGTAATAGGCTAAACCCTCAGTTAGGGATGTGTCAAAGCATGAGACGGGGCCTGACACAATCAGTGCAGAGTGTGGGGTAAAGCTAATGCACCCACTGTACCTGAGGGCCTTTTTTTGTATTATAAAAAAATCCCAAATACAGGTTTTTAAAAACAAGGAAAACCATATAACTTCACAAAATATTGAAAACAAAAATAAAAACATTGTAAAACAAAAAGAACTTTAACCTACAAAAAAATAGACCCTCCATAGCTACGCAACGTAGTTTTAATGTAATTTTACCCTTTCAATTCACTGTATACATGAAGGCAATGGATTACAAGACTGCAAAGCTCTGCATTACACCTATGGTCGAATCACTCCACCCCAACCCCCAAAACACACCCACATGGAATGCATGACTTCGACATTCTTTATAGTTCCATAGGCAGGCACATACACTCACAAACACACATCTCCACCTCGGGTGGAACCAGAACCTCAGTTTTATCAAATGACAGGGAAAGAGCAAAAAATACTGCGGCACTGTGGCACGAATATGAGCGGAAATTCTCATGGCCATCAAGGAAGCACTGCAACTAATTTTTTTAATTGTACTTTACTTTTTAAGTAGGGGTAAGTATGTAAGAATGGACGAGTAAAAATCACTTATTACTTTATCTACTGTAAGGAACTTTTATTTCAGGACGTACTTGAAGGTTTTCTTATTTGTGAGTAAGGGTTGCAATAATGTTTCAGATAGAAATCATGAAGGCAGTGGCTTAGGAACTCTTTTCATAAATTTGGAATTGCCTTTGCAGGCTGAGACTTGTTCTTCACCACTGATGTGCTCTCTGAGGCCAAGGTCTAGAACCAAGTCTTCTCCTGTCAAAAACAAGCTACTACATAATACAGACCTTAACACGCAAAGAATACTTTTCCTAATTACTTCACTTCCAATCAAGCAGTGCAATGGATACCACTGCTGGTGTGTTTAGTTGCTGTTGTCACCACCAGCTTTACAGTGCAGCCAGTGATAACTGCACACTGCCGGCAAACGTTACATCATCATTGCACCTCCACGATGACAACCACCTTGTTAGTGAATGACACAGCTTTACAGTGTAGCCAGTGATAACTGCACACTGCCGGCAAATGTTACAACGTCATCATTGCACCTCCACTATGACAGCCACCTTGTTAGTGAATGACACATCTTTACAGTGCAGCCAGTGACAACCGCACACTACCAGCAAATGTTACAGCATCATCATTGCACCTCCACGATGACAACCACCTTGTTAGTGAATGACACAGCTTTACAGTGTAGCCAGTGATAACTGCACACTGCAGGCAAACGTTACAACGTCATCATTGCACCTCCACGATGACAACCACCTTGTTAGTGAATGACACAGCTTTACATTGCAGCCAGTGATAACTGCACATTGCACGCAAATGTTACATCATCATTGCACCTCCACGATGACAACCACCTTGTTAGTGAATGACACAGGTTTACAGTACAGCCAGTGATAACTGCACACTGCAGGCAAACGTTACAACGTCATCATTGCAACTCCACGATGACAGCCACCTTGTTAGTGAATGACACGTCTTTACAGTGCAGCCAGTGATAACTGCATACTGCAGGCAAACGTTACATCATCATTGCACCTCCACGATGACAACCACCTTGTTAGTGAATGACACAGGTTTACAGTGCAGCCAGTGATAACTGCACACTGCCGGCAAATGTTACAACGTCATCACTGCACCTCCACGATGACAGCCACCTTGTTAGTGAATGACACATCTTTACAGTGCAGCCAGTGATAACTGCACACTGCAGGCAAATGTTACATCATCATTGCACCTCCACGATGACAACCACCTTGTTAGTGAATGACACAGCTTTACAGTGTAGCCAGTGATAACTGCACACTGCAGGCAAACGTTACAACGTCATCATTGCACCTCCACGATGACAACCACCTTGTTAGTGAATGACACATCTTTACTGTGCAGCCAGTGATAACTGCACACTGCAGGCAAATGTTATATCATCATTGCACCTCCACGATGACAACCACCTTGTTAGTGAATGACACAGCTTTACAGTGTAGCCAGTGATAACTGCACACTGCAGGCAAACGTTACAACGTCATCATTGCACCTCCACGATGACAACCACCTTGTTAGTGAATGACACATCTTTACTGTGCAGCCAGTGATAACTGCACACTGCAGGCAAATGTTATATCATCATTGCACCTCCACGATGACAACCACCTTGTTAGTGAATGACACAGCTTTACAGTGCAGCCAGTGATAACTGCACACTGCAGGCAAATGTTACAATGTCATCACTGCACCTCCACAATGACAACCACCTTGTTAGTGAATGACACAGCCTTACTGTTAACACAAATGGCATGGCATGCAAACATACAAAGAAGCCAGCAGAAGAACGCCATTTGGTCTGTCGAGTCTACTCATATTGCAGGGTCCACAGCTTGAGCTACTGTCCCCGCCTCCCCTCCGTACTCCTCCCTACCCACGATTCTCATCTTCCCCCGTGCCAATCCCAGCCTCTCTTGAAGCTGCCCACTGTCTTCAATGAGATCACCCCTTCTAGCAGTGCATTCCAAGTGTATGTGGAGGGGTTTTGGGATAACAGAGGGACCAGACACCGAACTTCAAGTTCCACCCACAATCTCTGTGTGATGCTTTTTCAGAATACAGAACATCACCTTTAGAAATAGCATATTCTTTCTTCAGTACATCAGTTTGCAGCAACAGACTACGAATGTCCTTTCTCTGCACTTATCCAGCACCTACTGACACTGATCTCTAATCTAACCACTTTTCAGTGAAAAAAAACTTCATCCCTCTGTGGGACCCATCTGCTTTGGTAGTGGGGGCTCAAAACCAAAAAAAAGAAAAGAAAAACAAGCTAAAAACAAAGAACCTCAGTGCAGAATCACTGAAAAAAAGGGTTAAGCCAAAGGACGCTGGCAACAAATCAAGTTTCAAAGAAATACAACATTATATATTTTCAATAATGCAAAGCATCATGGGACATATGCAAATCATCATGACATTTATTTATTTATTTGAGCCTCAGATTACAAAGTACCTTTGAGCCAGGGCTCTTTTACAAAGGTTCCACGTCAGTGAGTACAGGCATACAGTTTCAATTACAGTATAGAACAATCAGTAACACTGATGGTCATAACATGTTATTACAAGGATTACTACATGAAACACAAGGAAGTGTACACAAACAGGGGAAAAGGAGACATGAGAGGTGGGGAAAGGAGAGGGCAGCGGGGTGAGACAGGGGCAGGGGTATAGCAGCCTAGGGGGCTTTGTCAAGGACAGACAGGGGTAAGTGCATCAGATGGGCTGTGGTGGAGGCAAGTGCTAAGTGGAGGGCAAGCAACAGGCAGCACAAAACAAGAGCAGCTAGGTGGGAGTACTGATTAGTCATGGCAGTCACAGGTGCTGGAGGTAAAGCAGAGTAGAAGCTCGGACTTGAATGCACCCAGCGGGTGAGGCAGAGATGTCACTACTGAGACTATTTAGCCAGCTGGGTGCCCTATATGCAAAGGACCTTTGACCTTGGGATGTGCGACAGTGGGGGATCTGCAGGAATTGAGGTTTAGACCTCCTGGTGTTGCAGTTTTTGTTTCTGAGTTTAAGGAGAGAGCAGACACCAGGAGTGGCACTACCCATCATTATTTTCTTTGCTGTGATACAGGTTTGATATTTTATTTGACTGTTGAGTTGCAGCCATCCAGTTAGACAGTAGAGGTCGCAGGAATGGGTGAGATCCGGTGACGAGTCTACAGGCTTTATTGAAGGAGGTAGAAACACGTTTGAGAGAGGAGGCAGTGGCGGAGCCATAAATGATGAGTCCGTAGTCAAAGATGCTAACAATGGAGCTCTGGACGGCAACTGATAATTTATTATTATTTTTTTTTATTTATTTAGTTGTTTAACCAGGTATAGCACACTAAGCTGAAAGCTTTTTTACAGGAGCGACCTGGGAGCACAAGGAGGTTAAGTGACTTGCTCAGGGTCACACAGTATGCAAGTGGAAACTGTGGGATTCAAACCCAGGTCTGGCCTGCTGGATGTCACCAAATTTGCAGCTCAGAGCCTTAGACCACTGCGCTATACTGCCTCCTAATGCTTAAGGGGTTAGATGTTTCCTGTGATGGAACAGTAGGCCCAGCCTGATGTTAGCAGCTTTCGACACAGTATTAATGTGGGCAACACAGGAGAGGTGGGAGTCAAGGGTAATGCCAAGGTATCTGAAGGATTGGACTTGTTCAAGAGTGACTCCTTGCTTGGTTTTGATGGAGAGAGGGATACTGCTTATTTTTGTTGCGAGAGCTGCTGAAAAACATGGTCTTTGTTTTTTCTGGTTTAGGATCAGTTTGTGCTTTAAGAACCAGTTTTGACTGATGTGAAGCCACGCTGGAGGTTTTCTTGCAGTTGTTTTGGATCATGGTGGGAGGCTAGGATTACAGCATCATCTGTGTAGAGTATGATTTGCTCTGGACAGGAATCTGGTAGTGAGTTCAGGAACAGGCTAAAGAGGAGGGGGCCCAAAATAGAGCCCTGGGGGACACCAGAGCAGACCGGTCTGGCATCTGAGAGCGTGTCAGCAATTTTCACTCTTTGAGACCGGTTGTCTAGGTAGCTTTTGAACCAGTTTACAGAGTTGGGTGAGAGCCCCGCTTTCCGGAGCTGGACAAGCAGGAGGCCATGGTGGACGGTATCAAAGGCCTTTGTTAAATCAATGAAGGTAGAACCAGTTTGCTGCCGTTATCCAGTGAATGGTGGATGGCACCAGTGGATTCAAGTAGTGATGTGGAGGTGCTATGATTCTTTCTAAAACCGTGTCGCTGCTTGCACAGTATGTTGCGCTTGTCTAAGAAGTCAGTCAGCTGGTCTGTGACAATATGTTCCAGTGCCTTTGAGAGGGGAGGTAGGATGGAGATTAGACGTAAATTCTCATAGTCAGGTTTGACACCACTTTTATGTATAGGGGTTACATATATATATATATATATATATATATATATATATGGAGACATTTCAGACTTGTTCGGTGTACAGCAATTTACATGCAGTTTAAATAGCACAACTAACTTAATTTCTATAATAGTCACCTAGTACTTTTTACCATTATCAAAAACACCTAGCACCATGGTATTTTCAACATTTACAGGTTTCATAAACATAAGGTATATACATCAAGGTATTTTATGATACAGTGCTATTACATGCTAAATTCAACAACAATAAACACAACTTGTTTTACATACATTTGGAGGTCACCACAATAGCCTCCTTATATTAGGACCAGAGAGGGAAAAGGAAAATTAAAGAGGACACTATAGCACAGTCAAGAAAGGGAAGGAGTGCCCAGAGGTGGCCAACTGTGTGGACTAAAATTGTAAAAGATCAATTAGGCTAAGAAAATAGAACTGTTGCAAAAGATTTAAGAAGAGACTGGTCCTCAAGAGTGGCAGGAGCTCCCTGTCACAGTGTACACCACCCTCTCTGTGAAGAAGTGCTTCCTGACCTCCCTCCTAAACCTCCAGCTTAAGACTGTGCACCCTCATGTTATGATTGCCACTCAGATTAAAGACACCCTACGTATCCACCTTATTTATCCAATTCAAGTACTTGAAGGTCTCCCTCTCCCCCTCCCTCTCTCTCTCTCTCTCTCTCTCTCTCTCTCATGGAGTACATACAAAATTTGCCAGCAGATAAAGGCCTAAAGGTCTATCAAGTCTGCTCGAATGTGCAGCTAGCACCTCTTATTGTGCAGCTGCCCTTCCCTTCCACTCTTCCCCTTCATTGACCCTCTCCCTTGTCCTGTCCCATCCCATCCCCTTTGAAGCAGTCTACTGTTCTACAGGATACCACTTCTGCAGGTAACGCATTCCACCCGGCCACCACCCTCTCTGTAAAAAAGTGTCTCCTCATCTCCCTCCTCAACCTTCCTACCTCCAGTCTCATATCATGGCCCCTGGTGTCCCTCCCCTCCCTTACTTTGAACAGCCCCTCTGTACCTGTCTTGTTTATTCCTTTCATGTACTTAAAGGTTTCAATCATGTCCCCCCTGTCCCTCTTCTCCTCCAGTGAGTGCATGTTTAACTCCCTCAGCCTCCTCTCGTATGATAAGTCCCCCAGCCCCTTGATCATCTTTGTCGCCCTGTGCTGCACCCCCTCCAGTAACTTAATGTCGCTCTTCAGATATAGGCGCCAGTACTGCACACTGTACTCCAGATGCGGTCTAACTAATGACCTATACAGTGGCAGAATCACCTCCTCCCTCCTTGAGGATATACCCCTTGCAATACAACCCAGCATTTTGTTGGCCATTGAAGCTGCCTTCCTACATTGTGCCGAGTTGTTTATTGACCCTGTAATGAGCACCCCTATATCCTCCTCCTCCTCTGTCTGGGCTAGCTGCACTCTCCCCAGCTGGTAACTCCTCCTTGGGTTCTTCATTCCAAAATGCAGCACCTTGCACTTTTTGGCATTAAACACCAGTTGCCAGGTATCTGACCAGGTTTCAAGCTTTGCCAGATCATCCTGCAACCCCTGCCATCCCCCTAGGTCATCCACCACTGCTCCTACCTTGGTATCATCAGCAAATAGACTGATCTTGCTCTTGATGTCCAATGATATGTCTGCAATGAATATCCCAAACAACACTGGTCCCAACACCGAGCCCTGTGGAACACCGCTCATCACTACCCTTGGGTGTGAGAGCTCCCCACTCACCACCACCCTCTGTTGCCTTCCCTGAAGTCAGTTTCCTACCCATCTCACCAGCTTTGCACCCACCCTTGTGCCTTCTAACTTACTTCCCAGCCTTCCATGCGGCACCGAGTCAAATGCCTTACTGAAGTCCAGATACAGGACATCCACTGCATGGCCCCTGTCCAGTTGCCTATTTACCCAGTCATAGAACTCACCAGGTTGGTTTGGCAGGGTCTGCAACATATGAAGCCATGCTATCTGCTGTCCTGTAGTCCTTTGGCCTCTAGGAGGGCCACCAGCCTCTCCTTCAGGAAAGTCTCCATTAGCTTACCCACAATGGATGTGAGGCTCACTGGTCTGTAGTTTCCCGGTTCATCCATGTGGCAACTTTTGTGGAGTGTCACCACATGAACCATCCTCCAGTCCTGAGGTACACACCCAGAATGTAGCGAGGCATTAAATAGGTCTGCCTAAGGTCCTGCAAGGACCTCTGCCAGCTCCTTCAGTACCCTGGGGTGGATGCCATCTGGACCTGGCGCCTTGTCCACCGTCAGTGCCTTCAAACCCTCCCGAACTCTGCCCTCCATGATTTCCCCATCTGTCACCCCCTCCCCCCCATTTATGCTGTTTCTCCCCCCTTGGGTGTCACTCCCTCTTCTCTTAGTAAATACCGGGCAGAAGTAATCATTAGTGCTTCTGCCTTATCCCACCCTGCTTCCACCCAATCCCCCTCCTTCCCAATTCTTACTATGTGGTCCTTACAGCTCCTTTTCTCCCTAATGTACCTAAAGAAGTCCTTCTCCCTCTTCTTAATGCCTTGTGCCAGCCTGAGTTCCATAGATGCCTTGGCTCCCCTTACTGCCCTTGTCACCTCCTTCGATTCCATCAAATACTCCTCCCTGTCCTCCCCCCCATTTTCTTGTACCTCCTAAAGGCAGCTCTTTTCCTCCTTACCTTTTCCATGACCTCCCTGCTCAACCAGCTCGGTTTCCTAGCCCGAGCCTTCTTGCTCTGGGCCTTGCAGCAGGTTTTGGTTGCCTCCACTATCCCCAGCTTTATGAGCTTCCCCCTCTGGTTAGTGTCCATACTAGACTCAATTCTGGCCAGGTACCCTTTTACCACTTCCCCCATCCTCCCAAAGTCGGTCCTCCTGAAGTCCAGCACTCTTGTGCCAGATTCCACTCCTTCCTTGCCATATCCAATGTGAGCCATACTGAGTGGTGGTCACTCTCTCATAGCGGTTCCTCCACTGTAAGTTCTCTCACAAAGTCCCTGTTTGCCAGCACAAGGTCAAGGGTATTCCCATACCTGGTTGATTCACTGACCATTTGCAGCAGGAGGCTGTCCTGGAAGGCATCCAGCAGTACCTGCTCCCTTCTGTTCCTGTTCTGTTTTCAGTGTCCTCACCCTCTCCTCATATGACTTACCCTGCTGACCCACTACCATCTTTGAAGCACTCCTCTGTACTTTCTCCAGCAGATGAATGTCATTTTTGAGGTGGGGGCAGCAGTACTGACCTCCATACTGTAGATGTGGCCTTACCAATCACCTGTACAAGGGCAGTATGACCTCCTCTCTCCTACTACTGATACCCCTAGCTATGCATCCCAGCATATTGTTTCCCTTACTGCTGTTTTCTTGCACTGAATAGAGTGCATCAGGTCACTAGTGAGCATCACTCCAAAGTCCATCTCCACCTCTGATGCAGATACCTGTATTTCACCAAGATAGTACTCTGTCCTGGGATTCTTGGCTCCAATATACATAACTTTGCATATCTTGGCATTGAAGCCAATCTGGCAGATCCTGGACCACCTCCCCACCTTTTTCCAGATCAAGCTGTAGGTCCTATATTCCTTCAGTTGTGTCCACTCTCCCACAGAGCTTGGTGTCATCCACGAATAGGTACTTTTTGCCCTTAATATCATCCCCAATGCCAATGATGAAGATACTGAGCAACATCAGTTCCAAGCCCAGCACCGGGCCCTGTGGGACCCCACAGATGACCTCTTTAGTGCCAGATAACTCTTCTCCACAACCATCCTCTGGGTTTGGTCCCTCAGTCAGTTTTCCAGCCATCTGGTCATCTTATCCCTAATGAGATTTGCCAACTTCCTTATCAACCTTTTGTGGGGCACAGAGTCAAAGGCTTTGCTCAAATTGAGAAAGAGGATGGTCTATCACTTGGCCACTGCCTACTGTCTTAGTGATCCAGTCAAAGAAGTCAATCAAAATTTGTCTGACACACTCTCCCCCCATGAACTCATGCTGCCTCGCATCCTGGAGACCACGCTACTCTAGATACCAACCTTTCCTTTAGTATGGTCTCCATGAGCTTGCCCGCAACTGAGGTCAGACTGACTGGTCTGTAATTTCCAGGGTCATCTTTGGGACAATTTTTATGGAGGGGCATCACATGTGCCATTCTCCAGTCCTGCTGTACCATGCCTGACTCTAGTAAACCACTAAATAGGTTTGCCAGTGGCCCTGTCAGCTTCTCAGCGAGTTCCCTTAGTACTCTTGAATGTACTCTGTCCAGGATGGGTGATCTGTCCACCTTCAATGCTAGCAGCCCCTCCCTCACTCTATCCTCCTCTATCACTACATCTGTGTTCCCCCTCCCCCTGCTCTTCTTTTCCCTCCTGAAGACACTGGTCTGTCTTTCTCCCTGGTGAAGAATAACAAAATATTTCATTCAGTATCTCTGCTTTTTCCCCCCATTATTCTCCACCCTCTTCTCCCCTTTCTTAAGCCTAATAATCCCTTCCTTTTTGTCCATTTTCTCACTTATATAGTGAAAGAAAGCCTTCTCCCCTTCTCAATTCCTTCAGCTATCTGCAGCTCCTGCTGTGCTTTACCTCGCTGGACTTCATTATGCCTCACTAGCCAACATTAGGCAATTTTCCTTAGCCATCTCTTCCTTGATCTTCCTGAATTTTCTGTAGGCCAACCTCTTTTTTACTTACTGCCTGGGTGACCCCAGAACTGAACCAGCTGGGCACTTTGGCCCTTGTGTTCTTCCACCTGAGCCTAACGCACTCCTCCAAGGCAACCAGTATTCCTTCCATAATGATGAACCACTTTTGGTCCACCCCCATATCTGCTCAGATGCTGGGCAGGTGGCTCTATGGCACTTTACTCATTTTCCTGAAGTCCACCCTCCTAAAATCCAATATTTTGGTATTAGTTGAGATGCTTTCCCTGCCCATATCCAACTGGAACCACACTGTGCAATGGTCCCTCCCACCCAGTGGCTCCATGACCATTATTTCCTGTACTTGCTCAACATTTGGGAGCACCAAATCAAGAACTGCCTCTGCTCTTGTTGGTTCTAAGATTCCCTGAGTCAGGAACTCACTCTGCATTCCTTCCAGGATTGCCTGACTCCTTGCACATGTTGTGGATGGTATGCCCCAGCCCACCTTGGGCAGGTTGAAGTCCTCCACAATTACCACCTCCCCTTTTCCTGCAGCTTCCAATATTTGTGAGCTCAGTTGCCTGTCCCTCTCCTCTTACTGGTTAGGTGGTCTGTAAACCACCCCCAGCCTCACCTTTCTCCCTCTATTGGGCCACAACTGAACCCATAATTCCTCCACCTGCCCTTCCTATGTCTCCTCCCTCATGCAAGTTATTTCTTCCCTGATATAAACTGACACCCTACCCCCATCCTTGTTACCCTGTCCTTCCTGTATAGTTTATATAAAAAGGGACCACTGGTCTCAGTGGGCTTACCCGGTAAACAAAATCTAAATAAATAAATAAATATCCGGGGATTGCAAGTTCCCAGTCATGGTACGGTGTTGCCCAAGTTTTGGTTACTACATACAAACATATGAATCTGCCAGCAGAAGTAGGCCTCATGCAGCTAGCACCCATAGATTGCAGCTGTCCCACCTTATGCTGCTATGTCCACCCTCCTGTCTGCTAATAGTGCCTGTAAGTCATCCATCTTGTTTCCAAGACTCCACGCATTCACAGACACCGCCCTCCACCTAGAGGACCTTCCTTCCCTCTATTCTTCTCTTTACACATCTCACTCTGTGTGCACACTCCATGTACCTTTGCTATGTGTTCCTCACCCCTCCATCCTTTGCTAATTGTGCTCTCACCCCTTCCACCTCCTCCCTCCAGACTTGTTCCATCACTGTGGGAGGGGGGTATCAATGAACTCCTCCATTTGGAATCTTTGGGCTTCACACCCATTGCCCCCCTTCAGTGGTTTAAATTAAGTGCAGTGTGATTATGTATTCCCCCAGTTTATCCCCGAGTATCCTCAAACACTCCCTACTGAAGTGTAGCTAGTCTGTTGAAAAGATTGATTTGTTTGATCAGGTCTCCTCCCACTCCCCAATACAGATAAATGTCTCCTCCCTGCACGATTTCCTCAGTCACAGGCATGCACACCACAAACATAGAATTTGATGGCAGATAAGGAACGCTTGGCTCACCTAGTCTGCCAATTTCCCTACCTAATGGATAAGCTGCAGATCCTAGTTAACCAATAGCCTACTTCCTCTTACCCCTCCACCAGAATGGCCTTATGTCTGTCCCATGCATTCTTGAATTCCCCCACTGTTTTTGACTCCACATCCTCCGCAGGAAGGCTGTTCCATGCATCTACAACCCTCTCCATGAAAAAATACTTCCTCACATTACCTCTGAGCCATCCTCCTTCTATCTTCAAAGTGTGCCTCCTTGTTCTTGCACATCTCTTTTTCTGAAAGATGTTACCCTCTTGGACTTTGTTGATTCCCTTGAGGTACTTGAAAGTTTCTACCATGTCCCCCCCTTTTCTCAAGGCTATATACAAAGCTCCTTCAGTCTTTCTTCATATGTTTTCTGGTGCAGACCCTGCACCATTTTAGCTGCCCTCCTCTGGACAGTCTCCACCCTGTCTATGTCTCTGTGGAGATGGAGTCTCCAGAACTGCATGCAGTACTCCAGATGTGGTCTCACCAGCTGTCTGTACAGAGGGTAACTACTTCCTGTTTTCTACTGTTGATGTCTCTCCCTGTGCATCCCAGTATCCTCCCAGCCCTCCTTACTGCCTTCTCACATTGCTTGTCCACCTTTAGGTCATCTGATATAACAAAGACAAGGTGCTGCATCAGCATGTGGTCTAAAAGCAAAACAAAAATGGTTATATTAAATGCATGCTGAAAACAGAAACTGGAGTTAAAAATCTATGTTTTGACCTTAGGTCTTCTTCAGGAAACATCTAAAAGAGAAAAAAAAAAAACAAAGTTTGTAAATAGGGGAGGTAACATAAGGGATATATATGTGGGGAAAGAAAAAAGGGGAAGGCTCAGGGAGAAGTGATAAAAGGCAAGATTAAGGGAGAATCTGTGAAACAAAGGGGTGACGATGAGAAAGACAAGGCATAATAGGAGAAAATGAGCTGGAGAAGTCCCCAGGTGGGACTAATTAACACGGCCTAGTAAGAAGGCTGGCAGGTGAGAAATGTGGGGGAAGGAGGCAGAGATGGAGACAAATGGTGAAAATGAAAATAAGTTAAATGTGTACAGATACAAACAGACTTTAGGGAAAACAGGGGCTGAAAGATGTCAGTGGGAAATACGTCTATCATTTAAACCAGAGGACTGCTGGAAGCCAAGGAGGATGATCATCTTGGTTTCCATGTTTTTATATGATCAGAATCCCAGAAGCCCTGCTGAAAGACACAAACAGAAAGGTCACTGGCACAGTGGTCGCTGGAAATAAAGTGGGATACAACTGCTTTATTAGTGTCTCCATTCCTGACTGCCTTGTAATGTTCCCTGAAATGGTCAGCAAGATGTCTACCAGTCTCTCCAGTGTAAATAGCTGCACACTTCCTGCAAAGAATACAATATGCCACATTAAAGAAGGTCCAGAAGACCTCCTTGGTGATGTGAAAAACACCTGTGGGACCCCGAATTTCAGTCACATTGGAAATAAATTTGCAGGTGTAGCAGCAAGTTCTGTTGCAAGGTTTGGTACCTGGTACAGAAGAATGGTTAGGAATATGTAGGCTGCTTTTTACCAGGAGATTGTGCAGGTTGGGTGGCCAGCAGTAAGAGGCAATAGGTGGTTCTGTAATGGAATCACCAATAACTGGGTCAGTTTGCAGAATAGGAAAGTTACTGGCAATGATCCCGTGAAGAGAAGGTACACTTTGATGAAAAGGAATCACTAGTGGAATTTGTCATTGTTCTTCCATGACAGTATCCTTCCTGCAGGGGGTTGAGGTAACGGGGCAAGTTACTGACCCAGGAGAGTGCTCTGTCCACTGTGCTTTGAGGGTATCCCCTGTTGATAAAGAAACTATGCATTATTTGGGCCTGCGCAGCAAAATCATCCTCTTTGCTGCATAATCTATGAAGTCTAAGAAACTATGAATAAGGCAGGCCATTCTTGACATGTTTAGGATGGACGGAGCTGTGGAGGAGGGAACTGTGAGAGTCAGTTGGGTTTGTAATAAATGGATGTCTTCAGTCCAGTATTCTGTAATGACAGTTGGATATCCAGAAAAGGCAGTGTAGAGGGAGATACTTCAACAGTGTACTGAAAGGAAGGGTGGGCCATGGTAAATTTGTCGAGGAACATTTGGAGGTTCTCCCTGGAGCAGGAGATGGCCCCCACACAGTCATCTATGTAGCATTTGTAAAGTTCAGGAACAGTCCCTGTGAATGAGAGAAAAACCTGTTCCTCCACCCAACCCACAAATAGATTAGCAAAGCTGGGACCCATCTTGCTGCCCATGGCTACTCTGCTGACCTGCTGGAAAAAACTGTTATTGAAAGAAAAAGTACTGAGTTTTAGAACAAGTTCTGCCAGACAAGTGTGTGTGTGTGTGTGTGTGTGTGTGTGTGTGTGTGTGTGTGTGTATGTGGCTGCTGGACTTCCTGCTTATTCAAGAAATGCTGCAAAGCTGTCAGGCCATCACCATGGGGATCACGGTGTAAAAAGATTTGATGTCCATGGTGAATATGAGCTGATGAGAGACACTGACTCTGAATCTGTTAAATAACTGGAGAGCATGGTTAGTATCCTTAACATAGAAGGGGAAGGACTCAACAAGTGGTCTCATGAGGCTGTCTAAAAATGCGAAGATGTGGGATGTGGGGCAGGAGCAGGCAGACACAATTTTACAGCCAGGGGTACCAGTTCTGTGGATTCTGGGAAGGAGATAAAACCTGGATGTCTAAGGATGCTAAACTACAAGTCTTTCAGCAGAAGCAGGGAGCTATTTGTTCTCAATAGCCGAGGTGATGGTGGTGGTGACCTCAGCCTGATAGTCAGCAGTGGGGTCCTGTGGAAGGGAAGAGTAAAATTTGGTGTCAGAGAGTTGCCATGTGGCTTCAGTGATGTATAGGTCTGTAGGAACAGAACTAATTTGAGTTACATATTTTATTATAATATTATTATATTCTTAATTGTTATTCTATATCCTTATATTAACTTAATTATTAAGGCCTATAAATGTTTCAGATCAAATTAATGTCTAAATGAATCTTTAAAACAAGGGCAATGCTGCTTAAGGCTTGAATACTAAAATACAATGATGATGATGTCATGAAAAGGGAATACAGCATATATGGTCAACTTCAGAAAAAAAAAGTCTTTCTAGGATAGTCTGTTTAAATTGAATGGCATCTTCCAATTAGTAGCAGAAGAGTTTGAAACTTGACATAATTTACAACCTTGTTTTTCAGTACCAGCCAGAGCACATCTCAGAGGTTAACAGAGATTTAGACTGGCTTTAAGAAAGTAAGACTTTTATTTATAGAAAATATACAAAAACTCTGATACATTTCAAAATTATACAGGTTATTGAAAATGCATGTACCTACACAGTGAGTAAGTTTTAAACCCATCTATAAAGTGTATTATGAGCTATTTACAAAAATCTATAGCCTCAAAGCTGTTTAAAATATATTGACAAATTTGGTGTCTGTAGTAAGCTGACCTTTCCACCTTTTCGGTGGAATGCAGGTAAAGTGTTTATTTAATAGAAACAACTAGTCGGGTGGATTATAAGCCTCTGGATAGCTACATGAGGTCATGGTTCATTTATTTTGAACAAAGGAGATCCCTGTCTTAAAGGTTTTATTATATTTACACAGTTCTATTGATAGCAGGTATGCCAAAATAACAATTTTAAACAGGAAAAATGTACTTCTAAAATATGTAAATACTTTTGAGATATCTATAAAGGAAAAAGTTTTATAATACTTTTATAAATTATAGATTTTATATTAGAATTGACACCATCATGTTTGGTCTCAAATAAATCCTCTCCTTTAGTTGCATTTACAAATGTGAATCTTATATATGTACAAAGGTGCATGTAGATGCAAGAAAGAAAAATTGTTTCATATCAAAAAATAGTTTTTCAGGATGAGGTCATATTGAGAAAAAATGGCTTAGCATGGGCTAACAGTAACACCCTCAAAGAGTGCTCAGACCAATCATAACTTGATGGTGATGTCACCCAGTAAGGAGGGCATAACTAGGATGCTGGCAAAGCTGACCCAGGACTGTTTAATTCTTTGGTATGTGAAGACCTATGTTCAATGTCATGACAATTTTGGATGAGCTTGGACTTATTCTAGACTAAAAGCCTGAAGCCACACCTGCTGGGAACATTACTTGGGCTTTAACATTGCCACCACAAGGAGTGATAAATCAGCCTGAAAGCCTGCACAACTCTGCGACAGGTCCCGCTGCTGAAACAGACTATTACAGAAAGGACTTCCTTCCAGTATTGGATTAAGCAAGGCCTATGTTTTGCATACTGAGAATTTGGACTAAAAGTAATGTTTTGGAATTTCTGTTAAAAGCCTGAACAAGAGACTGACTTTGAAATTTACCAGCCAGCAAGTCTGCAGTGCTGTTAAATACAGTGGCGTGAAAAAGTATTTGCCCCCTTCCTGATTTTCTCTATTATTGCATATTTGTCACACTGGATGTTTTCAGGTCTTTAGAGAAAATGTAATATTAGATAAAGGGAACCTGAGTGAACAAATAACACTTGTTTTTTTTTTTAATTTCACTTATTTAATGAAAAAGTTAACCAACACCAACTGGCACTGTGTGAAAAAGTAATTGCCCCTTACACTTAATAACTGGTTATGCCACATTTAGCTGCAATGACTGCAACCAAACACTTCCTATAATTCAATATCAGTCTTTCACATCGCTGTGGAGGAATTTTAACCCACTCTTCCTCGCAGAACTGCTTTAATTCAGTAACATTTGGTAGGTTTTTGAGCATGAACTGCTCGTTTCAGGTCCTGCCACAGCATCTCTATTGGGTTTAAGTCTGGACTTTGACTAGGCCACTCCAAAACTTTAATTTTACTTTTTAGCCATTCTGATGTGGACTTGCTTTTGTGTTTTGGATCATTGTCTTGCTGTATGACCCAACTACGCTCAGCTTCAGCTGACGGAAGGATGACTGACATTCTCCTTAAGAATTTTCCAGTACAGAGCAGAATTCATGGTTCCTTTAATTATGGCAAGTCATCCAGGTCCTTAGGGTAGCAAGCATCCCACACCATCACACTACCACCACCATGTTTGACTGTTGGTATGGTGTTCTTACTGTGGAATGCTGTGTTTGCTTTACGCGAGACATTATGGGATCCATGTTGTCCAAAAGTTCCACTTTGGACTCATCTGTCCATAGAACATTTTCCCAAAAGGCTTGTGGATCATCCAGGTGCTTCTTGGCAAATGAGAGATGAGCATTTATGTTCTTCTTGGTTAGCAGTGGTTTCTGCCTTGCTACTCTCACATGAAGCCCATTTTGCCCAGTCTCTTTCTGATTGTGGAGTCATGAACACTGACCTTAGCTGAGGCAAGAGAAGCCTGCAGTTCTTTGGATGTTGTTTTAGGATCCTTGAGACTTCTTGGATGATTTTACACTGCGCCTTGGAGTAATTTTGGCAGGCCGCCACTCCTGGGAAGGTTCACTACTGTTCCAAGTGTTCTCCATTTGGAGATTATGGTCTCACTGTGGTTCGATGGAGTTCCAGAGCCTTAGAAATAGCTTTGTAACCCTTTCCAGACTGATAGAGGGCAACAAATTTTTTTCTGATCTTTTCAGGAACTTCCTTTGATCATGGCATAATGTGCTTGTTGAATCTTTGTGCTGGCAACGTGACTCTGATGGTAAGGGCCAAAATAAGTGAGGTTTATATTGAGCAGGCTGGCTGTAATCAAGCCTGGCTGTGTTCAATCAGCTGACTCTAATTATCCCTTTAATTGGGTTGATTTAACTAGGGGGCAATTACTTTTTCACACAGTGCCAGTTGGTGTTGGTTAACTTTTTTCATTAAATAAATGAAATAAGTAAAAAAAAAAAGTGTTATTTGTTCACTTAGGTTCCCTTTATCTAATATTATATTTTGTCTAAAGACCTGAAAACATCCAGTGTGACAAATATGCAATAATAGAGAAAATCAGGAAGGGGGCAAATACTTTTTCACGCCACTGTAGCAGTGAGTCCAGAGTTGCAGGTTCAAAAGCAGAAATGAACTGAAACAGAAGAGAGTCACAGAGTCCAGTTACCCAAAAGAACATTGCTGTCCACAGGGAGAGATCTTTCTACAGATTGTGCTGAGCTGCTAAAATCTTCTCTGATTTTTCCCACTAAATCCTGAAGTGACTTTTGATGATTTGTGACATCAAGCAAGAAGGATCCAGCCTGCATTGCTTCACTGATGTCAAAAGACTCTACAGTTCCAGGTTCAAGGGAAAAAGACAGCAGACTAAAGCCAAACTCACTACCAAAGACATTTGTCATCCAAAACCAACAGTTCTCACCAAGACTTTGAAAGTTAAAAAGTAGAAGACCACATCTAGCGATAACTAAAACATAAGTATTCCTTTGTCTTACTATTAGTACTTATTTGGCTATCTGGGATGATAACGTGGTGCATTTTAGCTCCAAACCTTGGGTTTATGGTTAAGCTAGAATTTAAATCTAAAGAAAATACCTATTACAGTACATACTATAAATTTCAAACAAGTATCATACCAAGATAATCTGAAACACTAGTGTAATGAGTTGCAAGTTCTCATAGTAAAAAGAAAAGGTCATGCTATTTATAAGTATGCTAAATAAATAGTATAAACTGTCATTTATTATGCTGAATATTGCTTGATTATTTACATTGCTTACTGCTGAAATTTGTTTTGTTTTAGATGATTTACTTGATTTTCTAAAATCTGTTTTGTTTACATTGCAGTTTGTTTACATTACTTTTATTATGCTTGATATTTATGCTAGTTATGAATATTTAGGACTTGTACATATGTGAATAAAATATATTTCTCTCTTATATAATCCGAAGTGTGGCAACAGTATTTTTCACTGTGATTTTTGAATCTGGAGAGCATAGGATAATATCACATGTAAATATTTATTGTTTTTGGTAATTTATGAAATTATTTTTGGGTAAGGCCCAAGGTGAATCCAAGTGCATTCTTATAAAAAGTAATATTATAAGCCTTTGTTCCGACAGGTCCTTTAACCAAACCACAACAGCACCTCCCTTATCAGCTGGTTTAATAACAATGTCGTCCCTGAGCGCTGCAAGCTCACCAGTTGTCAGGTTGGAGTGGTTGTGCCTGCAATGGAAATTGATGTTAGTAGTGTTTTCCATGCATTGGTTAACAAAATAATCAACAGAAGCAAAATGTCCTGGAAGGGGTGTCCATGCACTATGCTGGGGATTGATATCATTGCTGGCTGTGGTGATTATGTCATCATCTGCGGGAAGAGGAGTCTCATTGGGAAATGAGCTGTAAGGCGTACTCTATGACAGAAACACTGCCAATCTACTTGAACCTGGGGTGCATCAAGGGATCTGGGTGTAGGCACAAAAGACAGACCTTTGCTAAGGAGAGATCACTCATCCTGTGTGAGGGGGAGGTCTGGAGGAATACATAATACTAAATTGTTAGGTTGTGTCTGACTTGATGGCTCATGTTGGTTGCTGATC